>CM029474.1:30364813-30964813 GCA_017140325.1 Eucalyptus leucophloia subsp. euroa | reverse complement strand
GAGTCGATATATTGCTTGATATAGTTATGCCTCACGAAATTTGATGTCTCTGTCAAAATGACAAATACCTATTTCGATCAATTTTAGGTATCATCATAAACTAATCATTATAGTGTTAAAAAAAAAAGTTATGTCATGAATAGACCATAATGCTGTTGAAATTATCTTAAAAACTACGTAAGTGTTTTTATAATCAATACTGAAGTGTCCTTATGCTACTAAATTCAAATCGTAATTAAAGGAGTAAAGGTGATAATTATTGGAGAAATTTGCATTAGAAACCTTATTTAACTAAAAAAAAATTGATTCCCCACATTGGAAAAACCTCCGCTATGTGAAGTCAAGTGTGAAGTGATGATAAAGGAGCATCTTGGATTTAAACTATTTATAACAATATATTTTGTCCTCGGGGCTATTAGACTTTATAATTGGAGATCTCTAGAGTATAAACGTCTTTCCCAAGAAGTAAAGGGTGTAATTGTAATGACCTTGACTCTTTTTTTTTAACAAAAAATGCTCGAAATCTTTAAAAATATACCTATATGACATGTAGATTTTGCAAATAATTTTTCCGAACTTTTTAAATGTGGATGCTATTTTAAATTATAGCCAAAAAAAATAAAAAGTACATATTTTTCTCTTTTGACTTTTTTTAGCCAAAATAAATGCACCCAAAATCATGAAAGTTCGATTCTTCATTACCTTTTTAAATCTTTTATTGATCATAAAAATCAGTCCGATGCAAAATAGGGGATTGTCAACATCCTCCATTCACAGAAAAAAAGAAAAAAAGAAATATTTTGCTAACGGGTATTCTTTAGGATTGCAATCCAGCAAACTGATTAAATCAATTACACATAATACATAATTTTGAATGCTTTGACAATTGTAAGCTTTTCTTAGGTAATTATTGAACAGATGCTCCCAATAACATGTGAATAAAATCTAGAGAAAAAAGGGGGAAAAAGAAAAGAATGCTTACGTGGCAATTAGGGAGAAAGAAAAGATGGTACGAAGACACAATGGGGTCTAGGCGCACGATTTGTTTCCTTCCGTTTCGACTAGTGCGCATGAAAAGATTATCGAGAAAAAGAAATAAAAAAAAAATCTCATCTTTCTTCGAAATTATAGATTCTTTTTTTTTTTTTTTGGGTCAGTTCTTCGAAATTATAGGTGAAAGAAGCCAAAAAGGTCCCCACCACGTGACATTCACGTGCCGTACCTTGACCGATCTTTTCAGAAACCAGGGGCCAAACGCACAGATGTAGGGGAATCCGAGCAGCATCGCTCCTCGAGCGACGTGTTATCGCGCGGACCGGATTTACAGAACTTGGATAAAATTCCACATAGGGATTACCAATAATTCCAAACTATCCCCAACACATTTACCTGATTTTTTTCTTATTACACAAAATTTTTTTAAATTTGTATGTTTATGACATATTTATCTTTTGTCAAGGTTCCGTTAATGAGTACCAAAAAAAAAAAAAATCTCTGTAAAATGCGGGAAGGCAAACGGTATTGATGTAGTTATAACCCATATGGCTTAAATGATATTAAAAAAATCATTTAACAAAATCTTCATGGGATAAATATGTCTCATACAATAACTTTAGAGTGATTGTGTTACAATGAATATAGTTTGAAAATTTTGATATCACAAAAAAATCAGGATAAATATGTTATAATAATCATAATTAAAAATTGGTGAGTTTTGGATCCCTCAATTTAGTATATTTTCTTCTCTTTTTTTCTTTTTTTTTTCAACTAATTTTGGACAAAATCTGAATAATTAAACGGTAAATTGTTGACATGAAGGTGACGCAACGGCAAACCGCAGCGCCTTGAAAGTAGGCCACCTTTTTACCGTATCAGCAATTCATCGAAAAATCAGCCGGTTCCCTCATCCGCATGCATCGATTACAAAATAACGAAATAAAAAGTAAAATTCAAGGGCCACCAACGCAATTTGCCTCCTAAATTTGGTGCCCCTTTAAAATAATTTTCTTTCTTATTATTATGGCTCCGTTTAATTCACGGAATATTAATAATTCAAAAAATAATTTATTGTATCCCTTAAATTAATTAGTCAATGACAAACGTTTTCATTATTAACAATAATTTATATGTAAATATTTTTGTAGATAATAAAAAAATTCGCTAATTTATTTTTATAAGCACTATGAGCTAAACTTTTTTAGAAAATATAATCCAAATTATTCACTTTACACGAAACAAACGAAACCACTTCTCAATCTTACAATTGTGAATACATTGATACCAAAGAAAAAAAATCCATTTAATAATTTTCTTTTAAATTCTAAAGAGCAAGTATAACTTCCAAAAGGAAGGTAGCATAATTCAATCGGACTTGGTATCGTTGGACACGACAACTTCGCACGCCATGAACGTGATTAAAGTATACTGTCAGGTATTGAGAGAAAAAAAGAAATCGAATTTGGCAGGACTTAAAATGCTAAGTTAGATAGTTGCACAAAAAAAGAAATCGAATTTGGCAGGACCCAAAATGCTAAGTTAGATAGTTGCACAAAAAAAGAAATCGAATTTGGCAGAGGACCCAAAATGCTAAGTTAGATAGTTGCACACGTCGAGACAAAATCGTTGTAGACCAAAGACGTGTTGATCCTAATCTTGATTATTCGAGACACGTAGGTGCGAAACATGAATTAGATACGAATTACGAGTCCGGCTATGACACGATATGCCACGTCGGACTAGGCATCCCCTCGATCCATCATCAATTGATGGGGGTTGGAATGCGCAGACGGTCGGTCTCCTCTAGGGTTCAGGATGATGGCTTCCCAATCGCCAACGTGGCGCGATCCTGACCGTCCGCGGGAACACACGATCCCCACAAAGAAGCTTCGTGCTGGTTTCCTCCCCCGGCGATACGGGCCCGCGATATTATCGCGAGATGTCGGGGGGACGATCGGTTGAACCCGAAACGACTCGCTGCAGGACCGCGCGAGTTGAATGGTGTAGAGAGAGAGAGAGAGAGAGAAGCGTCTCGAGGCGGAGGTGGATACGCCGTGGGTGGGGCCCAGCGCGATGATGCCCCACGCGGCGATTCGGTGCCGTTTATGATGATGCTCCCCTGTCTCTATTGGGACTTGGGATGGGAATCTCGGACCGCAACATGTGCAACCCCCACGTAACGTAGACTTTGGTTTCCAGGGATAGAGTAGGAGATTTTCCTACTTCTATAAATTCCCATAAAGAAGAAGGCTACAAGTAGTGAGATTTAAAGTCATTGATTTAGGGTGGATAAAATTCTATCGAAACTTAGAATCTACTCTATTAAAATCAATTTTTAGTTTTGAGGAATATGATACTTTACTTTATTTATCTTGAAACCTATCTTGGAACTTATTACGTGTTAATTTAAAAGATGTATAAACTATAATAAGCTTATAATTATATTCATTTTTCTATCCCTATGTAGAGCATGTTGTGTTCTCTTACATACTAACTTGTAAATTGATGTATTGTACTTAACATTTTTCAAAGAATTATTTTCAGTTATGCTTGATTATGTAATTGGGGTATTTTTTTTATTTATTTTTTCAATAAGAATGACAAGTTAAAAAGATGATCGGTGGGAATTATAAAAGTCGCAGTAATTTTTCTTGAATTTTTAAATTTCAATATAGAAAACTATCTTTAAAATTGAGAGAAAATGAAAACAATTCCACATGATATCAAATAACTTTAATTGTCGTTTTCTATATATCTTTTGAAGGATTTAAGGTGTCCAACATTTGACCTTGACCATTGAGAGTAAAACTTATTCGAACCACATGTCCAATGAATATGTTGAACATTTTTGGGAAAAAATAAGCATTTTGAGCGAAAAAAAATGACATGAATTTCGGGGGGAAAGATGCATTATATGGAAAGGAAGCTCATAAGGAATATTTCGTATGGCATGTAGCATATTATTCTAATCTTGTTCTCATCTTTAGGAAGTAGGAAACCATCCTTATTATCATCTCCTATAATATATGAAGTGGTTGAGAAACTTGAGTTTATCCTCACCTAAATTGAATTGGTTTCGAGTTTTCCTTGTCCATCACGCATGTTTTGTAATGAATTTAAGTAGTTTTAAGTTTCTTTTTTAGATAGTAGATTGTTTTTTCAAAGTAAAAACAATTGGTGGCTTTTCGGTTTTCCATGGTTTTTCAAATTTTATCCTTTGAAGGAAAAACTTGATGGGAAAAATAAATTAAAGTGGAGAACAAATAGAAACATTTTAAAATATAGTTTAGATATAGATAATGTAAGGGTGATTTGGGAAATAAGATGGTGAGACAAAAAGTTACTTTCAGCCTAAATTTATAGAGGAAATATAAGATTTATTTCCAACTGAAGATAATTGGAGAATCAACAGAAAATGTAGAAACTGCGAAAGGTAATAATGCTAGAAAACTGAAAATAGGAAAATAAAAGCATTTTAAAAGAAAAAAAAAAGGTGAGGGTATGTGACCATAAACATGCAATAAATGAAAAACAAGGTGAGGGTAGGTGACCATAAACATGCAGTAAATGAAAAACAAATCTCTTAAGGAATCCTTCATATATGGCAGGTAGAGAGATTCGTAGAGGATAATCTCTTTCATTATTATCATCCGACTAATATGGTAAGTAGATGGCACAAAATTAATCAAATACTTATTTTATAAATATAATAAATGATTAAGCTTATTCCCATGGTTAAGTAATTGGATTTGTTTCAAATACTTACTTTTTTACAATATATTGACATGTAAAGCTTACATGATTAAACTGAAAATACGAAAAATATAAGTATTTTTAAAATGAAAAAAGGGCAAGGGCAGGTGACTATAATCATGCATTAAATGAAAATATGATAAGTAGATGAGAATAAAATTAAGCTTTTATAAATAGAGGAAATGATCGAGCTTATTCTCATGGGTTAGGTAATTGGATTTGTTTCAAATTCTTATCTTTTTACAATAAATTGATATGTAAAGCTTGCATAACCAAACTGAAAATAGGAAGAACATCAACATTTTTAAAATGAAAAAACGCAAGGGTAGGTGATCATAACATGCATTTATTGAAAATATGGTAAGTAGATGAACACAAAATTAATCTTATTTTATAAAGATAGGAAGTGATTGAGCTCATCCTCGTGGGTCAAGTAAATAGATTTGCTTCAAATTCTTACCTTTTTATAACAAATTGACATGTAAAATTTGCATGACCAAACTGAAAATAGGAAAAATATAAGCATTTTTAGAATGAAAAAAGGCAAGCGTAGGTGATCATAATCATGCATTATATGAAAATATGGAAAATAGATGATCACAGAATTAATCTTATTTTATAAATATAGGAAATGATTGAGCTTATCCTCAGGGATTAAGTAATTGGACTTGTTTTAAATTCTTTCATTTTTACAACAAATTGACATGTAAAAGCTTGCTTTACCAAACTGAAAATAGGAAGCATATAAGCTTTTTTTTTTTTTTTTTTTTAAATTGAAAAAAAGAAAGGCAAGGGTAGATGACTATAATCATGCATTAAATGAAAATATGGTAAGTAGATGAGCACAAAATTAATCTTATTTTATAAATGTAGGAAATTGAGCTTGTCCTCATGGGTTAAGTAATTGATTTTATTTCAAAGTCTTATACTTTTACAACAAATTGACATGTAAAGTTGCAACTGAAAATATGAAGAATATAATCATTTTTAAAATGAAAAAAAGGGCAATGGTGGTTATATGAGAATATTATAAGTACATGAACACAAAATTAATCTTATTTTATAAATGTAGAAAATGATCGAGCTTATCCTTATGGATAAATAATTAGATTTGTTTCAAATTCTTACATTTTTACAACAAATTGACATGTAAAGCTTGTATGACCAAATTGAAAATAGTAAAAACACAAGCATTTTTAAAATGAAAAAAAAAATGCAAGGATAGGTGACCATAATCATGCATTAAATGAAAATATGGTAAGTAGGTAAACATATAATTAATTTTTTTTTATAAATATAGCAAATGATTGAGCTTATCCTTATGGGTAAATAATTGGATTTGTTTTAAATTTCTTAACTTTTTACAACATATTGACATATAAAGCTTGTATAGCCAAACTGAAAATAAGAATAATATAAGCATTTATAAAATGAAAAAAAAAAAAGGCAAGGGTATGTGATCGCAATCATGCATTAAATGAAAATATGGTAAGTAGATGAGCACAAAATTAATCTTATTATATATATATGAAATGATTGAGCTTATCCTCATGGGTTAATTAATTGGATTTGTTTCAAGTTCTTGCATTTTTTCAACAAATTGACAAGTAAAACTTGCATGACCAAACTGAACATAGGAACAATATAGCATTTTCAAGATTAAAAAAAGCAAGGGTTAGTGACCATAATCATACATTAATTGAAAATATGGTAAGTAGATGAGCACAAAATTAATCTTATTTTATAAATATAGGAAATGATTAAGTTTATCCTCGTGGATTAAGTAATTAAATTTGTTTTAAATTTTTTACCTTTTTACAACAAATTGACATGTAAAGCTTGTATGATCAAACTGAAAATAAGAAGAATATAAAATTTTTTAAAATGAAAAAAGGCAAGGTTAGGTGACCATAATCCCGTATTAAATGAAAATATGGTAAGTAGTTAGCACAAAATTAATCTTATTCTATAAATATAAGAAGCGATTGAGCTTATCCTGATGGGTTAAGTAATGTGATTTGTTTCAAATTTTCACATTTTTACTAAATTGACATGTAAGGCTTACATGACCACACTGAAAATAGGAAGAATATAAGTATTTTCAAAATGAAAAAAAAAAATAATAAGGCAAGAGTAGGTTATCGTAATCGTGCATTAAATGAAAATATGGAACGTAGATAAGTACAAAATTAATTTTATTTTATCAATATAGGAAATGACTGAATTTATCCTCATGAATTAAATATTTGGATTTGTTTTAAATTTCATACCTTTTTACAACAAATTGACAAGATATTAAAGAAAAAAAGAGATATCGTCGTCGTCGAAATATATTCCATGATAACTTTCAATAAAATAAGTGATGGCATGAATTGGAAGTCAGAATCCTCAACCAGAGTAAGCTAATCGCAAAATGTCTGAATAAAATCAATTTAGCGAATTAGATCTTGGGACATCTAAATAAATCACGGCAGAATTCACGAAATCCGGTGGTCCTACTAACGTCGACGGAAAGGGTAAAGCTTTTTCCCACGACGAGTCGAGAAAAGATCTCTCTCTCTCTCTCTCTCTCTTTTTTCTTTTTGGTGGGGTTTTTACGGCCCAAAACTGCTGGGGCCCACGAGGTCCTCGGCTCCCCCGCCCGCCCGCCCCGCTATAAAAAGCCCCTCTTCCTCTCATGCAATTCTCGCCCACTCTGCCTTCGCATCACGTCTTCCTTCCCCCTTTGCGAAGCAGAAGAAGCGATAACCTAGCCGTTATCATTACTTTCCCTCCTCTTTCTCTCTCTTTCCCTCACTTTCCCGGAAAATCAATCCCCCTCGCCCCTCACCCCTCTCCATCCCTCCCTCAATCTCTCTCGCTGTTTCGCGATTTTTCCGGGCCTCTCCTGCCCCCAACCTCACATTCAGATCCGCCCGCAACCAAATCTCTGCCTCCTCCTTTTCCTTTCTCTCTCTTTCTCTCTCGTTCCTGCGCGGCTGCTGCGATTCTGTATCATCGCTCCTCGCGCCTGCGCTCTCAGATCCGCAAGGTGAGATCTTGCTCCCCGGCGCGTGAATCCCCGAACCGGCCGCCCGTCCGTCCGTCCGTCGCCCATCGCGGCCGCGTGTCCCGGGGGAAGCGGAGGTTTCCTCTACCACCCCCGTCCCTTCCTGCTGAGCCTCCCTCCTAGTTATTACGGATCTGCGGAGGCGCGAGAGTGTTTCGCTGTGCTCTAGGGTTCCGATCTCTTACTGCTTCTTTTGAGGGGGTAGCCGGGGCCTCGGCCTCGGCGGGTTTCAAAGCCCCCACCTTCACAAATCTATCGGAAAACAACGGCAACAACAATTCCTCCTCCAGGCTCTTGATCCTCTACCTGTTCCTTCCCCGAGGAAAAGAAGAGCCCATAATGCCTGCCCTCGCTTGCTGCGTGGACCCCGCCGTCGCGCCTCCCGGCTACGCTCTCGCCGTGGACGGCTCCCTTTGCCCGGCGGCCGCGGTGGTCCCGCCTTTCTCCGGCGCGCCTCTCTCGACGACGACCGCCGCCGCCGCTACCGCTACTGCCGCTGTTGACGATGGGTCCTTCTGGTCTCCCTCGCTGTCGGCGTCCCTCTACCGGATCGACGGGTGGGGGGCTCCGTACTTCGCGGTGAACGGGTCCGGGAACATCTCGGTCCGCCCGCACGGCACGGAGACCCTCGGCCACCAGGAGATCGATCTGCTCAAGATCGTCAAGAAGGCCTCGGATCCCAAGTCCGTGGGCGGGCTCGGGCTGCAGCTGCCCCTCGTCGTGCGGTTCCCCGACGTGCTCAAGAACCGCCTCCAGTCGCTGCAGTTTGCTTTCGACTTTGCAGTTCGCTCGCTCGACTACCAGGCTCATTACCAGGGCGTTTATCCCGTCAAGTGCAATCAGGACCGCTTCGTTGTGGAGGATATTGTCAAGTTCGGGTCCCCATTCAGGTTCGGGCTCGAGGCCGGGTCGAAACCGGAGCTCCTTCTTGCAATGAGCTGCTTGTGCAAGGGAAACCCAGAGGCTTTGCTCGTATGCAACGGGTTTAAGGATTGTGAGTACATATCTCTCGCTTTGGTCGCTAGAAAGCTTGCAATTAATACTGTGATTGTGCTTGAGCAAGAAGAAGAGATTGATTTGGTCATTAATTTGAGCAAGAAGCTCTCTGTGAGGCCTGTGATTGGTGTTAGGGCTAAGCTTAGAACCAAGCATTCCGGTCACTTTGGGTCGACTTCGGGAGAGAAGGGTAAGTTCGGATTAACAACGACTCAGATTCTGCGAGTCGTGAGGAAGCTCGATCAAGCCGGGATGCTCGATTGCCTGCAATTGCTGCATTTCCATATCGGGTCTCAGATTCCTTCCACAGTCCTGCTTGCTGATGGGGTTGGAGAGGCTGCACAGATCTACTGTGAGCTTGTCCGTCTCGGTGCCCAAATGAAAGTTATTGACATTGGAGGCGGTCTTGGCATTGATTACGATGGATCCAAATCCAGTGATTCTGATATCTCTGTTGGATATGACCTGCAAGAGTATGCTGCAGCTGTTGTTCGGGCTGTTCGCATTGTTTGCGACCGCAAATCTGTGAAGCATCCCATAATCTGCAGCGAAAGTGGCCGTGCAATTGTCTCTCATCACTCAGTTCTGATTTTCGAGGCTGTTTCTGCCAGCGCTTATGAAGCCCCTGTGCTGTCTTCTCCTGGATTGCAGCAATTCATGGAGAGTCTGACGGAGGATGCTCGTGCAGATTACGGCAACTTGTATTCTGCAGCCATGAGAGGTGAGTATGAAACTTGCTTGCACCATGCAGATCAACTGAAGCAGAGATGCATTGAGCAGTTCAAGGAAGGAATCCTGGGCATCGAGCAGCTTGCTGATGTTGATGGCCTCTGTGACATGGTTTCCAAGGCATTGGGTGCATCAGACCCGGTGCGCACTTACCATGTGAATCTCTCGATTTTCACTTCGATTCCCGATTTCTGGGGTATTGGCCAGCTCTTCCCTATTGTTCCCATTCATCGACTGGATCAAAGGCCTGGAATGAAGGGGATTCTTTCTGATTTAACCTGTGACAGCGATGGGAAGATTGATAAATTCATTGGGGGTGAGTCAAGCTTGCCTTTACATGAGTTAGAAGGTGAACGCAGTGTCTCCGGTAGTGGGGGTAGGTACTATTTGGGGATGTTCTTGGGCGGGGCTTATGAGGAGGCCATTGGTGGACTTCATAACCTGTTCGGTGGCCCTAGTGTCGTGCGGGTTTCTCAGAGTGATGGTCCACATGGCTTTGCAGTGACTCGCGCTATGCCAGGACCATCCTGTGGGGATGTCCTCCGGGTGATGCAGCACGAGCCTGAGCTCATGTTCGAGACGCTAAGGCACCGGGCAGAGGAATACGGCAGTGGACAGTACAACGATCCCATGGGCAACGACGCTTTGGCTAGCCGCCTTGCTCAATCTTTCCACAACATGCCGTATCTCGTGGCCTCTTCCTCCTGTGCTCTTAATGCTATAAACAACAACGGCTTCTACTATTGCGATGAAGATGATTATAATGCCGCCGTTGCTGTTGCTGATGCTGCCTCTGGAGAGGATGAGCAGTGGTCTTACTGCTGTGCTTGAAGTCTCGAGTTAGTCTTAGCATTCCCAATAAGAGTCACCTTTGGTGGCGGTAAGCGGTTGTCGTCGTCGAGGTCGTCGTGCTGTTTTTCT
Organism: Eucalyptus leucophloia subsp. euroa; assembly: GCA_017140325.1. Taxonomy (NCBI): domain Eukaryota; kingdom Viridiplantae; phylum Streptophyta; class Magnoliopsida; order Myrtales; family Myrtaceae; genus Eucalyptus; species Eucalyptus leucophloia. Next base: position 30,954,369 of record CM029474.1, on the reverse strand, counting down.
TTTTTCCCTTTTTTCCAATTTTTTTTGAGTAATTTTAATTTCAAGAGACGCAAATCGATGTTTGGCTAAAGCGCAGTGTCCTTTGCCTTATGTCGAAAGGAGGGGAGATGAGAACCAAAAGTAATCCTTTATGAGTTTGGTTTCTTTATTCCCTCCATTTCATGTCCTCTTTGTGAGATTCTTGAAATTTATCATTAGTTTCTTCAATGGTGGCTATGCTTTTGTCTCTTTCCGTTTCTTTTGAAGTTGCTAACTATTGAAGAGTTGAGTCTAATGTATTAATGTCATCTGTGGCCTTTGTAAATCGCTTCCGAGGAAAATTCTTATGGGTAGACCAGATCTTGGTAGGGCCAAAAAGAGGCAAAATTGGTTATTTTTTGCAAAGTAAGAAAAAACATAAATGAGGTTTAGTCTTATCCTTGGAACGGAAAAAGTCAGGAATCTTGATGGAGAGATCATGTTTTGTGGGGTCTGGTTGAAATGCGCTGTCAGACTGGTATACAAAGTTGACCATACCGTTGGCTTGTGTTGTAACTGATAGTGATTTATAAGGTTGGAGTGAAGAATGGTTTCCTTTTCATATTTGAATGTTGAATAGGAGGAGTGGGTGAATTTGACCGGACAAAAAGGCAACTTCTAAGTTACTTCTAACCTTTCTGGTGGGTTTTTTTGAGTTAAAAATGCTATTTTTCCAAGGATATTAAGCCTGTCTCTCCTGAGAAGAAGAGGAGGTAGGGTTTCTGTTGGCCATAGTTTCTCTGGGTGTTAATGCTGAGCCTCAAGAGCTCTTGTGGCCAAGAATGGATTGGGTCTGTGAGGTAACAACAAATGAAGATGTGAAGACGGTTGGTTTAACTCATGAGACACGCGAGTTTATTTATTTTATAATTGAAATAATTACATAAATAGGTCCTCAAATTTAGCTAAATGTGTAATGTCATGACTGAATTTTTAATTGGTTCAATATAATTTAAGAACTTTAACTTAATGTGCAATATGTTCTTAAATTTTTAGTAAATATTCAATCTAACTCTTGAATTATATGAAAATCTTCCAATAATACACTTACATTAATTCAAGTTTAAAGACAATATTAAACATTTTCATATAGTCTAGGGGAGAAGAATTAAATTGAATATGTACAAAAAGTTCAAAAGGCACGTTGAATAAATAAAAAATTTAGGAACGATATTGCATATTGTGTTAAAGTTCAAGAATCACGTTGAATAAATTAAAAGTTCAATTACGACATTACAGAGCTAAAGTTCATGAACCATCTGTGTTATTTTCCCTTTATAATTCATTGATTGGATTGGTTGGGTCTAGGAGGAAGATGCCATGAATCTAGAGTCAAGGCATAGGTTGGGTCTAGAAGGAAGATGCCATGAATCTAGAGTCAAGGCATAAGTTCGAGGCTAGCTAATGGTTTTTAGCATAACTCAATCGTGATAAAAAGATCATGTCTTTTTGTTAGCAACACACGAATAAAGTCTTTGGAAACTTAGTGCAGGGAATGTTGTTAATGGTGAGATGCAATTAGAAATATTTGTTCATTGTGTTTGCTTCAGAATGAAAGACTCCCATCCCTCGCTTTGTCTTGTGTTTACCATGATTCCCTCTCGTTGAAATACGAATGTGAAGTCCAATCTTAAATTTATAAATTGGGAATCGAGGATCGCATCATAAACCTAGATGGAATGCTAAAGTCAAAGTTATTTTCCTAATATAAATAAAATACGTGAATCCCATCGCAAAATGTTTTGAATAAGATCCGTTAATCAAGCAAAAATATCTCAATTTGGATTACGTGCAATGGTTCCATGTTCGGCATGTTATCTTTTTCAAACGAGTATTGTAGTTAAAATTGAAAAGAAGGTTTATGGGTACAATCATTTTAAACTTATAAAAGAATTATAATTTTTTTTTTACAAATTTTTAGGTAGTAGATAGCATATACAAGTTAACTTTCAAACGGAAAAGAAAAAGAAGACTCTAATCAAAAGACATTCCAACCGGTCTTTCGAAATTAACATTCCGTTTATTTCGTAAAAAATAAATAATTTATAAAAAATGATAGCTTGTATCAAGTATAGAAAAGAATAAATGAAAGATTTTCTTATCGTCTACAAAAATATTAAAACATAATGAAGATATTTCTTGTTTATTTCAATCAATATAAGAAGTTATTATTATAAAAATATTTTTTACAAAATAAATGGAGGCGAATGGAAAGAAGGAGAAGTAAATGGAAAATTGGGAAGAAAGTAAAAGAAGACAAACGGCATAAATTATTATTAAACCCGAGAAAGATGCAGAGAAAGTGGCCAAGAATCTGGAAAGAGCCCCACTTTCCGAAAGTTTGCGAACGAGGCAGGATCCTCGGTCAGCCTTTGTGGGGCCCGCAAAGCTCAATCAAGAACTCCGGAATAACCGCTCGGATTCCAACCGGCCTATCGCGCCCCGCCACGTCAGGGGCATCTCAAACCAACCGCCCCCCCACTCACTGAATAGGGTTCCCTCTGCAACCACCCCCCGTGACCCTCGAGCAAAAGGACCAAAAGGACCCCTCGTCGATGCGCGGCGGGTGGCGTCCACGTGGCGGCAGCAGGGTGGTCCACGGTCCCGCGGCGGCAGGCATCGTATCATCATCATCGGCAGCTGGTCCATACGAACGCGAATCGATGGACTGAGCTTGCCTCGCTCCCTCTCTCTCCTTCACATGCGCTGGGGCCAACGGGACAAATTGCCCGGCGCGACCGTTTGGCCGACGGGCCATGGCACGTATGGAGAGGGGTTCCGTTTTGCAGATGAACATGACGGGGTTTAGAATGTTTTGACGTGTTTGAAAGCAAAAAAAAAAAAAAAAAAAAAGAAGGCATTTATTTATTTATTTATTTATTGTGGGATGACTTATGAATGACATATGTTAGGAAGAATAATAGGTAAAGTAAAGAAAGATTTGAGAATAAGAGAAGCAATGGAACATCATAATCGGTCAAATATGCTCTCCCATAACTTGATTACTAGGTTTGAATGCACTTTTATTTATTAAATGGTATCAGAGCTTGGTCTCTGCACCCTTCATGCCCAATATATTCACTAGCCATCGCCAAGGCTCGACTACCCATTGGAGTGACATAGGAAAAGAGGAAATTTTTACAAAAAATTCACAAAAATCATATCTATGTCAACGCCAATCATGTTATGTAGGATGGTTGACGTCGACTGTACTATTACATGAATGATCAAAATTGATCAGAATGATTGTATTGACAAATCGTCAAAAAATTCATAATTAAATTGATTAAATTAAAAAGCTTAGGATTAGATTGGTAGGCATACAATAAATTTAAGACTTTTTGAATCTTTTTTTTTTTTGATTTAAAATGCTGAATATGTAGAGAGACATGTTTAAATGTACATAATGCGTTTTTTTTTTTTGTTGGTAAAATGTACATAATATATTAGTGTTTAATATGTTCAATAATTATATAAATTGTGCCATATAAATATATTTATTAGACTGATGTGTTGAGAAAATTCGACACGTATAGTAAATGTGTCGAATTTTTAGATTTGTTGAACTTATGCAATGCTTGTTTGTGCATGCCTGCAAAAGCAACCATACTTTTTTCTTGACACCTGGAGATGAAGAAATATTTTAATTTTAAACTTACAAAACATATGAATCTATCTATTTAAAGTGATGTTGACTTTCTTGGCAATATGAACTAAAGATTTTTAGATTATATTCCCATCAAACAAAAGTTAGCCATACATTTGGAATAAAGCACTTCTGAAAAACTCCAATTGAACTGACCAGGGATGGACTAACCGCAAAAATGTGTGATTGCATGTAAAGACTAGGGCTCAAAGTGGTCATCCGTATATTCATATTTAATGTAAATAAAGTATCTCTCTGTCTAAACGTGTAATTGCACTACGGCTCAAAGTGGTCATCCATATATTCAGGTTTAATGCAGATAGAATAAAATAACTCTCTCTCTCTCTCTCTCTCTCTCTCTCTCTCTCTCTCTCTCTCTCTCTCTATTTATTTATTTATATCAAGATCTGTCCTAAGGGCACGTAATTGTCATGATGAATGAGAAGTTCTATACGTAATGATCATTGCTGACTATAACATGCCTTCCTAAGTTGCATCTTTCCTCGAATGTGGACGCGATTACAAATAATTTATCCATCGTTGGGTTTCGTCATAAGAATTTATAGACGTGCGCGAGTCTACATTCCAGAAGATTAGAGTCTTGTAAGCGATAGTGACATCATATGTTGGTTTTCTGAGCCAACAAGTTTATAGTTTCTTAAACCGCCCTTGATCTGATGAAAAGAATTTTCTAACGTAGCACAATTGAATAAATTATCACTATTATAAAAGATCTTCATCATGTGACTTACTACTAAGTTATTATAAACATTTTCACTATTCGTACAAAGAGGTGACGATCACGTGTGTAGCGACCGGTTGAGTTTGTTCAAGCCTTGAAATATAAATATAGTTGGGTCTAGACAAACTTTCCACTTCTCGAGCTTGTTCTTTCTAATTGTACTTTGTGCTCGCCCATGCATTTGCAACTCAACTTGGATAAAAGTCTTCCAAATTCAATGTAAGCTCGTCCGTCTATTAATCAGGCTTTTCCGAAATCAGTTACCATTTATTTTGTAGTATTGCAGTCACTTACTTAAAAAACTAGCCAGATAAAACGTGAATCCTTTATCCCCACATGACATGGCGCCTTTCCTGTATCCTAACAAATTTCAGTCATTCTTTTAGTAGTGAAAATTAAGGTGTCATTGACGATTGTTTTTTATTTAAAGTACCATCCCAAATCGGCGGCCCGCTATCCATGGAGATTAGCCGAAAGTCAGGTAAAAAAAACGATCATAATCCAACGGCTTTTGTCGTCTGAAGGGACATAAAAGACTTTTTATTTTTCTTTTCTGGTCGGTAGACGTAAAAGACCTTACATGGGGTAGATTTGGTCATTTGAAAGAATCTTTAGGAGTCCAAAACACAATTTTAAGTTAATGTGGCCAATGATTAGATGTTTTAGAAAAGGCAATAAAGAAAGAAGAAAGGCAATAATACAACGAATCAACGTGGACCCGCCGATTTATTCTTTTTCATTTTAGAAAAATGAGTAATAACACAAATAATCCTTAAATTATGGTCCAATGTATAATATAATCTTTGAAATTTTATTTTTTTAATGTGTTTAATAAATTTTAACTCAATGTATATTATTTGTTCTTAAACTTTTAATTTGTTTAATGTTATCTCTAAACTTTTGGTATATGTTTAATATAGTTTCTAAACTATATAAAAATATTTAATATTGTTCTTTAATTAATTCTAGTTTGTGGACATCATCGAATATTTTCATATAATCTATATACTGAGTTGAATATTTACTAAGAGTTTAGAGATAAAATTGAATAAATTAAAAATTCGGGAATGATATTGCACATGGAGTCAAAGTTCATGGATTATATTGGATAAATTAAAAGTTTATGGACTATATTGCATATCGAATCAACGTTTATAGTCATTTGTGTCAATTTCTATCCAAGAGAATAAAGGACATAGCGTGCGAAGACGCTATTGGATCTTATGATTGCAAGAGTGAACAAGTCAAAAAAGTTTCAAAATGGGTTTGCGGGTGAAAGAGGAACATTTTCATCCTCCAGCAGCTACTTAGTCCAGCAGCTACTTAGTCCATGCACATGCTTAGCAAGCCTACACATGGGCGGTCTTTCATTTGTCGGATTCATGCGTATATTCGGTAGGCTTTTTGTTGACTTTCTGGGCTCCATTGATTGAATTTGTCAAAGACGTGTATGACTCACGAGTGAGCTTGGCGCTTCTAGATTGGCAATGGGGGCCCTTGCTCGGTTTATTGGTGAGACATAGTACACCATGAAATTTTCTACACTAGAGTCGTTGATTATGTGACCACGAGCATGATCATAAGATTACAAGACATTATTCAGGCGGACCTGATCTCAACTCGGGTATTTATCTTTGTCTTCAAGTGTATTGTGCATCCTTTTCATCTTTACCATGCATAGTGAACGGTTACAAAGAGTTACAATTTGAGCTAGCATTCCGCGATATGATTTTCTTCTATTCTATGCGAGTTCTTCCAACGCAATTATAATCAAGTTTAGTAGAGTTTCTGTCAAGGAGCTTTAGAATATTTTAGTCCTCCATTTTAAGAGTATTTATCCTTGGAGAGAGAAAATAGTGAAATTCCACTAACAAGAGGTCATCCATTCAATTCCTATCAACTACATGTAGAATTGCTCTGGATTAGAGAAATCTATAGCTTATTGAGCTAAACCTAACCTATTCATAGGATTTACAAAGTGTTTCATGGGTCTACAGATTAATTGGACTTCTTTGTCCGGACTCCTAAATTATGAATAAAAGAGAAAATGAGAGGCCAAAAGGAACATAACTTGTCACATAACACGACAATTGTAATTTTCAAAAAGCTAGCCAAATGAGTGACATGATTTGAATATCCAAATATTAAAGGGAAGAAAAGAGAAGGAAAACCTTTTGAAGAAAGTTCCTTTGAAAGTGGCCAAAAATTTGCAAAGGAGGTCACCCTCACCAGCCTTGGCAACGTCGAGACCCCATGAAATTTAATTTCAAGTTCAATGTGCATTGCATGAAGAGAGGACTTGAGAAAGGGAACATAAACCATTACATAATATGACAATTGCAATTTTCAGAAAGCTAGTCAAATGAGTCACATGATTTGAATTGAAATTTTCAGAAAGCTGGTCAAATGAGTCACATGATTTGAATATTCAAATATTAAAAGGAAGAAAAATGGAAAACCTTTGAAGAAAGTTCCTTTGAAAGTGGCCTTTGCGAAAGGAGGTCACCTCACCCGCCTCGGCAACGTAGATACCCCATGAAATTTCATTTCCGGTGCAATGTGCATTGCATGGAGAGAGCATTTGAGAAAAAGGACAGGAGGATGTTTCGGTAACTTTGCCTTAAAATGAAAGAGGCAAGCCTTCGTGGATCGTTCCGCCACCGAATGGAACCGTCCCTGGAAACAACTCGGCGGTGTGAACATAAGAAAAGTAGAAATGATTGTAGTGCACGTAAACGAACATGAATGGAAATTGACATGATACAATGCGTGCCTAGATGTCGGCCGACGCCCCTTCTGACAGTCCGCAACCATAAGTGGCGGACCTAAAAGTAGTACTTAAGAGACAACTTTATAATAATATATTCATATCGATATAAGTAATTGTCACCTACACATATTCACTCAATTAAATAGTCACTCGATATTTTTTTTTTAATGAAAAAATGATTCCTCAACCAGAATGTTACTTTAAATTAGCTTTTTTGGCGAATTATTGTAGATTAATTGCGCCTTGAGTGAGGTCAACTTTATCGTGGGGGTCCAAATTGATCATTCTTGATGAAGTCGGAAATTAACAAAAATTCTGCCACGTTTTGGTCAGGTCAGGATTCATCGTCCATGTATGAAAGATATTTGTTCGTAGCATGACTAATTTTATTCAATGAACTCGAGTCTTACCATTTTGTTTGAATTTGTCTTTACGATAAAATATCTTTAATCAAAAGTCATGATCCAATTTTTTGGAGGATATATATACTGAAAATCTTAAAACTTATTATGAAAGTGCAATCGAGTTCTAATATTTTCCAAAAATATAATCAAGTTCTAACATTTGTCAAATTGGTCTAATTAAGTGCTTCCGTTAATTACATATTTTGAAAGTTTTAGAATTTAATTGTACTTTTACTATAAGTTTAAGAATTGAATACATTTTTTGAAAATTTTAGGACTTGATTGTACTTTTGTGATAAGTTTTATGATTTGATTGTATATTTTGAAAGTGTTATGACTCAATTGTACTTTTATGACAAGTTTTATAATTTTCAAAGCACCCATTCCCCCAACCCCCCCCCCTCCCCCTTTAAATATGAAGAGACAGTTTTGTGGTGATTCTAGATAAGAAATATCACCAAAGCACAAGTAAAACCAATTGAGATACTTTAATGGAATTTAATCAACATCATAGTACACCGCTTTGCCAAAGTTTAATTGATTACGAAATGATATAACAACATGATACAACACTAGAATTCAATGGATGACGAAGATTTGAAAGTTACAAATAAGATAATACACTGGAATTTAATCAACAATTGGATATCTAGAAACTACAACTACAATATAGAAATTAAAAGATAATAGGTTTTATTTGTTTGTTTGGGAGAGCTTACACAGATAGTACAACGTGGCTATCTAAAACCTACAATTAACGGTTATAAACAGAGGGTACGCACATGGGTGATAGATGGAGGTTACAAACCGTTACTTAAAAGAAAAAAATTCCTAATAACGGTAACAAGAAGTTGTATTATTCACTAACTCCTATTGTCTAGAATGCTTATCTACAATAAGTTAAAACAATCCTAAAATAGAGGCAATAAATATAATCACCCATCGGTTATCCTCGTGTTGGTTGCTCACTGTCTATATCGATGACTCCATCAATCCACTTCAAGATTCTCACTGACAATTTCAACTTGTGTTTCGTCAATGACTTCATGGTGAGTTGTTGATTCTATTCATAAATGACCAAATTCTGCTATCATCAATTAAGTCTATCATATGTCAATAATAACAAAAGTTGGTCATTTTTTTGATGTAAACAAATGCCCCTTGTCGAATTTTATCTTGGTCAAATTCATCGTATGTCTCATATTTTTCCATAGAAGCCGCGTTTTGTGTAAAGTCTTCATGTGACCCTTTATCTTTGTCCTTAAATGGTTGCTCATACTTAGATACTCTCGTTACTAATTGGAAAAAATCAACTAATTTTTGGCCTTCGAATCTTTCTCTAGAGATTGAATTTCAATCCATTGATTGTGATTTTTTTTTTTCTAAGAATGAAGTAAAGCATATATATCTAGCTTTCTTGAACCGAGTAACAAACTGATTGACTGACTTATTATTATATTAAGTTTGGCTAATTAGTAATCAATACCTCATGTATTGTTCTATAAAATTGGAATGGACTTGTCTTTCCATCTCACCCCAAGTATGAATTGAATTTAAAGATAAATTTGTATACCAAGTAAAAGCAGTTCATGATAAAGACAAAGGGAACAACCTAAGTTTCAAGAATTCATTTATTCCTACCTCTCTACATTGGGCAACAAATTAACCTTGTGTTCAACGATTGATTGGTCATCTTCTCCGGTATAAACAACTAATTAGGAGTTTTGAAACCCCAAGGATAAGGATCATTATTGACCGGTAGGAAATGGCTTTCCATAAAAAGGCCTGATAACCCCCCTATTGGCATCTATTTGTTATATCACCATTTTAGCCACTTGATCTGGACTCATGAGTCGATACACCTGATCTTCCTGCTCCTACGGTTCAGGATAGATAGGTCGATAGGCTTGATTTTCCTACTCCTGTGATCAGGATTCAGAGGTCGATCCTGATTCTGATTGTTGAAATTACGGTTAATTGGCACATTTAGCCCTTTTTGATAAATTTTCTGCACTTGGAGGTATTGCATCATAAGCCCTCACATTATCCCCATTTGGAATTGGCCCAAAAGGAGGTCCATTTCGTGGAATATTTTGATTTGCCATATTATTATTGACAAGATTAATCTGGGCTGGATTATCTTGGTCATTTCCATTGACCAAATTAATTTGGTTAGGATTTTTAGACCTTTGTAAAATACTTGTTGGTGGCGAGATCACTTGGCCTAAATTGTTTCCATTCTTAACTAAGAGCCGGAGGAATATACTTGGAAGCCGTTGTGTTAAGTTGGATCGATATGGACTAATTGGATGTCTTGAGCGTTGAGATGTCTAAATTATTTCCATTGTTGATCACGTTAACGACCATTTCAGCTTGATTACATTAAAAAGATGTCTCATCACATGATTTGTCATCTTATTTTGCTATTCCTCGAATAGCCTCTTCACGATAGCCACCAAAGTGAGGTTTGGGGCTAACTCTCTTGATTGTTCTTTCACAAGGTGTCGTGGAATGTCAGCAAACTCACCTTGGCTTGTCTTTACTACTACAGAAGTGGTTGAGGTCACGGACTAGTGACCCTTTCACTGGGTTATTACTCGTGTGATTAGGCTCTAGATGATTCCTTGTTCTCAGCATTATTAATTCTCAAAATAAACCACAAGTGGTCTGCTGCGTGTGTCATATAGATGTTTCACTGGAATTTGTGCCAATGACAAGATATCTTTCACCAAAAATTGTTTTTGGTTTTTTTATAAGAGATCATAGGTCCTGTGGTGATTCCGGAAAGGAGATATCACTAAAGCACGAGTAAATCAATAGAGATAGTTTAATGAATTTAATCAATGTCAAAGTACAACGCTTTGCCAAGAATTTAATTGATAAAAAAATAAGATATAATATTAGAATTTAATTGATGATGAAGATTTGAAAACTAAAACTATGATAACACGTTGGGATTTAATTGCACGAGATATTTGAAACTACAACTACGATACAATAATTGAATAATAATTGAAAGATAATAGGTTTTGTTTATTTGTTTGGGGAGCTTATAGATAATATGTTGTGGCTATTTGAAACCTACCATCAATGATTAAAAATGGAGGTTAATTTTTTTTTTTGAAAATGAAATAACTTTACTACTGGTGGTTACAAGAAATTACATTATCCACTACCTCCTATTATCAAGAACACTTATCTATACAAAGTTACAACAATCCTAAAATAGTGCCAATGAAAATAACCTCCCAGTAGTGTGTTGATCGCTCACTATTGATATCGATGATTCCGTCAAATTACTTCAAGATTCTTGCCGATAACTTCACATTGTGTGTTCTCAATGACTTCACTGGGGAGTTATTCATTCTCTTCAAATTACTGATAATTTTGTTCATAAATGACCAAACTTTGCTCTTATTGATAATAGTGTTAATATCCTGAAAAACTCAAAATTAGTACACATGTGATAAATTTACTAAAAACTAATTTTTTGACCACTAAAAATCCTAAATTGATACACCTTTGACAAATTTACCCTAAACTGGTATGCTTGTGACAAATTTACCTTCTGTTAGCTTCTGTTAAATTTTACTGTCAAATTATTAAGCTAAATAACACGTGACAGTTAACTAGTATGCCAATTTAACATGGGGTATATTTGTTACAAATGTACCAGTTTGAGATTTTTGGCGATCGAATAAATTAGTTTGGGGTAAATTTGTCATAAACATATTGGTTTAGGGTTTTTTTTTTTTTTTATAGTCAATCGGGGTAAATTTGTCATAGGTGTACCAGTGTGGGGTTTTTTATAGTAAAAAAAAATAGTTTATGTAAATTTGTCACACGTGTACTGATTTTGGATTTTTCAGGGTATTAACCCTTGATAATAACCAAAAGTTGGTCAATTTTTGGTGTAGACACTCATTATTATTCTACTTTTATGCTATTGCAATGCCATTCTTCAAGTTAAACTTATGTTTTTTGGTCAAGCTATATTAATTAAGTCAACTTTCGTGCACTAAACTTTAACTACTTTCTCGACTGAGCTGAGATTAATCATACATCACACAATTAGGAATTGACAGTTATGGTGTCAATCTTTTTTCTTTTCGTGAAGTCAATATCAATAGCCCCCGTCTAAATTAGACCTGTAAAGGGGTTGTTCCTTAGAAGCATGACACATTACTCGTATGGAAGAGAAAATTTAATTGTGTTTGTTTATTTCAGGAAAAATAAATAATTTTGACAAATTATGATTGGCATAGTGAGAAAACTTAGTTAGGGCAAACTTTTATCACCAATAACAATTAATGTCTATTTATATAAAATGGCTAACTTTTGGTTGTTCTTGACAAGTGATAAACTTAGTCATTGACAGCAGAGTTTGGTGAATAAGATGAAAAGAACAATTGATAACTTGATGATTAGCAATATTTTTGAATATTTAAGCTTTTAAAGATAAATGTTGACAACTTGAAGAGTATCGACAACAAACATCAATTATCAACAATCAAGGGTATTATCAACAACAAACGTTAGTTATCTAGGATGAAGTCATTGACATCGACATTGATGTGTAACTACCTAGTAGCAATATCATTTGAGCTTCTTGTAGATAAGTGTCATTGTAACTTCTCATAACCATAGATAGGATTAGGAAGTTATTCATTTATATGAATTTAGTAATCACTTGAAGATGAGAAGTTGTGGTGACGTGAAAATATCGAACTGAAAGCTCTAAAGAGGTGAATGCATCGCTAAAATTGCTGAAGAACTACTTATAGGCAGTTATGTTGCTAACACTATGAATACTAGTGTTTGTATATAATGGAGGGCCCCAACCACACGCAAGCAAAAAAATCTTTTCAATTCTTGCATCATAGTCATGGCTGTGGTTCTCAAATACCTTATTGTCAATTAAATTTTGGTGTGTATCTTTGCTATAGTTTTTGGGTGCTTCGTAGTCAATTAAATCCATTGAAGTATATCTACTAGTTTCCTTGTGTACTTGTGATATTACTAGTCCAAAGTCAACACAAAATCTGTCTTCTTTAATAACAACTGAAGAATGACTTTCGGTGAAAGGTATTTCATCATCGAGGCAAATTTTGGTGAAACATCTTTTTGGCACACTTGATGGGAATAGTATGGTTGATTTAAGGAAGTACAATGTCGAGAACAAAGATGATGTAGAGCCTAATCACACTGCTTGTAACAACCTCGATGAAGGGGTTACTCAATTTGAGATTTTCAACTGCTCTGGCAACAATTGAGACAAGCCAAGGCGGGAATGTCAACATCTTACAAAAGAGCAGGTGATGGAATTGGCATCAAATCCTACTTTAGTGACTACCATGAAGAGGCTATTTAAGGAGCAACAAATTGAAGTGGCAAATCAATTAGTGAGACATCTCTCTAATGTGATCAAGCTAATAACTGTTAACACAATCAACAATGTCATCTCAAGGCCCGATACATCCAAGCAATTCATATTGATCCAACCAAAGACAGCAGTTTTCGAGTATTTTGTTCTAACTATTAGTCAATAAAACGGTGGAAATAACTCAGGTTAAGCAATTCCACCATCAGTGAGGACATTACAAAGGCATGAAAATCCTGACCAAATTAATTTAGTCAATGGAAATGACCAGGTTAATTCTAGTCCGGATTAATCCCATCGATAATAGGCTTAATTTGCTAGTTAATCAAAATGTCAACAACTAGAACCTAGATAATGACCCTAGGGGGCAAAAAGGTCATGCTTATCTACTGATCTACCTTGAACTTAGAGGGCAAGAAGGTCAGCTTTATTGGTTTCCAGATAGTTAGCAAATGGTAGATATAGTTGCACAACAGATAGGTGCATAGAAGAATTGTTAGACCGGTGTATAGAAAGCCACATCTCAATTGGGTTAATGACATTCCATAACCAAGAGGATTTAAAACTCCTGATTTTTCCATATATATTGGCAAAGAAAACCAATTGAATGTTGAACACATTGGTTGATTTATTGCCCAATGTGGAGAGGCAAGAACAAACAAATTCCCGAGACTTAATTTGTTCCCTTTGTCTTTATCAAAAACTGCTTTTAGTTGATATACAAATTTGTATCCTAATTCAATTCATACTTGGGCTGAGATGGAAATGTAATTCCATTCCCAATATTATAGAACGATACTTAAGGTATTGATTACTAATTTGGCCAAAATGTATTAATAAGATAAATCAATTTGTTGTTTGATTTAAGAGTGCTAGAAATAGATGCCTTATTTCACTCTTAGAGAAAGAATTCATAAATTTGACTTTCAATGGATTTTAATTCAATTTAAGAGAAAAATTAGAAGGCCAAAATTTTGTTGATTTATTCCAATTGGCAACGAGAGTGTCCAAATATGATCAACTACTTAAAGACAAAGATAAAATACCAAAATTGCAAGGCCAAAATTTTGCCAATTTATTCCATCTGGTAACTAGAGTATCTAAGTACGAGCAACTACTTAAAAATAAAGATAGAGGGCCACATGAAAACTTTGCACAAAACATGCCTTTCACGATATAATATTAGTGAAATGATGAATTTGACCAAGGTAAAATTTGGTAAGGAAAAATCAAATTTGCAATGACAAGGGGCACATGATGACTTCTGATTATCTAATTTAAACAAATCCAATGATTGATCAATTATTCAATTCTTTTAGAAGGGCCATTTGTTTATACCAAAAAATGACCAACTTTTGGTTGTTATGGACAAGTGATAAACTTAATAGATGAGAGCAGAGTTTGGTAAACAACATAAGTCATTGATAAAAAAAACAATCGACAACTTGATGAGTAGCGATGTTTTGGGATATCTACGCTCTTTTAGATAAATGTCAAAAACTTGAAGAGCATCAACAATCGGGGGAGTTATCGACAACAAACATTAGATATCTAGGATGAAGTCATCGACATTGACACCTACATGTAATTGCCTAATAGTGATATTCTCGAATATTTGAGCTTCTTGTGGATAAGTGTTGTTGTAACTTCTTATAATCATAGATAGAATTAGGAAGTTATTCATTAAAATGAGGTTAGTAAATACCTAGAGATGAGAAGTTATGGCCATGTGAAGATATGAAACTGAAAGCATTGGAGATATGAAGGCATGGTTAAAATTACTGAAGAACAATAGGCAGTTTGTTGCGAACACTGTAAGTACTAGTGTTTGTGTCCTACAGAAGGCCACACCACACACAAACAAACAAATCTTGCTATGTTTCAATTATTTTATTGTAGCCATCACTATAGTTCTTAGATACTTCATCATTGATTAAATTCTGACGTGTATTTTTGCTATAATTTCCATATACTTCATTGTCGATTAAATTCCGTTGAAGAATCTACGATGTTTCCTATCTGAAGTCGCCACGAAGCTCATCTCCTTTAACAAGAATCAAAGATTGACTTTTGGTGAAAGGCATTTGTTGTCGAGGCAAATTATGATGGAACAATATCTACACATTTTCGTTGATGATAACAATATTTTTCATTGAGCAGGCTGTGTAGAAGATAAACGTTCATGTTTTGAAAATCTTTTTTTTTAAGCTCGTTGATTTTTTTTTTTTAATCGGGTCTGTCAATGAATGAGATGGAAATGAAAGCGAGGCTGATGGCCCATCGTATCACGGAGCACTTCTTTTTTGTCTTCGTTGTCCGAATCATTCATGTTCATCATTATGTGGGTTTTCCGGGTACGAGGCGGGTTGCCGGCAGACCAATCTCGGGTCAGGGTGTCTGCATTTCCACGGCATGATATTCTCCGCTGCATTCCCTGGACAAAAGTCCGAATCCAATGATGAGGGTAAGCATTTGCGGATCCTGCGGATCTTTTGGGAATAAAGATGAGGTAAGAACGCAGGTCGCCCGTCCAAATATCCATTATTCTCTCTCTCTCTCTCTCTCTCTCTCTCGTTTTCTTGCGACGAATTGAAGACCAGATTACCCTGTTCGATGTTTTTGACCGCTTAGCCTTCACTTGTAGTATTATGCTAAAATATGATTTTGTCTCGGTTTCGCTCTTAACTACCCTTGCATAAGATAGCCATAAAGCATTTATAATTATGTTCGAGACTAAACCAAGTTGTCCAAACCAAGTTGTCCTCTTTTGTTTTCATTCATGACCGGCTACCTCTGCTCATTATTAACATCCTAACTCCATTTGTTGTTGCTATGTAACCCCCGTCGACTGCTCTTTTTAAGTGACCCTCGATAGTTTTTCTATTGACGTTTTACAAAGCTAGCATTGCAATTGCACGAAGCGCACGTTCAACTCCAGTATATGTGTAATCAGGAGGTTATATTTGACGATATGTTTAGCTTGGAGCTAATTTGTTTATGCTTGAAAGTAAAGCCTTTTCGCTTCCTATCAAAATTTAAGAATGCATTTATTTAAGAGAAAGTGTTTTTTTGGAATTGGTTTTCCGAATTTTGACCTGTTTGGTTCACTGAAAATGATTAGTAAACCAAAAATATTTTCTGGTCAAGGAAAATATTCATGGGTAAAATTATGAAAGTGGATTTCTAAATTTAAGAAGGTGAAAACAGCTTCCACAATAGCTCTTCTTGAGTTTTTTAATATATTATATTTTTTTAATTTCTTTTTAATTTCTTTTCCTTCTTCCTCCTTCGCAGGCCGCAAGGCCTTGGCGACAGTAGCAATTGGCCATAGGCTCGCCAGCACCACTCTTCCTCTCCCTTCGACACCTGGATCACGCTCTGGCCTCACCCTTAGCAACTACTTCCTGCCTGCCTCCTCTCTGATTCTCGATAAATTGAAGAGATAGGTATCGGGCTCGAGAGGAGAGAGAGACGTTCAAAATCAACATTGCCGGGCACCGATCACAGGACCGGCAACAACAATAGGAGCAGCGGTGATTTCAACGAAGAAGTTGAAGTGAAAAAGCTATGGAGCCTGAGGCTGTGAAGAGGAGCGAACAACGGTTTCTCGAAGAACAGAGAGTCGCGCAAAGCATTTAGATGGTTAATTTTTCGGTCCAACAGGGCGAGAAGAAGGAGAATGCGAATCTATCGTTGACATCAGCAAGGTGCGAGGTTTTGTGGATGCTTTGACATGTTTGGGATCGAAACGAAGAACTTTTCTAATCCGGGGAGTTATAAATGACTCCTATTAGGAAGAATAAGAGTGGAATAAACATATTTGAGAGTAAGAGAAGTAATGAGAACTGGTCAATTATACTCCCAGATGACTTGATTAGTGTGTTGGAATGTACCTTATTTGCATATTATCTTGCCGACCTAATAGTTTAAACTCTCAGGTTTGTTTTTTTGAATATGGTAGCAAAGCCACGCTGCCACATCCTTCATGCCCCGCGTTTTCGCATGTATGTGGCTCCCCATTTCTTGATTTCACATGCCTTCTTTCACATGGTTTCAGTCTGGTACGTAAGAAAAGGTGTTGAAGTATAATCTTACATTGCTTGAATATAGAGCTCGATTGTGTTTTATATACATCTCTTTGTCAATATTTACGTAAAAGTGATGCTAATTTACTTGGCAATATGTACTAAAGATTTTTGGGTTGTTTGGCATAAAAAAAAGTGAGCTATAATTTTGAATAAAAAGCAAAAGGCACTTCTAAAAGGCTCTAATTGAACCGGTCGGAGATGAACTAGTACAAAAACGTGTGATTGCACGTAAAGACTCCGGCATAAAGTGGTCATCCATATATTCATGTATAATGTGAATAAAGTAAGTCTGTGTGTGTGTGTGTGTGTGTGAACGTGTGATTGCACGCAATGACTAGCTTAAAGTGGTCAAATATATATTTATGTCTAATGTATATATAAAAGTCCGTCCTAAGGGCCCGCAATTGTCATGATGAATGGATAAGTTTTATACTTAATAATAATTGCTGACCATAACAAGGCCTTCTAAGTTGCATCTTCCTCTAATGAAAACGCGAATACAGATAATTCATCCATTTCTGGATTTGATCATAAGAATTTATAGATATGTGCGTGCCTTCATCTATTAGACTAAAGTCATGTAAGCAATCGCCATTTGATAACTCTATAAAAATAGAGTTATTTTACTTATTTTAGGCAATAAATAATGCAATATTTTTGAGAAAATATTTGGATTTCCTTTTGATTATTTAAATTTTCCTTATTTATGCAGAATAATGAGATATGAAGAAGATAAGGAAAAGAATGGCAAAAATCAGGAATTCAAATAAAAAAGTAGTGGAAGATGGATATCAAATCAAGGAAACCTTGATTTTGTTCCCTAATGTTATCTGTAAGCATTGAGAGGTAGATATCAAATCAAAGATCCTCCTATTTACTCTCTAATTTTATGCGCAATTGCTTAGAGGTAAAAATCTTGGATATATCTTATAAATATGATAACATTGAGAACCTGAGGGAGTAGTTAGGTCTTTATTAGATTGTTTTTCATTATTCTGAGAGTTTATCAAGTATTTTCAAAAGAAGACAAAAGTAGTGACATAATTCTTGTTCTTTGATTCAAGATGCTAGGTTTGATTTATATTTTTATTTCTTCTTCTACTATGTTCTAATTATCTTTTCTCAGGGCTACCATGTAGCCTAATCATGATTATGTGAATTTCATGATTTTTATGTTTTACAATTGATTTCATTCATGTAAGCTATATATTATTGTGCATAATGCTTCTGAGTAACTAGCCATCACTTGAATGATCTGATGTGCACGTTTGAGACTGAGAAGTTATAATATGTAATTACTCATTATAATATATAAGCATGAATTAACTGTGGATATAAATATACTACGTTATTTGTGTAGCTTTTGGTGATAAGGTGATCCAAAAGACTCATTATAAGCCGAGAATATTCATAGTTTTTAATGCATTTATGTTTATTTTAATTCATATAGAGATATAGTGGATTGATAAATTGAGTAGGTTTGCTATACTTAGAGATATGATAGTAAATAGATTAAGAAATTCCGCTATCATGTGTTTGATATCGTTTTTGTATCTCCACAATCTGAAATTCTTATTTAGTGGTTATGGTGAAATCGAATGCTCTAACATATTTATCTGATTGATTTACTACATTTAGTCTCCAATCTTGTTTTTAATTTATTCTCAATTATATTTTGATCCATTAGATAAATTTTAGAATTAATCTATTTTAGTATTTAATTAGTTTATTAATCACTGATCTCTGTGGGACGATACTTTTTCTTATCATTATATTACTTGTTCGACACGTTCACTTACATTTAGAATTTTACAAACAAGTTTTTGGCGCCGTTGCCGAGGATCGAACCCGGGTCACCAATGTGACAGGTGGGAATACTCACCATTATACTACAATGACAACAGGGAGACAACATAAATCTGGAGATGCAAGTGGGTCAGTTAGCAAGCATGATGTTAGGGAGACAACATGGTTCTTTGCCGAGCAACACAGAGAAAAATCTAATTGAAAATATAAAGGTTATAACCCTGAGAAGTGGTAAACAAGTGGGAGAAGAAAATGTCAAACAAGAGATTTTCAGAGACAAGGAAGATGTGATCAATAAACAATCAAAGGAGACAAGTAAAAGTAAACTTTTTCCAGATAATCCCAAGCCATATGTGCCGCCAATTCCATTCCCTTAGCGACTCCAATAGCACAAAATATATAAGTAATTTTATGAATTTCTTGATGTATTTAAAAAATTACATATTAACATTCCTTTTGTAGATGTCTTAGCGCAAATACCTAGTTATGCAAAATTTTTGAAGGAGATTTTGACAAACGAAATGAAACTGCGAAGTTAAATGAGGAGTATTCGGCCATCCTACAAAACAAATTACTTCCGAAATTAAAAAAAAAAAAATCCAAGGAGTTTTACTATTCCTTGCACTATTGAGGATTCTTACTTTGAAAAAGCATTATGTGATTTAGGTGCAAGTATTAATCTATTGCATTATTCAGTTCTCAAGAAATTAGATTGGCGAGGTAAAAGTAACCACAATATCACTTCAACTGGCTGATCGATCAATTAAATATCCAAGAGGTATTACGGAAGATATTTTAGTAAAAGTTGACAAAGTTATATTTTCTGTAGATTTCATAATTCTTGACATGAGGGAAGATTTTAAGGTACTACTTATCTTAGATCGACATTTTCTAGTAACAGGAAGAGTTCTTATTGATGTATAACAAGGGAAGTTAATTCTTAGAGTTCAAGATGATCTTGTTTCATTTAATGTCTTTAAAGGAATGAAATATCTATCTGATGATAATTCTTGTTTTAGAGTTGAGACAGTTGACAAGTTAGTGAATAAGGTTTTTCAAGAAAATATTTTTAAATATTCACTTGAAGCATGTTTGATTTGATTAAGGGACAAAGATATTCAAAATGAAGAGATAAATGAGTACGCAAATTTCATGGAGGCAATTCCACCATATTCAAGGCAAAAGACAATCAAATTTGAGGAGTTAGGACAACACATAACAAAGCCTAAACTATCAATTGAAGAGCCTCCAATTCTTGAACTCAAACCCCAAACCTTCTTATTTGAAATATGCTTATTTAGATGGAGTTTCTTCATTACTGGTAATTATCTTCTTCTTTGATAGATTTGATGGAGGAGAAATTGCTCAGAGTATTAAGAGAGCATAATGGTGCAATTGGATGGAAAATAGCTGATATCAAGGGAATTAGTCCTTCAATTTGCATGCACAAAATTTTGATGGAGGAACAATATAAACCCACTATCTAACCTCAGAGACGTTTGAACCCGAAGATACAAGAAGTAGTGAAAACTAAGGTAAGTAAGCTACTTGATGCAGGTATCATCTATCCTATCTTCGATAGTTCCTAGGTAAGTCTTGTATAAGTTGTGCCAAAGAAAGGCAGTATGACTATTCAGAAAAACGACAATAATGAATTGATTCCAACTAGAACAGTTACTAGGTGGTGTGTGTGTCTGTGTGTGGATTATAGAAAATTGAATGATGCTACTAGAAAAGATCACTTTCCTTTATTATTTTTTGATTAGATGTTAGAAAGACTTGCGGGACATGAGTTTATTGCTTTCATGATAGATATTCGAGGTATAATTAGATTCCTATTGTATCAAAAGATCAAGAGAAAACTACTTTTACTTGTCCCTACAGTACTATTGTTTTTAGAAGAATGCCCTTTGGTCTTTGTAATGCACTAGCTACTTTTCAGAGATGCATGATAGCTATTTTTTTTATATGGTTGAAAAATATATTAAGATTTGGCAGTAGTTTTGTTTTTGATAAATTTCATTTTATTTAATTAGCTCAAAAGTTATAGTTTATTCTGACCACTTTACTCTTAAGTATCTACTTGAAAAGAAATAATCAAAACCCCAGTTGATCAGGTGGATTCTATTGCTGCAAGAATTTGATTTGGAAATCAAAGATAAGAAGGGGATTGAAAATCTAATTGTAGATCACTTATCAAGAATTCCAAATTCAAAGGAAGAGATAAGACCAATTTTAGAAGAGTTCCCTGATGAGAAAATATTTTCCATTAAGTCCACAAAAATTTCTTGGTATGCTGACTTTGTAAATTATTTGGTAAGTAATGTTCTTCCTTTTGAATTATCATATCAATAGAAGAAAAAATTCTTTTATGATATTAAAAATTATTTTTAGGAAGAACCTTTCTTGTTTAAAGTATGTGTATACCAGGTTATAAGGAGATGTATTCTAGATGAAGAGATGACAAACATTCTACATCATTGTCATGATGGAGAGGCAAGTGGCCATTTTAGTGCCACCAGAACTGCAGCTAAGAAATTACAATCAGGATTTTATTGGCCCACGCTTTTTAAAGATGCATGCTCCTATGTAGCTTCATGTGATAGGTGTTAGAGAACTGGAAATATTTTAAGAAAAAATGAGATGCATTTAAACAACAATATTGTGTGTAAATTATTTGATGTTTGGGGTATTTATTTCATGGGACCCTTTGCACCTTCTTACGGAAATTTATATATTTTAGTGGCTGTGAAGTATATATCTAAATGGGTAGAAGCTATAGCATTGCTAACAAATAATACTAAGATTGTGGTCAAATTCTTAAAGAAAAATATTTTTACTTGATTCGGCACTCCTAAGGTAATCATAAGTGATAGGGGGACACATTTTTACAACAAACAATTTGAAGCAGTAAGTACAGAGTTATGCATAAGGTTGCAACCTCTTATCATCCTCATACTAGTGGTCAAACAAAGGTTTTAAATAGGGAAATCAAAAGAATTTTAGAAGAAACAGTGAATGTCTTTAAGAAAGATTAATCAATAAAATTTGATGATGCACTTTGGGCTTATAGGATAGTGTTCAAAACTCCAATTGGGATGTTTCCTTTTAGGCTAGTGTTTGGGAAGGCTTGTCATTTACCAGTGGAATTAGAGCATAAAGCATATTGGGCATTTAATTTTTTTTTAAAAATTTTGACATGCAGTCTGTAGGTGAAGAAAGATTATTGCAACTGAATGAATTAGAGGAATTTCGCAATGAGGCTTATGAAATTTCTAAGTTGTACAAGGAGCGTATAAAAGGATGGCATGACAAGCACATATTCAGAAGAGAGTTCAAAATTGGTCAAAAAGTCTTACTCTCATCTTAAAAATTTTCTAGAAAAGTTGCAATCTCGATGGTTTGGTTTTTTTACAGTTACATAGGTATTCCCATACATAACAGTTAAAGTTGCGCATGACACTAAGGGCAAATTCAAGGTGAATGATCAATGTTTGAAGCCCTACTTTGAAGGTTGTTACAACAAGTAGAAGACCACCATTGAACTTCATCGTCCAGAATATAGACATCTGAGATAGTTTGGCTGAAAACTATAAAGCAAGCGCTTCTTGAGAGGCAATCTAAGCATTTTAATTATGTTTTTTCATTTATTTTTTAAGTTTACCTTTTGAAAAAAAATATTAACTTTTCTCTGTTTTATCTAGGTTAATTTTTTTAGGGATCATCTTTTAAAAGTTTAATCATCAAGGTCATCTATGAACTTATCCTACAAAGGGGAGTTTTCTTCTTCCTATTTCTATTTTTCGCATTGACGGCACTGCTTCATTTAAGTTTTGTGGGGGGGGGGACACATTTTTTTGGTTAATTTTTTTTTTGTCTATTGTGATTGCATTCCTTGTTGTGAATTTTTGTAATTCTTAGGAAAATTTAAATTTTATTTAAACTTGCAATTAATGTGTGGGTTAATTTTAATTTTGATTATGTTGATCCACTTACTAAGCACTAAAAGTCCTTAATTTTTGAGCAAATCTAGAGAACATTCATGTGAAGTTTGTAATTTTCTTAGATTTAAGCCAAATCTTAGAATTTGTTTGATTTTCTCTTGAGGCGAAATCTTAAGCTACATCTAACTGAGAAAATGGTTTATGCAATTTTTGGATCGATTGAGTCTTTGAAGCTAATCTTGTTTATTTATCCCTAGTCAACTCGTTGAGCATTAATTATTACCCAATTTTTCATTGACACCCATATATGTGTAGTCTAACTGTTATCAAATTATATCATTATCCCATACCCTATGAATATGTTGATTTTTTTTGGAATAAAAAATTATTTGAGCTTAATAGAAATTTGGGAGCAAGGATGGAGTATGAAAAAGAAAAATAAAAGTGATTGCTATGGTTGTTTGGATTGTATTATCAAAAAAAAAAAAATTGCTTTTATGGTTCCCTATCCAACTTTCAATTGAGCCTTTGGAATACTTAATGGGTTGGAAATTTTGATGTTATATTAGGAGGGTATTTGGGAGAAACTCAACCATAAAGCAATTCACAAAAAAAAAAAAAAGAAAAAAAAGAATGATGATATATGGTGACAGAAAAATTATCGAAATTGGACATTGACATTGGCTTTAATTAGATCTTAGAAATCAACGTGTTGATGGGTGATTTGAGCTTAAAATTATCGTTATCTTACCTTTAGCCCAACCTTATATTGCAAACCAAGAAAAGTCCTATTGATTTTTGGTTGGATAATTAGCTTACATTAGTGGAGAGAGGAATGCAAAGCAAACCTATGAGATTTGGTCATAATTATTGAGAATTTTTTAGAAATTGCATGTCAATGTGAATTTATCTGGATTGTATATAATTCGAAAAAGATCACACGAATCACATAGTTAGAATTGGTCTTAACTTATAAATCAATCACACACTCGGATCACGTGGTTAAAATTGGTCTTAACTTATAAATCAATTTTAATATTTGGATGAAATTTGTGCTTTTCTTTGAATTGTAAATTTGAGTAGTTATAAACACATAGTTAGAATTGGTCTTAACTTATAAATCAATTTTAATATTTGGATAAAATTTGTGTTTTTCTTTGAATTGTAAATTTGAGCAATTATGAAAAGATGTCAGGGAGGAGGTTGGTAGCTTAAGTATGTGTTATGTCTTGATTTTGTTTGAGGATTAGCAAAATGTTAAGTTTGGGGATTGGATAGCTCTATAAGAATAGAGTTATTTTACCTATTTTAGGCGACAAATAATGTACTATCTATGAGAAAATATTTAGATTTCCTTCTGATTATTTGAATTTTTCTTATTTATGCAGAATAATGAAATATGAAAAAGATAAGGAAAAGAATGACAAAAATCAAGAATTCAAATAAAAAAGCAGTGGAAGATGGATATTATATCAGGGAATCCTTAATTTTGTTCCCTAATGTTATCTGCAAGCTTAGGAGATAGATATCAAATAAAAAATCCTCCGATTTACTCCCTAATTTGATGCGCAATTGCTTGGAGATAATGATCTTTGATATATCCTATTAATAGGAGAACATTGAGAACTTGAGGGAGCAACTAGGTTTTTATAAGATTATTTTTCATTGTTGTGAGAGTTTTTCAAGTATTTTCAAAAGAAGACAAAAGTAGTGATAGAATTATTGTTCTTTGATTCAAGATACTAGGTTTGATTTATATTTTTATTTCTTCTTCTACCATTTTCTATTTTTTTTTTGTTAGGGCTACGTGTAGCCTAACCATGATGATGTGAATTTCATGATTTTTATGTTTCACAATTGATTTCATTCATGTGAGTTATATATTATTGTGCATAATGCTTTTGAGTGACTGATCATTACTTAAATGATTTGATGTGCATGTTTGAGACTGAGAAGTGATAATATGTAATTGTTCATTATAACATATAACCATGAATTAAAAGTAGATATAAATATCTTATTTTATTTGTGTAGCTTTTGGTGATAAGTCGATTCAAAAGACTCATTGTAAACCGTGAATATTCATAATTTCTAATGCATTTATGTTTACTTTAATTTACATAGAGATATAATGGATTGATAAACTGAATATGTTTACCATACCTAGAGATAGGATAGTAAATAGATTAGAAAATTCCGCTATCATATGTTTGATATCGTTTTTGTACCCACAGCAATCTGAAATTTATATCTAGTAATTATGATGAAATCGGATGCTCTAACATATTTATTTGATTGATTTTCTGCATTTAGTCTCCAATTTTGTTGTTAATTTATTCTCAATTATATTTTGATCTGTTAGATACATTTTAGAATTAATCTATTTTAGTATTTAATTAGTTTATTAATCATCAATCTCCGTGAGACGATACTCTTTCTTATCATTATATTACTTATTTGACACGTTCACTTGCATTTAGAATTTTACGAACACCACTCCACCTTTGTGATTTCCGACCTAGGTTTAGGGGCCTTGGATCAGAGAAAAAGAATCCACCGTCCCAGCACAATCATACAAATTTTTATTATGATAAAACGTCTTCAAAACATGAGTTATGACCAATTTGATGGTTCTTATAGGGAGTTGATAATCCCGAATCTAGCAATTTGTTGGGTCTGCTCAATCCTCTGGACAAGGTCTTCGCTTCTCGGGCTCGTTCTTCTTAACTAAACTTGTGCTTACCCTATGCTCAAACAGTTTTATGTAAAAGAGACTTGAACATTTTCATCTCGAGCAGGCCTGATCAAAACGTTTTTAAAACAAAATGCAAGCTCGTCCGTCCATTAATTAGGTTTTTCAGAAATCAGTTAACCGTTTTATTGGGATGTGAATCATTTACGTGTCATAGCGCTCCTTTTCGGTATAGTAATTATTTCTAATCTCTCTCTCTCTCTCTCTCTCTCTCTCTCTCTCTCTTTAATTTATTTATGAAAAGGATATTGTCATCAACGGCTGTGCTTTGTTTGTAGTGTTATTCTAAACCGGCGAGCCGCTATCCATGGAGATCAGCCGAAATTCAGGAACAAAAACAATACTAAATCCAACGGTCTTGGTCGTCCGAAAGGACGTAAAAGCCCTGCTCTTTTGCATAGCTTACATGGGTAGATTCGGTCATTTTAAGAATCTTCTAGAGGGTATCGGTATCCTCCACTAAAAGCAGTCCAAAGTACAATTCTAAGTCAATGTGGTCAATTATGGATGTTTAGAAAAGCCAAATAAAGAAAGAAAGGCAATAATAGCAAGAATCAACTTCGACCTGCCGACTTGTACTTTTTCATTTTATTGAAATGAGAGCATGCGAGAACGCTACTGCACCTTACCATTGTAAGTCAACAAGTCAACGAAATGTCCGCATGGGGTTGCGGGTAAAAGAGGATCTTCAGTCTCCAAGCGACTACTTAGTCCATGCACATGCCTCAAAAAGGCTATATTCAATTAGGTCTATCATTTGTCCGATTCGTGCGTGTATTCGGTGTGCTTTTTGTTGACTTTCGAGGCTCCATCGTTTGAATTTGTCAAAGACAAAGTGTGACTCACGAGTGAGCTTGGCAACTGGATTGGCAATTGGGGGTGTTGCTTGGTTTACTGATGAGTCATAGCACACCTTGGAATTTTCTACGCTAGCTTCATCGTTTATGTGACCAAGAATTTAATTGTAATACAATATTGAGGTGCTCAACTTGATATTATATCTTTGCATAAATAAAAAAAACTTGATATTTATCTAGGCAATGGTGTCTCTCCCTTGGTTTACTAAAGAGTCATAGCACATCTTGGAATTTTCTACACTAGAGTCATTGGTTATGCGACCACGAGCTTAATCATATGATTATAAGACATATCCAAGTGGACCTTATCTCAACTTGGTATTTTTCTTTTCTTCAAGTGTGATTTGCATTCTTCTTATCCTTTCCATGCATAGTGAAGAGTTATAATTCCAGTCGGTGTTCCACGATATGATTTTCTTTAGTTATAAGCGAGTTCTTCCAACACAGTTACAAGCAAGTTTAGAAGAATTTTTGTTAAGGAACTGCAAAATATTTAAATATTCCATTTAAGAGTATTTATCCATGGAGAGAGAAAATTAGTGATATCCCACTAATGTGAGGTCATCCATTCAATTTTCATTGATTGCTTGCAAATTGCTCTGAATCAGAGTCAAAAGTTTTAACTCAATTTGTTTATAGGGGTTGGAGAGTGCTCCATAAGTTTCCAAATACCCAAGCTTTCTATGGCCGGAGGTTATAAAAAATAATGAAAATGATGGGGCAAAAGGATCATATCCTGTCACAGGGCGTGACAATTGCAGTTTTTAGGAAGTCATTTGAATGTCACATGATTTTAATATAAAAAAATATTGAAGGAAATA
This sequence comes from Eucalyptus leucophloia subsp. euroa, assembly GCA_017140325.1. Lineage (NCBI taxonomy): Eukaryota > Viridiplantae > Streptophyta > Magnoliopsida > Myrtales > Myrtaceae > Eucalyptus > Eucalyptus leucophloia. Next base: position 30,927,141 of record CM029474.1, on the reverse strand, counting down.
TAATAGAAAAACCTTTTAAAAAGGTTCCTTTGAAAGGGGGCTTAAATTTGCCAGAGGAGGAGGAGGTGACCCTCACCGGCCTTAAAAGATGTAAGTGGCCCCAAGGAATTTCATTTCAGGAGCAATCGTGCACCGCATGCAGAGAGTTCTGGGAAAGGACAGAGGACATTTCGGTAACTTTGCCTAAAAAGGAGTGACGCAACCATTATGAATCCTTCCGCGATAATGGTAATGCATTGAATGGAACTGTCCCAAGTAACAACCAAGCGGTGTGAGCGTAAAATGGCAATAATTGCATTGTAAACATTAGTCGAATGGGCACGATACAATGCATGTCTAGGTGACGGCAGTAAAATAGCAAATTGCAATGCATGTAAATGAACATTAGTTGAATGGAGATGGTACAATGAATGTCTAGATGATGGCAGAGGCCTGTTCTAATGCAATTATGTATATCTGTAGTAAAATATGTATGGCAGTGAGTGTGTAAAAGTAAAAAAAAAAAAAATCAAAAGAGATCGGAATATAAATCGACATGATCTTCCACATCCAAAAAATCAAGGGAGATTGGGAAACAAATCAAAGTGATCTTCCCAAATCTACAAAATCACGAAAGATTAAGAGATAAATCTACTTGATTTTCATATCGTACAATTCCAATTGGGATTGCATTTTACTCTTATAAATAGGAATCCTCCTCAACGGAGAAGTATATACAAAAGCAAGAATATCATAGCAGTGTAGCAGAAGAACCGGCATTCTTCTTCCAAGAGAGAATTATCTTTGAGTGAGTTATGTGAGAGGTACAAATCAACAAATTGAAGACAGTGAGAGATCCATCTTAGGCTGAAGTTGTATCACATTATTTATCATAGTGGAAGTTTGAAGTGAACTATAGTCCCGTGGTTTTTCCCCTTCACTTTGGAGGGTTTTCCACGTTAAAATTCTGGTGTTATTTATTATTTCATCTTTAATGCTTTTATTCAATATTTTATCCTATTTAATTTTCACATAAATAGTAGTGGGAAAATTATCCGGGCCTTCTCCATAAATATCATTCTTTTTCCCAACAATTTGTTGAAATTATATTTCTAGTTTGAGTCTAAAAGGGAAACATTTCTAATTAGAGTAAGCATTCTGATTTGAGTAGTTTCCTAGCTGGATTTAATTTTCTATTTTGAATCAAATTCTCTTCCATATAAGAAGTGAAGGACCTTGTACTTGTGAAACGCATCCAATTGTTTGAAGACATGAAAATTTTGTGTTACGATTTTGTATAGTTCCTTTGTGAGATAGAGAAATTGTGAGGCTAAATACTATGTAAATTATAATGTGCAATTGAGGGCCGGGATGCAGTAACTTGAGTGTTTCATTGTATTGTTTGATCTACAGTAAAATCCTTTGTTGCTCTTCCTATGTATATAGGTCAGATCGATCGAATAATATAAATTTGGTATCCAATTTACTTTTTTATTCTGTTAATTTTATTGTTCTATCACTTGTTTCCACAACATAATTAAATAGTCGCCCGATTCCCTTTAACCGAGAAAAATGAATCCTCAACATTATTGCTACTTTAGATTAGCTTTTTTGGCCAATTATTATAGAGTAATTGCAGCCTTGAGTTAGGCCATCTTTATCATGGGATCCAAATTGATCATCCTTGATGGAATCGGAAATTAACAAAAATGGTGGCATCGTTCTTGTCGGGTCAAGGTTTATCGTCCGTGTGTGGCATGTCACCTAATAATCATTCGGAAGACAAATCGAACTGGAATCTCACTATTCTTCTACTTTTTTCGCGCTATTGCAATGCCATTCTTCAAGTGAAAGCTCCGTTTTTTTTTTTTTTTAAATATATAACAATTATTTGAATTAAGTCAACTTTCTGCACTAAACCTAACCATCCTTCCTATCTGGTCGAGACTGATCGTACATGCTGAAATTGGGAATTTACAAAGATCGTGTCTATCTTGTATTTATCTCTTTTTTTTCTTTCTTTTTGTTGAGTCAAAGATTTATAGTTAGACTTGTAAAGGGTTGCTCCTTTGTAGCATGACTTATTAATTATACCGAACAGAAATCAGACTCGAAACCTACTTGTAATTTGAGTCGCACAATTAATATAATACTCAGGTCAGTTCATTTCATGAAAAGTAAATAATTTGAAATATATATATATATATATATATATATATATATATATATATTCTAAAAAACTACTAGTTGCACCGTTCAATTAAATTAGCTTGAAGGAAAATTTTCCATTATCAAGAATAATTTATACCTTAGTATTTTCCATTCGAGCAATATAATTCATTCTCTTCAGAAAATATCTTTTTGAATCGTTGACTTTTTTTTTTTGGCGGAATAAACAGATCTGTCTATGAATAAGATGATGAAAATGAAAATAATGGTCCAGCATTAAGAAGCGCTTTTATTCTTCTTTTTCTGAATCATTGATATTCATCATCATGCGGGCTTTACGCGTACGAGGCGCGTTGAGGGGAAGGCCCGTAAAATCCCTCTCCATTTCCGGTACAAAAATCCGAACCCAAAATGATAAGACGCAAGGGTTTCCAGATGTTTTGGGGGTATAAGACCTATGTAGCACGGACACTCTCCGGAAGCCTTCGTGTCGTGTCCGACACTTCGACACGTGTCCGACACGCTCCGATATGTCCCGACACGCTCCGACATGTGGTCAACGAGTGTCGAAAAATCCGACACGTGATCAACTCTCTTCGACACGCTCCGACACGCGAGTCCAGAATTCCAACACGTGATTCCGACACGCACGGGGTCAATTTTAAAAATTTCTAATACTTGAGGGGTCAAAATATAAATATACACAAAATAAGTAATAAAAGAAGTAATAAAATTGCTATAAATATACACGCATGGGTAAATTTGTTTTTTCATTTTTTAGAATTTTTTTATATTTTTTTAAAGCCTTTTACTATGAAAGAAGTAATAAAAAATGCTATATATGATAATAAATAAATTTAAAAATATCATTTCAGCATTTTTCTTTAAACAATGTTTGTTTCCTCTAAGTTTTGTGTATTATTGTAACAAATTAAAATAATGAATGCTATTATTTAATATTTTTCATGTAAATTAATTCTAGGCTATTATTATTATTATTATTATTATTATTATTATTATTATTATTATTATTATTATTATTATTATTATTATTATTATTATTATTATTTATGTATTTATATATAAAAATATATTTAATATATAAGGTGTTGGAACGTGTCGAAATTCTCTATTTTTAAGAAATGACGTGTCAGCATGTCGTGTCGTGTCGTGTCGCGTGTCGTGTGTCCGTGTCCGTGCTACATAGTATAAGACTAGCTGAGCACGCAGGTCCCCCATCCAAATCTCTGTCTCTATCTCTGTCTCTCTCTCTCTCTTGATTTCTCGCGATAAATTGGAGCCCTGATGACCCTGTTCTGTTTTAGCCATGAACGTAAAGGTGATGGATGGTCGCGCTAGTCCCGCGATGAGGTCCACATGAACTTGCATTTTGCCGCTTAGCTTTTATGTGTGTTTCACCAATAAATATCCACACACATATCCTTCAAGGATATTAATAGATGGATATGAATGAACAAAGGTTGTAAAGGGTTCTTTGTTACTTTTAGATAGGAAAGTAAATGATCATAAATTTAAAGATATGAAAATTGAAGGCAATCCTACCCAATCATTTAAATTGCGGAAAATTAAAGATGAAAATAAATTTGCGAAGAAGATTGAGTTATGTGATTGATTGGGGATTGTACAAAGAGTATGGCTATTTTAATCCTCCATGTGATAGTTGCAAACAGTTAATGAATTTAAAAGGATAACTTCCTAATCCTATTTGTGTTACAAGAGCTCAACACAACACTATCAATAAGAAGTTACAAAAATCTTAAACAAATTAACAACACTATTCACTAGAAGTTATAAAAATTTAGGCTTTGCTAGCATAACAACACTTGGGTTATTGTACCACCCACCGCGGTGCCTCCGTTGTCAAAGGCCTCGTTGATCCTTGCTCTAAAGGTGAGGGGTTCAAAACCCAGTAGAGTTGCTTGGTGCCTTAACCGCTTGCACGGGGTGATGGTTCCCTTGTGCGGCCCTAGGTTTTGCTTGCCGGTTGCCGGTTGTACGGGGTTCCCTAGGTCATCAAAAAAAAAAAAAAAACTTTGGTTACTGTGAGAATATCAGTAAGTCACAAATTTTGAAGAAGTGAGTCCTACAACAATATATAATTATTTTTTATTTGATTTTTTTTGTAATTCAAAATAGATTGTTATTATCATAGTATATTAAAATTTGCCGCGTGATCATTTATCTAAAAATCCTAATATAATGACGCCAAACATAACAGGCACTGCTAGTGTGACTATTGTGACATCCTGAATTTTAGGTTCTGATTTCGACTAATTGAGTTGGGCTTTTTATCGACATACCTATAGTTCTTTTCCCTGAGCTGATTACTCATGGTATACTAGTCTATTAGGTAAAGCCGTTAAGGAATCTAAATGCAGTAGACTTAAGAATTCGACTAGGAATCGACTGTTCGACCGTGCTAATTTATAATAGTCATTACGGTACAAACCAAGAGACCAGAGTTAGGTCGACTTGACAAAGTTATGTGATTAAGGGTGGGTGATTTAATCTAATTGTACAATTCTTGTTGATTGGCACTAGATCGATTTCTCTGTCGTTTTGGTACCCTGTGTCCATATTTGAAACCTCGACATTTCCACGATAATTGAGAGTCGACAATATGTCAAAGATGCACTTTGTGGCTCGAAAACAATCAACCACAGGTCAAAAGTGTTAAAAGTTCTTAAAAGCTAGTTGGTAGATTAGGATGCGCTAAAATCGTGTCGGGTTGAAATTAATTGCAAAATTGAATCCGAATTCAGAAATTTGAAGTTTTGTCACGTCACAAATCATTTTAGGAACGCCGACTCATCCTTCGAAGATTTTTCTACAAACCGAGATGTTTGGCGGAAATTCAAAGTAAGGTTACTTTGGATCGGTTTTAGCGCACCCATGACTGTCAAGTTGGATCAATTGATGGGGAAAAAATCATAAGAGGGACAAGGACACCTTAACTGAATTGTTTGGGCTTCAATTGGTTTGATTTGAAGAGGATTGGAAGGGGAATTGAATGGAATTGAAGGGGAAACGTTCAAAATTCATAGCCCCCATGGTGTACAACATTTGGGACTCTTTGGCAAGCTTGTTGGGGAAGTTTGGTGGCTGCAAATGGCAGAGGGTGAGGGCCAAGAGTGGTGGGGGCAAGCCAAGGGAGAGTTGGACAAGTGTAGAGGCATTGGAAGGCTTTGGGGTCCCCCTTGCTTTAGCTGGCTTCTTCTCCCTCAACTAGCCACCTTCCTCCATTGTTGTTGTCAATCTTGAGCTTCAAAGAACCAAAGAAAAGCGCAGCTCCTTCCCCTCCACCGTCGCATGCCCGCTGGAGCCACCATTGGCCTCTTTTCCCCCTCTATTTTCTCTTTTTCCAGTTTTTGCTCAAGCTGACATTTCTCTAAAAACCCAAATTAAAAAGTTACCTTCCCGTGCGAATCGGCTCTTGTGCCACCCACCACCATGACTAGGAGACCCAATCCGTACGAACAAAGGTTGCCTTGTGCCGAACAGAGCCGCCGGCCGACCTGCCTAGCTGCCGGAAGTTGCTGCTCGCCGGATTGTCGGTAGCTCGCCCACCTACACTGCTTCGCCTGTTTCGCCCGTTTCAGCTATTTTCTCCCCATTTTAACTGAGCCTCCACCCAACCCATCCACCAGCAAGTCCCCCTTGACCCCCGGGTAACACTAGTCACCGGCCATCCCCTTGCCGGAGCTCCGATCAGCCCTTCCTCGTCGTTTTAGCCACTTTGGATCTCTCTCTGCGGTTTAGCCTTGAACGAATCCAAAACCAGTAAGGCTTTGGGACTTTGTGGCCCCTTTTTTAGCCCTTCTCAGCCTTCGTTGGTGTCGTTGCTAGGAGGATTGTCGCCCACCTTGGCGTTGCCATCGCTGTGGAATCACCGGAACTTTAAACTGGTGAGTTTACTCGCTAATCTCCGCTTAAGGAGTTAATGATGCTTAAGGGGTGTTTAAATTATGCTGAGTATGTTTAGGTGGTTATATTAGTTTATTTATATGTTAATTAGATTAGATGAATGATTAGTTTAGTGGTTGGATTAATTAGTCTAATTATGTAATTAGATTAGCGTAATCATGATTAGACTTTTAATTAATTAAATAATTAAAATTTATTATATTATATAATTCTATTAATTATATTTAAATTAAATTAATTTTCGGAATTCATTTAATTATTAATTAATTAATATTTTCCAGAAATTATACTGGGAGAGCCGCTCGATAAAATTTCGAGTTGATCGCAGTGATGTGTTTAGTTTCTATAATTGAATGTTGTTTTGTGAAATTGAGTGATGATTATGATATATAAGTATTTTAAGTGGAAAATACCAGGTGTCGAGTGTTAACACTAATAGGGTTTTTAAAGTACCTTAATTAGCTTAGGTGAGCATTAATCAGCTTTAGCAAGCATTAATCAGCTTTGGCAAGTTACTATCTATCTATATTAGCTTTGGCGAGCTACCGTCTATTTATATTGTAGTTTTGGAGAGCAGTTATCATATCGATGAATGAATTGATAGATAGTATTTATTGGATTGAATGATAGATGGTATCGATAGTATCATATCGATTGGACTGATTTGATCAGTTGAGGTGAGGTAAGGAACCGAGGTAAGGTAAGTCATTTGTTTTAATTGTGTGACTGTGTGGCTAGAGCACCCTAAGGTGTATTTTCTTCTTAATAGGAGTTTAGGGGGTGAACTTGCCGATACATTATCTCACTCCGTCGTGGGCTCAACATTTTTAGGTCCTTAGGTGACGGTCATGGAGGACCCGAAGCCCCGGAGTCTGTGGAGATGGAGACCCAATGATTGGCGAACTTGTTGACTAGTTGGTCATAGGATAGTTCACTTCTTTTGTTGAGTCGATCTTTTGTAGATAGCCCAGTGTTGTATATAAATCTATGTGTTTATTGAGGCATGTTTTTGGTTGTGATTGGTTGCTTGCTTTTCTATCCTAAGCTTTCGTTGTCGGGGGTATTTGTTCACTTTTGCATGCGTAATAAAATGAATGGGTTGGTGACACGTCATGGGACGTCGCAAATTTGTATCGACCAACGAGAGATGGGCACGCGCTTAAGGTTCGAGGTGTGACAACTGTTACTCACAACTTACTATGAGTAACAGTGCAACATTAGCCACCCATTTTAGTTGCACTTAAAGAAACAACAGCATGAAGTTCTCACAGGGAAAAGAAAACCATGAAGTAATTGACTGTACTTTCTAAACAGTAGATATTGGTAGAAAATGATATATATGTATATAATAAATTTAAGAATTCATGCAAGAAGAAAATTAAATATAAAAAACCCAAATGTAATATTTTAATTTGCGGATTTTCAAATTTCTCCTAATTTGACAAAGAAATCTACTAACCTCTCTTGATTTTAATTTTGGTATACAAAAAGAAAAGTCAAATTACAATGTGATGTAGGGAGTAAAATGAATATGAATCCGCTAACACTAATAGACACTATACAACATGAAGCGCTATTCAAGAACATTATTTATAATGTTTCTTCTTCTTTCGAAATTTAATAAGTATCTCCAATGACTTTAAAAATCTCTTTTGAGTGATATTATTTTCATACTTGCTATTTTATTTTAGAAATCAATTTTCTTTGGAATAATTTTCTCCTGTTGTGGAAAAACACCAAAAGATGCACCAATCAAAGAACAAGTAATAAATGATGAAAGCAAAATTGAAATCACACGAGATGCAAGATTTACGTTGAAAACCCAAAATGGAAAAAATCATAGGGGGAGAGAGAGATTTCACTATCTTCAACAAAGAGTATAAGAGGACAAGTCAAAAGCTTTAAAACCAGTTGGTGAGCATAAGATCTAAAGATCTAACAGCAAGATAAGAAAAAATGAAATAGGAAATAATATGGAGGTTACAATTGAAGATGTGTTATTAAATACATTCATTTTATAATCTCCCTTGCAAAATCCCTAGAACAAAAGTGCATGGCCTAAAGTACCCTTACTTTTAATTTGAAAGTCAAAACTCAACAAATCTTCACCTTAACTTTAAATCTCCAAAAAAACATTATGCCAAACACCACAGGACGTCTCTCCCTCACCACAAAAAATGACCAAACAAGGCCACTCCCAAAATAGTGTAGTCGATGATGCACACACCTAAGCCTACGTGAGTACTTTGTGTAGGATACAAGAGATGAAACGCAACCAACTCTACCTAAGCAACTCAAATGGCGAAAACACCAATCACTTGGACTTGATCAAAGAAACTTGTTTGGTCAACATATTTGCCAAATTATCTACCATAGATACTTTTTTTTTTTAATATCATAACCGTACCCTTAGCAACCTCATTACGCACAAAGTGATACCATTTCTTGATATATTTGGTCCTCTCATGATACATCACATTCTTGGTCAACTGGATCACACTTTAGTTATCATAAAAGAAAACAAAGGATTCCTCCTGCTTCATCCCAAGTTTTCTAACTATACACTTCAACCAAAGAGCTTCATTTACTGCTTTCGTTGCTACTATATACTCCACTTCGGTGGTAGACAAAGTAACTGTGTTTCCCAAAATTACTCTCCAACTAATGGTAGAACCGCCAAGTGTAAAAATATAATATGTTAAAGATCTCCTATTATCGAGATCGCTTGCATAATTAGAATCAACGAAGCTAACAACTAAATGTTCTATATCATAACCTCTATCAAAGACTAAACCAATATCTGAGGGACCCCATATTACTGAAGAATCCATTTCATGACTTGCCAGTGAGCTTTAGCCGGATATGCCATATACCTACTCATAACACTAACAACCTGTGAAATATTCGAATGAGTGCAAATCATAGCATACATGAGACTACCCATAACACTAAAATATGGAACTCGAGACATTTGATCTTTCTCTTCCTTAGTTTTAGGCAACAAAAAAGCTGAAAGCCTAAAATGAGATGCCAAAGGAGTACTTATTGGTTTAGCATTCTTCATGCCAAAGTGTTCAAGCACTTTCTCAATATACTTCTTGTACAAGAGATATAACTTCCCAACCTGTCCGTCTCTCCAAGTCTCCATATCTAGAATTTTCCTGGCAGCTCCAAGATCTTTAATCTCAAATTCCTTACTAAGTTGCCTCTTCAAATTTTGTATATCTAATATGTCCTTCGCTACAATAAGCATGTCATCCACATATAATAGCAAATAAATAAAATAAAAAAATTATCATGCAATCTCTTATAGGACGTCCAATTGTCATGAGCACCTTGCAAGTAGCCATGACTCAACATAAAGCCGTCAAACCTCTTGTACCATTGTCGCGGAGATTGCTTGAGACTACACAAAGAGTGTTTCAACTTGCAAAAGTGATCTTCTTTGCCCTTAATAATGAATCCCTCAGGTTGAGACGTATAGATTGTCTCCTCAAGCTCGTCATGCAGAAAAGTGATCTTGACATCAAGTTGCTCAAGTTCTAGATTATAAAGGGTCACTGATGCGAGTAACACAATAACGGAACTATGTTTCACAACTGGAGAGAACACTTTACTAAAGTTGAACTCCTCCTTTTGACTTAAACCCTTCGCTGCCAAACATGCCTTAGATCTTTTATCTTCAACCTTAGAATTCTCTCTTTTCTTTTGAAGACCTACTTGCACCCAATAGTTCTTTTTCCCTCAAGCAATTTCATAAGATCTCAAATTTGGCTTTTATGAAGAGTTTCACCACTTCATTCATCGCAATAAGCCACTTCTCAGATTTAAAACAAATAGTGTCTTCATGGAATGTAAAAGGTTCTTCAATACCAAGCTTTTTAGCAACTATAAGAGCATATGCTACCAAATCAGTGAAGCCATACATTTTGGGAAGCTTAATTTATCATTTAGCTCTCTCTATAGCCAAACTTTCAAGTTGCTTAATTTTTTCTACTTATTCTTGGTAGAATTTGAGTCTTGCTGCTCATTATCACTTTTTGGTTAAACATGAACATCTTCAACTATTTTCCTTGGAGGCTCTACATAAATCTCCACCTCTACATAAATCTCTGCCTCTTTTTGAACGTTCTTCTCATGAATACTTGTAGACTCAGTAACAACCGTTCTCTATTCAAGTATATAATTATCATGAAAAGTAACATCCCCACTAATAATAAATTTTGATGATTGAGGTTCAGAACACCATAACTTATATCCTTTAACGCCATTTGCATAACCAACAAAAATACATTGATTGGCCTTAGATTTAAGCTTACCTTCTTTGACATGATAATAAGCAAGACATCTAAATATTTTTAAACTAGAATAATTAGAAGATTTACCAGACCATATCTCATTAGGAGTCTTACATTCAATTGTAGTTGAAGGAGAATGATTTACTAAATAACAAGTCATGTTCACAACTTCAGCCCAAATTTTTTTCTCAAGTCCAACATTAGAGAGCATACACATAGCTCTATCTAAAAGTGTCCGGTTCATGCACTTAGCCACCCTATTCTGTTGAGGTGTGTACTTGACTATTTGATGTTGAATAATCCTCGAATCTTCACAGTACTTGTTGAAATCATCTCCGCAAAACTCAAGACCATTGTCCATGACTCATTTTGATTGGTCTACTCCCTCTATATATAAAGGTCTGTCCTAAAGGAAAGTAGTTTCCATGATGAATGTGAAGTTGTCTACGCAATGATCATTACTGGCTATAATAAGGCTTCCTAGGTTGCAACTTTCCTCAAATGGTGACGAGATTACAAATAACCTATCCATCTATGGATTTCGTCATTTGAATTTATGGATGTGTGTTTTGTCTACATCTGGAAGACTGGAGTCTTGTAAGCAATTGTCACTTCACTTTTTTGGTTTCCTGAACTCAAAGTTTATAGTTTCTTTAAACGCACTTGATCAAATAAAAAGAATCCCTTGTCATAGTGGAATCGAACGAGTTATTACAAAGGTCTTTGAGATGTGACTTGCTGCTGAATCTTCACTACTTCGATAATTCTTATAGAACGGTTATGATCACGTGTCCAGCGATCTATTACATTTATGTTAAGGTCCCAAGGTGTAAATAACGTAGGTTCTGGACAAACTCTTTGCTTGTTGGAGCTGTTCTTCTTAACTATACTTAGGCTCGCCCATGCTCAAACAATTTTACTTAAAAGAGATTCAGACATTTGTAACTCTAGTAGACATGGACGAAAGGTTTTTCAAGCTCAATGCAAGCTCGTCTGTCCAATGATCAGGTTTTCCGAAATTAATTATTGTTTTACTGGGAGGTGAATCATTTACGCGTTAGAGCGCTCTTTTTGGTATCGTAATTAATTTTAATCTTTTTTTTTTAGTGAAAATGAAACTGTCATCAACGGGTGTGCTTTGTTTGTAGCTTATGCCAAATTGGCGAGCCGCTATTCATGGAGTTTAGCCGAAAGTCAGGAAAAAAAAAAAAAAAACAATAGTAAATCCAACGGTCTCGATCGTCCTAAAGGACATAAAAGCCCTGCTCTTTTACGTAGCTTACAGGGGTAGATTCGGTCATTTAAAAATCTTTACGAGGGTATCCTCCTGTCAAAGCTGTCCAAAGTACAATTTTCGCTTAACGTGACCAATGATGGATGTTTAGAAAAGGCAAATAAAGAATGAAGAAAGGCAATAGTAGCAATAATCAATGTCGACCTGCCTTTTCGACCAAAAAAAAAAAAAAAAAAGTCGACCTGTCGACTTGCTCTTTTTCATTTTAGAAGAAATGAGAGCATAGGAAAACGCTATTGCATCTTATCGCATCTTATCATCGTATGCCAACAAGTCAACAGAGTGTCAACACAGGACTGCGGGTAAAAGAGGATCTTCATTCACCAGGCAACTACTTAGTCCTTGCACATGCCTTAACAAGTCTACAAATGGGTCTATCATTTGTCCGATTCATGTGTATATTCGCATGCTTTTTGTTGACTTTCGAGGCTCTACTGTTTGAATTTATCAAAGACAAGTGTGACTCACGAGTGAGCTTGGCTACTAGATTGGCAATTTGGAAAGGGGTTGGGGGGGGGGGGGGTGGGGGAGGTGGGGTGGGGGATGTTGCTTCGTTTACTAGTGAGTCCTAGCACACCTTGGAATTTTCTACGCTAGATAGTACTTTGTTCTTGTGACCACAAGCTTAATCATAGGAAAACTTATAAGACATGATTGAAGTGGACCCTATCTCAACTCGGAATTTATATTGTCTTCAAGTGTGTTTTGCGTAATTCTCATCTTTTCCGTGCATAATGAAGCATAATCATTCGAGTTGATCTTTTGTGATACAACTTTCGTTTGTTTTATGCAAGTTCTTCCAACACTGTTGTACTCGAGTTTACAAGAATTTTTGTCAATGGACTTTAAAATATTTAAGTCCTCTGTTTGAGAGTATTTTTTCCAGGAAAGAGAAAAATAGTGAAATATCATTAATAGAAGGTCATCCGTTTAATTCCTATTAATTGCATGCAAATTGCTCTGAATTATAATCGAATACCTGAATTTAATCGATTCATGGGGTTTCAAGAGTGCTCCATGCGCCTTCAAATAGCCGAACTTTTATGCTTGGATTTCTAGCTTATAAGAAAGAGTGAAAATAAGGGGGCGAAAGGATCATAACCTGTCATAGGGTGTGACAATTGCAGTTTTCAGGAAGCTAGTTGAATGTCGCATGATTCGAATATTCGAATATTAAAGGAAAGACAAATGGAAACCCTTGGAAAAGAAAGTTCCTACGAAAGTGGGCTTAAATTTGCGGAAGGAGGTCACTGTCACGAGCCTCGGATATGTATGAGCCTTCTCTAACGCGCAATGTGCATTGCATGGAGAGCGTTTCTGAAAAGGACAGGGGACATTTTGATGGCTTTGCCTTAAAACGAGAGACGCAAGCCATTGTTTATCGTCCCGCGACCGAATGGAACTTTCCCAGGTAACCACCAAGCGGTGTGAACATTAAAGAATAGAAATAATTGCAATGCATGTTCATGAACATTAATGGAATTAGACATGGTTTAATGCATGTCTAGATGACGATAGAGGCCCGTTTTAATAGCCTACAATCTATACTTGGGCTCCGTTTGTTTTATAACAAATAAATGATTTAGAAAATATTTTCCTAAAAATGATGGCTTGAAATATGTAGTAAAAAAAATACGTTTTCATTATCAACAATAATTTATACCTAAATATTTTTGTGGACAACGAAAATATTCTTCGTTCATTTTTATAAGTTATACAAAAATTCATTATTAGAAATATATTTTCCAAATTATTCATTTTCCACAAAACAAAAACATTCTTAGAATAGACTTTGTAGTAATATATTTATATTGAAAGAGATAGCCTCCCGCTACATATTCACTTAATTAAATAGTCAGTCGATTCTTTTTAATAAAATAATGACTCCTCAACATTAGTGCTACTTTAAATTATTAATTTTGGACAATTATTATAGATTAATTGCAGCCTTGCGTTAGGCCATCTTTCTCATGGGGTCCAAATTGATCATTCTTGATGAAGTCAGAAATTGACAAAAAAAAAAAAAATGTTGCTATTGCTATGCCATTATTCTTCAAGATAATTTTATTTTTTTTTGTCGTCGACTGTTTCAGTCAAAATCAACTTTAGCGCACTAAACTTCGCAATCTTTTATATCTGGTCTAGATGAATTGCATATGATGAAAATTAGGAATTAACAAAGACCATGTCCATATCCTTTTTCATTGAGTCAATTATAAAGCATTGTTCCTTCGTAGCATGATTGAATAATCATATTGAAGAGAAACCCTATTTGACACTAGTTTGTTACTTGGGTCCCATAACTTTTCACACTCGAATCTATTTATTTCACAGAAGATAAAATAATTTTAAAAATATCTTTTGAAAAAAATGATCATTCGTGTTGTCTTGAACAATTTGTCACGGGAAGACATTTCATATTTACCATAATTTACGTCCAAATATATTCGTTGATAATGAAATTTTTCATCTTTCATTCATTTATAACGCAATATAGATGATCATTTTTTACAAAAGATACTTTAAATGGCGATCTTTTGTTGTTGGAATATTCGGATCCGTCGATGAATAAGATGGAAATGAAAGCGAGGCTAATGGCCCAGCGGATCACGAAGCACTTTCGTTTCTTTGTTTTTCTGAATCATTCACGTTCATCATTATTTGGGTTTGCGTGTATGAGGCGTGTTGAGGGAAGACCCGTATTCGGTCAGGTGTCCACGTCTCACGGCATTATATTCTCTTCATTTCCGGGGCACAAGTCCGAAGCCAAATGAAAAATCTAAGCGTTTGCGGATCCTTTGGGGATAAGAACGCGGGGCGCCGCCCTAAAATCTCCATGATTCTCTCTCTCTCTCTCTCTCTCTCTCTCTCTCTCTCTCACTCACTCGAGTTCATTTTCTCGCGATAAATTGGAGCACTGATGACCCTTTTTTCTGATTTGGCTATGAACGTAAAAGGCAATGATTGATGGTCGCCAGTCCCGGGACCAGGTCGACATAGACCTGTGTTTTGACCGCTCAGCCTTTACATGAAAGGGCCAATCACTTCAATTATTATGTCAAAGCCATGATTTTTGTCTCACTTCCGCTCTTAATAAGTTAGGGTCCCCGATAAGTTTGTCCTTACAGTTATGGTATGCTTAAGGTCTATTTGATAATATTTCTATTCCACCCTAGAACAATTTCTAAGTAAAAAAGAGCAAAATTATACAAAATTTACATTCTCAAAATAGAAAAAGAATAAGTATGCATTTGGTACGACCTATAAATTTTTTATAACATAAAATTTCTTTTAATTATTTAATAATTTTTTAGATTTTTCTTTTTTCTCTCTCTTCTTCTTCTTGCTCCTCCTCTAGCTAGCAGTGGCGGCGTCCGGTAGCAGGAGGTGGCGGATGGTGGGTAGCAAGGAAGAAGAAGAAAAGCAAAAATAAAAATAAATAAAATGAAATAAAATGACTTATTTCTAGAAATTATTTTCGGGAACAAAAAACTAATTCTTTCTATTTCGTATTTTTGTTCCAAATCTATTTCTTGGCTACTTTTCTATTTCGGGAAAGAAAAATTAGTTGACGTCACCAAAATAATTTTTATTCTTTTTTGTTCCGAGGAACAAAAGAGCATAGATTGGAAGAAACATGAATGTTACCAAACAGAGTCTAGTAATAGCCTTAATTGTCCTTCTTTTTTGTTGTAATGTAACTCTCTTTACTTAGGTTCTATTTATTTTGCTAAAAACATTTTTCTCATTTTCTAGTATTCGAATCACTTAAGAAAATGAGTTAAAGGAAAATTCATACTTAAATTCAAGAAAATGATTTCCTTCTTAAAATTTCAAAAATCAATTTTCAAAATATTACTAGATATTGGCACTTGGAGCGGAAACTCTATGCTTGTGCACGAAAATCCTAATGCTTATTCTCAAGTTCCTAGCATTCAAGATTGAGCCTTTGACACCCGAGCCCGAGACCCTAGTATCGATGCTCAAGCCCCCAATGCGAATACTCAAGTCCATCAAGACTAGGCCCAAGTCCCAAATGCTAGTACCCAAGTCTATCGAGGCCAGGCCCGAGTCCACAAAGGCCAAATGTGGTATCCAATGCCATGCTCATATCCCTGACACTAGGGCTTGGGTCAAAAAAGGCTGTGCACAAGTCCTAAGCACTCAAGCTAGGATCCTCAACAATGAAGCTTAGCTCCACAAAGGCCGTGCCTAAGTCCAGTTGGACTTTGGTCTCTAGTGCCCATGCCCTAATCCTCACACCTGAGCCTTAGTCCATGGAGGTTGAGGCTAGGGACCCTAGTGCCTCCACCCAAGTCCATCTAGGCCAAGCCAAGGAACCCAATGGCCAGGCTTGAGAACCAAGTGGTGGGGCCTAGCTCCTTAGTGCTCGGGTCCCCGATGCTCTATCTTGGGTCCTTAGAGGATGATTTCGGGTCCATTGATGCCTTGCTTGAGACCCTCGTGCACATGCCTTGATCCCCAAAGCCTGAGCTTAGGTCTATTGAAGTAAAGGCTCAAGCACCAAGGACCCAAGCATTTTTATTGGTGTCTTGAACCCAACCTTGATGAACTAAGGCTCATTTGTTGGGAACCCAAGCCCTAGTGCCAAGTCCCTAGCCTGGCCTTTGTGGACCTAGTCTAGGCCTAGGCACCGTCCGCACTTGGGTTTTGTGTAGCGAGGTCTCGGTGCCAAGTATCTAAGTATGAGCACCAAGGCCTTGAGCTTGGCCTTTGTGTATCTAGGATGGTGCCCATGCTCTTACTCGGGACCCAAGTGCTTGAGGCCCGGTCCCAACGCTTGGTTCAAGATCCATTGAGACTAGATCCAAGATCCTATTGCCTGTGTTTGGTTTCTCAGGGGCCCATATGCTTGGAGCCTAATGTTTATGCTTGAAAATAAAGTACCTTTTCACTTGTTCGCCAAAATTCAAATGCGATTCAAATTACAGAATACCATCAAAACATATTAGCATCTGTCATCGAAGTTTCATGAGTTTCGGATCTTAAAAAAATCAAAGTGGCCACTAAACAAGATTTATATTAAACAAAAGTAAAAAGTAAAATGAACTATAAACAAGTTATTATTGCCGTTGGACTTGGCAGACTATACTGACATTCTCAGTTAACACGTCACCAGAAACTATGTCCTTCGTCTTGATGCATCAAAATGATGCCGTCTCTCTTCCTGGGCAAAAAATATCATTTTAATCATAAAGATAGGCTGATTCAATTAAATTAAGGCATGTTGTAGTTCATTCCAAATTAGAGAAGGTAGAGGATTTAAGCATTAAAGAGAAGTTTTTCTATTAGTGTTTCGTATATAAACTCTTTCAGCAAATTGTGAAGTTGGATCAAGGTTTTGAATCTTAAAGATGATTACTTAGGATTTTAGTTTGCTCCCACCTAGGTATGGTTTTCACGTGGGAGCATGAGATTCTGTTGATCAATTCTCAAGCTCAAGTCAAGTATTGTCGATTGGTAGACCATTCATTTACTCTTGCAAGTGAAGGCCAATTTTCTCTACAATTTGATTCAATTGGTTCAAAGTTTAAGATGTTAGATCACACAGCATGTGCATCCCACTTCCGAGGGGCATCACCGGCATCTCAGTACCGATGGAAATCTCTTACTCATTCAAGCACATATTTCACACATTACACCTTTGATTAATGTAATCATCGTATGCAAAAGACCTCGAAAGTACACAACTACCTCAAGTATAATCTATACTCTTAACTCTCATGTATGAAACACACATGCGTGTCCAAATTATAAAATAAAACCCATTTTGGCATGTCCCACACCATGCCTAACAAATTTTTACCCCATAATCAAGCACTATGCATCGCACTCATTGCACACGCATGCCACCATTGGTATCTATACCATAACTATACTTCAACTGATGGATGATACTCGTTCTTGTACATACTAACAACTATCATAAGGTCACTAGACTCCATACATGTCATACAAGTCAAGTACAAGAGGCATAATAGCTATTGCACATTCTCAGATCAAAACAGTCTATGGACTAAAATGAGTAGTTTCGATTACAAACACAGAAAGCATATCTAATCTAATAAGAATGTTACGAAATTTTATTATGTTATAGAAGAGACATAGATTAACATTTTCCATGAAGAAACCTAAGTCTATATCTCACTGTATTAAGAGCAGTAATTGCTGTCTTCTTTCCTAAATTCTACAAAAATTTCCAGATTTAATACTTACAGAAGAAAAATCGTTTCACTACCCGAACCCTGTTCGTTTTTTCTCAAATTTTGATATGTTATTCCTAAGGATGTTTCCTATAACTTTCATTAAGGGTTTGAAGTCCATTCTATCTAAAAGATAACAAAAAATTCACCGAATCATCAAAGGTCTTACTGTTTTCTACAATACAGCTTATTGTTTCAAAGAAAATTTCTCCTACCTACACATTTTTGTATCCATTTGGCTATAACTAGAGTTTGAACTTAATCTAATAGATGTTATCTTAAATAAACTTATTCTTTTCCTTATCTTCATCATTAGAAATCAATGCAACACAAAAACAAAAGGCTTTCCATCTATATTTCTCTAGAATAGAAATGTTTTGCACCATTTTTTTCATTTCTAGCTCAACTAAACCATTAATTTCTCTACCAATCTCTCTTACAACATCTTGACACTCTTCTACAGCATCTAAGGGTAATCACAACAGGTCTTTACTTACATAGAAACTTTCCACGGTTCTGTACAAAGCATATATTCACACCTCGGCTCACCTACTGCAACATACATCACATCTCTTCACTTGGAAATGACCTCTTCACTTTGCTTGACAATCACAGCTCACTCACTCTTGAATTTCGAAACATGCAAGATCAGCACCTATTCTCGCGCAAGAAGAAGAAAATTCGTTGGAGTTGCTACTGGTTCTTCGCTGCTTGACCGAGAGAGAGAGAGAAGGGAAGAAGAAAATGAGAGTTCTCAGTTTTGCTTTGGAGAGAGAGAGATGACGAGAGTCATGAGGGGAAATGGTCTATAAGCTAATCCTTAGAATAGGCTAATCATTAGATTTACTAATGATGATGTCTCCTTTGCTTGTTTCAGTTTTTAGGAAGAAAAACCGTGGGAGAAGAGAGAGAGAAGGGAGAAGAGAAGAGAGGATCGTGGCTTCCATGCACGACTTCCTTTCAACACTTGTCAATTGATATCAATAAATCCCTAATCCGTATCATTAGTCAGTTCATTAGTTTCTAATATTTTCACTTAATTCCATTTCGAATCCACTAAATTTCAATTCTCTTGTAATTATACAAATTTATGAAATCATATGACATATTAGCAATTTAGCGTTAGTCTATGGAGAATTTATCACAAGAAATGCTAAACTTAGAAATTGGTATTAGCATTGCAATTACTAATCAAATTATTCTAACTATAATCCATAAAATTAATCGAAAATAAAATTACTTGGGCCTAAATACCCATTTCTGGCCCAACAGGCTTATTCTATAACAATCACGGTCCACTAAACTAAATTTACTATTCTAACAGATCCAAATCTTGGCCCACTCTAAACCAAGCCCAAGCCCAAGCCCATAATCTCCCATTCGGCTTATCAAGTGCAATTCATGTGGCCCGCTTACTTCTCAAGCCCACACATTCCTCACAGTCCATCGGGTTTGCTTTCTGGCCCAATCTAAAATAATCCAAGCTCTTAATAATCCAGCTACACTAATAAAGGTCGGTGAAATTTGGGATGTCATATTGGCGGATTCAGGGCAAGGCAGTGTGTGACTGTTCGTGAGGCAACATCCAGCAACTATTCATGGTGAAACTTCTATATCTAGCTAGTTTGAGGGCAGCAAGTATGATAGTGGTATTGGTTTCTTGGAATGATGCGAGAAAGGTCAAGAATCGGAGGGGGAACGATAAACGGTTGATGTCGCTAGCTTGTGAAACAGTAACTGAGTGATTGTCCTATATGATTGGGCATTGTAGCATCAACTAATCTATATGGCTAGCTTGGGAAAATAATTACTAATTAACACAACTTGCATGGCTGGCATTGAAGGAAAAACCATCTCTATGAAAAAAGGCTCGACTAGGTGACGCAACTAGTGCGATTAGTTTTAAAACATAACTCTTATGGAATTGACTCAATTACGTACTTCCTCATATGAGACTTATGCACACTAAGTTAACACTATTGAGCTAATGAATTTATATGAATATGCTCAGTGTGCACCGGGTACTATGTGCACCCAATGCATTAGGGTCGCCTCAGGAAACTTGGCTTTGATGCCAAGTTAAGAATAATATGGAAAGGAGATTTGAGAAATTTATGTATATTTTTCGATATATAGAAAAGAGAATAGGAGAGCCTATCTATAGTCTTTCATAGATGACTATCTAAGGAAATAGAGATAAGTGCATTAGAAGTCCTAAAACTTATCATGAAAATGCAATTGAGTCCTAAAACTTTCAAAAAGTGCAATTAAATCCTAAAACTTGTCACAAAAATTCAATCAAGTCCTAAAACTTTCAAAAGGTTCAATAAAGTCCTAAAACTTGTCTCGAAAGTGCAATCGAAGCATAAAACTTTCAATAAGTGCAATCAATAAAAGGACTTAGATTGAACTACTTTGATAAGTTTGAGGACTTGATTACACTTTTTGAAAGTTTTAGGACTTAATTCCACTTTGTGACAAGTTCTAGGACTTAATTGCACTTTTTGAAAATTTTAGAACTTAATTGCATTTTCATGATAAATTTTAGGACTTTCAATGTACTTATCCCAAGGAAATAATATGAAATCAAATCAAATATGCATAATAAATATAAATATAGAAAATTAGACGAAGTATCTTAAATACCTTGAGAAGATATCTAAATATCTATAACACTTCCTTGGCTCGTTTACTAGTGTTGCGCAAAGCTCTCTTGATAATGAGTAATTCTCCCTTATCTAGCTGTTCCACAATCTCATCTTTCTCCTTAGATTCAAACTCAATATGGACACTGTCTTGCATACTTTCTTGGAGCCCCATATCGATTGTCTTGATCTCTTGAAGAGTCATAACTTTTCGATTAGGGCAATCAACTTGAAAGTGTCCATAACCATGGCACTTGAAGCACTTTCAAACACTGCCATCAGCCTTTTTAGGCAGTTCTTTGACAAATTCCGTGGCTTTCTCTTATCTTTGTCCTTTGTTGACATAGTCTCAGCATTGCTAAAAGAATACCCGAAGAAGGATGTCCCCCCTCAAAGATTTGGTCAACAAACCCTTGCCACGCTTGAGTTGCTTTTCCACTTTCATGTCTAGTTTGCAAACATCTTCAAAAGACCAATGTGGTTGACCTTTGACCAAATTAGTAATCTTTTTGTTCAAACCACCAAGGAAACAAGCAATTAACTACTTTGGTAATTCTAGAACATCACATCTCATAATGAGTCGCTCAAACTTCCTAATATATTCTTCAACTTTCATTCCATATTGCTTGGGGGAATTCATCTTGAGGAATAGATCTTACCTATAGTTGTTGGGCAAGAATCTTTTCTTAATAAGTTTCATGATTTTTTTTTTCAAGATTTGATTCTACTCTTTATTTCTCAGGCTTTTTTTTTTTTTCCTTCATGTTTTTCCACCAAATCAACATATAGGTTGAGGACATTCTGGACAATTTTGACTATACAATGCATGTCTAGATGCCGACTACCAATTCTAGTGGCCTACAATCCTAGGTAACAAATTTAGAGGCGCTAGTTAGAGAAACAATTATAATGATATATCTATATCGATACGGATAATAGCCTGCTACACTCATTCCTTAAAAAAAAAAATGATTCCTCAACATTAGTGGTACTTTAAATTAGCTCTTTTAGCCAACTACTATGATTATCATTCTAGCATCATGCACTACTTGGACAACAATATTAGAAAAAGAAAATTGTGCCTTTAGTTAGGACATCTTTCTCATGGGGTCCAAATCGATGATTGTAGGTGGAGTCGGAAAATATCGAAAATGGTGACATTTGGTAAGGTCAAGATTAATTGTCCATATGTAGTATGACCTATATTAATCATCCTGAAGACAAATTGCTCTCCTTTCACACTATTAAAATGTGGCAAAAGAATAGCGCAAGTGCCAAAACTTGGCATGGTGGGATACTTAAGTGTCAAAAGTTATGAAATGTACTTTTTAGTGCCATTTTTTTTTTAAATTAGGAACCTGAGTGCCAAGTCCGGCAATTCTAGCCGGAAATTCTATGTGGCGATTTTTCATTAATATTGCTTGCCTACGTGGCTTGCTAGAGAGCTAAGCTAGCTTACACTCACCCCAAACGATGTTGTTTCTAAAGTTGGCCAAAATAAAGCCCTAAATTAGCGAAAACAATGTCGTTTCCCCAATTGCCCTAAGCCTAAAATCCTAAATCGGCTAAAATCCCCATTGAAGTGCCCGAACCCTAATTTTTATTTTTCTCAAATTCCACCACTGAATATTGGAAATGGAGAGTAAGACTTTCAACAGCGACTCAACTTCCTCTCATAGAACGAAGGAGAAGGCGAGCGTTTCTATTTTTATGGGTTACCGAGTCTAAGAAAAATATTGTAGACTTGAATGAATCCTATGAGAAGATTTTATGGATGTGCCCGATAAAAAAAGGGTCGAAGTGCAAAAATTTTAAATGGATCGATGCAAAGTTCTCTTATTGAGCCACATAGATGATATTAAATCTACTTGATGGATGACATCGACCTCCATCTATGTTCGTGGATGACTTGGACGATATTGAATCAATGCAAGCTGAGGCATCTTCAACTAATCATTTGAAGAATGAAGTTTTAAGGATGAAAATTGAACAGAAGTGTTACTAAGTGTTTATTATGGTGTTGTTTTGTTGTCTATTATACTAAATAATGAAATGAAAAGCACTTGAAGATGAAAAGAAGTTTCTCCGGCTGCCATTGTTGAAAATGAGTGGACAAATGTAATTATTTTGGATTGATTGTAGGCTATTTGTTTTTTTAAGAGGAGAAGAAGTTTGTATTGTCCACGAGATCTTGTCATTTTGTTGTTGTTTGTGCTGGTGTATGTATTGTGGCTTACTTCTTGTACTTTTGGGGAGGTTAAGAAAAGGGAATGAGTGAATGAGATGATGCTTACACTATGTTGTTACTTATTCTTGAATATAAACCAGCAAGGATGTGTATTGAGTTAATGTGTTATGATGGCTTCTTTGCTTGAACTGAATGTAAACCAGCAAACATTGAATTGAATAAGTTGCTTTTCAGGTTTGCTGCAAACCAACATATACATAGGATAGACATAAGTGATAACTCAAGTACCATAAGTTGTATTTTGTGATAACTTAAGTGCCAATCATGATGAAATAAATATTACTTAAGTGTCGAGTTATTATTAAAAGGGATTACATAAATGCCATTTGTGGTTAAAAGTGAACACTTAAGTGCCAACTTTTTTATAATGTGATTATTTAAGTGTCAATTTTTGTAGATTCCCCCTAAAAATTGCACCAACACTAGTCAACACCAACCACCACTAGCCACCACCACTAGCCACCACCGGTTGCCAATAGGTACCATAACCACCATCTTGAGCCACCACTGTGCTGGTGGTGTACTATTATAGAAGATGCTAGTATAAGTCTTGCACTAACTTGCACCAGGAACTTGCACACTTACGTCAAATACTGCACGAGCCCTCAATCCCCACTAGCCACCATTGACCACTACCGGCCACCAACTGCCACTACCATTTACACCAAGCATCCCAATCACCACCTCCAACCACTACCAGCCACAACTATAATGGTGTGTTGATGTAGAAGGTGCTAATGCAAGGTTTGCACCAGCACCGTCTAGTGTAAGATGTGCACACTATAAACTTGCATCAGGTATTGCAAGAGCCCTTAACCGTCATCAGCCACCACCAGCCATCATCGACCACCAACCATCATCAACCAGCCACAGTAGGCACCCTAGCCATTATCTCAAGCCACCATCAGCCACTACTGTGCTGGTGGTATGTTGCTATAGAAGGTATTGGTGCAACTTGAGCATTGCACTAAGTTATATTGGCACCACCTGGTACAAGATGTGCACACTACTCACTTACACTAGATATTGCACGAGCCCCCCAACCACCAACAACCCACCACAAGCAACCACTAGCGACCAATATAACCACTACTCATACCACAGTACGAACAACCAAAGCCATCATCAGCCACTAACCAAGACAAGTAGCAATTAAAAGCAAAATCCAAAAAATGAAAAAGGCACAAAAAATTTAACAAATAGCAAGATCGTTCCATTGATATTGAAATTAAGTCTCATAAACTCAATGACAAGAAAAAAAAAAAACTCTTGAGCCCTACAAACTCTATCATATCCCATATCATCAATCAATATGCACAATGTCGACACATAATTTTTAGTTGACGCATTAAACAGGTAAAAAAGTCGAGATTTAAATTTCATATCACAACAGAGTCCACTTCTTGGCCAAAAAAGTGTTGTTTTTTCAATTTTTTCTGTTGCGTTGTTGCTTTTAAGCAATTCCATGATCATTTTCGAGAAAAACCCGAAAAGTCAAATTACTAACTTTCAAGTTGACTTTTGTCAACCATTTGACCATGAGTCAACCCAGGGTCAAAATTTGACTTTTTACCCAAAAAGATTTCATTTAACTTTAATCTTACTTTTATCAAATTAATTTCTCAAAAATTCAAAGATTGACAAAGAAAGAAATCAACATTTTAAGGAAAGTTAACTAAATTGTTGACTTTTGGTCAAATGTTTAACCAAAAAAATTGAAACAATAAAAAATGCATAAATATATTCCTTTTAATGTCAATTTGACTTTTGTGTTGAAAATTTCACAAAATTCAATTAAGAATCTTGATTTTCTAATTTTTAAGTTTTAGGTTCTAAATCAACTAAAAATAAAATTACTTTTATTTTAGTCATAATTAGGTATAATTCTTTCTTTGACATTTGGTTTAAAGACTATTTTAAATTCGCTCGTACATTTAATTTCATGAATTACTAAGTCAAAGCGTGAATTGCCGTTTTGCATTCTAATTAGGAGTACCAAAATCGATTCTTTATGACTTGCGAACGGATGATGTTCTTCATTCATTTTCTTAAGATAAGTCTAAATTCAAAATTGATTTTGAGAATATCACATTAGAATGTATCAATTTAAAGGATTTTATCCTCATAAACATAAGAAAATCAAGCAATTAAGCTTCAATCAACAAAATTCGAATTGACCCATTCGTGGTTATGGTTCAATTTCATAAACCTAGGTCCAATTTCAATATTAGGTATAGATTCATTTTTGACATAAGCTTGAGTACTTCAATTTGAGGCCAATTCGAACACAATAAGTGATCTTACACATGGGTGATTATTTAGATAAGGCAATTGTGGTACTAATTAAACTCAATCTCAATCAATTTGTAATTTTGCCCATTGAATTAAAAATTTGATCATTTTAGCCATTTGGGCTTAATTTAAAGCACCCATGGTTTTAACCTGTTCTCTTTTACGATAATCACTCAACTGGGTAAAAAAAAAAGACCCCTAGATCACATTCATAAGGTTTGATTAGCTTAATTGAATCTTAATCGACCAATTTCTTCTTAAATAGGATAGATTTCATTTTCATTTTGCTCATTTAGGGACCAAATTGCATAAATTTTGAACCCACAGGGATCCCAAGTGAGTGAAATAGCCAGAATTGGACCAAACTGGTCAAGAATCGGTCAAAAACTAGTCAAATCGAAGCGAATAGATCTGATCGGCTGTCGCCAGAGATGGCCGGTTCAACCCCTTGTTGGCTGGTTCTTGACCTCCAGTGATCAGTTTCAAAATCCTTTCAATGTCATTTTCACTTTTGCACCTTCAATTTCTCAAAATTTTACAAATTGGTCCTTGAATTTCATCAAATTGCAATTTAACCCCTAATTGGATATTTTGACGCAATTCTCAATTTTGGTTCGGTTTTTCGCAAATCAAACCCATTGAATAGATTACTCAACATCTCAAGATCATGATCCAACCTTCGAAATCAAATTTTAACCGCTGGATTGAAATTTCAACTGTCAGATCGAATCAACGGATGAAATTGGATGGTTCGGGGATAATAAATATGCCCATTTTTCCCTCTATTTTTTTGGGAGGGCTCATTTTGCAAAAAATTTCTCTCTCTACTAGATCTCTCTCTCTCTCTCTCTCTCTCTCTCTCTCTCTCTCTCTCTCTCTCTCTCTCTCTCTGTTTTCCTGCCATTTGTCTCTCCCTCTCGTGCTCATTTTGCCGGTTAAACGGCCGTTGATTAGCCCCTTCAACAGCTGTCTCTTCTTGCCGAACTTCCCTCAGGTGATCGTGGACAAGTTTGACTTAGATCGGAGTTGTTCCGATTAAGAATAGCTCGAACCAACGCCATATCGGTCTTTTTTTTTAGACCAATTGTGTTTATTTGAGAATCTGGTTGCCGGCAATGACCTTACAGCCATCGAATTAGAGCCGATTTAGCCTTAGACTCATCCTAGACCAAGGTGTGATCGGGATCGAGAAGGCTGGCCATCAAAATAACTCCGATCGGCCCAGTCTTTCCTCATCAGCGCATGAAGCCAAGTCTGATTGGACTAAATTTGGTTTAAGCCTCAAACCGACGGTTTAGCCACTTCTTAGAAGTGTTCCTCACTGTCCAGATTTAATTCTTGGAGGTTAAACATGTTCTGGCAATTTATTTCAATCGATTACTATCAAAATCGGCAAAAACGCATAAAAAAGTCTTGAACTGCGTGAAGCAAAACCATATGAACCAGTCGGGGCTAAGGTTCAATTTTAGGTTAATATGCTATGTTTAGATGTTAGATTGAAGGATTTGGATGTTGATTTTCTGTGCTTAATTGTTCTTGAATGATATGGATGATTGAATTCGATTTGGTCTTAATATGCATTTTCGCTGTTCTGTAATTGGCTTATTGTTTTAGCCAAAATGAGGTCCGAAATGACCTTATCTTAGTTAGAGTCCTTCTAGACTCTGATAATACACATCACAAGCTTCAAATCAATTGGTTTTATGCCCTAATCGAGCATTGTTTGACCCTAAAAAAAGATGAGCAATTCTATAGTAATTTAGGTTGATTTTCAGTTTTGTCCAAGTTCCGAAATGTGATTTTTCTATTTTTTGTAGCTTTCTGTGTTGATTTTTGGAGGAAATTTACTTCATAAAAGTTTTTTTTTTTTTTGTGTAGTGTATGTTATGTATATTTTTTTTTGGGAATATTTGGACATGATTAGCTAGGTTAGAACCGCTCAGATCTGAGTTTAGGGCAGTCTGCTCTAAGTTGATTTCTGAATTTGTCATTTTTGTACTGATCTTTATGTTAATTTTTAGAGGAACTTTTCTCATGGAAATTTCTTGTAATTGTGTGGAGAATGTCCAGTAATTTTTTCGGAATTTTCGGATTTGTTCAACAAGGTCAAAATCACCTAGATTTGAGCATAAGGCAGTCTGCCTACCCTGATCCGAATTGCACTTTCATAAAATTGAGTCCATAAATGAGTTTGTTTGGTCTCAAATCCTTCATAAAAGATGAAATACATGCTACATGTGTTTAATTGATGCATGATTTGCAAATTTTTAAAGTAGTATAGTGTGTCAATTGCATGAGTTAATGAGAAAATGTGCTGCAGTAACATATGATTTGGATATACATGTCTATTTTGTCATATTTTCCATGACTCGTGTGATTTCATTTAGGTCTTGGACTCTTAATGGAAAATATTCCTCATTGCATGTTTTATATATGAGATAAGAGATTTTTCATTAGATTTTTGTACGTCTTTAGGTAATCAAAATCATGCTCGTTCTGTGATGCTAAGATTAGAATATAACCTTACCATATATGTACCTTGCCATGCTTGTTTGAGTCATCTAGAGACCAAACCTTATTATTATGCCTTCTTGATAATTGAATCGCATGTTATAAGGTTTGTATATGTATTTAGGTCATATCATTTAAGCATAATTTCGCATGTTAAATTTGTGTCACAAAAGTATTCATCACATTTAGAATTCCCAAGTATGTCATTAAGAATCTATAAATCATCTCATGATGTCATTAAAATTGCATGACAACTAAGGTTTAGATGATTATTCAAATTGTCCATCACATCCGATTCTAAGTCTCATGTGACTTCTTCATACTATTTGTGCATTATTCAAACGACTTTGAGATTCTTTAATGCATGCTTGTGTCATGTTTTTCTTAGTTATCAAGACGCCCACCCTTAAAGGTCTTGATTTTAGGGTACCAAATTGACCTAGTTTGGACTCGAGCCTTTCTAGGAAGTCATAAGGCACACTTAGAGGTTTCTAATGTTGCTGATTTCACATGGATCACTCATCATTAGGGACACTTTCCATTTTTTCAAAACTAGACTAGAATTTGGACATGAGATCAAATTCGGACTCCTGTTCTAACCCTTGTTTGGACAAACCTTTGACATTTTTGTTCTATTTATTCTATAAGGATTCTGCATTTGGTCCACTAATAGAACTTGTTTGTCATCATGTTGGCTATTTTGTATGTAAATTTGGTAATTTTTAGACCTATTTTGATAGGACAAATCCTTATGACAGGACAATGACTAAATGTCCAGTTGTCATGACAATTTTTTGACATGTTGTTACTTATTGTTTGATTTTTATAAATTCATGTGTAGTTCATTTAAGAAAACTTTCTCATTAAAGTTATTCGTTATCATGTCATGCATGTTTGGAAATTTTGTCATTGCCAAGTTGCCATTAAGCATTTCCCAATTTGGCCATCTTTACAAGTTTGTTATGAAATTTCTTGACAGGAGCTTGATTGTGAATGTTTAGATAAACTTCTAGGCTAGTTTGTGCATGAACCTAGGTCATTCCATCTTCATAAAAGTTGCTTTAAATACCTTGATATTCATTTCTAAATGATTTTTGACGAGTCTTCTTTTCAAATCAAATTTAAAAATGCTTTAGTACATGTGATGTTTCTGAAAACCATTTATTAAGAAATTTTTTTCCACAACTCGATTTGGCTTAAGGAAGAGTCATGGTTTGGACCATATTCAAAATATCTGTGACACTTGTGAGTGCATTTATGCAAGCCCTGAACTAGCCTTAGCAATTGAATGTGTTCTATAACTTAGATATTCCTTAAAACTAAATATTTTCAAACCTCTTTAAATTTCTATTTGACATTGTGAAAAGTCAATGTTTGAATTGTATTCAAAATGTCTGCAACGCTCATCAGTGCATTTATGCAAGCCCCAAGCTAGCCTTGGCAATTGAATGCCTTTCATAGCCGAGACATTCGCTTTGTCTCAAAATTTTTGTGTGGATGATTTCATAAATAAAAAAAAAAATGTCTTTAAAACATTATGTATATCCTCATGCTTATAATCACATCATTTATTAGAGATGCTTGTGTTTGTGATTGGCACATGCCCTTGGTAATAAGTGACCCAACGATAGTTCACTTTCTTGCTTGATTGATCGAGAAATAAGGTCAAAAAACCTGCATGCATGTTTAATTTCTACAATGCATGTGATTTCTAGATGTATACTAGGGCCAATGTATAATACGGAGGGTAAGTCTGGGGACCACATAGACCACCACATTAGGGACTTGCAAGGGTTATTGGTCATGCGAGAATACAATTGGTCAATAGTGGTTGTAAGTCATAAAAATAAATTGGCTAGGTGTCTTAGAGGGACCCATGCATGAACGTCAAAGGCCAACCCCAAGCCCCAAATCTGATTTGTGAAATTATATTTCTTTTGAGAGATTGACCTTGGCATGATGTTGTGTCTTAGAGGGACCCATGCTTGTTTCTTTTCATTGTATATACCTAATTATATAGTTCTTAGTTTAGGTTTAGATTAGGATCCTGAAGATGGAGAGGACATGAAGACAATGAAGGTTGATATCCATTCCGACCATTATCATGTATTATCCATTCCTCGACATATGTCTCAGGTTCCTTTTGTTGCATAAAGCTTGACAAGTTGCGGGTCCTCTTTTCTTCTTATTGTGTTCAATAGTGTTTCTCTTTTATATTTTCTAGGATTGCCTGATAGATTTACCATTTTCCTTATTTGTTTATTTATTGTTTCACAATTTTCAATTCAATTGGATGATTTCTTTTCATTTTCTTTAGAAATAAAATAACATGAAAATAACCAACCATGAATGATCGCTTAGTTTAAGACTAATGATCTTGAAAATGTAAAGACATGCATGGACAAGTTAGGTAAACACTACATACTATTAAGTATTGAAAGGGCACAAATAGAAATATTAGCATAACTTAAGTCCCCAAACCTAGATATCTGATTGTGTAGGAATCAAGGGAATACTCCCGACCCTCGTTTGGGTTTTCTAGCCGACTCCCAAAAACAAGGCTAGTGGCTACTGTTGTCTTATTTCTAGGTTGTTTTAAAAAAAAAAAAAAAAAAAACTAGACCATATAAATGAACCCATCGCGCAAGGTACGAGTCTCCACAAGACTCATCATGGTTTAGCAAACCCACGTGTAGAAAACTCCTAATGGATGAAGTGAAACCATCCTTAGGGAAGATAGTACCAAAGGGAGGGCTACCATGGTAAAAGTACCCTTAAATTAGATATTCACACTCGACCTCCTCTTTTGAGGTGTGTCACATGTGTGGGTTTGGGTTGCGACACTTCACTATCATGCGTGCTACAAGTTTGGTGAGAACTCATGAACTTGTTGAGGGAACTCACAAGAGGTTCGATCCAATAGACGAGGTGATGACATTTTTTGGAACGCAAACATGGGAAACCTAATGGTCAAGTACCCCTAAATTTGACTTTCCCCCCTTCCTCTCCCCGCGAGAGGGATCGGGTGGCGAGATTGGGTCGCGACAAGCTTAGTGACTCCACTAAGGACTGGTTACTAGATTAAGAGGACTTGAAGTCTCTTAAAAATGGTTATTGTGCTAAACTAATGTGTCTTGTGTAGGATCGTTTGCATGTCAACGTTGCATGGAAAATTAGGTTAGTCATTAACCTCATGTTAAATGGTCCTATAGGTGGGAGTTATAAGGGGAGGCATGCTTGTAAACCCTTTGTTTTGCAAGTGGAGTAAGAATGTATGAATGTATAAGGCTTTATATTGAAGTGTTAAATGTTTAAGTTTAAACGCATGTTTACGAGCTTTAGCACGATACCGCATACACAACCGCAATCTAAAACCCCGATCGCCCAATTTAGGACCTTAGGAGGGTTTATGGATGGAATCTACAAGTGAATACTCATGGTAATCCATTACTTATATAAACTCGCTCGTCCCAACCGATAAAACTAGCATTGACCAATGATAATAGTAGTGGGTAAACTATTATTATCTTTTGAGATGGGGAACTTGAACCTTTAACACCCTCATCTTAGGCATCGAAACCTCACAATTTCATGCAATATGTGACTTGTGCTTGCCATGTATTTGGTATGTAAGATATCATTCATTTCTTATCGTTATCTTCTTACTTTCCGTATTTCAATTATGTGCTTTATATTTCAACGACGATATGTTTTAATCACAAATGCCCCTTTAGGTTTAGGCTTAGATGGGTAAACCCGAATTGGACGCCATCCCGTTGCCAAGGAATCTCAAGACTTTATGGGAGAATCTCGACCCAAGACATCAAGATTATGTGGAAAAACGCATAGGCTTCCTCCCTACTTTACTAAAAGTCGAGCCACGTATCGTGATGGTGAAGGCATTAGCTCATTTGGAATCCCATGACCTCCACCTTCATGTTTAATCAATACGAAGTGATCCCTACAATTGAAAAGTTTTGGAAAGCCATCGAGTTAGGCAAAGCTTCTTTAGGTTTTGTCACTCCTCTTATTGGTCATGACCCAATCTCCCTCCTAAGTCAATTCCTCAATATCCCTATCAACAAAATTAGAGTTATTCTTAAAGGAAACTCGAATTATATGCCTTAGACATTCCTTGAACAATACTTCCTTAGCCTAGAGCATAAATCTGGGAATCAAATTTCTCATGTTTTCATTCTCATATTCATTGGCATTGTGGTGTTCTAGCATACTCAAAAGACAATGGATCATTCACTCACTCACATTGTCAATCAAGTGTGTGCCTTTAGTTGTTTTACACATGTGATTCTTACCGAAACTTAGGTGTCTCTTAATCATTTCAAAGAAAATGGCCAAGGAACTCTTAGAATCCCATTAGAACTCCTCCAAAAAAAAAATTGAACTATTTTGTAAGTTTCAAGGTCCTATTTCCCTTGTAATTGTTTGATGTAATCAATAAAAATTCATGAAGATTTTCATTTTTATGTAATTTTTAGAAAATGGGCATTCGCATTAAATACTTATTGTCATCCTTTTCAATTATTTCTTTGGAAGAAATTTAGATGAGAGGATGTTATATGATACCGGGATCATATATGCTTCTTGTCACTATTTCATCTCAAGAAAATATAAAATTGACTAGGTTTTGTATTTTCTTGAACCATCTTCTTTCAAAGGTATTGAAAGATGGCTAAGAAACAATCTATTATACGTACGTGCCACCAAGCAAGGATGGAGAACGAAGACACTTGAACTTGTGTTGATTGCGCAGATGATGACGCTATTAACTAATCTCTCTAATCAAGTTAAGAATTTGACATCCATAGCTTCTGTTGCCAAAGAGGTTCCTTCCGCAACCCTGATAGCTATTGATCTAATTACTTATCTAAGGAGACCCTAACTTTATACTTTGTTGAAGAAAGTTCAAGACGCCTCGCAAAGATTGATGAATGTCTTTGCATGCTATAAGGCTACCAACTTTAGGGGTATGATAAGCTATTTCCCTTCACCAAAGTGAAGGTCCCAGAATTCTACAAGGAACCGGAGTTCACAAGGAAGTATGATGGCATTGGGTGACCAAAAACCCATTTGAAGTATTATCTAGGCAAGATGTCCCACTATTCTAACAATCCTCTGCTCCTCATTAATTCCTTTCAAGAGAGTCTGGTTGGTCTTGCATCGACATGATTTATCAAGTTGGACTTGGAAAAGATCCATACATAGGAAGATCTTGCTGACGAATTCCTACAACAATACATGTTCAATACCGAAATCACCCTGACTTGAGAGGAGCTAGTTCGGGTTGAGAAGAGAATGACCGAAACCTTCAAAGCCTATGCTCAAAGGTGGAGAGCCACCATGTCTCAAGTGAAACCACCCTTGTCTGAGAAAGAGGCTATGAAACTGTTACTTTAAGCCATGCATCGTGACTTATTCAAGAAAAATGTATTATGACACTTGTATTAACTTTGCCGCATTGGTGGAGTTAGGCGAAACTGAGACCATGAATCGTAAGTATGCCTCGAAGAAAGACAATGAGTCAATTGTAGAGATTGCTTAAATACAAAACTCATCATCCCAAAGGGTATACAATCCTCTTGCTTGTAAACTTGCTATGGAAGTTGTGAATTCTTCCCGAAATTTTGATCCCAAAGGAAAAGCCCCACAAAGGAAATTTACTCCATTGCCTAGACCCATATCTTAGTTACTTCAAATACTGATTGAAAGTCATCTCGTGGCAAAAAAAATTCCGAGGGATAATTCGCTAAAGTTCCCTAGGTTCAATTCTAAAAAGATTTGTGAATATCACATGGGAGAGAAGGGTCACCATGTGGATAAATGTTTTGTACTCTGTTCCAAGATCCAAAACTTATTGGACAAGAAACTGCTCACTTTAAGGATTCGATGCCAAATGTCCAACAAAACCCCCTTCCAAAACATGTTAAAAATGTCAATGTAATTTTTGGGAATGATCACAAGCGTCCACTCTTGATGGATATGCAAAAGTTGGAACATATCACACCCTTCGCTTACCGCCAAATGAAAGGTGATATCACTCGTGGTGAAAAGATAGCTTGCTTAGCAAAATTGGCTAAGCCCGCTCCAAGACAGATGTCTTTGGTTGAAGTTGATTTGTCTAGCAAAGACATAATCTCAAAAGTCATAAAGGAGGCTAGGAATTCAAGTCAGGATGACGCTCGAAAGAAGGATTGTCGAGTGTACCAAGACTCTAGCACTAGAAACAAGGATGAATATAAAGCGTCCCACATGGACCATGAGTTTGTTCGAAAAGCTCGCAAAAGTGATGAAGTTGTTGATATCATCGGCCAACCAAGGGCAAGTATGACTTTAAAGTGAAGTTCACACCACCACCAAGTTTCTTTGTTGATGTAAATGATATTGTCCCAAACAGATGGGATGATGAAGAAGACCTTACTCTAACTTTGTTGAAAGATAAAGGAGTCCACTCCGATGACAAGGATGAGGATGAATACAAAGTTTCTCACTGGGATCGTGAGTTTGTAAGGAAGGGCCATGAGAAGGGTAAAGTAGTGGATACATTGGGGCAACTGAGTAGGAAGTATAACTTTATAGTCAAGTATACTCCTCCTCCAAGTTATTTCCAAAACCCCAAAGACATCATCCCTAGTGGATGAGGGAGATGAATTCAATGATGACTTTGTGGCTATGATTGAGCCCGTTATATTTGACCCGACCAAGGAGAGGATCCCTTGTGGAACTGGTGCAACCAATAAGGAAACCATTGAAGTTAGCTCATTAATTGACAGCTTCAAGGCAATGAAGATCTCAAGCTTGGGTTGTAAACCTGTTGTTATCGAAATACCACCATAAGTTGGTGAATGTTCCAAGACCAAGGTGCCACCCACTTATGACACCAAGGTGGTCCCATGAAATTATGAAGCCAATGAAATTGATGTCGTCATCCGACCGGGTCGAATCTACCCACCATGTGAAGGTGTGGAAAAAAAGGTCGCAACCGATGAGGAAACTGAACAACTCCTCAAAACATTCAAGACAAGTGAGGCAGAAGTGATAGACCAATTGCATAATATGCCCGCTCAAATTTCCTTACTGGAGCTTTTCAAAACTTCTGAAAAGTATAGAAATGCCCTCCTCAAAATCTTGAACGAGGTTCATGTGCCCAAAACTACTTGAGAGGTACGGCTGGAAGAGTTTGTTGGTGCCATACTTCTTAAATATCATATAACCTTCTTTGAGAAAGACCTCCCTCCTGAAGGCTAAACATACACTAAGGCGTTATATGTGTCCGCTCAACATTTTGGAACTAGGATTTCAAGGGTACTAGTCGATAATGGTTCTATATTGAACATTTGTCCTCTATCCACCCTTCATCAATTGGGCATTAACATGGAAAATGTCTGCCCTCCGAAGATTCCCATCCAAGCATTTGATGAGATTAAAAAGAAATCATTAGGGGAAATCAACCTACCACTGACAATCGGCCCTATTATCATTATTCAAAAACTCTAGATGCTAGATATCCCAAGCAACTTTAGCCTATTGTTTGGATGGCCTTGGATCCACGTTGTAAAGATCATTCCTTCTGGTCTTCATTAGATGATGAAACTTCCTATCGATGAAAAGATCGTGACTATCTGATGTGAAAAAGATGTGGACACTTTCCATAATACCACCATAGCCTACTCAAGCCCACAGTCAAGGGAGAGTCAAGCTACCACTCGTTTGAGCTTGTGTCTGTCACCTATATGCCTACTCAAGAACGATTTTGCTATTGGAAAAGGTTTGGGTAAGCTCACCCAAGGCATGCCGAATCTCATTGAGATGGTTAAGAAGACAAGTGTGAAGGCCTAGGTTATTAGGTGATCGTAAGAGTCAAGGTAACCATAAAGCCCGAACATTAAAGGTAAGAGCTACCAACTCCTCTTGCCTCCACCATTGAAAGATTTCTTCTCTGGCCCACCAAAGCTCTTGTAAGAAGAGGAAGCTATTGCCCATCATTTTGCCGACTTGTCCGAAGATGGTTTGGTTGGCACCTTTGATGAAGATGAAGAGCCTACAAATCCCGCTATGTAAGGGATGTTTCTAGTTCTTGCATTTCATTTTAGTTATATTCCATTCATTTCTTCCCTGCAAGGGAATTCCATTCATTCCATTCATTTCATTCGTTTTGTACATGTAATAATTTGGATCACAAGCTATATGGATCAAAGACAATATGCAATGTAATGCAATTTTTACATATTAATAAAATTGTTGTTTTGTTAATAGACGTGTGAGGTATCCCAAACCAGTCTTATGATGATACTTTGAGCCCTAGGCCTTTGCACAATCTATAATTTCAAAATGTTTTAGTGGAACAAGGATGTCCAATGACATGAGGGCGAGTTCCCGATAAATTTTTCAAAAAATCGAATTCAAAAACAAGTTTTCATGGCATTTGCATGCATTGCATTCATTTATATTCATATACTAACAATTTTTTATTACATAGCAAGCATGACATTTCACATCATGATAGTCATTTGCATAGCTCAAATTCACATTCAATAGATTTTGGTGAACCCGATTATTCCGACCCAGAAAATGAGGATGATCCTCAAGTTATTGAAAAAGAATGGCTTAGACATGAAGAGTACAAACCTCTTACTACCGAACAACCAATCATTATGAACTTAGGAGATTCAGAAAACCCAAAAAAAAAAAAAAAAAACAAGATTGGGGCAAATCTCTCTCAAACGGATGCCGACAGATTAATTGAACTTTTGAAGAAATACCAAGATGTTTTTGCTTGGTCATATGCTAATATGCCGGGTTTAGATCCCAAAATAGTGGAACACACTTTACCATTCAATCTTGATATTTCGCCCAAGAAGCAGAAACTCAAAAGGGCGAAACCTGAGTTGTTAAAAAGATTGAAGAAGTCATGAAACTCCTAAACATTGGTTTCATCGAAGTCATCGATTATGCTAATTGGATTTGCTAATATAGTCCCGATTATGAAGAAGAATGGACGGGTCCGAGTCTGCATTGATTACCATGATTTGAATAAGGCAAGTCCCAATGATGACTTTCCTTTACCACATATTGATATCTTAGTTGATGCACAACTAGCTTCAAACTATTCTCTTTCACGAATGGATTTTTCAGTTACAACTAAATCTAGATGAAAGAGGAAAATAAGACTAAAACATCCTTCATCACTCCATGGGAAACATTTTGCTATAAAGTTATGCCCTTTGGCTTGAAGAATACTAGGACAACCTATCATAAAGCCATGGTGGCACTATTCCATGACATGATGTATAAGGAGATTGAAGTCTTTGTCGATGACATGATTGCAAAGTCAAGACAAGGTGAAGATCATGTTGAAGTTTTGAGAAAATTATTTGGCCGATTGAGGAAATTCAAGCTGAGACTTAACCCTGCAAAATGCATATTTGGGGTAAAGTCTTTGAAGCTTCTTGAATTTATGGTTAGTAATAGGGGTATCGAGATAGATCCCTCTAATAGGTGATTAATTAGATGGGGCAATTACAACAATAATTGAACTCAATTTCAATCAATTTGCGATTTTACTTAATGAATTGCAAAATTGTTCATTTTAGCCTTGTAAGTTCAATTCAAAGTACCCATGGTTTTGGTATGTTGTTTTTCGTAACGATCATTCAATTAAGTCAATAAAAGACTACTATATCTCATTTATAAAGTTTAATTGGCTTAATTAAATCACGATCAGACAATTTCTCCTCAAATCAAGTAAGTTTTCCTTTCAATTTAGTCCTTGAGGAACCAAATTGCATAAATTTTGAACCCACAATGACCATAAGTGAGTGAACTAGCTAGAATCGAACAAGGATTGATCAAGATCCGGTGTGACCGGTCCAATCAACCACCGACAAGGTAAGCCGATTTGGCCTCTTGCAGACTGGTTTTGGACCTCCGGCGGCTGGTTCCCAAATCCTCATTGTGCCAATTTCACTTTTGCACCCTCAATTTCTTATAATTTTGCAGATTGATCCACGGATGTAGCAAAATTGCATTTTGACCAATAATTAGACTTTTTAACGCAATTCTCAATTTTGGCTCAAGGTTTTGCGAATTAAACCCATTAGATTGATTACCCAACATCTCTAAATCATAATTGATCCTTTGTAGTAAATTTTTGCCTATTGGATTAAGATTTCGACCGTCGGATCGAATCGATGGCGGAGATCAATCGATTTGGAGGTGGTATAAACAGATTTTTCCTTCTAATTTTGAAGGGGTTTTTTGCAGATCTCTCTCTCTCTCTCTCTCTCTCTCTCTTTCTCTCTCTCTCTCTCTAGCCAAATTGGTGTCCATCGGTCTAACTCTGCTAGAATCGCGCCAGCTACCATCCGGCCAATGACCAACCCCCTCGGCGATTGATTCCTCTGGTCGCAAATCGGATTAGACTTGATCGGAGCTGTTTTGATCAAGCCAAGCCTCTATGACACCTAAATCGATCCTGTTCGGAGTAATAGCTTTGGCCGCCTAGACCAACGACTTGCGGCAACTCAGCTAGTGTCGAACAAAGCCTAACCTACCCCTAGCTCCATCCCTGATCCCCTGGTGGTCGGAGATCTTCATATTAGCCCCCGGAACAGTTATGGTGGCTTGATTTGTTCCAGGCATTAAAGGACCGATCTAATTTTGGACTAGTTGTCTTTTTGACGAAGCTGGCGACCAACGGTGATCCAACCATTCTTACCAAAAAAAACAAAACGGTGATCCAACCACTGCCAGACCAGGTCTGATCGCTCCCTAAAACCATCCCTAACCAAGTGGTGGTTAGAGATTAGAGGATCGACCTCAAGTCCTTCCAGCGATCCCAAGCCAGTCCAGGCGGGACTGGTTCTGCCCTAGGCGGACTAACAGTTCGACCGCTCCCTTAGCTAGTCCTGATCTAGTTCATAGGCGATTCGGACGTGACCCTCAAGTCTACGATCGAACTCTGATGAAAATCTATTAGCTCAATTGCATTTGAAATCGCCAAAAATCACAAAAAGATAAACTCTAGATCTTGAATTTCATGAAGTGAGACCGGATTAATCAGTTGGGGCTAAGATTTATACTTAGGGTTTCGTGGGTTGCTTAGATATGTTGTTAACATGTTTATCAATGGTTTTCTGTGGATTGAATGTTGATTGAATGCAAGTTTTGGTTGAATGATTTACTGGAATGCAAAACTTGCAATTTCGGATGCTTTGCTGTGCGTTTTCTGTTGTGGCTAATTGTGGCCTTAGATGGGCTTATTTCGGTTCGAGCTCTTCTAGGCATAGGAAGTATACTCTATGAGCTTCAAATTGATATGTTGCATGCCCCGATCGGACCACATTTGGCCCCTGAAAAATACCTCCGAATCTGTTCTATCCGTGTAGGTTTTTGTTGCTCTTGGGGTTTCGACCTTAGTCCGCCTCTGAGCTTTGTCATTTTTTATCTGATTTGTGATGATTTTTGGACAAAATTTTCTCATGAAAGTTGTTTATCATTGTATTGAGAATGTCTTATAATTTTTTCGAAATTTTTGGACATGGTTAGCTAGGTCAAAACTTCTTAGATCTAAGCATTGGTCAGTCTGCCCTGTTTTGGTCCGAGATGAACTTAGGTATATTTGAACTTGAAATCGACTTTGTACGATCTTAAGGCTTTCATGAAGAATGAACTGCATGTTGTATGCTTTCCATTGATGCAAGATTTGTAAAATTTTGATGTCATTTAATGCGTCAATTGCATGTACAAAGGTGCAGGGGTGTTGCTGCAATAAGAAACTTAACAATGCACTTTTGTTTTGTTATTTTTGGCATAACTCATATGACGAAAATTTGGTTTCGAGTCCTCACGAAAAATGTTCATCGTTATTCATTCTATATGACATCTTTTTGGTAGAATTTATGCACATTCTTAGTGATCAAGACTTGGCATGTTCTCAATCCTCATTATAGGATTACAACCTTACCATGTGCATACATTCGTGTGCATGTTTGGGCCTCTTAAACATATGTAGTTCATCAACGCCTTCTTGATGTTGGAACTACATGTTACAAGCTTTGTGTGTTCATATATAGTTCATCATATTTGAATGTCATTTCATTTGTATGCTTGTTGCACTTAGAAACATTTGAGTATGCCATTGTAAGAGCTTAACCATCTTGTAGTGACATTGAATCGCATAATATTTTTGCATATTGACTTAGGGTGAAATGATTCTCCTATCCATTTGTAATATCTGTTCTAAGTCGTGTGTGATTTTCCATGTCATTTGAGCACTACTTGAGTGATTTTGAGGCTTATTATACATGCTTACGTTCTGTCTTTTTAATGGTTGATACGCGCACTTTTAAAAACCCCAATCTTAGAGTATTAAATTGACCTTGTAGACCCAAGCCTTTCTAGAAAGTTATAAAGCACACCTAGAGCTTTTCAATGCCGTTGATCTCATGTCAATTGTCTGTTATCAAGTCCATTTTCCATTTCTCCTAAGATAGGGTAAATTTGGACTCGGGTCAAATTCGGACCCCTGTTTTTTACCCCAGTTTAGATAGACCTATGTCATTTTTGTACCATTTTTTCTGTAAAGATCCCTAACTTGGTCACTTAATGAAGTTTTTTTTTTTTTATCATGTTGGCTATGTTGTGTGAAATTTTTGTGATTTTTAGACCTCATCTAGTAGGTTAAATTTTGATAGTACTGACTAAGTGTCCTGCTGTCTTGACAATTTCCTGATGCACTATTGCTTATTGTTTAATTTTTATAAAATCATGCTTAACTTGTTTAGGAAAATTTTCTACACGGAAGTTGTTTGTTATCATGTCATGCATGTTAAAAAAAATTATTATAGATAGATTGTCGATGGTATTACCCAAGTTTGCCGATTTGTTATGCTTGGTCTGAAAATCCCTGCTATGAACCTTTGGTTGTGGTTGCTTACTTAGATTTTTTTAGAACATGTCGCGTTCATGAGAGTTGTTTCAAATCTTTTAAGCTTCATTGATAAACAATTTTCAATGAATTAGCCTTTCAAATTGCATCTTGAAATTGCTTTGGTACATGTGATGTTTCCAAAAGCAACATTTTAGAAATTCTTTAAAAAAAAAAAAAAAGCTTGATTTGGCAGGAAAAATCAAGGTTTGGATCATATTCAAAATGTCTGCAATACTTGTGAGTACATTTATGCGAGCTTCAATCTAGCCTTGGTAATTGAATGTGTTCCATAATTTAGATATTCCTTAATCTAAAATATTCTCAAATCCCTTTAAATCTTGATTTGACATTATGAAAGTCATGATTTTGATTGTATTCAAAATGTCTGCAATACTTGTGAGTGCATTTATGTAAGTTCTGGGCTGGCCTTGGTAATTGAATGTCTTTTATAACTGAGACATTACTTTGTCTCATAAACTTTATCGGTGATTTCAAATCTGTCTTCGAAATATCACATGTACCCTCATGCATATAATCATGTCATTCATTAGAAATGCGTGTGTTTGTAATTAGCGCATGCCCTTGGTAATAAGTGACCCATCGGCGGTTCACTTCCTTATCTGATCGATTAAGAAATAAGATCCAAAAGACCTACCTATGTGTTTAATTCTTGCTCATGTATGTGACTTCTAGATGTATGTTAGGAGCGATGCATGATATCAAGGGTATATCTTGGGAATCACATAGAATGCCTTGTTAAGGACTTACGAGTGTTATTAGCCATGCGAGGATACAATTGGTTAATAATGGCCGTGAGTCTTAAAATGAATTGGGTAGGTGTCTAAAGAGACTTACGCATAAATTGCAAAAGTGAACCTCGAGGCCCAGACTTGCCTAATTTTGAACTTTGTTTCTTTTGATTAATCAATCTTGGCTTTATGTTGTGCTTTTGATTGTTTTGACATGTTTGCTTGTTTCTTTCCATTGTATGTACTTTGTTACAATTCTTAGACTATGTTTAGACTATGACCCTGAAGAAGAAGATGACGCAAAGATAGTGAAAGGTCAATATCCATTATGACCATCCTTTTGTATCGTTTCTCCCCGACATATGTCTCGGGTTCCTCTTGTTTGTATAAATACATGACGAGTTGCAAGTTTTTCCTTTTTGCTTTTCGATTACCTTTTGAATTCTCGTATTCTTTAGGGTTGCATGATAGGTTTACTACTTCCTTAGTTGTTTAATTATTGTCTCTATTTTCAAATTCAATTGATTTCTTTCTTTTCATTTTTATTATAAATAAAATGACACGAAAATAATTAACCATGCATAAATGTCTAGTTTAGGGCAATGATCCTGAAAAAGTAAAGAGAAACGTATGGACACTTTAGGTAAACACAACATACCATTAGGTACCAAAAGGACGCTAACAGAAATGTTAGCATAACCCAAGTCTCTGAACCTAAATATCTGAATGCGTAGAAATCAAGAGAATACTCCCACAATCGATTAGGTTTTCTAGTTGACCCCCAAGAACGAGGCTAGTGGCGACTCCCGTCTTATTTTATATTGTCTTAAACAACTAGATATTATAAATGAGCTCATCGTGAGGGATATAGGTCTTGTTAAGGCTCATTGCAATTTAGCATACTCGATATTGGTAGTACCCCAAAAAAATGAAGTGATGCCATCCTTATGAGCGAAGCTTCCTATCGAGAGGGCTATTGGTGGTAAAGGTACCCTTAAATCCTATATCCACACCTGGACCTCCTCTCTTGAGTTGTGTCGCTTGTATTGGTATGGGTCGCAACATTCCGTTGTCACACGGGGTACGAGTTTGGG
This sequence comes from Eucalyptus leucophloia subsp. euroa, assembly GCA_017140325.1. NCBI lineage: Eukaryota > Viridiplantae > Streptophyta > Magnoliopsida > Myrtales > Myrtaceae > Eucalyptus > Eucalyptus leucophloia. Next base: position 30,884,747 of record CM029474.1, on the reverse strand, counting down.
AGAACTCGCAACCTTGTAGAAGGAACTCACAAGAGGTTTGATCCGAAAGGTGAGGTCATGACATCTTTTGGAACACGAACCACAAAGGAATTCTCATAGTCAAGTACCCCTAAATCCAATCTTTCCCTTTCTCTCAAAAGATGGTGGTGAAGATCAGGTCACAACAAGTTTGGCGACTCCACTAGGGATTGAACCCAGAATCTCTGGTTACTAGTTTAAGAGGACTTGAAGCCATTAAAAATGGTTGTCATGTTAGCTATCGTGTCTTATGCAAGATCACCTGCATGTCAAAGTCACATGGAAAATGAGGTTAGTCACTAACTAGGTGTTAAACTGTTTTGTAGATGGGAGTTATAAAGAGTGATATGTTTGTCAATCCTTTGTTTTGTAGGAGGAGTAAGGATGTATGAATGTATGAGGGTTAATATTAAAGTGCTGAATGTTTAATTTTAAACGTCTGTTTATAAGCTTTAGCACAACACCGCACACACAACCACAATCTAAAACCTCGATCTCCCAACTTATAACCTTAAGAGGGTTTATGGGTGGAATCCGCGAATGAACACTTTTGATGATCCATTATTCCATAAAAATCCGCTTGTCCCAATTGATTAAAGTAGCACCAACCAACGATAGTAGCAGTAAACTATTTTTATCCTTTAGAATGGGGACCTTGAGCATCCTCACCCTAGGCATCAAAACCCGTTAACATCTTATTTTTAGTCTACATGTCATTAAAAGGTAAAAAATTGAGATTAGGGTTTCCAATTACAATGGAACCTATTTCTCGACCAAAAAATGTTGTTTCTCAAATCTTCATTTTGCTTTGTCATTTTTAGGTAATTTCTCATTCATTTCCATCGAAAACTTAAAAAGTCAAACAGTTGACTTTTTTATCATAGAGTTAACCAAAAAGTCAATCCCAAGTCAAAAGTTGATTTTTCTTACACAAAAAGATGTCAAATAGTCTTTAATTTCATCTTAGCCAAGTTTAATTCTCGAAAATTTCAAAGATTTGATACAAAAATTAACCTTTTAGGAGGTCAAACCTTTGACTAAAAAAATCAAAAAAATCAAAAATCCACTAAATACTTCATTTTAGTGCCAACTTGACTTTAATGTTGAAAATTTTCCAAAAATTGATTAAGAACCTTGCATTCTGAATTTTTCGGTTTTAGGTTCAAAATCGACCAAAAATAAAATTACTTTAATTCTAGTCTTAATTAGGTCTAGTTCCTTTTTTGATATTTGATCTGGAGGTAATTACCTATTCACTTGTTCAACCAATTTTGAGATCGAGCATTTCAAGCATAAATTGTTGTTTTTGTCCTAGATTAGGAGTCCGAATCAATTCTTCATGATTTGCATATCGACATTTCCATTCAACTCATTTTCTTAGTGACATTCCAAATCCAAGGTCAATTTTGAGAGATTCACTTAGGTACATTTTAGACTAGAGTGTAATTGCAGTAATTGAACTTCAATTTTGGCCAATTAAAGTTTAATTGAAAATATGAGTTTAGCTTGTGGTCTCATTTTAATAGAATTTAATGAATTTAAACAATTTTTATGCACAACTAGTTGACTTTGAAATAGTCCAATTGCATCTCATTTGATCCGATTCATATATAAATATTTGATTTCATTTAAATCAGGTAAAATCAAAAAAAATTGGAACAAAATTCAGACAAAAATTCAACTCGGTCAACTCAGCATTGACCTGAGTTGACCAGATTTTAGCGGTGTTGACTAGCAAATTTTTCCGGTCATTTTTTTGGCCGGAAACCACCCTCAGCTAACCTGCTTCATGGCTAATGTGTTTATGCCCTTAATTTTCAATTTTCAAATTTTTCCTTGGATTGTACGAAATTTGCAAATGTGCCCCCAAAGTTTGGTGAAATTATAAAAGGAGCCCAACTAATCCCTTATCTCAAGATTAGATCATCACCATCCATTGAGAATGCATCATGACCATTGAAATTAATGTGCCTAATTAGGATGTTATCTAGGGTTTATTAAAGATAAAACGACATCCTAGCCCTTAGATCAATCCAAGGGCTAGGATCCCATCCCTTTATAAATATGATTTCTTTCCAGAAAAATGAGGGCTTGATATGAAAGAGAGAAAAATCTCTCAAAATCTCTCTCCCTCTCTTTCCCATTCCCGCGTTGCTCTTCTCCCCCCAACCGCCTCACGTTGTTGCGTCGTTTATCACTTGTCGGAGCTCCGATCATTGCTGCACCACCCGACAAATCTCACCAACCTTCATCCTTTCCCGTTGTTTTTACTCAATGACTGGAGAGACGCTGGAGCCTCCCGTCCGGCCAGTGTTCACCTCAGATCCGAAGACCTTTCTCCGCGCCAGTGACGAGTCTGCCTTTTTCTTCACCCCAATTGATGATCTGGTGACTTCTTGATGTTCCTTAGCCATTCAACGACGGTCTTTGACTTGTGCAGAAGTTTCAGGTGGCGGGAAATTTACTAAACGATCACCAAAAGGCTTATGTCCAGCCGATCCTTCCATCAGTGTCAAACCAGCGCCTGATCTTCTGTCCAGCAGCAAACCAAAGCAAATTCGGCATTGTCTTCAACATCTCTAACAATCTTAGTCCTTCTTGAATGGTCCTTGACATTCGTAGATGTCACGCAGCTTGGTGATAGTTCACGGGAGTTCATTTCATTCGAAACTGTTAAGAGGTAAGCTCTTTCGCCTTGAGCTCAATGAAGTAAGGTCTCGATAGGAGATTGAGGCTAGAGCTCATCTTAAGGATTGTTTTATGAGATTTATGATGACTTGATGATGTTTAGGATGTATTGGGATGGAAGTAGATAGGCTATGATGATGATGATATGTTTGACTCCTTGGATGATCCTTGTTCTGCAATTTCGGTTCCATGATGGACCTCTCTGTGCATATGCCTAGAAATGAGTTAGTAGATGTTCTTTTTTTTTTTTTTTTTTTTGTGCTCGACTCTTTGTGAGCGTTGAAGGTGACTTGATTACCTTTCCAATCAGCTATAGCATGTCCCGATATGACGCTGTTTGCTATCTGAAATCTGCTTCGAAATTCAGGGAATGATTATGGAAAACTGACTTGTTTTGGTTCACTGTTATGTACTGATCGACCCCGGATGCTTGTCGATTTCTGTGGATTTCTATGCTTTGAAGATGAAATCAACACCTTCATGAAAATTGTTAAAAATATGTTTCTCTACAACATACATTTTTTTCCAGAATTTTTGAAAATTATTTGGATGGGTCGATCCTTAAAAAATCATCCTTATTTCTGCACGTTTTTGACACCTAGATGTGACTTTCTGTTTTGGCTTAAACAAGGTAATAGATGAACTTTTTTAACTTCAATCCCTTCTAAACTTAGAAGATAGACATCTCGAGCTTCAATATGATAGGTCACACATCCCGAACAGGCATCATTTGACCCCTAAAAAACACCTCGCAATCTGCTTGATTCTGCAGATCTTTTAGCGATTTTCAGGTTTTGTTCTTTGCCGCTTCTGCAGTTTGCTATTTTTGTGCCGACTTCTGTCATTGATTTTTCACAAGGTCGTCTTCACATGATTTTTTCCAAATTGTCTTGACAACGTTCTCTATTTTTTTTCAGAGTTTTTGAACAAGCTTTGGTAGGTCAAAACCACTCAAATCTGAGTATAGGTCAGTTGCACTGCACTATTCCGAGATGCATTTTGGTGAAAATGAGCATATAGATGAGTCCATTTAGTCTTAGAATATTCATTGAACTTGAAATACACGTCAGTGCTTCTCAGTGATGCATGATTTGCATGTTTTGCTCATCATTAGGCATATCGATTGTATATGTAAGCATGTTAAGGCTCTGCTACAATTAGAGTACTCCACAACATGCATTTTTTTTTCCGTCAAGGTTTGTGTGATCTTAATTAGGCTTTGATGTCTTAACGGAAAATGATTGCCGTTGCTCATTCTACATGTCAAATGTTTCATTAGATTTTTACATGTCCTTAGGTGACCAAACTCAAGCATGTTCTGCGACGTTGAGGCTAGGTTAAAGTCTTATCGTGTATGCCCTTTATCATGCTCGTTCGGGTCTCTTAGAGACCAAATCTCACAGTATTGCCTTCTCGACTTTTAAAGTGTGCATAACAAGGTTCGTGTTCGTATGTGCTATGTCATAATCAAACGTCATTTAGTATGTGAACATAATACCTCAATTGAAATAGTCGCATTGCAAAAACACCAAATATGTCACTTTAGTTCAAAGTCATTTTTGCATTGTTGATGACTTATACGATTCTTTTGCATGCTGATTATGACATCCTGATTTTCAAGTTCTGTTTTAAATTGAATAAGTTGGGACTCGCCTATAGTTTTATTCTCTGAGTTGGCCAACCTATTATGTGAAGCTATTAAGGAATCTAAACGCAATAGACTCAAGAATTTGACCAGGAATCGACTGCTCGACCGTGCTAATCTACAATGGTCATTACGACACCAACAAAATTGATTAGAGACTGGAGATAGGTCAGTTTGACAGAGGCATGTGATTAGTGTGTGGATGATTCCACCTAATAGCAAAATTCCCGATGAACAGCACAAAATCGATTTTTCTGTCATTTCTGTACCATGTACCCATATTTTGAAATCTCGAGATTTTCATGACAACGGAGAGTTGCCAATGTGTCAAAGATGTACAATATGGCTCGAAATTAATTGACCACGGGTCAATTGCACTAAAAATTCTTAGAAACTACAAGATAGGTTAGGTCACGTTAAAATCGTGCCTGGTTGAAATCAACCACAAATTTAAACCCGATTTCAAAAATTAAATGTTCTGTCATGTCACAATTCATTTTAGGAACGTCGACTCATCCTCCGAAGATTTTTCTACAAACCAAAGATTTTGGTGAAAAATCAAAATAAGGCTATCTTAGAATGGAAAATTTGAGGGACCATTTTTGGTTGAAATTTTGGCCGTCAAGTTGGTTCAATTGATGAGGAAAAATCATAGGATGGACGATGGCACATTGGCTGAATTTTTGGGGCTTCAATTGAACCCAATTGGAGGATAATTGAATCAAAATTGGATGGAATTGGAAGGGAAATTGTCCAAAATTTGTAGGCCTTGTGGGGAGCAACTTTTGGACCTCTTCAATGGCTTGCTAAGGAAGATTGAAGGTTGCAAATTGGCGAAGACAGCCATGCATGGTGGGGCATAGATATTTTGTGGCCCCCTTCATCTTCAATAGCTTCTTCTTCTTCATTTGGTCACTTTTATCCATTGTTGAGTGTGTTATGAAGCTTGAGAGAACTAGAGAAACTAGCCAGCCATCCCCCTTCACAATCGACTGCTGCTCAAAGCCGTCCAGCACCATCGCACGCCGTCATGCTGCCCGCGAGCCGCCCGTCTCCCTACTTGCACGTCTGCTCGTCTTCACTGTCCCAAGCCCTTGTCTGACAAAGCTAGGCTACATCACAACCTTCCTGAGCTACCTCTGTCGTCCAAGTCGCCTGTCTAGCCACCGGAGTCACCGCCTAGGCCGCTACAACCATCGTCCTCCCTCCTGTGTTGTTTTAGTCCCTCGAGCAGCTCTTTTGGCCAGCAAGTAGAAGTTGAGCCTCACAGCGGGCTATGGACTTCGTGAGGCTTTTTTGGGCTCATCCGAAACTCCGTTGGTGTCACCACAGGTTTGTTTATTGCTCGCCTCTGCGTCGCTGTTGCCATGGACTCACCAACCCGCTAAACTGGTGAGTTTACTTGTTAAACACTCTTTATGGAGTTAATGATGCTTAAGGGGTGATTAGTTTAGGCTAATTAGGGATTAGGTGGTTAGTTAGTTTAGATTAGTGATTTAATTTTTCATTTATGCATGTTAGGTGGTTAGACTAGACTAATTAAGGACTAGATAGATTGTACTATTTATCTAAATAGGTTCAGAAATTTTGTAGGCCCATTTAGGTGATTAGATTAGCATTTCCGGCCTAAGTTGGTATTTATGGTATTTAATTTACATTATTTAATTAATTGGTATTTATTTAATTATTTAATATTTTTTGAAAATTATACCGAGATAGTCAGTGACCAGAATTTCGTACCGATTACAATGGTGTGCTTAGTTTTTGCAATTGAGTGTTAAATTGTGCAAATTGAGTGGTGATTATAATTTTGAGTATTTAATTCAAAATTTGAAAATTTTGGTAATTATTTAGAAATTACCGAGCGTCGGGTTTTAACACCAAAAATGGTTTTAAAAACTATATCAAACAATGGGCTTTTTAAAGGAAGGGTATCAATTTTTCTGGTGCAAATTGACCATGTACCCACACACGATTATTTTTACCGTGTGTTTTTAATACGAAGAAAATGGGCCAAGTATGTTATTTTAATTGGGACATTTGAGTGCAAAGCACAATGTCCTTGGTCTTGAATGATTGCGTGTTGGTTAAGAGAAGCCATCCTCGAAATGAGTCAGGTGGACATGCCCCTATATGGAATGCCCTAGCAATGGATGCCGGTCGCAATAAAGGCTGGACCGATACTCCCTTGTGGAACGCTGTCAATGTAGTAACGTTGCCATGTTTGATGGGGCAAAACAATACCTGGTTACGCCAAAAGACCACCGAACATCGAATAGGCCATGCCCGTGTGTAGCCGTGATTAACAATTTGAATACATGTTGAGTGAAATTGATGCACCGAATTATGGGGCCAAATTGTGTGGCACATAGGACGAGTCCTAACGATTTGGCCCTATAATCAGGACCCCTGTGGCTGTTTGAGAAATGAATAGTAGCGTTCCAATTGACTAAGTATGATACTGTTTATGTCTATGATATAAACTGTATTGATATGCAAGAAGGATCTGAAACGAGATAAGTCTCTATGGTTGTGTGATTGTGTGATTAGGACACCCCTAAGCATATTTTGTTCCTAGTTGAAGTTTAGGGGGTGAACTTGCTAAGACATTGTCTCACCCCATCGTGGGCTCAATCTTTTCAAGTCCTTAGATAGCGGTTTCTCCGGAATGTTTTGGGCAACTGCGGGCTATTACTGAGCAGTGTATAGACGTCTCTGTCCGTAGTAGTCATTGGGTTTATGAGTTAGTCGTGACCACCATCTGGGTCAATAAAGGCTTATTTGAAGGGGTACCTCATTGATTTAGGACATGGTTCCACCATGGACTCAATGGATACAGAGTGGGTCCCCTCCATGGTTTTGAGATCCCCGCTGTAGTTGTCGACACCGCTTTTGGTGAAGATGCGGCTAACCCTCCTGATAGTACTGTAGAGGACCTAGTGCCCCAGGAGCCTATAGAGTCCGAAGGATCGATGAACGTATCTAACTAGTAGGTCATAGGACAGTTCCTTTTTGAAAGCTAATCTTTTGTAGACCTTTGTATATAAACTTAGCTTATTTATAAAAGTGTTTTGGTTTGATGTGATCGTCCTGCTTTTCTATCCCATGTTGTTTGATGTTAGGAGTTTTTAATTCGCTTCCATATGTGCAATAAAATGAATGGGTTGGCGACGTGCCCTGGGGTATCGCAATTTCATCAACCATCGAGGGACATGCACGCGCTCAGACTTCCGGGGTTTGACATCCCCACTCGAAGTGGTATCAGAGCTAGTCGATAGTTGGAGTGATAAGGTGCAAAGGTTCTTGGGATAGTTAATATGAATGACATTTATTTTATGCTGATGCATTTGAGTGATAGCTGTTTGGTAGATTGTTTGGTGTGATCGCTCAATTTCTAATTCTGTGTGGAATTGGAAAGCAGGTTTCTATAAGAATCTTGCATAATGAGAAGACTCCTAGAAAGAGAACCATTGGACCAATGACTCGGGGTAAGACACCGATTAGAGTCGGTACCTGAGGTGGTCATGGTAGAATGCAAGCTCATGTCAGCACTAGTGGAGTAGCACTGCCTTTAGTTAGTGCTAGGGTAGCAGCCCCTAGCAATCCTAGGATAGACGAGATCGCACAGGCGCTAGAGAAGCTTGGAAACGTAGTAAGGCAGAGAAGCCTAAAATCAAGCTGCCACTATCGCAGCCGCTACTACTGTCGTTAATGCCTCTGTTGATGCCGCTGTTGTTGCCATACTTGCCAAGGTTCCACCTGGGAATATGATTGTAGAGCGACCTATGCATAAGCTCGTTGAGCAGTTTTTAAAGTTGAACCCATCGACGTTTACAAGAGCAGGAGATCCCAAGGCTGCAACCCTCGAGATCCAAGACTTAGAGAAAGTATTTGTACTACTGAGGTGCTTAGATGAGTAGGTTGTCCTTACTATATATCAGTTGCAGGGTAATACAAGTACTTGGTGGAGGGCTACCAGAGGAAGTGTATTCCTAGAAGGCGCAATTCCAATGTGGAACGCCTTCATTAGAACTTTCAACAACAAGTACTTCTCCAACTGTGCCAAGGAACAGAAGATGGTGGAATTTCAATGCCTTCATCAAGGTCTAATGTTTATGGACCAGTATGAGGTGAAGTTCGCCGAGTTATCACAGTATGCTCCCAGATTGATCGAGGATTCCGAGGACAAAGCGAGGAGGTTTAGGGATGGCCTCCGACCGAAGCTAAAAAATCCACTGGTGCCACTCAATCTAAAGACTTATAATGAGCTATATGGTCGGGCCCAGCTGATAGAGAGGAACCCGAGTAAGCAATCTGCCTCATCTGGATCAAGATTCAGCTCAAATAGGGACAGAAATACGTTTGGGAAGAAACCTATGATAGGAGAAAGGTACCCTGTTCTGCCCAACAGGAAGGGTGGGATAGGTAAGTCTACACCGAACCAGATGGGCGTATGTTGCTTCTGTGGAAGGAGACATGGATCAGCTCCATGCCATTCTAGGCCGAGTGCTTGTTATAAGTGTGGCCAGCAAGGTCACATAGCTAGGAATTGTCCCAGAAGACTTATGGGACCGTAACAGTTGCCGCCACCACCATCGATGGTTCAGCATAGAGGGTATGCGCCCCCGAATGCACAACAAGGTGAACTAAACAGGCCTCCGGCTCAAGGAAGGAAGTACGCTATCACTAAAGGACAGGCTGAGGACTCGCCTGATGTGATTATAGGTACCGTTTCCCTAAACGACCATGCTACTTATGTTTTATTTGATCCTAGTGCAACTCATTTATTTATAGTTGAGTAATTTTTTAAGCTGGTAGGATTGATTCTTGAGTTGTTGGAGTCAATGGTTGGCATATCTACACCGTTAGAGGATAAGGTGTTAACTACAGTGGATTGTCTTGGTTGCAAGTTAGTGATTGGTGAGCGAGAGGGGAGGATAGATTTGATAGTCCTAGCCATGTATGATTTTGACGTAATAATTGGCATTGACTGGCTCACCAAACAATGAGCTAAGATGGACCGTTGTTGTAAAGCAATTCAGTTTAACCTGTTAACGGGTGAAAGTTTCAAGTTTATTGCGAGTTGAGGAGGACCCTCGATTACCTTAATCTTGTTGCTTGAGGCAACCCATTTGTTAGACGGGGGTTGTCAAGGTTACTAAGCGACGGTCGTGGATACGACTGAGGAGCTGAAGATCGAAGATATCGCAATGGTTCGAGAGTTTCTAGACATGGTCCAAAAAGAATTGCCAGGTCTGCCGCCAGAGAGGGAGATAGAGTTTGTGATTGAGTTAAACCCCAAAACAGAGCCAATCTCTAAGGCTCATTACCGAATGGCGCTATCTGAGTTGAAAGAACTAAAAGTGTAGATGCAGGAGTTGTTGGATAAATGATTCATACTTCCCAGTGCATCACCTTGGGAAGCACCAGTTCTGTTCGTGAAAAAGAAAGATGACTCGTTGTATTTGTGCATCGACTATCGCCAACTCAACCAAGTGACGATCAAGAATAAGTATCCACTGCCAAGGATCGACGACTTGTTTGGCCAACTGCATGGAGCATCGATATTTTTTAAAATTGACTTGAGGATAGGGTATCATCAACTGAGAATTAGAAAGGAGGACATACGAAGTTAGCGTTTCGTACTCGATACAACCATTATGGGCGCATTTGGTAACGATTTTGTTCCTGAGAACAAATTCTGATAAAAATGATTCTTTTTTATTCTGTTCTCAGGAATAACTTCTTAGTATTTTAAGCCATTTGGTAACTGTCCAAAATTTCTAATTTTGGAATAGAATTGTGTTTAGTACCGTGCTCATTGATTCTATTCCAAATCAATTCCTTTTAAATTTTAAATAATTTTTTTACTTTTTTCCTTTTTTCTTTTCTTTTTTTCTTTTTTTCCTTTTTTATTTTCTTTTTTGCTTTTCTTCCTTTCTTTCCTTTTTCTCCTATTCTTCTTCTTCTTCTTCTTGTGGTCGGTCGCTTTGAGGCCGCAACCTCACCGAGGCGTCACCGATCCTCAAAGAGGCCAGCCCTCATCGACCGAGCCTTGCTTTGGTGGCCGGGCCAGCCTCGCCGGGGCTAGGCGAGGCTCGCCTGGCCATTGGCAAGGCTTGCCCAGCCCCTCCAAGGCTCGGCCTCACCAGATCTGGGTAGGCTGAGCCTCACTGGTGGCCAAGTGAGCCTCGCCAGGGCTGGGCATCACGAGGCTTGCCTAGCCCTAGCGAGGCCCACCTAGCCACCGGTGAGCCTCCTGCTTGGCCTGGCGAGCCTCCGATGAGCTCGCCGGAATAGTTATCAGCAACTAGCGACGAACGACGATGGTAGCGGCGGACAACAACGCAAGATGACGGTCAATGAAGAAAAGAGAAGAGAAAAGGGAAGAGGAAAAGTTGGTTTTGATTCTTAGATTTATTCCCTGAATGAGAATCAAATTTTTTTTTATTCTCAATTTTGTTCTAAATCTAATTCTGAGAACAAAAATTTTACCAAACGCGATTATGTTTACAAACTGCTCCCAGGAACAAAAAATTAAAATCAAACACTGTTTGGATGGTTACCAAACGAGCTTATGAGTTCACTGTAATGCTGTTTGGTTTGACGAACACCCCAGCTACTTTCATGGATCTGATGAACTGAGTGTTCAAAAAGTATTCAGATCAGTTTGTGATCATGTTCATCGACGATATCCTGATGTACTTAAGAAGTCTTAAGGAGCCCAAAAGACATTTGAGGATGGTGCTTCAAACTCTGTGGAACCATGAGTTGTACGCCAAGTTCAAGAAGTGCGAGTTTTGGTTGACTTGTGTGGCATTTTTAGGTCACGTAATTTCAGGCCTATATTGCTCTTTTTCTTTATTCAAACCATCTTTTGCTCTCTTAAAATTTCAAAAATTGCTCTTTTCCTTCACATTCCAAGTCTGACCTTGACCAGGATAGGGTCTTTTACCCCTTCTCACATCATTAAAGTTTAGCTATTTCTTAAACTCTTATCACTCTTTCACCAACTCTTACTCCGCTAACTGTGTCCTTTTATAAATCTCATGGTAATCCCTTATGTTCAAAGGCACTAATTGTTTCCTAATATCAGTTCTCAACCATTTCAGAAACCTCTTAGCCTGTTCTTCCTGATCCTCAATTAGTCTAGGAGCATAACTAGACAATTCAGAAAATCTAGCCTCATATTGGTCCACTGTCAGCTTCTTTTGTTCTAACTGAACAAATTATGAAATTTTCCTGTCCTTAGCACAGTTAGAAAATGCTTTCTATTGAAAGCTCCCACAAACTATTCCCAGTTAACATCAGTACCTGGTGGAAAGATTGTATCCTTCGAAGCTCTCCACCAAAACTTCGCATTTCCCTCCAGCTGGTACTCTGCCAAAGTTATTTTCTCAGCATCATTGTAGTCCAACAGCCGGAAAATTCGTTTAATCCCATCAATCCAATGCTCCACCTACTCAGGACTTCCCATTCCATTGAACTTAGGTGGTTTCAGCTTCAGAAATTGCTCCACCAGTCCTTGAGTACGGCGTTCTGCTCCGGGCTGTTGCTGCACTTGTCTTTCCATCAGAATTTTTATATTGGCCAATGCCTGCAGGATATCTTCCATCCGGGGTTTAGCCCTTGCTGCAGAGGCTTCAACCCTCGATGGATGAGCACTTCCAGCTCGTACCATGATTTCCCTGTAGTTTTCCAAGCATTTGCCTCAGGAAATATCTGTGACTCAATGTCTTCTTTAAAAACAAGAGCAACTAAAGAAAATAAGTAACATAACCACGTTACCGGTACCTAAAAGCAATTCATAATAACTACTAGGGATCTACGAGTGATTACTCATCACCCGTTATTCAAAGTTACCCAACTATTCCAATCAATATCCTATGGTGTGCATTGTCATTATGTTCCTCAACTTCCAAATGAGGCTCCTTATCACTCCAACCTATAACCATTGCTCTGATACCAACAAAGCAGGGATGTGGCACCCTCGACATCCCTTGATCCGTTAGGGTCGCCACAGCTGCCAATTTCTTTATCTTTTACATAAAGGGTTTAAAGGAGGACCAAGGTCCTTAGGCATTTTTTTTTTTTGAAAACGGTCAAAGCGCAACTTATTAGCGAAAGCATAATTGAGTCTCACCATCTCTCTCTCTCCAATAACCATAATGCAATGCACACCAACTACACTCCGTATGAAAAGATGAAGCTAAGCCACTTTTATTTATATATTTTCATGATGGATTTCTCGGGTCGATACAACCAAAAAGAAAAACCAAGACTTTTAACTACACTTGGCCATAACTCAAAAGATATCTTGACCCCTATATCGATCACGTGTCATCCTCCATCTACTAGCGTCGGCTACTCTCAAAAAGAAACGTCAGCTCTTTGCTCCTCACGAGACCATCACACCCATCCTGGCGCATCGGGTGGTGGTGGCGGCAACATCCTTCGAATCACTCCATCTCAACAGACGTGGACCAATAAAAACTCCTAGATGATCGAACCCCCAGCCAGGCCCACATCATACATGACCAACACGTGAACTCGTACAAACGTCAGACCAGGGATGGTAACGCTATCAATCTCCGAACACTCTACCTCCACGTCATATGGGAGGCCATAAAAGGTACCTCGTGTGACCAGAGAGAGCGGCATCTTCCTAATCTGAAATGTTGGTCCACAAAGGGGTAAGTACAGCCATTCAGCAGGTAAAAGATCCATCAACTACTCAATGCATCACATAATACAATCACAACATCATAGCAGGGTACATATCTTTCATGTATTCAAGCATAACTTACCTTGCAGCCATGCATATGTCATCATACCATATGTGCATACATCATCATGCACTCATCACCAAGCATTCATACATATACCATCATGCCATAGGTGCACATACAACCTTGTACTCATCATCAAGCATTCACATATACCATACCTCATGTACACATCATATCATACGCCCATGCATACATGTTACCATACCACGCATGATTCAATTTTCCACTTTTTATCTTTCAATTTGATCACCGCATCTTTCTTTCCCAGGATCAGTAATTACATCCCACATTCTATCATTAGCACCCCAATCTGGCATCGCAAGAAACCTCCGGCACCCACCACTGGGCATCCGGTAGCCCCCATTACAGGCATCTCATATCCCAACTGGCATCACGAGGCATCCCCACCGGGCACAAACCTCCAAGGCTTCCAACATCCAACCATTCCAAGCATCTCAAAACTCACAAGGACATCCGGGCATGTATCATAATACAACTAGGCATCCGGCACCCCCCATCCCAGGCATTATCGGCTCACCTTCAACAGTTTCCTCATTCATCATAATTCATATTCATCAATTTATGTCTCACAATCAACATGGCACATGATGTAATGGCAACAAAGTCAAATTCAACATTTGATTCTATATGCAATGCCAAATACCATCACATGTGTAGCAAGATTTAATCATTTAAATCAATATAATTCACGGGGCTCATCCAAAACAGAATAGTCATAAATTACAGCATTTTGAAATTCGCTCAATCCAACTTCGCAGTTTTAGAAAATATTTTATTTAAATGCCCAAATGACTTTCAAAAATTATGAAATTCAAACATGTGATATTCAAGACATAAAGGCAGACATTTCGTGAAGAACACTGCTCCAAAAGACCCTCATATCATGCGGTATAGACCAAACATCACAGCACCATTATCATAACCACTTAACTTGCACAGTTTTCAAAACATTTTCAGTTAAATAGGCAAATGAACTTCAAAAATTATGAAATTTGAATATGTTGCAGGGAAGACATAAAGAAAGATACTTCATGAAGGGCACTTTGCCGCAAAAACTTCATACAGAATGACATGGCCCACGCATTGAACCAGACTAAGTCCGAACGCATCAGATTACACGGTTTTAGAAATATTTCCGATTAAATACTCTAATGACCTTCAAAATTCATGAAATTCGATTATGTTATAGTCAAGATCCTAAGGTAGGTTTTTCATGAAGAAATAAAAGTCAAATTCGTTCTAGGTGATTAAATATAGGTGGCTAAAACTTTTGTTTCAATACTGAAGTTTCCAGATCTGAATACTTCCAAAAAACCACGATTTTACCTATCTATTCTTGTTAGTTTTCTCTAAATTTTTGATATGTTAAACCTCAGGATGTCCTTTACATCTTTCATTAAGAAATCAAAGTGAAACTTCAACAAAAAAGATAACCTTACAGTCCAAGCATTCATCAAAGGTAGTTACCGAAATCTCCAGATCCAATCTCTCCGAAGAATAAATATTTCACCCACTTATACTTGTTTTTTTTGTCTCAAATTTGAGTATGTTATACTCCAATAAGTCCTTAACAACTTTCATTTAGAAGTGAAAGCCAAAATCCGACTCAAACATCACATGCAAGCCACTAAAACACTCAAGGTCAAGTTGTTTTCTCAAGAACAGTTTACTAGTTTTGGAATACCACTCGTAAAACATCCATTTTTCACACCCTAAACAATCGGAAATTTATCATCACTCACTCATACATTCTAGGCACAACATGCAAGAGTAGATTAAGGATCCCAACTTGCCTCTAAACCAAGCAAACAGCGAGCACACGGTGACGAACGACGGACGCACAGCGGACGGTCAACAGACAGCTCTCCTCCTTTCCTCTCTTCTTCCTTTCTTCCTTTCTTTCTTCTCTTTCTGTCCTCTCTTTCTCTCTCAGTCGAACCTCTCTCTCTCCCTCTCATTCTCGCTTAAACCGGCACCATCATCCCCTAATTTCTTCCCCTCAATCATTAGCTATCATTAGGTATGCATGGAGGACACTTGGCACACTTCAAAGGACAAGTGGGGGAGGGCATGCAACCGGTCTCTCCCCCTCCCCTTTGCACGGTTGACAGCCCCTCATGGGCTTATGGGCCAGCCAACTTGCCCATCTTAGGCCCATCCCTCTTGGGCCTAAGACCCAAGCTTAGTTAACCTAAGATTAACCCTTTTTAAAACTAATTAAATCCCTATTAAATTAAAGTACTAAATTGCAAATTAAGATAACTATACACTTGAAATTATAAATCCATAAGTTCCAATTTATCATACATATGGCCAAAGATAAAACTTCCTTTCCCAAAATTCATCCATTAAAGACTTGGCCATACATCTCATCGCAAATCATGGATTAGAAGGCTACAAAATACAATAACGGTACTTCCATCGCCTATCCATGGCTCATGGCATATTTAGGGATTTTTATGAAATTCTAGGATGCCACAAACTACCTTTTGGAAAAGCTTGCAAATCGCCTTAGGAACAAAGCTGTAGTACATAACAACCTATCATCCTTAGACGGATGGCTAGTCTGAAGGAACGATTCAGACTCTCGAGGATATGTTAAGAGCGTGTGTGTTGGATTTCAAGGGAAGTTGGGAGGGACAGCTTCATCTTGTCGAGTTCGCCTACAACAACAGCTACCAGCAGAGTGTTCAAATGGTACCTTTTGAAGCGTTATATGACAAAGCGTGCAAAAAGCTAGTTTGTTGGGATGAGGTTGGAAAACGGAAAATCACAAGCCCAAAGTTGGTTCAACAGTCAGTGGATGCAGTTGTAGTTATCAGAGATGAATTAAAGACTGCTCAAAACCACCAGAAAAGCTACGCAGATAAGCATCAAAGACCTTTGGAATTCCAAGTTAGTGAACACGTTTTTCTAAAGGTGTCACCAATGAGGGGTGGGAAAGCTGAGTCCGAGATACGTAGGTCTCTTTGAAATTCTAGAAAGGATAGGGACTCTAGTGTATCATATTGCATTACCACCGAGATTAGCGTAAGTGCATGACGTCTTTCACGTGTCGATATTGAGAAAGTATGAGCCTGACCCGACCCACATGCTGAATTTTGAAGAGTTAGACATGGACGACAGGGTGTCGTACGTGGAGAGACCAGTTCAGATTGTAGATCGGAATGAGCAGAATCTGCACACCAAGACAATTCCATTTGTTAAAGTTGTCTGGCAACACCACGACACAGAGGGAGCAACCTGAAAAAGTGAAGATTTGATGAGATGACAATACCTCCACCCTTTTGTTTAAGACTTGTAAATGGTTAAAATTTTGAGGTCGAAATTTTTATAAAAGGGAAAGAGTGGTGACATCCTGATTTTTAGGTTCTATTTTCAATTGAATAAGTTGTGCTTTTCATCAACGCGCATATAGTTCTATTCTCTGAGTTGGCCACTCATAAGATAATTAGCCTATCAGGTGAAGCCGTTAAGGAATATAAACGTGATTGACTCAAGAACTTGCCCAAGAATTGACTGCTCGATCGTGCTAATCTGCAAGGGTCATTACAACACCATCAAAATTGATTAGAGACCGGAGATAGGTCGATTCGACAGAGGTATGTGATTAGTGTGTGGGTGATTCCACCTAATTGCAAAATTCTCGTCGGACGGTACTAGACCGATTTTTGTCATTTTTGTACCCTGTGCCCATATTTGAAATCTTGAGATTTTCACAACAACTGAGAGTCGCCAATATGTCGAAGATGTACAAGGAGAGTCACATGGGAATGAATCCAGAACATCTAGTTTTAACTCAAAGAGAATGCTCGAAACTATTACAGCGAGGCCTTATTGAAATCTCCAATTCTCAATGGGCTTGTGAAGCCTTTATGTCAACAAGCGTGCCGAGCAGAACAAAGGAAAGATGAGACTAGTAATTGATTATGATCCTCTTAATATTTTTCTCCAAGATGAAAAATTCCCGCTACCCTCCAAAAACTCCCCTTTTGTTGGACTATCCAAGGCCCATATCTACTCCAAATTTGATCTCAAAGTTGGATTTTGGCAATTGGGCATTCATCTTGAAGATAGACTCAAGACAGAGTTCTATATCCAGAACCAACATTTCCAGTGGAAAGTTATTCCTTTTGGTCTAAAGGTGGCACCATCCCATTCCAAAAGACCATGTGTCGAATTTTCCAACCAATCATGTCAAGTGTAATAGTATACATCAACGATATTTTGCTCTACAGTTCTGATGAGTAGTCACATTGCCAACTTCTTGAGCAATTTGCAGAAATTGTGAAAAAGCATGGGATCATGCTTTCTCAAAGAAAGATGAATATCATCCAGAAAAAAATTGAATTTCTTAGTATGCATCTTAACAAATGTACATACTATCTAAGGTTACATATTGCTCATGAATTGCTGAAATTTCATTAGGAAAACTTCACAACAAAGCAAGTTCAACAATTTTTTAGGATAATAAATTATCTTAGAGACTTTGTTCCAAATCTTGCAAAGCTGTTGATTTCTTTATATATGATGTTGAAGAGAAATCCCCCACCTTGAGGAAAATTTCAGACTAAAGCAGTCGTTGAACTTAAAGAGATTATGCAAACTCTTCCTCCGTTGCAAATTCTATCAATAAGGAAGAGAATTCTCCAAACTGACGCTAGTGATGAATACTGGGCAACCATTCTGTTTAAAGAGATTGATGGAAAGAGACATCTGTGTGCCTAAAAGTGAAAAAATTTCCTAAGCTAAGATGCATTATCATTCCACTTTCAAAGAAATCTTGGTAGTGAAAAATGGAATAAAAAAATTCGAGTTTCATCTCATTGGCCATCACTTTCTAATAGAATTGGATATGGCATCATTTCCTTAAATGACCAAGTTCAAACAAAAGCAGGTTCCAAATTCTCAACTGCTTCAATGGGCTGAATCGTTTTCAAAATATTTTTTTAAATCCAAACATATTGCCGGAAAAAAGAAAGTGCTTGCTTACTTCTTATCACACCAGCAGAAATCAACATGTACATCATGAGGCATGCTTTTCATACTATTCATAACAATGAAAAGTATAAGATTGAAAGGATACGAGACTGGCCAAGCTAGCAATACCCCTAGGAGATCATTGAACAAATCTAGAATAACTGTCTCACTGAAAATCTGGATAATCTCATGTGGCAATACCACACGAATCTATTCAGACTCAATGGAGATTCAATTCTTTATCTTTTTTGATTAAATTCGGACTATCCATTCATACATCCCCTGATCTGGAAGGAAGATGATTTCCCTGACCAACTGCAATAATTATTATGGTACTTAACCAATAAGTACTTAATAGCTATTAAAATTCCAACCAGAAGATTTGTTGCCAATCTCACCAAGATATTTGGACTCGGTAGAGGAGACATTGAAAAGGAAAGTGATAGGAATCTTTTAGATTTCTCTAGTTGGTTTTATCCCTCCTACTCACTGGAGATATCTCTTGCAAAAAGAACTGAGAACCCCACAACCAAACCCTAAAGTCCATACTATTTTGTTTTTTCGATGACCATGGACTTTTGTCACAAATAATGGTAGCATTACCAATGCCCCTCCCAATTATAGGTACCACATCCTATAAACCTTTACCTCGCAGTTCAAAAGCTCGAATTCACAAGTCTTACCCAGGACCCGTTGGTTGCTATGAGCACCAGTACCAAGAACTCCAAAGGGTTTTGTGCTAAGAAAATAAGACCATTCCTGAAGATGCGTGGAATTATAATGTACCCACTGCATGGGATCATTATAGCCTAGCACTAGAACCAAAGAAGCACTCGAGGAATTCAGACAAGATGCATCATCACAGGAGCATGAAATGGCAAACACATATGACATTGCACAGTCCTCTCAAGACCTTTATGCTAAATGGGGAGGTCCTCTTTCCCAAGACCCCTATGATCAAGGACCTTTGTTCTTATCTCAAAGTATGGACACATCTTACTTTGCTCAGCCATCCAATTGGCCTCAGCCAAGCATTCTTGCCAACACTACAAGTTCCTCCCATAATGAAGCAGAAGCATCATCGTCAAATCAAGTTCTCTCACCAGATTCACTTGCAGGACTCAAGTAGAAATATGAAGAACAGCTTGTGACAAGTCATAATTCGGATGACTCAGACTATCACTATAATGCTCGCAACGGATGAGACTACTGATGGTACAAATCACTGTAATGAGTACTATAGCAAGTTACTGTTCACTTTTACTGTAACAGTAGACTAAGAAAATTGCTGTTCACTATCACTATTCATACCGTGTGAATAATTCCCTACTGGAAATTTCCGGAGCCTCTGTTTGTTTCAGGACCCGTGAGCATGATCATTGTTTGTGTGTGACCTCTTATTGCCTATAAAAGGCAATGATGATGTAATGTGTTGGGCAGATTCCCTTAAAATAAAGTGAGTATTTTGTGAAAACTTTCTATGGCTTTCTAAACTCCTCTTCTTCTCCAGCTTAGTAGGATCATTTGAGAAATAAAGCTTGGATAGTTAGAAATGTTACCATCCTAGTTCTATCTAAGTGTCTTTAGGCTCTGAACTAAAGGGCAAAGTGGTTTTTTGCTAAGAGGTTGTCCCTAAAGGGCTTGAACGGGAGAGATTCGCCCACTATGGGAAGGCATACCTACAGGAAACTGACTTCATCCTCCCTAGTTCTAAGTTTAGGTCAATTCAATGGTATCAGAGCCATGGTTTCATTTGTAATGGTATCCATTACATGCGCTCAGTAGGTAAATCTAGTGCTGAGAAGATCTCTTCACAACATGACAGATCCAGAAATACTAGAAGCACCTGTTTCTTTTTCTGCAACTCCATCTTCTTCAACCCTTCCAGATTTTCGTGTTTCGAATGCTTCTAAAATAAATTATTTCTATAAATTATTTCTATAAAGTCTCTCTTAGCGATAAAACTAAAATCTCTGAAACTCAACTTCCCCTAATGAACCCCTATTCTGGTTTTGCCAAACCCACTTCGTCATTTTCTCCCATTCGCTCTATTCGCCAACTCATTCGCTAAACTCCAAAGGAAGCAAAAGAGTACATTCAGTCCTCCAAGTTCAACCAACATCCCATTCCTACCACTGAAAAGGAGTACTTTGTTACTCTCCAAATTTCTCCACAGTTTCCTAGGTAGTGGATTCAACAAAGATATTCTCATATCCATTATGGAGCTGTTCGTCTTGCTCTTACTTTTCATGGTCGTAAAGGTTTGCCAGTTGTGGCAAGAATCGCATTGTTGGATACTAGGTTCCTAGAATACCAACATACTTGCATTGGTACCATCCAAACAACTTTGAATGATGGAACAGTCTTTATGACTTTATATCCAAATTTTAATATTGCCCTTTCAGACCCCTAGCTAGTCTCTTTTCTAAAGGTCCAAGTTCAGCTCACTGGAGCTCCCCAAAATGCTGATTTTGTACCAGCAACACTGCATTACCAGATGGTCTATCGAGTGCAGAACCATGCTCTTGATTTGAATTTCCACAATGGAAATGAAGACGCCCTATTCATTTCCATGCAAAATGATCAAGCATCCTACATTCATGTTCCTAAACAGATTCCTAAAGAAAAGTTAGCCAAGCTCCTTCCAGAGACTTGGATCACCAACTATGAAAAGTTACATCAAAACAACAAGCCTTCCCAATCTTCAAATTCTGAGTCTGTCAGAAAGAAAGATGGAATTGTTTCCATCAAATTTGGCAAGGAAAAGGAAGAAAGTCATTCTATCTTTCAGACCCTCTTTATGATTGAACCATGTACTCCTGAGTCAATTTCTGAGCCAGATCCAAAAAAAGCTTGTTCAATACTTCAAAAGTGATGGACATCTTATTCATTACTACAAGGACCAGTATGATCACTGTTTTTGGGATCCTTTTTGTCAATGTTCTTATTGCACAAATTCTCCTGACGAGGTAGACCCATATGCAAAACCTCCACCTTGACGAAAGCACAAGAAGCCAAAGGACCCTATGTACTAAAGGTACTTGAACGGAGATCCCTCCGTTGATACTCTTTGTGAGTGTGATAAATTTTAGTTTATGGTTTCCTATGCGCCAACTCCACCACTAGAGTTCACTACTCCTTCCTTCGTATCACCAACTCCACCACCATCACCTCCTCCATCTCCCCCTAAAAAAAAAAAAAAAAACTAGTTATTTCCCCATTTTATAAGCCAATCCTAAAATGGGCGAAGAAGCATTCCTACCCACTTGAGGCTCTAGCAGAGACACCACCTAGTTCTTCCATCGCCATGTTCCATGAGATAGACTTTCCTCCTCTTACTCGAGAAAGAAAGTTCCAAACTCTCGTTCCCCGCTTTAGAAGAATTCATTGATCCACAAGGCAGATATCGGCATATTCCTAAGATACCTACCCCCACTAATATGGATGAACATGCAAGACAGACAAGAACCCATGTTGCTGAAGCCGTACTAAATTGGCAATCGGAGACTCTTCTAGCACATAATAATGCATTCAAAGCAATTGATTCAAAGATTGTGAATGTGCAACAAGATCTTCGAAAATATAATGAAACCACCAAAAAGATGCTTTCCGACTTCCAAAAGAGGCTTCATGCCTTGGAATCCAGACAACATTTAGGGTATCATCATCTCGAAAGTCCTAAGGTGAAAATAGAGAAGCTAAAATGGCAAATCAAAATCCTTGAAGAAGGAAGACTCGATCCATTTCTGACTACTTTGAGAACAAAGCATCCCCCTCCACCACCTCAGAAGTCTATCTTTGTTGCTCTCACGAATGTTCTTGTGAGACAAGATAAGACAGATGTGGCCAAAATGCGAAATCGTCTCAAATAACTGGATTGAATAAGGAAAAAAAAAAGGAAAGGAGAAGAAGTCTGAAGAATCCTCACTTGTTATAAAGGAAAAGCCAGACCAATTGATGCTGTCAAACCCATTAAAATATTTTCTAAGAGATTTGGGCAATCAGGAACCACAACCTGATCCTGTTACTCAACAGCATGATCCCATCATTCCAACAAATCAAATTCTACTCCTAGCAGAACCTGTTTTTCCAAACATTTTTTATACTAAATCAGATTTGGTATCCTTCTCGTCCCCATCATCCTTTTCAATCCCAACCATTGATTCATTTCCTATTGTACCAGTAACTTCATCAATATTCATGGTCGATCCACCAAATCAGGATACGGAATCAAACCCCTCTGAACCAGAATTAAATGCCCAAGCTCTTACCAATCAGGACAAGTATAATGTTCTTTTTGGTTTTGTCATAAGATTTACAGGTAGCCTCAAACATTGGTGGCAATCCGTGTCAAAACAAGACCAACTTTACTTTTTACTCTCACCTGATTTTGGTCATGCCATTACTCTCCTATATCATTTCTTTGTGGGAAAACCTGCTAACCTGGTGGAGCTTAAAAGAAGAGAAGTTTTTGAAAGAAGATGCTACTCTCTCCAGAAAAGACATCTTGATAAGCATTATCAAGAAATGCTTAAGCTATTCTATCAAATTGGAGCTGATGCAAATCTGAAGCATGTCTTCCTAACTTCTATCCCCAAAGAATTATCCCAACGGGTAGAGAGAGCTTTTCTCACCAAACAAAGGAGAATTTAGGATATTCCGCTAGGAGAGCTCCAACAAGAAATCTATTTGCACCTTGAAGAATTGTGTATCAAATGCCAAATGATCCATACTTATGTCAATGACAACAGAGAACTTGACATGGCCTGTTCTCGCCGAAAGCTAAAGATCAAATGTTCCAAACAAAATTGTGATGGTTCTTGTGGCAAATCTTCTAGGAAAAAGAAGCACTTCAAGAAGCTCTAGATAAAAAAAAAAAAAAAATCCAGGCATGGCTCTAAGCACTTCCAAAGAAAGAAGAAATGGCAATACCTACGCAAAAGAAAAAATTGCTCAGGCCACAAGAAAGAAAATCGATACTTCACCTGCAATCAGAAATGACATTTTGCCAAAAATTGTCCTCCAGCCAAAAAAGGTCAACTCATCCGATACATTAGATAGAGAATGAAACTGGTATTTCTCTTGAAAATGATAATATTAAATCTTTATTCTCCGTGGATGAAGAACCAACTGAACAAACTCTTTGTATCACTCCTTGTTACCAAACTCTTAGTGAAACTAATTCAGATTCGGATCCTAAAGATATTTTTCAAATATCTCTTACTTCTCCAGAACACAGCACTAACATATTCTCAAGCCAAATTCACTGTCTCCATTTCCCTATGTAAATCTTCACCTTAAAGTTTGCCAAACCTATCACTATCATTACTCTCATAGACACTGGAGCAAGTTCTTCAATCTTAAATACTAAAGTTCTTCCTGAAAAATATTGGACTTCGTATGTTTGATATTTCAATAAGGCATTGCTGCAATAGCTCCAAGCATTCTCTTTGAGCTAAAATCAGATGTTCTAGGTTCATTCCGATGTGACTCGCCTTGGTTGGATTGATATCTTCATTTTTTTTTAAAGGAATGCGAACAAGGAATTCTAGATTTTCCCATAAAATATGAGAATATTTTTGAGCAAATTCAGAATGGGATTCCGAAGAGGATTCTAATAACTTCTGCATGATTGGATCTAACAGACTCATTTGGATAGAAAAAAATCTTTGGATATTGACAAATTCAGAGAATTGATCCTTATACTTAAGACATTTTCCAAGAATAATGCGGATTTGAGAAATTTGAGTCGTGATACCCCAACCAATGATCAAATCTTTATTGAAAAGACTAAATCTGAAAATTTTTGTGGTTATGGAACACTATGGAAAGAACTGAATTGTTACCGAGGTAGTTCTTACATTCGTAGAAAAAGTATCTCCTGAGGCAGAATTGAAATAATCGACCATAGGTCAATTGCAATAAAAATTCCTAAAAGCTACCAGATAAGTTAGGTCACACTAAAATCACGCCCAGTCGAAATCAACCGCAAATTAAAACCCGATTTTAGAAATTGAAAGTTCTATCATGTGACGATTTATTTTAGGAACGTCAACTTATCCTCCAAAGATTTTTCTACAAACCCGAGATTTCAGAGTAAAATCAAAATAAGGCTATCTTAGACCGGAAAATTTGAGGGACTGTTTTTTGTTGAAATTTTGGCCATCAAGTTAGTTCAATTGATGAGGAAAAATCATAGGATGGACGATGGCACCTTGGCTGAATTTTTAGGGCTTCAATTGAACCCAATTAAAGAAGAATTAAATCAAAATTAGATGGAATTGGAAGTGAAATTGTCTAAAATTCGTAGGCCTTGTGGGGAGCAACTTTTGGACCTCTTCAATGGCTTGCTAAGGAAGATTGAAGGCTACAAATTGGCGAAGACAGCCATGCATGGTAGGGCATAGAACTTGAGAGTTTTAGATATTTTGTGGCCCCCTCCATCTTCATTAACTTCTTCTTCTTCATTTGGTCACATTTATTCATTATTGAGTGTGTTGCGAAGCTTGAGAGAACAAGAGAAACTGACCGGCCATCCCCCTTCACCGTCAACCACCACTCGAAGCCATCCAGCACCATCGCACACAGTTACGCCGCCTGCGAGCCGTCTGTCTCCCTGCTCGCACATTCGCCCGTCTTCACTATCCGGAGCCCTCGTCCAACGAAGCCAAGCCACATCGCAACCTTCCCGAGCTGCCTCCGTCATCCAGGCCGCCCATCTAGCCACCAGAGTCACCATTTAGGCCGCTACAACCGTCGCTGTCCCTCCCTTGTCATTTCAGCTGCTCGAGCAGCTCCTTCAGCTAATAAGCGGAAGCTAAGCCTCACAGCGGATTTTGGGCTTTGTGAGGCTTTTCTAGACTCGTCCAAACCTCCGTTGGTGTCGCCGCAGGCTTATTTCTTGCTCACCTCTGCATCGCCGTCACCGTGGACTCACTAGCCCATTAAACCGATGAGTTTACTTGCTAAACTCTACTTAGAGAGTTAATGATGCTTAAGAGGTAATTAGTTTAGGCTAATTAGGAATTATGTGGTTAGTTAGTTTAGATTAGTGATTTAATTGTTCATTTATGTATGTTAGGTGGTTAAACTAGACTAATTAAGGATTAGATAGATCGTACTATTTATCTAGATAAGTTCGGAAATTTTAGGTGGTTAGATTAGCATTTCCAGCCTAAGTTGGTATTTATGGTATTTAATTCATAATATTTAATTAATTTTGATATTTATTTAATTATTTAATATTTTTCAAAAATTATATAAGGATAGTTGATGACCAAAATTTCATGCCGATTGCAATGGTACACGTAGTTTCTACAATTGAGTGTTAAATTGTGCAGATTGAGTGGTGATTTTAATTTTGAGTATTTAATTCAACATTGGAAATTTTGGTAATTATTTAGAAATTACCGAGTGTCAAGTTTAAACATCAAAAATGGTTTTAAAAATTATATCAAACGGTGGGATTTTAAAAGGAAGGATATCAATTTTTCTGGTGCAAATTGACTGAGTACCCACACGCGATTATTTTTACCGTGTGTTTTTAATATGAATAAAATGGGCCAAGTACGTTATTTTAATTGGGACATTTGAGTACAAAGTACAATGTCATTGGCCGAGATTGAATGATAGTGTGTTGGTTAAGAGAACCTGTCCTCGAAATGAGTTGGGTGGACGTGCTCCTATATGGGATGCCTTAGCAATGGATGCCGGTCACAGTAGAAGCTAGACCGATACTCTCTTGTGAAAATGTCATTGACGTAGTGACGTTGCTATGCTCGATGGGGTGAGCCGATGCTTGGTTACGCCAGAAGGCCGCCGAACATCGAGTAAGCCATGCCCGTATGTGGCTGTGATTAATAATTGAAACGCATGTTGATGAAATTGACACGCTAAATTATGGAACAAAATTGTGTGGCACAGAATGAGACGTGTCATAACGATTTGGCCATATAATTGAGACCCCTATGGCTGCTTGAGAAATGAACTATGGCGTTCTAGTTGACTGAGTATAAATAATATTTATATTTGTGATATGAATATACTAACATGCATAAAGGATTTGGGACGAGGTAAGTCTATGTGGTTGTGTGATTGTGTGGTTAGGACGTCCCTAAGCATATTTCCTTCATAGTCGAAATTTAGAATGTGAACTTGTTGAGACATTGTCTTACCCCATCGTGGGTTCAATTTTCAAATCCTTAGATGGCGGTTCCTCTGGAACGTTTTGGGCAGCCACGAGCTATTATTGAGTAGGGTATAGACGTCCTTGTTCCTAGTATTCATTGAGTCGATGAGTTAGTCATGACCACCGTTTAGGTCAATGAGGGCCTACCTGAGAGGATACCTCATCGATTCAGGGTGTGGTTGCACCATGGACTCAATGGATATAGAGTGGGTCCCCTCCAGGGTTTTGAGATCCCTGCTGTGGTTGTCGACGCCTCTTTTGGTGAGAGTGCAGCTGACCCTCCTAATGGTGCTATGGAAGATCCGGAGCCTGTGGGGTCCGAAGGATCGATGAACGTGTCTAACTAGTAGGTCGTAAGACAGTTCATTTTTAAAAGCCGATCTTTTGTAGTCCTTTGTATATAAACTCAGCTCGTTTATAAAAGTGTTTTGGTTTGATGTGATTGTTCTGCTTTCCTATCCCATGTTGTTTGCATGTGCAATAAAATGAATGTGTCGGCGTCGCGTCTTGGGACGTCGCAATTTCATCGATCACCGAGGGATGTGCACATGCTCGGAGTTCTAAGGTGTGACACTGACTTAGGATTTGATGTTTACTCGAATTATTTGTTGCATCAAATCCTTTGTTGCTTGTGAATTTTATGCCATTTCTGCATTGCTTAGGTGACTTTAGAACTTGTTAATGCATATTGTGTTCTGTTTTGTTATTTGATTAACGCACACACTTTCATGAACCTTATTTTTAGAGTATTGAGTTGATTTCAATTGAACTCATATCCTTCTAGGAAGTCGTAAAGCACATCTAGACATTTTAAAGGCAATCCTAAGAAAGATAAAGTCATTGGGACATGTAGTCAAGGGAGAGTCGTGTCTATCATCCATGTGCTTGCTAGGTCAATCATTAGGGAGCCTCAGTTCTCAAAGGCATCCCTAATGTCAAGCAAAGAATTATTCAAGAACGGATTCGTTGTTGGTAAGGATTTAGGCAAGCTTGTCTAAGTAGTTTTTAGCCCTATTGAGGCTATCCAGAGGAAGAAGCGTAAACTAGGTTATCAAGGTGATCGAAAGGGTCAAGGTAATAAAAAATGCCTGAACATTGAAGGAAAGAGTTATTGATGACTTTTACCTCCACTGTGACATCCCAAATTTCACCGACCTTCATTAGTGTAATTAGATCATTAGGAACTTAGATTAACTAGATTGGGCCAGAAATTGAACCCGATGGATCATGAGAAATGTGTGGGCTTGAGAAATAAGTAGGCCACACGAATTGGACTTGAGAAGTTTAATGAAAGATTATGGGCTTGGACAAGGCTTGAAGCGGGCCAAGGTTCGGAATTATTAGATTTGTAGATTTAGTTTAGTGGGCCAGATTGTTATAGATTAAGCCCGTTGGGCCAGAGATGAATATTTAGGCCCGAATGATTTTATTTTATAGATTATAGTTATGATGTCTTGATTAATGTTTATAATGCTAATATCAATTTCTAACTTTAGCATTTTTGTGATGAATCCTTTATAGACTAACATTGACTAGTCAATATGTTATGTCATGACTTTGTATAATTACAAAAGGATTGAAATCAAGTAGAAACAAAAGAAATCAATTGAAAAACATTAGAAACTAATGAACCAACTAATGACATGGATTAGAAGCAAATTGAATTTGAGACAACAAACTTAGAGGCCACGACACTTCTCTCTCTTCTCTCTTTGTTTTTCCTCTTCACCCACGGTTTTGATTCCCACGAACCGAGACATAAAAACTCAAGGAACATAATCATTAGAAAATCTCATCATTAGTCTAGCCTAGGGATTAGCTTTGTAGACCTATTTCCCCCTTAAGTTTCATAACCCTCTCTCTCTCTCTCCATATAAAAACCGAGAAACCCATCTTCATCTTCTTCTTTCTGTTTTTCTCTCGGTCGAGCAGTGAAACTAGAAGTAAACCAGCGATTTCTTCTTCTTGCATGCGAGATTTTGGTGTTGATCTTGAAGCATCTTTGTGTTGTCTAATAGCTGAACAAGGGAAGGAAATATATAACTCTAAATTGAAAGTTATCCATTGTTTTGTCAAGAAAACTTGCGGGTCAATCCAAACAGTGAAGGATTTGGTTTGTAGTTGGTGTTTGGTGGTTAATCTAAGCTAAGTAAGTATTAGATTAAAGGTAGAAGCCATTGCATGTTGTTTTTTAGCCTTGCATGTTTCGAAATCCAAGTGTGAGTATGCTGTTTTGTCAAGTGAAGTGATGAAATGGATGTCAAGTGGATGGATATGGTGTATACTGTGATGAGCGAACTCAAGGACGCAACAACACTTCGAGTCGAGTTGTGGATTGATTATTTGTTAGAGAAAGACATTCTGAAGGTGCATTAAGTTGTTGTGATTAGGCATTGAAGTATTGTAGAAGAATTTTGTGAAAAGATAAGTGGTTTAGTCAGGTTAGAAGTAAAGGAAATCGTGTACCTATTCTGTTCAAGGTGAAAATGATTATGGAGCCTTTTGTTCTGTGTTATTTTCTCTACGTATGTTAATGGAAATAAGAAAGAAACCATTCTACATGATAGAACATCTATAAGATCAAGTTATACACATAGCTATAACCATATGAATATAAAAACATAGAGATAGAAGTGAATTTAGTAAAATTAGTATACTGTTCTTGTGAGAAACGGTTTGACCTTTACTGATTATACGAATATTCTATATTTACCTAGTTAGAATTTGACTTTGAATCCCTAATGAAAAATGTAGAACACATCTTATGGAATAAGGTGTCAAAATTTGGGATTAAATAGAGAAGAATGGGCTAGTGAAACAATTTTCGTTGTAGATAAAAAACCTGGACGTCGATATAGAGTACTAGTAAAGATTATGGCGATTGTTACTCTTAATACAGTGAGAATTAGACTTAAGTTTCTTCACAGAAAATGTCAATCTATGACTCAAATATCACATACTAAAATTTGGTAGTATCTCGACAAGAATTGATATACCTTCTGTGTCCAAAACTGAAACTGTACATTTAGTTAGTAAACTGTCTGGACCCGAGAACATATATTAGAGGTTGTGTCTTTTATATTAGGCTTTTGTGATGCACGTTGAGTCTAATAAACCTCATAATAGATGTTAGTCATATAAGAGTAAGTCTCATATTTTATTTGAGATATATAAATGCATATAGTATCATGTGTGTGCAATGAGTGCGGTGCATAGTGCTTGATTATTAGGTAAATATCTGTTCGCCATGGAATGGGACATGACGTAATGGGTTTTATCTTATAATTTGGACACGCACGTGTGCTAGGTTCATGAGAATTAGATATATAGTTAGATACTTTGGAGTCTTTTCTTTTGCATACGATAAATGCATTAATCAAAAGTGTGGTGGTGTGAAACATGTGCATACGTAAGTGAATGAACCCATCGGTACCGAGATACCGGTGATGACCCCGGAAGTTTGGGATGCCCTTGCTGAGTGGTCTTGGATGCCTCGGTAAAGAGATACTGAGATGCCTCGGAGTGAGATGCCCTTGTGTGTGATCAAGGATGCCTCGATTGTGTGATACTGAGATGCCTCGGAGTGAGATGCCCCCTGCTAAGTGGTCTTGGGAGGACCTCGGTTGAGTGATGCCGGGATGCCTTGGAGTGAGATGCCTATGATAGAAATATTGTGAAAGTCCGGATAAGGTAACTTTTGAAAGTAACTCGATCGGGCCGGTTGAATTCTGGTTAGTGATTGATCGAGGGTGAATCATATGCACACTAAATATAATTCTATTTGGCAAGTGAGTCTATTTATTATCGTTGCATTACATCTTGATATGAGATTGAGCTTAAGAAAGGGAAGTATAGAAATGGATGCACATAAGGTGATTATATACATGATGTGTTAATATCCAATTGTTTATGCTTGTGATATACTTCCTTTAGCATCCTAAATTGTTTGATGATTCTCTTGTAATCTTGATTGCTGTGAATTGTTTAAATTAGAGTTTTATCATTCTTTGTTGGGCAAGGTTGTTTGCTCATACCTTACATTTTCATATTGATAGCATAGATGTACCGCCAGTAGCTCGATATGGGTCGGTAGTGCGTCTTGATGTTTCTCTTCATGATGTGTATGATCCCGACATTGACATGACTTTCTCCAAATATGAGGCTACTTTATGGTTGGATGACGGTAGAGCCGACTTGACATCGATGATGTTCGTTGCATGGTTTATCAACCATGAAGGGGAGATATTTTGCCCTTTACCCTTTAGAGCAGGAGGACTTGGAGCGGGGATGGATGGCACCTAGAGGCCTTGGATCGTATAGAGGTTGACTAACTTTTGTTTTTTGTTAGATGCAGGCTTATGTGGGAACGCGTGGAGTAGACACCCTCACCTTTTATCCCTGACTTTTGTTACGCCTTACTTTTGTTATGTATATGTTGTATATATAGGCGATGAACATGGGAAGAGTCCGGGTTGATAAATTTTGTAAGCATGATGATGATAAGAAGAAATGAAGCTCCTTGTGATCTTGTTTTGTGCATAAATAATTTGGCCAATACTTAGAATTGAAGGTAGAGTGATTGCAAGACAACCTCATAATATAGAGTTGAGATTTTAAATAATCCATGTTATACATGCTAACCTTCAATGGTAAACACTATAGATTATCTAAAGGAGTTTACAAATTAAGCAAGATAATAATAATAAATGATAATTCCGCTTGCGCTTAGTACGTGACGACCTGGGACATCACATCCACCATGGAAGAATTTCTTCCTTAGCCCACCAAAGCTCCTACAAGAAGAGGAAACCACCGTTCATCATTTCTCCGATCTGTTTGATGATGGCATAATTGGTGCCATTGGTGAAAATGAAGAATCTACTAATCTCGCTATGTAAGGGATGTTTCTGTCTTTTCATTTCAGTTATATTCCATTCATTTCTCCCCTACGAGGGAATTGCATTTGTTTCATTTGTTTATACCTTCTAATAGTCTAGATCATGAACTTTATTGATCCAAGACAATATGTATTGTAGTGCAATTTTTGCATATCAATAAAATTCACTTTTTGTTTACTATGAAGAAAGAATCTACTAGCAAAGCTAAGTTAAAATCTTTAGGTGAGAAGAAGCGCAAAGGGAAGAGCGTTGTCTTGCAAACAACAAAGCGAAAATGACCTGTTCTTCTTCTCCAAGATGAAGAAGAGGAAGATGATGAAGACGAGATTATCTCTGATATTGTTGCAAACATTGCCATACGAGGTCCTGTTGGTGTTATAGTTGATTCTTAGGAAAAAGAAGAGGATGAGAGCGAAAAAGAACCAGAAGAAGAAAGTGAAGGAGAAGAAACTGGAATCAAAGAGAGTGAGGAGGATGACTCAAATGATGAAGCGGGAGATGCCAATATGAACAAGGGATAGGAGCATTCTAACAAGGAAGGAGAAGATACGAGGCAAGTTGATGTTGGAAAAAAAGGGAACTAGTAAACAAACCAGTGCTAAAAGAGGAGTGTAGGAAGGAAAAAGAGTTCTTCCTCAAACTGTAACCACTGTGCCAAGGGGAATAGGTGAGAAAAATCATCTTTGATCAGACTGTCGAACCAACTACTAGTGATGACATCAATCGATCTCCTCCAGATGCTGAAGATATTTATGCCTTTCATTTCCCTAAAGTTTCTCCAAAGGGTCAGAAGCTAATGTTTAGGGGAAGTAACAAATTTCACATGTTCAGGTCGATGTTCCTTCACCTCTAAATACTCTACCAGTACATTTTGCAGAAGCTAGTGCCCAAATTGAACCAAAATCAAACTATCCTCAAATAGTAGAGCTCATTTTGGAGATTAAGGCACAGTAATATGAGATGGAGATTGAAATTCAGAAGTTACATGCTGCTCTTGGTACTACCTCAACATCTCTCACCAAAAAGGAACAGTCTCTTGAGGAGACCGTGCAAACTTTGGAGGATTTCCGACTTTTTCATGTTCCTAGGCAACCCTGATCCTTTTAAAACTAAGCTCTTTTTCTTATTTTCTCTGTGCTTGTTTGACTTTCTCTTTTTGTTGTTGACAAAAAAGGGTAGAGTTTTGCAAATGTAGGTGTTAATTGAGTTTTTCTATACCGGTGTGGTTTTTTTTTTTTTTTTATACAGACTATTGATTTGTGTGTTTTGTGAATGCAGACTGTGTATTTTGTGCAGACTTGTTTATTGTCTGTTATCTCTATCAATTATTATGTGCTAATAAAGCGTTGATTTGTAGGATAACTTTCATATTATGCTTAAATCTGCATGAAAGTTTTGTCACCATTAAAAATGGGGAGATTATTGAGAAAACTCATATCGGGTTTTAAAGTTGACAAAAATTTCTTGTTCTTGTTCTTATTATGAAGAATAGCAGAATTCTGAAATCATATCGCAGACTCTTGTCAAAGTTTATTCATTCCAGAAGTCTTTCCCACTTTGACACAATTCAGACTGAAACCAAGTCTCGAACAAAGATATGATCAGATTCAGAATTATTCATCTTACAACAAGGATTTAGTGTGAATGTTATAGAGTTCTTTAATATATGCCTTTCTAACGAAGAATCTCACTTACCTTCTATAAATATATTGATGGAATCAATCATGAATTGATGAAATTAATCTTGAAGACAAACTCTTTTTTGGGAAGCATTTACTTATGGAAACCTAGATTTTAATTGTATGGATGACCAGAATTAACGAATTTTCATCTCAATCTTCAAACGACAACAAGATTTCCTTAATCAATTATGTCCAATGGATTGATTGGAAGAAATTCCTTTAGAGAATGCCAACGACTAGTAAGGCATAGAGGAGTATTTAAGGATGTCATTCAGTCTATTTGAGATAGTGCGTGAAAATTGAAGTTCCAAAGTTTGAAGCATTTCCAACTACTTGTTCTTCAACGATAGCTCTTATAAATTATATTCAAGAGAGAAAATCACAAAAAGAGTGACTTAGTGTGGCAAAAAAGAAATCTTCCGCTGAGCGTTTGCACTCAAAATATTGTACTTCTGTGTTGATATTTTAGTGAATTTCAGCTAAAAGGCTGCTAGTGTGGGAGAGTGTACATAGGCTTGATCTAAGCTAAATCACTATAAATCTCGTAAGCAATTTTCTCTTCTCTTAACTCTTTTCAACTTTATTTTTTGCAACATATTAAGTTTCACAAAAATTTAGTCCATCTTTTATCTTATTATGAATTTTGCACTAAAAGTTTGATAACTCGTTTAATCAAACTCTAATCCTTTTTCAGACTTTGTTCGTAACTTATTTTATTCCGCATTTATTTGTAAATGTTTGTTTTCAAACACCTATTTACCCCGGTGTTCATACTAGCTTCTTCATTTTGCCCCAATTGAATTTAGTGTTGAATGGTTTAGCAATTTCTAATGGTTGGAAAATGAATCTCGCTACATAGTTCAATCTCCCCAATAAGCTTCAGATTTTCTTAACAGATGAAAGAGGTTTTAGGTCACATATGGTCTTCACCTTAGAATGATCTATCTCAATGCCTTTGTTACTAACCATAAATTTGAGGAGCTTCCCAAACTTCACTCCAAATATACACTTGGCGAGGTAAGCCTCATCTTGAACTTTCTCAATCAGTCAAATAGTTTTCTCAAGATTTCAACATGGTTTTCGCATCGTCTCGACTTTGCAATCATGTCATCAATTGTTTTGATGTCAATCTCCTCATGCATCATATCGTGGAACAATGCCACCATAGCTCATTGATATGTTGCCTTGGCATTTTCAAATCAAAGAGCATTACTTTATAGCAAAATGTTCCCCATGGAATGGTAAAAGATGTTTTAGTCTTATCTTCCTCTTTCATCCAAATTTGGTTGTAATCAGAGGATACGTCCAAGAAGGAGAACAACTCGAAGTCAATTGTACTGTCAACCAAGGCATTGATATGTGGCAAAGGAAAGTCATCTTTAGGACTTGCCTTATTCAGGTCACGATAATCAATGCATACTCGGACCAGTCCATCTTCCATCATGATTGGGATTATATTGGCAATCCAATTAGCATAATGGATGACTTTGATGAAACTCACATTCAATAGCTTCATGACTTCCTCTTTAATTTTTTTAGATAATTTAGGTTTTGTCATTATGAGTTTCTGCTTCTTGGGCAAAATATTAGGATCGAGCAGTAACGCATGTTCCACGATTTCAGGATCTAAAGCCGACATATCAACATAAGATCAAGCGAAGACATCTTAGTGTTCTTTCAAAAGTCCAATTAATCTATCGGCATCTATTTGAGAAAAAACTTACCCCAATCTTAGTTTCTTTAGGGTTTTCTAAATCTCTTAAATTCACGGTGATTGGTTGCTCAGTAGTGGCAGGTTTGGATTCTTCACGTCTGAGTCATTCCCTTTCAATAACCCAATGGTCATCTTCATTTTCTGAGTCGGAATAATCGGGTTCACCAAAATCTTTCAAATGTGAATTCAAGCCATGCAAAATGACTCTCATGATGTGAAATATCATGCCTGAGATGCAATAAGAAATTGTTAGTATGTAGATATAAATAAATGCAATGCATGCATATGTCATGAAAAAATTATTTTCGAATTTTGAGTTTTCAAAAAATTTATTTAGAACTCGCCCTTCATGTCATCAAACATACTCGCCCTTCATGTCATCAAACATTCTTGTTCCACTAAAATGTTTTGAAACTATGGATTGTGTGGAGGCCTAAGTCTCAAAGCATCATCATAGGACTAGTTTGGGATACCTCACACGTCTATAAATAAAAAGTGAATTTTATTGATATGCAAAAATTGCACTACAATGCATATTGTCTTGGATCAATAAAGTTCATGATCTTCCCTTTGCGCTTCTTCTCAGCTACAGATTCTAACTTAGCTTTGCTAGTAGATTCTTTCTTCATAAGTTTCAAGGTTCCAAATAGATCTTTCAATCTCATTGTTTAGAACATTTTAAGTCCAATCTGCATGGGAACAATTGTTTTGGAGCAAAAATTGGATAGCGGTTGAATTTGGAAGTGTTTGAAAAGTATGGTTACCAATGCTATATACGAAAGTTGTCCCTTTCCCTTCATGACAGTTCTATACATGTGCAATAGGATTGTGTGAGGCAGTGAGAAAGGAATACCATTGCAGATGGCCCACATCATTTTTGCCTCAAATATGGAAACATTAGTTTTTGAAGCAACCTTGGGTCTAATGTAGTTGATGATGATCTTGTAGAGCAAAATATTAGAAGCAGACATCCTAGAGTAAGTAATACTTCCCCTAGGAATCCTATCATTCACTAGAAACTTGGTGACCTCTTTGTTGGACACCTTGATGGGCAAAAATCCACCCCTTTCTACCCCCAGTGTCACGCCCCAAACCTCGAGCGCACGCACATCCCTCGGTGGTCAATCAAATTGCGACGTTCCCAAGATGCATCACTAACCCATTCTTTTTATGCACATGCGGAAGCAAACTAAACAAACTCCATACAGCAATCAAACACACTGATAGTCTAAAAACATATGCCAACACCTTTTCATAAAACACACTTTATTTATAGTCAAGCCAAACCTACGAGTTATAAACATCAGTCTGTCCCAAACAGAAACGACCCGACAAGTGACACTCCACTATTGACAGGGCCAAACAAAAAGATATCGCACCACACTCAGCATATCTCCACACTACAGCCCTGAAAAAGAGGTAACCATGACGAGGTGAGATAAATCTCGATGAGTCCACACCTTAAATCCCGATTAGGACAAGAATTCACTCAAAGGCGTCCTAAACAAGCACCACATGGGACTTACCTCGTCTCAGCACCTCCCTGCACATTAGTACATCTCATATGCATTTATAAACGCAACAAGCATAATCAATAACTGGAACACCTCAATTTCAAATATCAACTAATCACATGGGTCCCGATTATAAGACTAAATCGTTATGACACGTCCCATTCAATGCCACACAATTTTGCCCCATAATAAGGTGCGGCTATCTCAAGCACTCAATCATGTCCAAGTTATTTACAACCCATCAGTCACGGCCAACTCCCCAGTCGGCGGTCATCCAGCATAACCAGGCGTTGTCTCGCTTTGTCGGGCACGGCAATGTTTAGAACCCCCACCTAGACGGCATCCCAAAAAGGGGCAACGATCTAGCCTCCACCACGACCAGCTTCCGAACCCCTGTCGAGCATCCGATAAAATTGATCATTGTCCTCAAACTCCCGTTGGGTGACGGGTTCACTACTTCGCATAAACACATCAGGGTATTTAGATGACCACACGCACATCCTACTCGGTCAAGAACACCGTGCTTTGCACTCAAATACCTCAATTTCAAATAATGAACTTGGTCAGTTTCCTTCATGTTAAAAATCATCTCAGTAAAATAATCGTGCATGGCGACGCCTTTAAATTGAACCAATAAGCATGGTACACTCTCATCTCAAAATTTCACGATTGTATATACTATATAAAAAAAAATTGGCGTCAAAACCCGACACACGGTATTTTCCTAATTAAATACTCAAAAATCACTTTTGCAATAATAATCAATAATCATCACCAAGCATTCAATTGCATAATTAAGCACTCAATTTCACAAATGAATTCATCCACGACGATCAGTGTAAAATTTCACTAACCAGCTATCCTAGTACAATTTACGCTAATTAAAATTAATTAAATAAATTAAAAATTATTTAAACTAATACACTCAAATAAATATAATTAATCTAACCAAACTAATCTAATTGAACTAATTAAACTAACCTAGCTAGCCTAATTATCTTAATATAATTAATATAACTAAATAATCCAACTAACCACCTAACTAACTAATTGGCCTAACTAGTTGAACTAACTAAGGATTAACACTAATCCTTAATAACACTAATCCACCTAACTAAGTGTAATTATCTTCCTAATCCAAGATTAGAGTGTTAACTCACCGGATTAGCGAGAAAACAATGAGATCTTGTGCCTATGGCGACTCCAACGAAGAGCTGGAAGAGGCTGAAAAAGGTTAACAAGCCTTACAGCTTGTTACTAGAAGCGGGTTCTGCTTGAGCTGGTTGAGGGGCTACCGGTGGTTGAGCGGGCTAGCTGGGGTGGCGAACAACTAGTGACGGGCGTGGGGGTGAGCGTACAGGCAGAGCTGGTTAGCTAGTCAAGCGACCGAGGAGCTAGTCACAGCTACTGGCCAAGGTGATCTGGCGTTGAGGCCGTGACACAAGCTGGTCGACTCGGGCACAGTGAACGCGACTGGCAGCTCGAACGGTGGGATGGCAGCGTTGGATCGCGGAGGATGGATGGTTGTTCAGTGGCTAGGCTGAGCTAGTGTTTGTAACAACAACAAGGAAAAAGATGAAGTGAAGAAGAAGAAGAAGAAGAAGAAGAAGAAGAAGAAGAAGAAGAAAAAGAAGAAGAAGAAAGTAGGGCTGGTCTGCAGGGTTGGTGTGCACACAAGAGG
This sequence comes from Eucalyptus leucophloia subsp. euroa, assembly GCA_017140325.1. NCBI lineage: Eukaryota > Viridiplantae > Streptophyta > Magnoliopsida > Myrtales > Myrtaceae > Eucalyptus > Eucalyptus leucophloia. Next base: position 30,846,929 of record CM029474.1, on the reverse strand, counting down.
AAGAAGAGCAAGGGGAAGGAAGAGAGAAGGGGAACAAGGGGCCATGCAAGTTAAGACAGCAGCCTATAGGAGCCAAGCTTAAAAATCTACATACTTGAGTCCTATGCCAACAAAGTCTTCTGCCCTTCAAAGTCCATGCATCCTCCAATGGTTGTTTTTCCCTCACTTCTTCACAATTCAATCCAATTTTGTAGCCAATTAACCTCTCTTCAGCAGCCATACGAATTTCCAACTATTTTCTTTCAATTCCCCACCAAATCAAGTCATTTTGGTGGTCAATTTATCCCCTTGAAGCTGCCATACGAATTTCCCTTTTATTCTCCACAACACAACAAATTGGTGGCCAAAAATCCAATTAAAGGTCCCCATCCGAATTCCTTTAATTCTTTTTGCTGAATTCGATTTTTCCACCAAAATTCTGGGCTCTACGGAATTTTCCCAAAAGATGAGACGAGGTCCTAAAAATAAATCGTGACACACTCAAATGTTCGATTCCCAAAAATGAGTTCAATTTTGTGGTTAAAATCGACCGAACGCGATTTTAGCTCGACCTAACCTACCAGGTAGCTTTTAGGGATTTTAACGCGTTTGACCTATGGTCGATAATTTTGATCCATGTTTGTGCATCTTCGACTTGTCAGTAACTCTCGGTTATCATAAAAATCTCAAAGTTTCAATTACAGGTACCGAGTACAAAATCGACAGAAAATCGAGTTGGTGCCGTTCAACGCGAATTTTCCGATCAAGTGAAATCACCCACAATTTAATCACATCATTCCATCGAATCAACCCATATCCAATCACTAATCGATTATAACGATGTCGTATTGACCCTTGCTAATTATCACGGTCGAGCAGTCGATTTCTGATCAAATTCTCAAGTCTATCATGTTTATATCCATTAATGGTTTCACCTAATAGATTAGTTAACTTGAGAGTGATCAGCTCCGAGAAAAAGGACCATAGGCACGTTGACAAATGCCCATTTCAGATAATCAAGACGGGGTCGAATTTCAGGATGTCACACCCAGAGTGTCAGCCAACAAATTAACATCAACAACAAACACTTTATCACTCACAGTAAATTAAACATGAGTGGGATCAAAAACAAAGAGGTTGGAATGAAAGTAAGCGGTCAATTCCAAGTAAGCATCAGATGATTCCACATAGAACCTCTCCATCTGAAGCTTGGCAAACTTTTCTCGCAAATTTACCTTGATGGAATCTAGGAAATGAAAATCTATGGTTCAAGGGTTGATGATTCCCCTATTCAACATTTGTGAGTAGACTTTCTTATGGTCCTTTGACCAAAACAACTTCCCTTTTGTTCCAGCGATTTTTGCAGCAACACCCATTTTTGGTTGAAAATTTTTGAACACTCTCTCATCATCATCTTCCTTTTTTGCTCTCTATCTGGCCTTTTGTGCCAAAGCAAGGATCAACAGGAAAGTTTGAAAATCCATTTTCTACTCTTCCAGCCTCTACTAGCCCTAAGTTTTCTATAGCTCTCAAGAACAGAGTTTCATTCCCATAGCCATTTTCTTTCAAGAACGAACTTATGAAATCCAAGGGACTTCCTCCCTTTTTCAAAAACTCATAATGTTTAAGAAGTACCACAGGCTTTCTTACTAAAATAGGTGTCACTTCCTGAGCAACCTCTTCTTCCACTGATTGTTGATTTGTGCTTCAAGGCAATTCATCCCCGATGAGATCAAAATGTGTCAAACCTTCAAGGATGAACTGAGGCCCGCGACTAGTATTGCGAGAGGATTTTCTCTGATAAGACATTGAGACAAACTTGGAGAATTTGGATAATATGTTCATGAGTGATTGAGTAAGAAATTTGGCAAAGAATGTGGGAGTAGATCAAGAGAAGCGAGGGTTTGAGAGAAAGATTAGGATTTGTAGAGAGCTGGTTATCAAAAAAAAAAAAAGGTTGAAGATTTTATTTAGAGAAAATGAAGCAGGGCAACCAAACAAGCACAAAGAAAACTTCTGTTTTTAAAAATTTAAAAATATACCTGTTAACAATTTTTGAAAACTAATTCCAAAAAATCAGCAAAAATATAACAATTTCCAAAAATATAAAAAGCAAGTAATAATTCAAGAATAATCATACATGTTCAAGAAGGAAAGAAATTTACGTGCCAAAATTTGAAATATAACTACCTAAATCTGGAAGGCTTTCAAAAGGATGTTTCTACTATAGGTTGAACTGATAAGTCTGCTCGTCCATAGACTTTAGCCAGATGCAAGAGTAATATTTAGCTTGTCAAAAATGAACTCGAACAATCCTTTCTCCAATGGCTTGGTGAAGATATCTGCTAGTTGATTTTTTGAATCAATGAATTGAACATTGATTTCGCCATTTTGCATATGGTCTCTTATGAAATTATGGCGAATTTCAATATACAAACCCTTGAATGGAGAATATGATTTTTAGTGAGGTTGATCACACCTGTGTTGTCACATTTGATTTTAGTGCATGGTTCTTCTATTCCAAAGTCCCTTAGTTGTTGCCTGATCCAAAGAATTTATGAGTAGCAACTTCCAAGAGCAACATATTCTACTTATGCCATTAAAAGTGCCACAGTGTTCTGCTTCTTTGGGATACCAACATTTGTCCCAAGAGTTGGCATGTTCCTGAACCAGGATATCCATACTATGATGAAGAAAGTTTAAGACACCTCACAAAGATCGAGGAACGCATTTGTATGTTGCAAGACTACCAACTTCAGGGGTTTGACAAACTGTCATCCTTTGCCAAAGTGAAGGTCCCCGATTTCTACAAGGAGCCAGAGTTCAAAAGGAAGTATGACGGCATTAGGTGCTTGAAAACCCATTTGAAGTACTATCTTAGGCAAGATGGCCTGCTATTCTGGCAATCCTTTATTTCTTATCAACTCGTTTCAAGATAGCCTAGTTGGTGCTGCTTTGACATAGTTTATCGAGTTGGATTTGGAAAAGATCCGTACTTAGGAGGACCTTACCAATGAATTCCTACAACAATACAAGTTCAACACCAAAATCGCCCCGACTCAAGAGGAGTTAATTTGGATCAAAAAGAGAATGACCGAAACATTTAGAGCTTATGCTCAAAGGTGGAGAGCCACCGTGTCTCAAGTGAAACCACCCTTGTCTAAGAAGGAAACTATGTAATTTATGCTTTAAGCCATGCCTTGGGACTTTTCGAAAAGATATATAGTCATACCCGTGTTAACTTTGTTGATTGGTAGAGTTGGGTGAATGCATTAAGGGGATCATGTGAGAAGGAAGGTTGGTTGAGATCACAAATCATAGATAATGCCCTAAAGAAGGACAATGAGTCAGCTGTGGAGATTGCTTATATACAGAATTTCGCTTCTCAAAAAATGTAATCCTCTTGCTCATAAACCTGCTTTGAAGGTCAAGAGTTCTCCCTAAAATTTCGATCTCAAAGGAAAAGCCCTGTAAAGGCAATTTACTTCATTGCCCAGACCCATGTCTTAGTTACTTCTGATGCTAATCGAAAGTCATCTCGTGGTGAGAGAAATTCCAAGAGATAATCCATCAAAGTTCCCTCACTTCGACCCTAATAAGACTTGCAAGTACCACATGGGAGAGAAGGGTCACCATGTAGATAAATGCTTCGTACTCTGTTCCACGATTTAGAACTTGTTGGACAAGAGCTCAACTTTTAAGGATTTGATGCCAAATGTCCAATAGAATCTGCTCTCGAAACATGCTGAGAATGTCAATGTAATTTTTGGGGATGATGATAGGCATCCACTCCTAATGGATATGCAAAAGTTGAAGCAAGTCATGCCCTTCGCTAATCACTAGCTGGAAAGCGACATTACTCGTGATGAGAAGATAACTTGTTTGGCTAAGCTGGCCAAGCTATGAGTCCTTCAATATGAAAATGGTGAACCCGCTCCAGGACAGATGTCTTTAGTTGAAGTTGATTTGTCTAGTGAAAACATAATTTCAAAAGTCATAAAAGAGGTTGAGAATGTGGCACCCCTCAACGGCCCCCGATCCGTTAGGGTCGCCACAGTTCGCTTACGTTTCACTTTCCCTAATAACATGTCACTCCGATACCATTTCAACTGCAGTGAGTCCATACAACTTGGGGGTTTACATCTTTTAGATCAGTCCCTTACGCAATTCATATAACGGAAGCATAACCAACAACTCCCTTCCCTATATTCAGAAAACAATGCACACCAACTAAACATCTTATACAAGTTAAAGCCGAACACTTTTATTTACATAAAACAGATGGACATCTTTAATCGGGTACATCGAAATGCCATGGTTTTCTATACTTGGTTATACTTCAAAAGATGACCAACATCTCCTCCAACAGTCATATACTTAAAGTCCATCGATTAGTGTCGACATCCAAAAGTTCCTTCCTTTGCTATCCTCCTCCTCGCGGTCATATCCAACCACTCGATCCATCTACCGGTGGCAGTGGCAGCAGAGGTATCTTATCTAGTCTGAAATGTTAATCCCCAAAATGGGTGAATACAACCACTCAACAGTACAGATCCACCAAACTACTCAATGCATCAAACAAAACAATCAAAGTATTATGAACAAGGCACATATCATTCATGCATTCAAGCATACCTTACCTTACAGCCATGCATATATCATCATGCCATATGTGTATATACCACCATGCACTTATCATCAAGCATTTATGCATATATCACCATGTTACATGTGCATATATCACCATGCACTTATCATCAAGCATTCATGCATATATCTCCATGCCATATGTGCATATACCACCATGCACTTATCATCAAGTATTCATGCATATATCACCATGCACTCATGCATATCTCGCCATGTCATCGTGCATATATCACCATGATTCATATCATCCATGCTATCAAGCATACATCACCATGAGATCCATTCATGCCTTCATGATCGCATTTTCAATATCCAATAGTATCAATTTACTTTCAAAAGCAGATCATGCATCATGTCATATGCATACACCTATACACATGATTCAATTTCAATTCTTATCTTTCACAAGGATCTCATTATTTTTCATCTAGGGACCAATGTTTGCATCCCACAATTTATTGGTCACATCCAACCTGGCATCGCGAGGAACCTCCGGCACACACCTCCGAGCATCCGGCACCCCCACATTCCGAGCATCTCGTATCCCAACTAATATCACGAGGAATCCCCCCGACACACACCTCAAGGCTTCCGGGATTACGTACCAACATACCACCAGGCATTCCCCATGGAATTACGTATCGTATACCACCGGGCATCTCGAAACTCCCAAGGACCCTCTAGAACTATGCCATTAGGCCACCGGGCATCCGACACCCCCACATCCCGGGCATCCTGACACTCCCGGGGCATCATCAGCTCACACCTCCGACGGCATCCTCATTTATCACAATTCATGTTCACAATTGTGTCTCAATATTAACATGGCACATGATGTGATGGCAATCAAGTCAATTTCAGGTTTTCATTACATGTCTAATGTCAAATATCATCACATGTGCAACAAGATTCAATCACTTACAACAATACAATTTATGGGGCTCATGCAAAACAGAATAGTCAATGCATTACAGCCTTTGAAATTCGCACAACCCAGCTTGCACAGTTTTAGAAAATATTTCCATTAAATACCCAAATGACCTTTTAAAAATTATGGAATTTGAACATGTGATAGTCAAGGCATAGGGACAGATATTTCATGAAGAACACTACACCAAAAGGCCTTCATATCATTTGATATAGACCAAGCATCACAGCACCATTATTATAACTATTTAACTTGCACAGTTTTTGAAACATTTTTAGTTAAATAGGCAAATGAACTTCAAAAATTGTGAAATTTAAATATGTTTCAGGGAACACATAAAAAGAGATACTTCATGAAGAACACTTTGCCGAAAGAACTTCATAGAAAATGATATGGCCCACGCACTGAAACTGACTAAGTCCGAACACGTCAGATTACACAGTTTTAGAAATATTTCCGATTAAATACCCTAATGACCTTCAAAATTTGTGAAATTCGACTATGTAGTAGTCAAGACCCTAAGGTTATTTTTCATGAAGTAATAAAAGTCATATTTTTCCTAGATAATTAAATATAGGCGGTTAAACTTCTATTCCTAGTACCAAAATTTCCAGATTCAACACCCTCCGAAAAATCACGATTTCACCTACCTATTCTTGTTGGGTTTTTCTAAATTTTTGATATGTTAAACCTCAAGATATCCTTTACAACTTTTGTTAAGAGATCAAGGTGAGATTTTTACAAGAAGGTTACTTTACAGACCACGAAACCACTGAAGGTCATCACGACAAATTCCAGATCTAGTCTCTCCAAAGAAAAATCATTTCACTAACCATTTCTTGTTAGTTTTCCCTCAAATTTCAGTATGTTGTTCTTCAAGGTGTTCTCTACAACTTTCATCAAGAAATTGAAACAAGATTCCAACCAAAAAGTCACATGCAACACACAAACTCAAAGATGGTCAAACTGGTCTTTCCAGAAACAGCATGCATGGCCAACGAATCTCTCTCCATAGCTCCGAAATTTCATCCCATCTATCACAACCAAGACTTACCATCTACTACACATATACGCAGCAATGCAAAGAGTAGGTTTAGGACTTCACTTGCCTCAAATCGAAGGAAAACACAGCAAGAACGATGGCAAGACTAGGCAGGCTCGACGGCGTCTCCTCTTCCTCTCTTTCTCTCTTCCTCTCTTTCTCTCTTCTTTCTTTGGACGGTACTCTCTCTCTCTCTCTCTCTCTCTCTCTCTCTCTCTCTCTCTCTCTCTCTCTCTTCTAGTCAAAATCCCCCTCCCCCTCTCAAGCTCTCCATCCCTTTTCTTTCCTCCCCTTCAATGATTTTATTGCATGCAGCCACCCAAGGAGCCAATGGGGGCAGCCACACTTTGCTCAACCTCCATGCCACTTGGCAGCTCGCATGCAAGGCTTATGGGCTTCAAGGTTTTGGCCAGTCTTGGGCCTTCATGGCCCAGTCGACCAAGGGGCTGGTGTGGGCTGGTTGGATGGTCTTTTGGGCCTAAGGATCAGCCCACCCTCTCCTATTCCTATTCTATTTAACCCTTATTTTAATAAACACCTAATTTCAACTTATAAGCCCACAAAACTTTACAATTTAAATCAATAAAATTCTACTTATAAAGCACACCACCAAGAATAAGATTTATATTATCAATTGCACCTTAATAAAATCCTAGGATCACTTGAAGACACATCTCCATCCAAACAATTGTCCATTATAATGCTTGGCCTTAAATTAATTGAAATTCACTAATTCAATGGCTGATTCATAATCCAATGGCACTTCCATCACCTATTGATGGTTCATAGCATATCCAAGGGTTGTCATGAAATTTTAGGATGCCACAGAGAATCCAAGTCAGGATGACACTCGAAAGTAGGAACATCAAACCTTGAAAGGGAAAGCCCTTATGTACCAAGACTCTAACACTAAAAGCGAGGATGAACATCAAGCTTCCCGCATGGATCGTGAGTTCATTAAAAAGGCTCACAAAGGTGGTGAAGTAGTTGATATCATTGGTTAATCAAGCAGAAAATACGACTTCAAGGTAAAGTTCAAACCACTACCGAGTTTCTTTATTGATGTGAAAGACATTGTCCCAACTCAAAAAAAAAAAAAAAAAAAAAAAACTAGATGGGAAGATGAAGAAGACTTCACTCCAACTTGGTCAAGGAATGAGGAAGAATACTTCGATGAGGTAGTGGATACCCTCGAGCAACTGAGCAAGAGTATGATTTTATGGTTAAATATACTCTTCCTCCAAGTTAATTCCAAAACCCCAAAGACATCATCCCTAGTGGATGGGGAGATGAATTTAAGGATGACTTCAGCTATGATCGAGCTAATTGTAATTGATTTGCCCGAGGAGAGTATCCATTGTGGAACTGGTGCAACCAACAAGAATACCATTGAAGTTGGCTCATTGATTGATAACTTTGAGTCCATGAAGATCTCAGGCGTGGGTGGTAGACCTGTTGTTATCGACTTACCGCCACAAGTTGGTGAATATTCCAAGACCAAGGTGTCACCTACTTATAAAACCAAGGCAGTCCCATGGAACTATGAGGCTAATGAAATCGACGCCGTCTCCTAATCTAGTCAAGTTTACCCATCACATGAGGGTGTAGAAATGAAAGTTGTAACCAACGAGGAAGCCAAACAACTCCTGAAAACACTTGAGACAAGTGGGGCGAAGTGATTGAGCAATTACAAAAGATGCCTGCACAAATCTCTTTACTGGAATTTTTCAAGTCTTCAAAGAAACATAGGAATGCACTCCTCAAAATCCTGAATGAAGTCCATGTGCCCGAAACCATTGGAAAGGTGCAATTGGAGGAGTTTGTGGGGGCCATGCTCCTTAGAGATCAAATATCTTTCTCCAAAAAGGATCTTCCTCTTGAAGGCCACGCGCACATTAAAGCGCTATACATGTCTGCTCAAAATTTTGGTATCAAGATTTCGAGGGTACTGGTTGATAATGGTTCCATATTGAACATTTGCCCTCTATCCACCCTTTGTCAATTGGACATTGACATGGAAAACGTCCGGCCTTTGAAAATTCCCTGCTATGCTTTTGATGGGATGAGAAATGAATCATTAGGGGAAATTGACTTACCCCTAATGGTCGGCCTTGTTAATATTACTCAGATATTCCAAGCAACTTTAGCCTACTGTTGGGACGTCCTCGGATCCATGCCGCATGGATTATTCCCTCAAGTCTTCATCAGATGATGAAACTTGTCGTCGATGGAAAGATCATGACCATTTAATTCCAAAGAGATGTGGAGACCTTCCATAACACTGTCGTATCCTACATTGAGCCTGAAATCAAAGGGAATCAAGCTACTACTCATTTGAGCTCGTGTTTGTTACTCATGTGCCCATTGGGTCAATCATTAGGAAGCCTCAATTCTCAAAGGCCTCCCTAATGTCAAGCAAAGAGTTGCTCAGGAACGGATTCGCTATTGGAAAAAGGCTTGGGCAAACTTGCCTAAGGTGTGCCAAATCCCATTGAGGTGGTCAAAAAGAACAAGTGTAAAGGCCTGAGTTACCAAGGCGATTGAAAGGGTCAAGGTAACTGAAAGGTCCCAAATATTAAGAGCAAGAGTTACCAACGCCTTCTACCTCCACTGTTGAAGGATTTCTTCACTGACCAGTTTAAAGATGGTGTGATTGCTGCCCTTGGTGAGGACGAAGAGACTGCTAATTCCGCTATGTAAGGGATGTTTCTAATTCCTGCATTTTATTTCAATTTTATTCATTCATTTCTATCCTACGAGGGAATTCCATTCGTTTCATTCATTTATACTATTGGATCACGAACTCTATTAATCCAAGATAATATACATTGTAATGCAATTTTTGCATATCAATAAAATTTGCACTTTGTTAATAGACGTGTGAGGTATCTCAAACTAGTCTTATGATGATGCTTTGAGGCCTAGGCCTCCACACGATCTATAGCTTCAAAACGTTTTAGTGGAACAAGGATGTTCGATGATATGAGGATGAGTTCCCAATAAATTTTCTGAAAATCTGGATTTCGAAAACAAGTTTTCCATGGCATTTGCATGCATTGCATTCATTTATGTTTACATACTAACCATTTTTTATTACATCTCAGGCATAACATTTCACATCATGATAGTCATTTGCATGGCTAAAATTCATATTCAAGAGATTTTGGCGAACTCGATTATTCCAATTCAAAGAATGAAGATGACCCTCGAGTTATTGAAAGGGAATGACTCAGACATTAAGAGTCCAAACCTCCCACTTCTGAACAATCAATCACTATAAATTTAGGAGATTCAAAAAACCCTAAAGAAACCAAGATTAGGGTAGATCTTTCTCAAGCAGATGCCGATAGATTAATTGAGCTTGGTCTTATGCCGACATGTCGGGTTTAGATCCCGAGATTGTGGAACATGGGTTACCGCTCGATTCTAATATTTCGCCCGAAAAACAAAAGCTCAAAAAAACTAAACCTAAGTTGCCTAAGAAAAGTGAAGAAGAAGTCATGAAACTTTTTAAAAATGGATTTCATCAAGATCACTCATTACGCTGATTAGATTGCCAACATAATCCCAATTATGAAAAAAGGATGGACGGGTCTGAGTGTGCATTGATTACGGTGACCTAAATAAGGCAAGTCCTAAGGATGACTTTCCTTTGCCACATATTGACGATGTCTTGGTTGATAGCATAGTTGGCTTTGAGCTATTCTCCTTCATGGACGAATTCTCTGGCTATAACCAAATCTGGATGAAAGAGGAAGACAAGACTAAAATGTCTTTTATCACTCCATGGAGAACATTTTGCTACAAAGTTATGTCCTTTGGTTTGAAGAACGCTAGGGCAACCTATCAAAGAGTTATGGTGGCATTATTCCACGATATGATGCATAAGAAGATTGAAGTCTACATTGATGATATGATTGCGAAGTTAAGATAAGGTAAGGACCATGTTGAAATCTTGAGAAAATTATTTGATTGAATGAGCTAGTTTAAGCTGAGGCTTAACCCTACAAAATGCTTATTTAGGGCAAAATCTAGGAAGCTTCTTGGATTTATGTTTACTAACAAGGGCATCGAGATAGATCCCTTTAAGTTGAGGGCCATATGTAATCTAAAGCCTCCCTCTACCGTCAAGAAAGTTTGAAGTCTATTGGGAAGATTGAACTATGTAATGAGATTCATCTCCCAACTATCAGAAACCGTAAAGCCATTCTTCAAGCTATTGGAGACGAACGCCAAGTTCAACTAGGATGAAGAGTACCAAAAATCCTTCGAAGAGCTTAAGAGATATCTTTCGCAATCCACTATATTGGTATCGCCCATTCAAGGCGTACCTCTAATCTTGTATATCACCATCCATGATGAGTTTTTAGGGGGATTGTTGGCACAAAAAGGACCAAAGGATGGGATAGAGTGTGCCATATACTACCTCAGTATATCCACCGGTGTTCTGAATGGTGTTTAAAAAAATCTAATTTTGGCATGCTTGGCTAACAAAAGGAAGAAAAGTGAATGATATCCGAAATTAGGTAATACATGCGCTATACACATGCAATTGATTTTCTTTTCTTTATTGTTTTCTCATTTAATGCATTAAAAAATGACCTATGGTGGGTGCAATACATTTGACATACATGTGCAATACACACGCAATTACTTTTCTTTTCTTTTTTTCTTTTTTTATTTAATGCATTATAAGATGACCTATGGTGATTGATCTATCGTTATCAATAATAAAGCTTGACAAAAAGAGTGCAATTACTAAGATCTACCCTATTCGTCACTATTATTTTTTTAGCAATAGAATTAAGTTGCAAGATATTGATTCATTATATGAAAATCAGAGGACGTCCATGCAATTCATGAAGTTCCTTTTTGATGAAAAATCAAAGGACATCCATTAAGTTCCCACATCAGCAACGACCTTATACTCACCCTCTTCTTCAAGCCGACACAGGTTGCGTAGCCATGCGCATAGAGCCTTGTTGGGAAGATCTTCAAGTAGTACACCGCCGCAATTGGTCCCAGCCCGATGGAGAAGAAGATCACATAACAAATCCCCAAGATGAAGTACATGACCACCACCCACAAGGGCTTCGCGTGACTAGGCTCGAAGAACATGATGCATGAAAGGAGGCCAGCGAGAAGACCACCCGGCCATTGCTACTTAGCAATAGCTGTTGCAGCCCAACCCGATCAACAGGGAAGGTCGCAAAGAGGCCAAATAATATTTTCACCAAGTCAACTGCCATATGGTGGGTGCAATACACATGCCATACACTCGCAATACACGTGCAATTGCTTTTCTTTTATTCTTCTTTTTACATTTAATGATTATAAGATGACCTGTGGTGATAGACCTATCAGTTTTATCAATAATAAAAATAGAACAAAAGAGTGCAATAACTAAGATATAACCAATTAATCATTATCATTTTTTTGTTAATAGAATTAAGTTGCATATCAAAAGACATCCATGTAATTCATGAAGTTCCTTTTTGATGAAAAATTAGAGGACATCCATGAAGTTCCTACATCAACGACGACCCTATAATCACCGTCTGCTTCACACCAGCCCTGGCCGGCGCTGATTGAGTACCCATCCATGCGCACGCAATCTTATTGGGAAGATCTTCAAGCAGCACACCACCGCAATCTTAGACCAAAATAAATGGTGGCTTTTGGAGAACACTCTGGCGTGACCATATTGGTCCAAGATTTGACGAAAACAGCCAACATAATTATTCGTTCGATATACCATTTTAAAGCCCATAATGCCTGGTTTCTATACTTGTAACCCCTATAGCCTAAAACACAATAGATAATTAAACGTAATGCTTCAAAGATGGTTACCCGAACACATTTAATTCTCTTAAGAAAAGTTCCTAGTTCATTTACATATTTATTTTTATGATCAGGAAACGAGTATGACATGCTCTGATATCAATGTATGAAACAAATTCCATATATCAACACACTAGAAACATAGAAATTCTTGAATTACTAATCGAACTAGGTATATTACACTTTAAAAGATAACTCATTTCCACAGATTAATGTCTTGATCGCAGCTTTAAGAGAAAAAGTTCTTCTTTGTTAGGGAGAGGAGTAACATGACAACATTTCTGAAACAAAAATCAATTTCTAGCCAAAAATTGATTTTTCAATTTATATTCCCTGAACGAATTTCGGAGCAAAAAAACGTGTCTATAACAATTCAAAATTTCTATTTCTATAACATAAATTCATTTAATAATAAAATAAAATTTATATTTCTAGGGGGCAACAACTAACATCTGGTGGCAGGTGGCCACCGCGTCCGACAAGCGACCAGCGATCAACAACAAGCATCCAACATCCCACGGGCGGCAGAGGGGCAGTGGGCAATGATGAAAGTGAGAAATGAGAGAAAGTGAACGATGAGAAAAGTTTTCATTTCTCACTTTTATTCCAAAAATAAAAAAGACAAATTCTAGTTTTGATCTTTGCTCTAAATCTATTTCTTAAATAGAAATCTATTCCAAAAATAGAAAATAAAATTACTTTATTAAACGGATTTCAATTCCAAATCTTTTTTGAAGGTCAGAAAAATAAAGAAACAAAGAAATAAAAATTTTATCATGCGCGCTCAAAGTGTTCTACTTTAAGAACGTAACTGCCAAGCATCACGTTGAAAAACAAGTAAATGCCTTCGATAGTTACTTCTGCAGGTTATTTTGTAGGCTATGGGCTGAGAACCACTCATAAAATCCATCACAACTAAAGAATACTTTAGAAGAGCAATCGAGTGAGACTTAAAAAGTAGGAGAATAAAATACTTGATTTCCTTAGAAGAATATTTAATTGCGTATATATCCTATTTTCCATTACGTAATAAAATAGATATTGATTATCACAAAATAAACAACTAAAATCTGCTCATTATGAGATGTGGCATCAATATAGGTGTTGAATTACATAAACCCAATTTTCCCTATTTGATGTATGAAATCTTAAAAAGGGAAAATGAAGCTCAATGTGCATTGTCATTTTTAAACTTTTAATTTGTTCAATGTACTTCATAAACTATTTTTAAATGTTTAGTGAAGTCTCTAAATTTTCAATTTGTTCAATATAGTCTCTCACAAAATGGGATTGGTCTTTCAATTTTATACACGATTTTTCATAATTATATTATTTTATAGATTTTAGAATAGAGTTAATATCACAAAACACTTCAGATTAGTACACATTTGATAAATTTACTCCAAAGTAATTTTTTTATCACCAAAAACCACAAACTGGTGACAAATTTAGCCCAAACTAGTATATGTGTGATTAATTTATCATTTGTTAGTTTTCGTTAAATTTTACTGTTAAATTACTTAGTTTGATGACATGTGACAGGTGACTAATGTATCAATTTAAAATTTTACTATGTGTTTGTCACAATTAATTAGTATTGTTGTTTTTTGTATTATTAATCGAATTTAACAAATGGTATATTTATTATAAATGTATCAGTTGAGGTTTTTAGCAATCGAAAGAATTAGTTTGAGTTAAATTTGTTACAACCATACCAACTTGAGACTTTCCGTAGTCAAAAAAGTTTGTTTTGGGTAAAATTGCCACGTGTCCCAATTTAGAGTTTTTCATGATATTAGAATATCTTTTCATTCCAATCAATTTTGATGTATCTTTTATGGTCTTTAGCTTATGATTAAATGAGGCTGTTCTTTTTTCTGTTATAGATATTGTAAGTTAAAACGTATATGATAAAGCTATTGTAATATGTGTGAAGACCAAAAAAGTCAAAAGAGTGACAGGGATTTACCATTTTTTTTTCTTTATGAAATGATTGAAGTTAAAAAATATTCTAAAATCTAGGTACATAATTACGAAAACTTATTAATAACATTCTAATTTGACTTTTCATGGAAAGTTGAGGGATTTGAAGTCTTGAACAAATTAAAATTTTAAAGACTGAACTAATATTTCAAAAAACCGCATTAAATAATTAAAATTTTAATAATAATATCATATATTGGACGAAATTTTAGAGATTAGTCTTTCAAATTAATGAAGCGAAAAGGGGAAAAAAGAAATAGTGTTTTCCCCGAAAAATTCCTGTCCCCACGGAAAACATCGTCAGCTTAAGAAAAAGAAAAATAAGGAGGACAGGACTCGAAGCCAATGACGGCGACGGATATGGAGTTCTTGGCAAAGCAGTGGCTCCAAATGGACCACGACTCGCGCTCGCACAAACCCATCATCCCATTCCTCCATCATCGTCATCCTCAATTTCTGCACGCCATCGACGTTCTGCTCCGGAGCTTGACAGAGCCCCGGAGACCTCCGTCGGTCCCTCCCAATGGCGATCGCCAAGGCCACTGCTTTGACCTGGACCCACTCCGTGTCTCCCTCTCTCCACGTTCCTCAGTCCTCTGTGAGTGATACCCTCCAGTTGTAATATAGTGCGAGCTCGTTTGCTCATTGCTTGACCGAATGCCACTGTTGTTGGGATGGTTAGGTCCGCGATGCGAGGAGATTCCGGGTGTTTTGCGCCTCCGATCAAACGCAGAAGGTTCCAGTTCCCGGGTTTCAGTGTAGAGTAGAGCTTTCGTCGTTTGCTTGTTTTATGTGGCTGTTGTCACAATGCAATTGTCCACGATGATGCATTGGTGTTCTTCCATGTTGTGCGAGCTGCAGAGTATGGTTTGTGTTTGTGCATTTTGCTTAGTGAGTTGGGAATTATGATGTACGATTGTGCATTCAATTTGTTAACCATGTGGAAGTATCAGTCAAGAGTGGCCTAGTGTTGCCAATGGCCATTTTCCAAATGTTAGAGTTTGCATTATGCAGTTTGTCTACGGTCAAAGTAGTTTAGCCATCATGGGTTTGAGCAAGATTCGTCAGTTGCCACTTGCTGGTAATTGCACGTGTAGTTTTTTCCTTCAATTTCGCAGTCGTTAGTATTCCTTGTTCCTTTTTAAAAGTTTCCAGTGACTGTATTTTAATAGTCTGAAAGTCATTGAGAATGACTCTAGCTTCATATGTATACTTTCTTGATTTTTCGAACTTACATTCTTCATTCCCTATTCCATTTGGCTTTGAGGCTGTCCAAGTTTTTCTGTGCTATATGATTGGGGAAGTTCAAGTAGTTGCCTGGTCTCATACAAAGGCATACGGGGATTGAAAAGATTTGGAAATTGTCACTCCTGTTATAAGGTTTTGCATATTGTCGTCTGAGTGGTACGTCATGTTGTTATGGTGTGACATCTTTTATGTATCTTCTTTTGCGGTGCTGCAGGGGAATGAGATGATTGTCTCGGTAACCGGAGCAACAGGTTTTATTGGTAGGAGGCTAGTGCAGAGATTGCGTGCAGGTCATGGTCACTGCTTCTATTAATACCAATGCACTGGATATTTAACATGCACTGAGTTTCTGATTCTTTACATTTGGTACAGAAATAAGTTTCTGATTCATTATCCATGTGTATTTTCATCTTCTTCAATTTGTTTTGCATTACACAGTTGAACAATCTGTTAGATATTTGTTCCCAAAGTTCAGTTGCACTCTTAGTTTTTGTCCATCTTCTTTAATGCTACTTGCAGCAGTATATATGTCCAAGAGTTCTTTATGAACAATTTGCAGTGATATGCTCAGACCAGACCACTCACCAGTCACACACCGTAATGTGCATGCCAGCACCTCCTCCTTCTTACAATGCTTGCCACCATGAATTGAGTTTATCCATGCCTTCATGTCCATCATTGAGCACATAGCGATGTGGAGCCTTATGGACTTAATGAAGTATTGTTTGGTTTATCTTCTCTATATGCTCCCACCAACAAGCACATGTTCAAGAATAAATTGTGTCATGTGCTTTTAAATTCTTTCTCCTAGAATATTGTAGAATAATTGATTTATTTGTTAGCGAAGTATATTAAACGAGCACATTCTGTCTCTCCCATCTTATTATGGACCTTAAATACATGAATGATTGCTGTTTTGGGTAGAAATGTTAGACAGGGATTTGAATGTTTCCTATCTTGCAGACAATCATAATGTGCATGTTTTGACTCGTTCTAGATCAAGAGCAGAGTTAATATTTCCGGGTAAGAAGGTAATGACTACTTTTAGATGCCTTTACAAGTTTCTTTATTTTAGAATGCACATAAGAATTTCCATAGGATCTGCTGGAATTGTGGAACCATATTGCATTTCTTATTAATATCCGTTCACATATACACACAGATTTACTCTTCCTGAATTGCAGATATTGTTTTTTGAGTCTATATTTACCTGTGCGTAATTTCTTCATGTATATTATAGTTCTTACAACATGAAATGCTAAATATGTCTAGTCTGACCTTCATTACTTCCCGGCAAACATAGTGAAAGATTATCCCGGACTAGTAGTCGCGGAGGAGCCAAAGTGGAGAGACTGCATCCAAAAGTCAAATGCTGTTGTCAATCTTGCTGGAATGCCAATTAGTACAAGGTGGTCATCTGAGGTCAGTACCATATTGGAATTTATTATTCTTGTCAAATATCACCTTGCAAATAAGCTGTGTTGATGCAAGAAAGTGAATTACATTTTGTTTTGTGGAAAATGAATGGTTTGGAAAACTTTTCCCTAGAATTGATAGCTTGTATCACTTGAAATAATTAGTCAATGAAAAATATTTTCATTGTTGACAACAATTTATGTCTTGACATATTCGTGGATGATGAAAGCATTTTTGGTTTATTCACTTTTATAAGCAATAAAAGTGAATACTTTTAGGAAAATGTCATTTTGCAAGAAACAAACACACTGAACTATTATGTTTCCAATACATTGTGAATGATCTTTCTAGTTTTAGCTCATATGATCTGCTAAATGTGTTATTTCTGTGCATCTAAGTTCTTATAAACCTCATAATAAACAAATTTGCAAAAGGGGAACATGGATGAAGACAAGGATTTGCCTATTTGTAGAGAATATAAGAAAAGGGAATGGTACTTGAAGCATAATCATGGTTTTTGACACCTGTCTACCTTCAGTTAGTCATGCCACTACATGAAAGAGAGTATCTGCATGTCAGGCATGTTCTGATTTTCGAGATTTTTTGCAGATCAAAAAAGAGATAAAAGACAGCAGAATTAGGGTTACCTCAAAGGTCAGAAAACATTTTCCCTCTTTCCATCAGTATATTCTGTAGACTCCTTTTGAGTTATAACATCATGACATGAAGTCATGATTCATATTTCACATAGAATGAAGTTACTAATCCAAAGGGGCATAACATTATCGAATTATGTTTCTAGTTTATTCACATAATTGTTTCAATGATTCAAGGTTGTAGATTACATAAATGCATCCCCAGAAGAAAATCGGCCTACTGTTTTGGTCAGCGCAACTGCTGTTGGTTACTACGGTCTCTTTCTAATCCCATTTCTAATGTTCTTCTGGTGACAGCTACACGGCGCTCATTTACTGTGCATTTGTTTTGTCAAAAAGCTGTATGAGTTGCTTGTTTAACAGGTTATCACACAATACCATATGGAGGTTCCAAAGCAAAATTAAATGAGTGTGCCATTGTATCACCTTTTGGCTTTTTCCCTTTTCCTTTGGGGCTTGGTTTTTTTTTTTTTTTTTTTTTTTTTTTTTTTTTTTTTTTTTTTTTTTCAGGGGAGGGGGGTGTGATGGAATTCGCATGTGCAGTGTAATTTATTTTTGTTTTGGAATGCCGAGAAATCTAAACATTAATCATGTTGTTGTGGCTGGACAACTGGAGGTCTTGTTGTAAAATCAACAAGGCAATTGTCTGGAGATACTTTCGTCGCAGTATTTTATCATCTGCATGAAATATCAGTGTAGCCTGGGACCATGCATCCCTAGACATGCATTTTGTCACAGCCTTGTGATTATGTTTGGAGGGATTATACTTCTATACACTTCACGAATGGTATACTTACATAATGGTTTCAATTTTTGCAAATGAAAATCTAATAAAGTAGCAAAGTTCAACGCATTGAAAATGTTTGAGTCATATGTTCCTATTATTCGAGTTTTTCTGCTATTGAATGAAAAGTAGTGAATCCTTTAACCACTGAAAGAATCCTATAACTTTATATTAGGAGGAAAACAAGTTTAGAAAGAAGATCCTTTCAATAATTAGTCACCAGTTTGTTGTGTTGACTTCATCTTTTTAGCTATTGTGGTAGATACGTAGGCATGAAAGTTCCAATAATCTACTCACTACTTCTTAATTTGCCTTTACTCTGTTGTTTAAATTGCACTTCTCTGATTACAAATGGATTCTCTTGACCTTCACGTGAACCTGATCATCTGTTTGTTTTTTCCTTCCAAATCTTCAGGCACCAGTGAAACACAAGTGTTCGATGAGCGTAGTCCATCCGGAAATGATTACTTGGCTGAGGTTGGTCATTCAATCATATAATATCCTATTCTCATTTTGAGTCAAATGAAATTAAGAATTTTTTTGTGGGGGACATGTCATATTCTATTACTCTTCATCTGGTAAATTGTGACATTATTGCCTTAAGTTCTTGCTTCAGACTTACAATTTTGAATTGCAAAATACAAATAGCTTCTAATTAGCCATAGTCATATGCTACAGCAAGCATATTCTCTGACTACTCAAAAGAAACAAGAAAAATTAGTGTTGTGAGGCCTTGAAAGTTTTTTGCGGTGCTTACATCTGGGACTCAAATGGTAGCATCTTTGCATTATACCTTCCCTTTTTCAAACATCTCCGTCATCCCTACCCTGCTTCTGTCCATCTATTTAGTTTAAAATTTTGATTTATCAGGGATTCAGTGATAACCTCTAGAAAGATGAATTCCCTGCCTTGTTACCATCGTTCCTGAATTTGTAACTCTGTGAATTAAGATATAGCTTTTACCCTGATGAGCTTTTGTAGATGAAACTAATATTTACTTCCATAGATTTGCAACCTTCCTCTGGTAAGAGTCGGTGTTAATATGAAAGGGACACTCCTGTTTGATTGTAGTACTAGTGAAATCAAATGATTGAGGTGTTCTTGTCAGGGCAGTCTCTCAAACCATCAATCCTGATATTTTCTATGTCAATAAAATGTGTTTAATGCCTCGTGCATTGGAATGCCCCATTATGTGTTCGGCATGTCCTGTATTCTGAACTGCCATATTGCTATGTGCTGTTCTTGGGAAGTACAAAGAGGCTGCACTTGGCAAGTCATGACATATTCAGACCTTGTCACGTTGGCCTTTGCAGGCAGTAAATACTTACACACAGAGTATTTGCTGCTTCAAGTCCAACTATAGGCTTAAAGAGGTTTGACACATGTCCATACTTGTGATAACCCATGGGATGAATTTAGCTATTTATTTCTTTTTGACTTTCACACTTTTGAGAAAGTAATCTAAGAAAGTCAAAATAAAGAAAAAATCTGATGAAAGGGTTAGAAGCCTTCTGCGACCATTATGCTTTCTCCCAGCTTCTAACTCTCTTAAATGTAGATTCTTTCTGTTCTTCTTTTGTTAGCAAAGATGTTAGATTTTCAATTAACGTTTGTCTTTTGGAGAAGATATGCCAAGAGAAGTTCATGTTAGTTTCTCGCTGCTATACTACAATCAAGTCTAGCAAGTGCTTTATCAGCTGAAACATTTTTGTGCAGGTCTGTAGAGAATGGGAGGCAACAGCCCTTACAGCGAACAAGGATGTCAGGGTTGCCCTTGTCCGTATAGGTGTTGTTCTTGGTAAAGATGGTGGTGCTTTAGGTATAATGTTCTTTCTATCTGTTTTCTGACTTGCCAGCTATCTGCCTCATGATTTTCCTTTTGATAGTTTCAGTCTTAAATGGTGATGACATTTGTTCCTTGGTCTTTAATGGACTATATTTTAAAACCTCCCATCAATTGGGCTTATTCAATGAGATAGGGACAATAACAGCAAAATACTAAAACTTGTTTTAGTTCAGCACTCTAGTTCTAAAATTTGTTTTTGGGCATTTAAGTTCCAAAAAGTATACACTTTATGCATTTAAGGACTTCCATGAGGTCCATTTGTTTTTTGTGGAACAATTGTTAAGTTGCTTGCTGCCGTCTGTGATACCCCTGCAGCTAAAATGGTCCCTCTCTTCATGATGTTCGCTGGTGGACCATTGGGCTCTGGTCAACAATGGTACTGATTTCTGAATATTTTACCCTATATTTACTTCCTGCTTATAGACATGGTTTTCGTCTAGGATCATTGCTCCTGTTCCGCTTTGTAAAGCAAGAAGCATGGAGAAATAGCATCATCTGATTAATTCCAATGGTTTTACCATGTATGCCTTAGCTTTGTTGTTCCTTTAACTAATTCCTGTTTTGTTGTATCTTTGTGGTTTAATGTAATTGAAATGTGGCTTACTTGATTGTTTAATCCTTGTGTAGGTTTTCATGGATTCACGTGGATGACTTAGTAAACCTGATATATGAAGCTCTAATCAATCCTTCTTACAAAGGTGAAGCTTTGAAGTCTGAACTGCCAACTAATTACTGTAACTACTGATGTTTTAGTATTGTTAGTTCAGTTAGCGGACAGTTCGTAGGGATGACCCTTGATCTCATTTAAAACTTAAAAGGGGAACACTTTTTTCTCTATTTTTGCTAAAATAGCAAAATTTTAACAGGAGTTATCAATGGAACTGCGCCAAATCCAGTACGCTTGGCAGAATTGTGTCAACAGCTGGGGGAGGTACTAGGCCGGCCCTCTTGGTTGCCTGTACCAGATTTTGCCCTCAAAGCAGTGCTAGGAGAAGGTGCATGTGTGGTGAGGACTTCTCCCCTGCATTACATTGCATTTTTCTCTCTTCGCAATTTATTGAGGCCGATTTTTCGTCGCAGGTTTTGGATGGACAAAAGGTGGTCCCTGCTAAAGCCAAGGAACTGAAGTTCCCATTCAAGTACCCCTATGTGAAAGATGCACTAAAAGCCATCCTTCTATGATGGAGGAAAGCATGATGAGGAATGAAGCAAAATTCGCATTATTCTTTATTCTTTGAACTACAGTGATCTCAGTAATGGTTTAGGAATAAACCAAGTTCGCTTATCCTAGGATGACATTGAGGCACTGGATGTGACCTGGATATTAAGTAGCTTGACATCTGTTAGCGATGGCATTTTGGGACTCCACAATCAACACGTTCCTTCAGTCCCCAATTGCAGATCAAATCTATGTACTCTCTCTCCCCACGTAGAATGCGGAACAAAAGGACAAGGCCCGGAATCAGGATATAGGATCGCGTTTAACAGATTCATGAGCAAAACCAGAATGCTATCTCCCTAGAGCGGTGACGGTTGGCCACATTCACCTGCTTAGGCTGCCTAGATGGCAAGAGCATATTTCCCTAGACCACGAATTGTCCACTAACGAGAAGCATTTATAGGACTTATATTCCCCAACTTTCCGAGTATATCAAGTAAAACCAGTGTCATAGACTGGCTGCATCTTTAAGGAATCTCGAACGTGTAAAACTTTTGGCCTGCCAATGCTAAGCAACCAAAGTGTTCTAGTGCATGTCCTTGATGCTGACACCAGTCTATTGGCCGAAACAGGGGAAACAGAACTCAGACATGGGTGAGAGGACATGCCACTTACACCATGGATGTAAGCTCGCAGAGATACGCGGCAGGGCTAGATATACTTGAGAAGTGGCAGTAAATAGATTTAACAGAGGAAGAGAGAGAGATCCAACCGGTCATAATTACATGTCAATTAAATTATCCACAACACCTAATCTTGCCAGGAGTAACCCTTACACGATAACATAGTAAATATGCAAAGGTGTGCTGTATTCTCAATATCATACATGAATGCTTTCAGCTGAACAAGTCATTGAGAATAACTCAACCCCGCAGTGAATACTTCTTCCCTGTGAAAGCCTGGAACTTTGGCTCTTCCTTTGGAGGTTGCTCCTGTTTAGCATCTTTTGGAGCTTCCTGCAGATTTGAGAACAAAAGACTAACATGAGTAGACATCATCATCATGGTCTCTCTCTTTCCCCCTCTCCCTCAGAACAAGAGCATATGTATAAATGGTGAGAAGCAATACCTTTTGCTTCTCTTTTGGAGTACGGTTTGCATTTGATCCAAAAACAAGCTTTCCTTGAGTTTGGCCTGCCGATTGTGAAGTAGATGCTGCAGATGGGGTTCCTTTACCATTAGCAACAGCAGATTGCTTGCCTATTGAAACATTTGTGGAAGCAGGCATGAGTGGATGCTTTGATGGCTTTCCATCCAAGCGTCTACCTACTCCACTGAACGGGTTAAACTTTGGTTCATCCACAGCAGGACCCTCTTCAACTGAAAGCATGAAGGGAAAATGATCTTAGTTATGGTAGCTGTTAGTCGAGTAAAATGCTGGCATTTCCTTCTATTTGATCTAAATAGAAACTGGTGAGGGAACAACTGTGCAAACTTGTCGAAGACTCGCTCTAGAAAGCTATGAAGACAGATGATCCCAGGATTTTATACTCTTCCGTATTAGAAGCCAACAAAGGGATTGGCAATGGTTATTTTATACAACAGCATGTGGCAAAATCCTTTTTGCAAAGGGAAGAGATAGCTATTTCACCCAAGGAGATATCTCTAAGACACTTTAAGCCTCTCACTAGTGTCTATGCCATTACATTAATCTCAAAGATTAAAAATAGTTGATCCAATACCAACTACCACAAGAAAGATACCAGAAAGGCTGACCCATGTCACGACACTAAGAGAGAGAATGAAGATAGAGTGTACAAGAAAAGACATACCCTGTGGCAGTCCCTTGCTTGGAGCAGGTGCTACGGGCCTTTCAGGTTCTTTGTAATCCAACGGAGGAGCAAAATCAACCTCACAGTCTGTCTCAATTATACTTATGGCATGAGAAGGCTTTGTCTCTATGATATCAATATAGTACTTTTTGTTGTTATATGCCACCATAATACTATCCCCAGTGGTTAAGCAGGAATAATTCCTCAGAGTAGTCTCCAGGCTACACATTGCAAAACAAGAATGTAACCACTAAAAGATTTCCAAAACATAACAATATCACATGTTATATGAAATATATATCTAAGGACTGAGATAGTACATTCTCTTGAGTCACAAGGAATTAAGAAAATGGTAAGTGCACCATCAAGACCATTCTTCTAGCAACTAACCAAATCTTACATAAGTATTCTTCTCAGTGAGCATGTATACATGATCCAAACTGTCTAAACTACTAATCTCACCCCATGTGGATAAGTAGAAACACAACTTTATGTAGAACAGACCGTATCTACTTAATCATCAAAAGATTAGATGTGCACTTCCTGCGTCATAAGATATATCATATATTGCATTAAAAAAATCATGAGGAAACTTCCAATAGAGTGCCTCACTGGAAGGCAGTTGGACTATGTTGATTGCACAATAGAGAATGCTCAAGGATAAGAAAGCAATCTGAACGAAGATTGCCAAAAGTCATAACATTCCTCAAACGGGAGAGAAGGAAAAAAAAAGAAAGCTTGATCATTGTAGCTTCTCCTAAAAATTTTGAACTCCACAAAAAGATGGTGTAACTCAGACAGAAACTTTAAATAATCATGTTTTTGGTCAAAATACCTGATAATCATTTCATATCCTTCGATCACAGAAATTTACTACCTTTTTTAGATTTTTGGGTTCTCTTCAGTTCCACTAAACCATAATACATAGAAGTTTTCCTCATCTTTTTTTCTAGTGAATATCCAATAAATAACTTCAAATACTCATGTTTTCAACTTTAAATAATCATGTTTTCAACTCTCCCTTCATTTTTTCAACACAGCAGCAGCGAGCATACCAATTCAATGGCAGTTAGCCTGATACACCAGGCATCCTCCAGTAAAAAGTTCAGTCAACAAGAACATTCATACAATAGAAAGAAGAGACTGATAAAAAAAAAAGATCCATATCCCTTCTATTACCAAAAAGGGAGCAGTGGCAATCATGTAAGAATAAACTGGAGGTAAGACATGTTAACTAACATTGCTTTTGGGTTGGAAATATCCAAAAAGTCCTTTGTGTGGGGTTGCAGTTTAACATATGTTCCCTTTGGAAGAGTTACATTTTTCACTTGGACAAAATCTCCTTCTTGCAAGAGCAGGTTCTCCATCATCTAGATCAAATAAATGAACCAGAAAAAAGAAAGATTAAGAAGATAATGGAAGATTGTAAGCAAATTACACCAGTGAATTAAAAAAAAAAAGAGAGAGAGAGAGAGAGAGAGAGAGAGAGAGAGAGAGAGAGAGAGAGAATTCTACCCAATATGGCATGTATATCATCCCTTCTTCAGCAATAAACTCGAGTACACCACAATGAGAGACCCGTTCAGCAGCATTATTTCTCAGCTCAAACAACATTGGATAATCAATATGCAGGGACGCTGTAACAATGTGTTAAATGAGCTTCCCATGATATGATACGGCCAAAACCAAGAGAAGAATACAAACAATTAGTAAGTCAGCACACCTAGGCGATCAAGGGCAGATGGAGGCATTATAACTGTGAAAGCAGAAGATGGAAAAGTGTCGTCAGAAGGATGAGCAAGAAAGGAGAAACAACTTTCATCTCACAGGTGGTGAATGTAAAAACTCACTTTTGTCACCACTTTCAATTTGTGGCTGCACATCAAAGAAAAATCAAAAATTAATTCTCACAAACATATAACTTTAAAAGGAGGGGAGAAAAAAAGGTCAGCAAGAAAGATAAAAAGTTCTAGTATCTACTTGGGAGTGAAAATTTAAATCAGCAGGTTAGATTGTCAGTCTGATACCAAGAAATCAAGAACTGACTCCGACATGGTAAGTTCCAGGTTACGACAATGGAATCAGCTCATCTAAACAATGATCACGCTAAGTTCAGTTTCCTACTTCTCTCTTCCCTATTTATCTATCAATAAAAATCACATAATCTAATCCTTTGAAATCATTTACATACATTATATTCTATATATTGAAAATAACGAAAATTTTATCACCGTATTGTTTGCAACAAGTAGAAGGTAGTCCTAACCTTTTCAATGAAGGATGCAGGGTAACAGCGATATGTCTGCTCAAATGATGTCCCGTGATATCCATATCCACCGAAATACTAGTTATACAATCAGAAGAAAATTGTAATGTCATATCCAGATCTCAGCAAAGAGCATAAACAGAACCATTTACTCATCAAAAACCAGAAACCATAACATACAATCCCACCGTCTGAACACAGAATGTTGAAGGAGCAAGCTATCAGATTGCTATACATCAATATTTTGCTTCCATAATTAGCTTAGTGGTGAAGATTAAATGGTTATCAATACAAAAGTTATGTCAAGAAAAAAAATTGCAGTTTGTGAACCAATATAAGCTACATTCAAGTACGTGTAATCATCTGCAACAACAGTAAGATTCCAGCAAAAGCTGAGAGAGAGAGAGAGAGAGAGAGAGAGAGAGAGAGAGAGATCCTTTGGTGTTCACCATAGAGTGCGTTTAGCATTAGTTAATTCACTGTTGGAGTTCGACAACTTCAACCGAATTTAAGAATTAAATTCTTTTTGTATAAGTACAAAGAGATTAGTATCAGAGAATATACAGATTCAACATGATCCTACATAGCAAAGACTCTTATCTCTGTCATCAGCCTTTAGGACTATGACATCAGTTCCTTTTTCCACTTTATATACCTTTTGTTTTCTTAGCTCTTGAGTACTTTATTTCCGGATTACCCCAAAAGAATGAATTCAATAATTTTGCACGTTTACAACAGGGACAATACACATCTCTAAAGCAAATTAAATTGCTACCCCAGCCAACTCACCGACCACGAATATTAGAGCCAATGAAACTCACCATCTTGTATAGCTTTTAAGACTGTTGCACGAAGTAGTGAACCTTCAAGCACACCTACAAGATAAAAACACTACAAAGCTCAAATAATAGCCAAAAAACTGGGAAGCACATCAGAAGGCTGAATTGTGCTGGAAAAAAAAAAAAATCAGGAAACTGCAAATCAACCACGTATTCTGAGGCATCATTATTTACTAACGACATTGAAGATTTCACTAGAATTCCTATCCCAGAAAATTTCTATCTTCTATGTGAGCAGCCATGTGGAGAGAGACAGCATCTGTACCTCAAAACTAGTTAAAGCCCAGCAAATCACAAAATTGACCTACCCAAGGACCCAAAGACGTAATTCTCCAAATCCACTCATACTAAAATTTCAATCCCTCGATTCAATCTCCCAAGCACAACAATAATCAGTGTACGCATTCCGCAATCTCGCGCCACACACCTCAACCCCACGAAACTCGGCGACCGCCTTCATCTTCCACTCCAAACCAGTAAAGGAGAGAATCCAATCCACAAAGAAATCAAGCAAAGCAAGCGGGATTACTCGAGCCACGGAAGTCATCTCATCCTATCATCAATCCAATCAGCACGACAGATGAGGAACAGCGAGGAAATCGAAAATTCAGACAATTGCGGTCGTTCAAGGCAACACAAATCATATCAGCGCGCCGATTTTCAGAAAACCAATAGATCGCGCGTACCGTACGGACGGACGGTCGGAGGGACGGAGGGAGGGCCTGGAGCTCCGTCGGAGGATCTGTTGCTTGTTCAAGTGGAGAAGAGAGAGAATAAATAGGATTGGGAAAGCAGCAGGGAAGAGAGAGAGAGAGAGAGAGAGAAAACGGACCCGCTGTTCGGGTCGGGTAGTGAACCGGATGGGGAAAGTTGAAACGGGGCAGTGGGGGACCCGACGGAGCCTTCTGCGTATTGCGGACGCCATGTCGCTGTCGGTGTTAGACTTGGGCTGGAGCTTTAGGGCCGAGCCTAGTCGTAATTGGGCCGAGAGTCAACGCTCCAAGGAAGATTAACGGCGCCCTTATGCATTCAGAATAGAACCACCAAGTATTAATTAACCAAAATATTTCCTTCATGATTTTATTAAAGAAAAAGGAAATATAGCTCCTCAGGGTATGGATCCTCGAGAAAAAAAGAAGCTAATGAAATATCGGTGCACCAACCAATATATATATATATTGGCGTGAACTTACAAAATCGAAGACCGTTTATTTTCTTGGTTTTTAATAAGTTTTTGGAGTTCTTATATACCAGATTAAAATAAAAATGTATTTCATTCTGATCCGATAAAAAAAAAAAAAGTACTTAGCAAATACAGATTAGCTTCAATGTAGCTGCAATTTCCCGTCAAACTTGCAGCTAAAAAAACTGATTTGGCTAACTAACAAGATATGTATCGATGTTCGAGTTAACAAAGCATTAACTGAATCAAAAAATTACAAACATATGATAAGTACGTATATATTTTCAAGAACATTAAGGGCGTGTCTAAAATAATTTGCATTTCCCTATCTTCTGCCAATTCTTTTCTTAGCATTTGCATTTTGAGTATAATTTAACGTCGCACATACGTACCATCTATAGAACACAAATCTAAATATGTAAAATCAATTATATTGAATATCCTTTTAAAGTTCAATATATTTTCTTCCTGGTGTCAAATACTTTTTCAATTTAAAACAAACAGACATTACTTTAACCAATATTCAAGACACTTATTAATTATACCCAATATGATAGAAGATGATATTTGAATAAAAATACAATCCTCGTTTGAAAAAGAAAAATAGCATCATACCAAGAAAAAAAAAAGTAACTACAATCTTAATTTTGACAGTACAATGAATTATCATCGTACATGAAAATTTTAATTGAAATAAATGATACTTGAACTGGATGACCAAATATTCCGGTATACATGAAAATAGTATCTTTGTACATGAAAATTTTGCCAGTACAATGGATTATCTCGTGGCCCCAAAGCCTGTCACTTGCATAGTATAGGATAGAAGTGAATGGTTCCATGGTGGGTTGATTCCTATCTTGGAGTGGGCTAGATATGGTATATTCCGAAGATATGGAACCAAAAATCGATCCTATCCACTTGAGAATCGGCAATTTTTTTAAAAAATTATTTTATTTTCTTTCTCAAAAGTTTAAAATATATTGAAAGTTACTTTAGTGTCTTGACAAAAAAAAAAGTTACTTTAGTGTAGGATTAAATTATTAATCACATGAAAGTTACTAGTAAAAGAAGAAATTACTCCTACAAATAATCTGTAATTTTTGCCCTTACTGAACAAAAAGGTAAAAATAACAAACTATGGGTCAACTCCATCAGTCCGATCAATCCCCATAAAACTGAAAAACGTATTGGCTTTTTATGGCTCCACAAATATGAAACTCGGAACCCCGATTTCAGCAAAAAACACCTAAGTTCAACCAGTTTATTCCGGTCTAATTTGGTGCCGGGATTGGACTAGGACCAATGCACAGATCAAGTATAGGATGATCCGCCACGTTCGCATTGTTCATCACTTGACTATAAATTTAGCCCATCGATAACCTAAAGGCCCTTTGTTCCTTTTTCTTTTTTTTTTTTTTTTTTTGTATCTCACTAATTTTTTTAACCGGACATGATGTTCTAATTGACAAACGCGCTTAAGCATTAACTGAATCGATTTCATACAAAAAATGTGATGAATATATTTTTTTAATTTTCAAGAACATTTTGGATGCTTCAAAAATGATTTCCATTTTCCATTCTTTTGCCAATTTTTTTTTAGCATTTGTATTTTCAGTCCAGTATCGTTGAACATGTGAATTGCGAAGCATCTAAAAAATACAAATGCGAATGTAAAATCAATTACATTTCTTCTCGGTGTCAAATACCTTCTCGATCAAAACCTAGAGAAGATGGATGGCAACCTATGTTTCTTGCATGAGTCCTTTTCACTGGCTTCTCATGCAAAACCTAGAGAACAGCCAAAAGAATAAAAAGAAAAAATGGACAACTAAGGACATACTTGAAAACTAAGGCCAATTCTGTTGTCCGTTGAGCAACAAATCTTCTTACGTACACTGTCGCAATTTGTCTCAAGAAGCAAAAGCTCGAAAAGCTTTCAATCCATGATGGTCTAGGGTTTTTTTTTTTTTTTTTTTTTTTTTTTTTTTTTTTTTTTTTTTTTTTTTTCAGTCGAATGATGGTCTAGGGTTGAAATATATGATTTGATGATCTTACGGCTACTAACACCTCCGAAAGGACGGTTCTTGCTCCACACTTGGTGGGCATTGAGCACAGGACATCCCTTTCAACATTGGACACATAAAACTGATGGTGTTGCCAAACTTTGAAAGGCAAACTATGAGATTTAACATACTTCAATTGATTATGAATACTCAAAAGACTATCTTCAATCCCGGGGGAAATTCTAAAACAAGCAGATGGAAATTGAATACTTGATTCATGCTTGAACTTGGGCAATTACTCCGAGTGCTGAACCAGAAATCACAGCGTGCCATGGCAAGCTTATCTACACTGCTGTCATGTTGATGCCAAATCGATAGAAAAGGTGACATTATATCCAAATGTCAACATGCACAATGACCATAATATGCGAAAGAAACTAGAACAGAGCGGTTAATGAGGCAGGTTAATCAGCAACTCAAATCTCTCGTCAACATCAAAGTTAGGGAAAACACCCAAATAGACAACAGCAATAGGGAGTAACTGAACATCAAAGCCAACATTGAGCTTCATTGTTATAAAATAAACAAGATATTGGCTGCCAGAACCATCTCTCAACCCCATTTTCATGGACCCTCTCAGCCTGTAAAACAAAAAGTTACAGGACCTTCTCAGGGATTCAATCAATCACAACGTTTCTACCTCAATCTAGGTCAACACACAGAGCATCTTAGGTGCATGAGAACAGAGGGTGCATGCATGTGTGAATGTTCCGTGTTTTGATCTGTACAGAGGGCAGGGGGTTTGATGCCAGCAGTGGTGGGCACACAAGCAGGGGGAGAGAGAGAGAGAGAGAGAGAGAGAGAGTTTTCCTTATATGGACAGACTTAGAACATAGATCTGTGGCAACTCATACCAACAAAAAGAATGACTAGCCAAGAAATGGAAGGATTCAGAAAAAGCAAGCAGTCTAGTGAGTGGCTAGTGAAAACAAAATTGAGACACAATCACCACTCAAAGGGGAATAACAGCCAACAAGTTAAACCCTACTAAATCAAACTTCTAAGTAAAATTTATGAACTGCTTAATGACAATTAAAAGAACATAATACTAAAAAAAAAACACATACTAACCTTTATTAATCAACAGGGAGCACTGAGCATTTTCAATCATTATCTTCACGACCATAATCATAAATTATCTCAATCTGCAAAAAGAGGATGGATAAGAAAATAGTTGATCAGGAAGCTTAAGATTTTTGTATGACAGTCCACTACAATGTTGACAAAATACAGTGCTCACATCATTACTTATGATCTGGAAAGCACTAAACATGCAGTGAGCACAAAGCAAAATTGCCAACTCAGTTAAAAAAGAGGAAGAAGCAAAAGAAGGGTCAAAAAGCATCACCAAGAAGGAAAATCAGACTATAGGCACTTCTTCAGAACTGACGAGCAACAGAAAGCATGCATTGTAGAATTTGAGCTTGCAGAGACAAGATGGTGCCACAGGGAAGATAAAGAGTCCAGCAATTGAGCACAATATGCGCACTAAATAAGATTAACTAACCACTCTGTGCTTTAAAATCACCATCGAATGCACTAAAGAGCATACAGATCAGAAAAATAAATTCTATATACTATTCGCATACCCATCAAGATTTATTGACAAAGTTCTTCCACAGCTCAAATCACGACAATGATATGTCAATGAAAGGAAAGAGTATCAATGAGAACGCAAATACATCCAGAAAATTGCAGACAGACTTGTACACAAATTGAGATCAACCCTTGTATGCCCTCACTGCTCATAATGTCAACCTATGATTCATAGCCCATATAGAGCGAACAAATAGATTTTCACTGAGATTAGTAAGCATGGCCGACGTCATTGAGCAGAATGCCAACTAAAGATGAAATGAACATTCTCTTGTGAAGATAAAAATCATTAGTGGATTCATATATATACGGAGAGCCACGCATCAATCACTGTGATTATCAAGAAAGCTTACCCCCGAAGGTGGTGTTGGGTTTCGAGTAAACTTGCTACCACCAGGAGCCCAAGGCACTGCAAAAAGATGCAAAAGTGAGTTGCAAGCCACGTACAGGAATCAGGGGAATACTCATTTCTTGAAAGGCAAAAGAACGACAGAAGAACGGAGAAAGTATAAAGATTTCACATCATTTCACCAATACAACACAGCCAAGTTCAAGAGCCCAACTGTATGCTAGGCAGAAAATTTGATCAGAGAATACATATGACAGAATGTCTACACTCTGATCTAATCTATTCCAAATAATACAAGCAATCTTCAATTATAGATTACAACATTCCGTGTGTCCAGTGATGACACCTTTCGAGCAGCTAAACACCAGGGCTTCAGCTCGTTGAAAAGTAACAGTCTGGTATAGAATCTAGCAGAACATCTAACCAGTACTTACCGATGTAAGGATCAGGGTGCCGCCACTTATTGTAGCTAGCTTCCGCATCAGCAATCAATCTGTCAATTGTATCGAGATCCTCCTGCATGTTCAAATAATTGCAAGCAAGCATTTTCACTTTTCTGTCATTACATCCATAAAGCACATTATCCAATCGCGATATTAGCTTGAAAGCGAAACAACGATTGGCCCAGGGAAAACCCCTTACCAAAATCAAAGCCATACATTAACTGTCCAGGCTACTAATTAGCAAATGGAAAGCAAGTAAAATTAACATCTTGGGCTCCACAAATTATACACACTCGGCATTCGTGGACGGACAAAACTATTATCCCTGACGATGCAATACAGAACAAGATGAGCAGGACAATCAGCCTAAATGGTAAACAGGTAAAGTGCCTCCCTTTGCCCCCTACGCCTTATCATTACAAATTGCAGTTTTCTACTTGAATCGAACGTAATCTCCTCGATCAGTAAACTGGGATCACAATCATAATCATCCAATCACAAAAATCAAAGTTCTCAAGATAGCACCAGACTGAGCACATCGAAGCGGACCGTACCACGCGCTTGTTGGCTTCGAACCTCTCGCGCAAATCTGACGCCTGAAAACACAGAAAAGGAAAACAAATAAAAGAAAAGAACAATCCGAGCATGACGATCAGCAGCCCAATGTTGAGATCGAGCGATTGAGGAAATGCGAAACCCTAAGAGAGAGAGAGAGAGAGAGAGAGAGGGAGGGAGGGAGGGAGTACGTCTTGGTAAAAGAGGTGGCGGTGCACGGCCCAGTTGAGAGTGTCCTTGAGGGCGCGGCGGTAGAGAATACGGACCCTCTCCTTCTGAGCCGCCCTCCGGGCCAGGTACCCCGCCGTCCTCACCGCCGACGCCGCGCTCATTCTTCTCCTTCGAGATGCTTCTCTCTCTCTCTCTCTCTCTCTCTCCCTCGCTCTCCGGTTATGAGGAGTTCAATGTGACGATTTGACTTGTGAAATTACGCATCAGCTGGTTTTTTCCTTGCGATTTTAGAGCTAACTTGAGCCGGCTATTTCGACCCAAAGAAACAAAACTTAACCGGCTTTTTTTTTTTTTTTTTTTTCATTTACATTCAATTACTATTTACATTTATAAAATAATAGATTTTTTTCCTATTCCTAAACAAGCTTTATACTGTATAGCCCATGTGATGCACGAAACAATTAAAGAAAATAATTTGCAAATAAACTTAGACTAAAAATTCCATTTTATAAAATTTATGAGGAGAAGAAAACATTAGTTACAAATTCAATGACCTTCTAGGGAGAATTTGATGTGAGGATGACTTAAAGTGAGAGGTTTAGGGATGACTTGAAGTGATAAATTGCCAACATTAAGCCTCTTTTTAGTGTGAAATCGTTGGCATTTATATCCTGTCGGGAAGAAAAAAAACTAGCTAGAATTAGGGGGTAAAGGGAGGAAACTCGACCTCATTAAACAATAGAACATGTAGGTTGGACGTCAAGTTACCGAACTACCGCTCCTAGTCCCTTATTGTCTTTGGAATTGAGACGATTTAACTAATCAATTGATTTTTTCCTTTTCAGTTTTGGAGTTGTGTTAAATTAATCTGTTATTTCAACCAAAAAAAAATAACCTGCTATCCTTTTTTTTATCATTTACGTTCAATTGTTATTGTCTTTTATAAAATAATAGATTTTTTTTTCTTTTTCTATAAACAAGCTTTATACTTTATAGCCCATGTGATGCACGAAACAAGCAAAGAAAATAATTTGCTAATGAATTTAGAGTAAAAATTCCATTTTTTTAACTTTATTAGGGGAAGAAAACATCAATTCCTCACATAATTAACATTTTTCGCCATCTTCCCTTGTCATTTTTAATTGCCGTTTTGGTTTTTTTTTTTTTTTGCCAGAAATTCGAGTGCTCGCTTATATGATGTTTAGATTGCCTTTGAGAAAAATTCTTGAGATCTTTTCCTCGGCCAAGCCCGAGAGGTTTTTTTTTTTTTTATATTATACAATTGGGTCCAATCCTTTAGATGTTTGAAGAAGCCTAACGAGACATAGAAAACTGCATATTGATGAGAACTAGATCGGCTCTTATAAAATGATATTAGAGCTAGCTTTGTTCTTCGGTAGGGATGTCAAAAAGGTTGTTTTCTCTTTATAATTCTTGAACAAGAAAAAAAGACCATTGTTCAACGTATTAATTTTCGATTGAAAAAAACGTATTAATGAAGTTATGAACTTACGGCTGGGGGTGTATATAGACCAGGCTTGAAGGTATTTTCAAGGTAGGCCTGAAAGGACCGGGCTTGGCTTTTCAAAGTAAGAATATTGGCCCAAATCAAAATTGAGTTAGATTGGTCCAAGCCGGTTCGGGACAAATCTGATTTTTCTAAGTCTCCGTTTTATGGCAAAAAATGACTGATTTTAAAAATATTTTTCTTAAACACTATAACTTGTATTGCTTGAAATAATTAGTTGGCATAAAAAAAATATAATTATCCATAAAAATTTATGTTTAAATATTTTTGTAAATGATAAAAATAATTTCTGTTAATTTATTTTTATAAGCGATACAAGTAACTATTTTAGAAAAATATTTATCTTAAATTAATATTTCATGAAACAAATGGAGCTTAAAATTAATTTTATAGATAGTATTTATGAATTGTCAAAGTTTGTAAAACTGAAATATGTAACTAATAAGAAAGCAAACCTTCAAGCGCATCACTTATAATTTGACCTCAAATGTCCCTTTTTTTGCGTGGCATTTCATGTTTACTTTGCTAGTTTGAGCTTGTTTATCGCTTTACTGTGGTTTGTTTTATTTCCTAAATTTTAGAGATTTTTAGTCTTTTACGTATTTTTTTAATTTTGAATAATTTTAGGCCTCTCAAGCTTGGTAGCAGGACCAACTTGCACAAAAAAAAAAAAAAAAAAAAAGTAATTCATGGAGAAATTTAAAAGGGATTGTTCATTATCGTTGCATTAATTGCAATCTTCGCTCCGTTTGCTTCTAAAATAGCATTTGTGGTCACCTCATTCGACGCTATGAATTTTGTTCGACAACAACAACAAAATAGAATTAGTTTTGATGTTGAAAAATTAGTAATTCATTGAGAATTTTCACATTTTCTAGTAACTCTTTCTATTAAGTATATTCTTATAAGATCTTTTACTATTTTCTCTTGATATTACGATTATAATGTTGATTCTATACAAAATTTCCCTATGTCATGTGGCAGCGAAAAAACTGAGAATTTCCTATTTAGCGTCAAATTCTTGTACTCAACATTAATATATCGCAGAATTCCACCTTTATTCTTTCTAAATAATGAATTGCATATGAAATGGATTACAATTTGACAAATAATTTATACTAAAATGTGTATTTTAATTAACAATGATAAAATAATCAATGCTCGCATGGAAAAATGTTCATGGACATAACGGGTTCATGGACATAATGGCATTCACTGAGCTCAATGTACAAAGTCAGGAGTCCAGACAAGTTTATCACATTGAAAGGCTTAACCCGAGCTTACTTACTATCGGGCACGTCTCAGCCCAGTTGACTATCGTGGAACTTCTTTGAGAAGACGAGATGAGTTTGGGCCGCCTACAAAGACGACCTTCCAATTCTAGTACGGGTTCTCCAGAGTACTTTACCAAGTTGGTTTTGAGTTTAGACGCTATATGCTGCCATCTTCTAGCGATCGAGTAAGTAAAAATCTAGCAAAAAAATTTATGGGCAAGACATAACATTTGTACTAGATTTCATAGGTATTAGTTTAAATTTGATAAATAAAAAGGAGAAAGAATACATCGGGAGGGAAAATTAGTCAATCCATGCTAAATTAATTGCACGGATGTTAATTTAGTCTTAAACTTTTCAATTTAGTTAATTTAATTATAAATCTTTACACGGAATTTTAGTACAATTCTTTCAGTCAATTTCCATAGAAGATCATTGATGTGGCAACATGTCACATAGAATGGATGATTTTCCCCACCAAATGTCAAACAATGTTGCCGTGAAACTCCCATTACCCTTGATCCATTGTTGTTGTTGTTGTTTTTTTAAAGAAAAAAGAAAAAAATGATTCAAGACTTTTTGGGCACCCATCTCATTGTGGTGCCAATATCCCAAACTAAATCCAATGTTTAATGTTACTCATGACAACAAGTACGCATTGCTCACTAGTAGGGCCGTCAAATGAGTGAGTCGGGTTGAGTTTGGGTCGACTTGGAAATGATCTAACTCATATTGATCCATTTAACCCGTTTTGACCTATTTTTATGTAATGTTAATTTAATAACTCATATTTAACCCGACCCATTTTATTGAGACACGTTAATATTTAACTCAATTTAGGAAAATCCACTCCCACCCATTTAATCCACTTTAAGCTTTCCGTGTGTGTGTGTGTGCGCGCGCGTGTGTGTTACTTGAATAAAAATTTCACATCAAATTTAAAAAGTAAATTAAACATTAAAAATTAGTAAGTAAAATAAAACAGTGAAAATCCTTAAATTGAAATACTTTTGAAAAATTCTTGATAAGAAAAATTTAATTAGTTGATGATTGACATGAAAATAATATTTATTTATAACAAATCTTCTAGGATGCAAGAATGCGTAACTTCTTAATTGTAATTTACCAAATCAAAAATTACATTATAATGTTTAGAATTTCTATTTCGATATTGATTGGATTTCAATCTAGATAACATCGAGCATCCACTAAAAGTACTTCTCTGGTATGTATATGGATAGCTATCCATCAAAAATATTTATAAAAAAAAATCAAAATTTCAACTATTTTTAAAATTTTGATTTATAAAATTTTGATTTATTATTATTTTTA
Organism: Eucalyptus leucophloia subsp. euroa; assembly: GCA_017140325.1. Classification (NCBI taxonomy): domain Eukaryota; kingdom Viridiplantae; phylum Streptophyta; class Magnoliopsida; order Myrtales; family Myrtaceae; genus Eucalyptus; species Eucalyptus leucophloia. The sequence continues at coordinate 30,809,964 of CM029474.1, read as the reverse complement.
TTATTATTTATTTTCTTCTTTTCTTCTTTTCTTCTTTTCTCTTTCTTTCTTTTTCTTCTTCCTTCTTCTTCCCCCCTTCTTCCTCCGCTAGTGGCGATTGGGCCAAGTTTGTTGGCCTAAGCTTTGTTGCAACCGGCGAGCTCACGACTTGCTAGATCCAGGCAAGCCCAAGCTCAGCCAAGGCTAGCGATAGCGAGCTTGCAGCTCGTCAGATCTAAGTGAACCCAAGCTCCATCGCAACTGGCAAGCTCACTGCTCAACAGATCCAAGCGAGCTCTAGCTCTGCCGAGGCTAGTGAGCCCTAACCTCATTGATGAGTGGCAAGGCTCGAGCCTTGCCATTCATCACCTCAAGCTCACCTAAGGCTGGTGAGCTCAAGCCTCGCCTCGTCGGTTGTTGACCACCGACTAAGGAAGGAGGAAGAAGAAAGAAAAAAAAAAAGGAAAGAAAAAAGGAAAAGAAAAATGAAATATAAAAAATAATTCTAATTTTGATTTTTATAAAAAAAATAATAATTTTTTTTTTATAAAGTTAAAGGGGGAAGTTGGGTTGGAAATGAGTTTTTAAGTCCTGAGTTTTTAAGTCCAACCCATTTAAAACCTATTTAGGGTGCGTTTGAAATTGGCTTTGCAAAGGATCTTTGGGCTTCAATGGATCTTTAGGCTAAATATTGGGTGTTTGGGAACAAATTTGAAATTCCCATTAGGCTAAAGTTAGCCTTTTCAAGGCTAAAAGCCCAAGGCAGGTGTGATGGTGTCTTGGGCTTTTAGCTTTCTCGCATCTGGCACTGTTCATTTTTTTTTTCTTCCAAAACTATCCTAACTTACTCTTGATTTTTCCGGTTTTGCCCTCATCATTAGACTGTTTATCTTCTTCTTTGTTGAGGTGGCTGACGTGTTGCTCGAGGCTGTGAGCGGCTGTCAACGGCTAGATAGAGGTTGGCATGGTCACAGTGGCCCAGGTGACCGTCACTGGGGGTGGCATGACCACCACCCTATTTAGTTCGCGGAGACCACCACGAGTCATGGTGAGGTTTGGATTGCCGACCTTGCCGCGACCCAATCTAGGGCGGCGAGGTCGCAAGAGGACCTCACCGCCCCTTGGCGACCTAGATTTGGGGAGGCAAGATTGCAAGAGGACTTTGCTGCCCTTGAATCTGGGTTGCGGCGAGGTCGCTTAACCTCGTCGCCCCCTTGTCTGGCGACCCTCGTCGGGGGTCGCTCGACCCGGGTGGCCCTCCCCAGTTGTCTCTAAGGTTGCTTGAGTCAGATGTTGGCCACCAATGACAGATTTCAATCACCAGCGGCGGCTTGCCCTTGCTGGCCATTTTTTTTTTCTTTCGATAATTTTTTTATCAGAAAAGTTCTTTGTAAATATAATTTCTCTAGACACTATTTTGCTCAAATGTACTTCACAATGGATTTTTAGATTGTAATTTAATAAATACAATTTACATTCTGAAAAGCCTCTTCAACCTAAAGTCCTTTGCATTTTCCTAATGACTTTCCCCAAAAATCCAACCAAACGCACTCTTAGTTAGTCTCTTTAGAATATAAATGACTCATATGTGACCCATTTCAAAATATATGTGACCCATATATGATTAATTTCTGATTTAAATGGGCCAAAAAATGGTCCATTTTGACACTTCTATTCATCGGACATCTTTTGCTACTCTCATCTCATTGCATAATTAACGTAAACATGCCAAATTGGTCACAAATCTTTGATAATTCCTCAAAATCGTGCTAGGTGAAAGGCATCTAAAGATGTTTGCTGAGAATCATATGGACGACTAGTAGATGGCTTTGTATAGTTGGTAGACTTGAAGTCGACCGAACAAGCAAAAGCAATGGCGCCAGTGGAAACCCTAGTTTTTCTCTCTCATTGATCTGAATTGAAGCTTTGCATGGAGTCTGACTATGATGTACTTGTGGGAAGTGTTCTCAGTTATGTTCCATTAAGTTAGGGAGTACAAGTACTTGTTGGATGAACCAAGGTGGTGCTGCTATTCAGGAATTTCTCAGGCCTCACCTTAGCCCATTGCAGAAGGGAAACTAACAATATTACGAATTGAGTTGCGGATGCCTAATGGATAAATTGCCTACCCTATAATCATGTTATGAATCCCTCGCTCATCCTGTTTGATATATAATGCTTGGAAGTTTTAAAACTCCTTAAGCAAATGGTATCAATCCTTTTCAAAAAGAAAAAAAGGTGTCTAAGGACTAAATACATCAAATTCCCAAATTATGTCGATTATAGTGGACCCAAAAAGGACACTTGGTCTATGGAGACTTTTAAGAGTGCGCTAATGGTGTGCTCTTTCTTCTTTTGTTTTGCATTGCACGTGAACAAAACAAACTGACGGCACCAACGAGTATCAGCGGTTTCACCCACCCGCTCCACTCCACCACAAAAATTATTGGTTAATCCCATCTGGCGTAGGTCCAGTTGATCTGACACGCTCAATTACATGGACCGTATGTCAATTCAATATGATTTAACGGCTGACACTGGGTCCCGGCTTATCAAGATCACGCAGGTATTGCTCACCCATAGCGTCCTCCTCCTCCTCCTCCTCCTCCTCCCTCCTCTCGTGAGGGCACAACCCCTCATTACTATATTTCTCCTTTTTTTTTTCTTATTCCATTCTTTTATAAAAAAATGACATAAATAATTCCTAAACTTTAATCCAATTATAATATCGTTCCTTGATTTTAATTCATTCAATGTAATATATAAACTACTAGATAAATATTTAATCTAGTCTGTAGGATATATGAAAATATTCATTGTTAAAATTTCGTCAATTTAAGTTAAAATTTGCTAACGTGAAAAATGAAAAAAAGTAGTATATGCAACACTATGCTGTCATCAACTTGTTAGGACACGCAATAGTGAATTTCACGCTCATGTCAAATGTGGTAAACTCTAATTAGATACTTTGTACCTAATGAAATTTGACCGTATTTAATCACAAATAAACCTTACTCTAAAGGGAATATATATATAGACGACTTGCCGCGACTTTAATTGAGATATTAAGGACAACCTATCTATAAAAGTATTGAGAGATTTTAGTATACTTTAATATCTCTAAAAGATAACCATTGTCTGCAGTGACTCGGTTTGATAAGTGCTTCCATAATCCTTTGCGAGAGAAGAGGAATTCGAATCTCACTAGCCGCACGGGATCTTAAGTGCGACGTCGGGGTGGTAGATCCTCCGCTAGCGTCGCCCCAGGATTTATCCTATTACCCCGAGCCTATCGAGTTATCTGTGTTGGTACGGTGCGCGAATTCCTGGGTCATAAAAAAAAATCTCTAAAAGATATTTTAATATTGCCAACCTCCTTAATATTGCTAACAGCATGAATTGAGACAAATTTAATCGCTTCACCCAAAAAAAAAAATCGAGACAAGTATAGATCATTTACCTAAAAATCCAGACAGGAAGTTGGAAAGCATCTCAACCCCATTAAATTCCATCCTCGACCCAAGAAAAAAACTCCTCTCAAGTCTCAACTGCCTCCACCCTTCCGTGTCCCCCTACCGTTTCGTCCCCCCGGCTTCACTTTTCCGCTCGACGTCGTCTTCTCCTATTCAATTCCAAAACTCGAAAAGCCCCACCAACACCCGCCACTCCACTCACGAGACTCGCCAAACCAAAACCAACACTCTCTCTCTCTCTCTCTCTCACACCCCGCCATTTCCAAGAATGCCGACCCTCCGCCTCCCCTTCTTCCTCCTCCTCCTCGCCGCCGCCGCCGCCGCCGAGGCGAGCTACCTCGACTACGGGGACGCATTATCCAAGTGCATCCTCTTCTTCGAGGGGCAGCGCTCCGGCTACCTCCCCAGGACCAGCGCGTCGCCTGGCGCGGCAACTCCGGCCTCGGCGACGGCTGGACGTATAACGCCGACCTCACTGGCGGCTACTACGACGCCGGCGACAACGTCAAGTTCGGCTTCCCGATGGCCTTCACCACCACGCTGCTCGCCTGGAGCGTCGTCGAGTTCGGCGGCCTCATGCCCCCGCCCGAGCTGCGGAACGCCCTGGTCGCCATCCGCTGGGCCACGGACTACCTCCTCAAGACGGTGTCGCAGCCGAACCGCATTTTCGTCCAGGTGAGAGGCCTGAGACGCGACGGGATCCCGACGGTCACGCCGTCGCGATCGTCGCTCCTCTGATCAGTGACCTCACCCTCTGTTTCACCTTAACCTCGATTTCCTCATCAATTTTCAATTTCATTTCCCATTTCGCCGAAATCGCTGTCAGCCGCTCAATTTAGTGCGACCTCCGTTACCCATGACTATCGATGACCGGCATTATGTTACGTAGTTATAGTTTCGCGTCCTAATTTAACAACTCGGCAGAATCTGGGCATGGCGGATTAAGGGATTATTGCAGAGAGTAGTGAGGCAGAGAGAGAGAGAGAGAGAGAGAACGAGCGATGGGTCGGGAGGCACGATTCATGGACGAGGTTGGTTCAACCAAAAGCCATGAACGGAAAAAGCGAGGAACAGGGTTCTGTGGGGGAAAGAAGGCTGCTTTTAGTCCTGACTGGATAGATTGTCTCTACTCTGACCCTTCTGGACCCACTCCCACGTCATCCTGGAGTAGATTTCACCCAATTTTTCCGAGCCACGATACTTTATCATTATCTTCTAGCCATCAAGATCGACTAATGTATTGTAAATCGACATTTTTCAAAAGATTTGCTTAGTAGAGAAGTCTCTTTTTCCTTTTGCAAGATGGATTCTCAAGTGTCGCATAGGCACAAATCTCCTATCGCGTAATTATACTGCTAAGAAATATTGTAATGCTTAGACTACTGACTCTTTTTTCTTTACCGAGATGGTCAAGCCTAACGAATATCCTTTTTTAAAGAGAGAGTGTGTTGGGTCCTCGAAGAACTCGAAGGCTCTTCTTCTCCTTCTTCTTTTTCCTTTTTTCTTTTTAACTTGCACGGCATTGCGTGCTTTCTTGCCCATTAACCGATCGAGCTTCTGGGTTTTAGAGCGGCGTTCGGGAGTTTGAGCCTCCATATAATGAAATTGTCCAAGAAACCCTTTTGCGGACGATGATGTCTCGTGTATTTTATTGTGATGGGGTTGAAAACGGACGTTTGCTTAGTCTACTCTTCTCGGCCGAGCACGTCCTGACTCCCTCGTCTCGGGCTGACATCTTGACTCGTCTTCTTGTCTTTTTTTTTTTCCCACTGCAATTTGTATTTTTGCCCCCCTCCCTCTTTCTCCTTTTGTAATAGGCAAGTTGGCATTCTCGCCACGCATGAACAAGGCTTTTTTTGAATAAGCCAATTCATTTGGGAATGAGGCCCTGCTTCGGTCTCTTTCCAAGTGGACTCCTAGGTTAAAGTCTTGCCTGACCCAAGAAGCCATTTCTATTGCCTCCTCCTTTGGCGAGCTTGTTGTGTGTTGAACTCTGGTGAGGAAAACGAGAGATGATATGTAATACGATGAGTTTGGCTTAGTTCGATTCCCGCCACTGTCGACCATTCTCCGTTTGGGTGCATATCTTGACTAGGTTTTCTCTTGCCTTTTAAGATTGGTGGGGAGATTTGGCAGGTCACGTACTTAATAGTGTTCTACTGTTATGCTAATCATGCAAGCCCATTAACACTTTGCTGCATGTCTGTCTGCATATGCGGGGTCATTTTAGTGGCTATAAACAGCATGGGACCACACTACTCGTCCCCATCAATGCACGGCCCACCAGTCTCGCCTCGTCTCTGACTAGAGTCGGCTATTTCTTGACTATTTTACGTCGCATTTACTACAGAGGAACCCATTTTCCTAATCCTTTATTTCTTAACAATATAGAGCGTGTTAAGTAAAAAGTTTGGTGAATTCGACCTGGGTGGTTGAACATTACTTGTCTCTCTCAAAGGTGGGTGATCCAAACATCGACCATTATTGCTGGGAGAGGCCGGAGGACATGGACACAGCCAGGACGGTTTTTGCTGTTGATGCACCGAACCCGGCGTCTGATGTTGCCGGCGAGACTGCAGCGGCTCTCGCAGCGTCATCCCTGGCGTTCCGGTCATCGGACCCCGGGTACTCTGACACCCTCCTGAAGAATGCCGTCAAGGCATTTGAATTTGCAGACAGCTACAGAGGAGCTTATAGCGACAATTCAGACGTTAGGGATCATGCTTGCCCGTTTTACTGTGATTTCGATGGATACCAGGTACGCGAATCGCCGTGGAAAGGTTGGCTATTAATGTTTTTTGTGATTCTTGAGAGGGATGAATTTTTAAAAGGCAAAAGCTATACCCTTTAACATATTAATCCTCGTCAGGTAGATCAAGCTTGGTTTGACAATTAAAAGGAGTGGATCAAGTTTTTTTAACTGAATTTTAACTGTTACGATCAATCTGTCCATAAAATATTGAATAGTCTCAGTATGGTGGTTGGTGCTTTGACCTTACTGCCAACAAGAAGGCACTTATATTTTAACATGGATTTGATTCCTCCTGACATATTATTAGAAAAACAGCATGATATGACTAGAAAAAACCAATGAAATTGAATCCAGTTCTATCTTTTTCTGAAGTTCCCAAAGGTTCCTTCTGTGTAGGACAAGCTTAATGTATGAACCCTGTCTTGTGTGGGTCTCTGACAGGATGAGTTGCTGTGGGGAGCGGCGTGGCTGAGGAGGGCGACACAAGATGAATCTTATCTGAATTACATCCAAAACAATGGCAAAACACTTGGCGCCGATGAGAACATCAATGAGTTCGGCTGGGACAACAAGCATGCCGGCCTCAACGTCCTCGTTTCCAAGGTCAACCAATTCCAACGCTTAATTGCTCCTCTAATTACCAAATAGAACTATCTGACATGTCTCTTTCCCGAGAGGGAAAATTATGAATAGGTTTGTTCATATATAATTAGTGATTGTTTCTTGTCCACTTCCGAATTTAGAATGGTTACTAGGTGTTTCTGAGTTGCATAATGGCGTGATACTTTAGCTGTATTTTAGTTTGTAAGTTCTACGCATGGATCTCGACCAAAATTTCTTACTTTTGGGAGGATCATACCCGACCAAGATGCTTGCAAAAGCTAAATATCGGACTTGAGACTGTTATCCAAGAGCATATTGAACCGGACTTGAGACTGTTATCCAAGAGCATATTGAACCAAGTACTTGCTCTCTACAAAGATCTCAAAAATTTCAAGCTTCCGCAACAAAGCCTAGTCGTTTCATTGGGCATGATCTTCCTGTGCTTAATTGATTTCGAAGACCATTTATTCTGCAAACGTGAAGTGGATATGGTATCTTTATTCTTGTCTTCCATTTAGACCAAAACATATGGTAGTCAGTGGGAGAAATCAAGAAAGAACAGAGAAGATAATCAAATTTGAGTCGACTAATATTTTTCTGCATCAGTTCCTCACTTTTGATTCAACCTTGCTTCAGGAATTCCTAGAAGGCAATGTCTACTCGCTTCAGTCCTACAAATCCTCAGCCGACTCCTTCATGTGCACCCTCATACCGGACTCCTCCTCCTCCACCCACATCCAGTATACTCCTGGCGGCCTCATCTACAAGCCTGGCGGCAGCAACCTTCAGCATGCCACCTCTATTGCCTTCCTCCTCCTCGTCTATGCCAACTACCTCTCCACCACCTCCCAGTCCATGAACTGCGGCTCTGTCAGCATTGGCGCTGCCACCCTTCGCCAGCAGGCCAAGAGGCAGGCTGACTACATCCTCGGGGAGAACCCCAAGGGCATCTCCTACATGGTCGGGTACAGCGCCTATTACCCCCTCCGCATCCACCACCGTGGCTCGTCGCTCCCGTCAATCAAGGATCATCCCCAGTTCATCGCTTGCAAGGAAGGGTCCATTTACTTCAATTCCTCTGATCCTAACCCAAATGTGCTTGTCGGAGCACTGGTCGGCGGGCCTGGGGAGGACGATGAGTATGAGGACAATAGGGTGGATTTCCGGAAGTCCGAGCCGACGACATATATCAATGCCCCGCTTGTTGGGGTCCTCGCCTACTTGAATGCTAATTCCAATCCTAGCTGATGGATGGACAAGCTGGAGAAGCTTATGTGAATACAAAAAAGGTGTATTTGCAGATCATACTGAATCACTGAAAAAGAATAGACTTCGAAAGGTTGACTCTCGTCTTAGGCGAAGCTTGCCGAGAGTGAAGAGGCTTCTCAGCTTTTTCTTTTTGCGTGATGTTCCGTCAGTAAAGTCGTTAGCTGTCGAATCCAGGAGGATTGTTGAGACACAAGAAGCATATCTCCTTGTGATTTAAGTTGAAAGAGATCATTCTTTTCCTCGCACAACCTGAGAAAGTTCAATGAAATTTTCTTTTTCTTCTCAGCCAGCGTATGACTTTTTGTAGGAGCACATCACATGGATTCTCAAGGAGGTCCTGTGAGTATCAGCATCATCAAAGAGTGACTTTGAATGTGCATATCCTACCAAATAACACGGCACTTCCACGTTGATACTAAGGAAGAAGTTGCATATATCACACAAATGATTAATTAAATGCAAAACCTTGCAATGACATATTCAGCAAAATTTAACGGCTTATTTGACGCAACAGATGAACTTCGCTGACGCAACAGATGAACTTCGCTCGCCATTTGACTCTAAAAATCATTGAGGTCCTTGACTTTGAAGTGTCTTATAGCTGACCGAGTTGTATTTGGACAACAGAACCATACATTCGCATTTAGCACATAGAATTGTAGTGTACAGAGGCCTGAGAAGTCAGATTTTAGCATATGTGGGACTAGATTGTCTGCGTATCCAGGGCCACCGACGACGGGCATGCAAATTCTGATGGCTCGATGGACGACAGTTCACTTGACAGATCGTTCTCACAATGTCTTTCCGAGCATTAACTGGAGGAGAGAACGACGAAACAAGCATGTATCATAACCCCAGACAAATAGGAAGATGAATATAAATGTAGAAACGCGCACCCATCGCTCATAATAATCGTGGGTCTGGTCTGACGCAAACGATCCATTTCAAGGCTTGAAATAAAACGTGGCTCTGGAGTTTATGATCAGCCGCTCAATTGAAAACATCAAGATCTTCCTTCTCTCCTCTTCATGTCGTCTTTCGGTTGAATATCGATCCACGAGAATGGACGCACATAGTCTGACTGAACTCTGCCACATAGTGAAAATGCCTTTACTGTGGTTTCAAACAAGTGAAATTCCCTTCCTCATTCTCTCTGCAAATCCTTAACTGGTCTCGGCCCGGGCTTACATAGACCGGATTCATCATAGCCATTGACCATACAGGCCTCACATATAGTTACCTTGAGCAAAATATCAATTGCTTATAAAAATGAGCTTACCTCTAGTCATAGTGGTACAAGGGGAAGCTTTAGACAATGAGCTACAAATTCCTCTCATACGATGCGTTTAATTGTAAAACACACGAGTCACTCTAACTCTTGGCCAGTGGATCTCGACTTATGAGATATCTTCAACCGGTTCCACATGATCAATGGCTGCGATTGCATTCTATTGGCCCGGATCCATCTGAGAGTATCTTTATACATGTTGGCATATTAATTTTCCTAAATTTTTGGTCGGTCAATTTTTGTTCCCCTAGACGGTAAACAAATCATTTTTGTTAACCTTTCATGTTTACTTAGCATGTTCTAAATGGTATAGGAATTATGGTTTACTAAATGATAGGTCACAGATGAAATAGTCGTTTTGGAAGTGGGCTTGAACCATAACATGGTCGACTTCACTTCCCCGATGAAATAGACACCCGCCACATATTTCTAGTCAGAGTATACCAAGCATTATTTTTCCTAAAAATTGCTTACTAACGTATCACTGCACGATCTAGTATTTTATAAAATGGTCTTATTTTCTTCAGCGTAAGATCCAAATGCACATCGGAAGCTGCAATTGAAAGGACATCCAAGTAGCGAACCCAAGGTAGAGAGTGAATAGCAGGACTCGAGACAAAACACGTAAAAATGTTTCAATTATCTAGTCCTGCAATTGCAACGTGCAATGTCCTAGACTTGAATCATGGGTTTTTGTCCCGTGCAATGATTGAGTCATTCTTGTTAGAATAAAGTGGAAGAATGAATTTCTGTATATTTCAGTGTGTCTAATACTGATGATACAAGGGCCTATTTATAGGCTAGTCTAGGCAACTATCTAAAGTAATAAAATATTACAATATCATAATCAAATCAATTATAATCGATATGAAATCAATTATAAATCAATTTGGAAAATAAATATTTCTAACATCCTAAGATATCTCTAACATCCCCCCTCAAACTCAAGGTGAGATAGAAGAGGTCAACTGGAGTTTGGAGAAAAGATCTTTAAAACGCCCAGGTGGATGCGCCTTCGTGAAAACATCAGCCGTCTGATCAATTGAAGAGATGGGAACAAGACGAACATCGCCACGAAGCACATGAGAGCGTATGAAATGACAATCTATTTCAATATGTTTGGTACGCTCATGAAAGACATCATTATGAGCTATTTGAATGGCACTTCGGTTATCACAATGAATGACCGTTCCACCGTTGTGACGAACTCCCATGTCTTCTAGCAACCACCGTAACCATAATAATTCCGAAGTTGTATCGGCAAGGGCACGGTATTCCGCTTCCATACTCGATCGAGCAATAGTAGTCTGTTTCTTACTCCGCCAGGAAATAAGGGACTTCCCTAAGAAAAAGCAATAGCCTATAGTAGCACGACGATCAAGAGGATCACCAGCCCAATCAGCATCAGAATAAGCTGTTAACTCCAAGGATGAGTCAGCAGAAAAGTGAAGACCATGAAATAAGGTACCCTTAATATAGCGAAGAATCCGAAGAACAGCAGCAAAATGAGTCGTCCGTGGTGCAGTCATGAATTGACTCACAATGTGAACAGCATAAGCGATGTCAAGATGAGTAACAGTGAGATAAACCAGACTGCCAACTAACTGTCGATAAAGTGTAGGGTTTGGAAGAGGAGTCCCATCTTTTTCATCAAATTTGGCATTATTTTCAATGGGAGCGGTAGCAGTCTTGTTATCAGTAAGTCCAGCTCGAGAAAGAAGATCAGTGGCATATTTCGCTTGAGAAAGATAATAGCCAAGAGGAATCAGAAGCAACCTCCAACCCTAAAAAATAACTGAGCCGTCCAAGATCTTTCATCTCAAACTGTTGACTCAAATACAGCTGCAGCTTTGTAATGCCTTCGTGATCATCGCCAGTAATAATCATGTCATCCACATATAATAGTAGCAAAATACTCCCACGAGATGTGCGTTGAACAAATAAAGCGTTATCATAGGGACTGTATACAAATCCAAGGCGTTCCATAGTAGAACTAAACTTAGAATACCACGCACGAGGAGCTGTTTTAGTCCATATAATGCTCGACGTAGAAGACACACTTTACCAAGAGTATGAGTATATCCAAGAGGTGGCTCCATATATACTTCTTCGTAAGATCTCCATTAAGGAATGCATTTTTGACATCCATTTGAAATAGAGGCCATCGCTTAATAGCAGGCGACAAGAAGAAGGCTACGAACGAAGTAAGACGTGCAACCGGAGCAAACGTCTCATCATAATCAATGCCATACTCCTGGGTAAAGCCTTTTGCTACTAGTCGAGCTTTATAACGTTCCACTGTACCATCTGCCTTAGTTTTGATTTTGTACAACCATTTACAGCCTATAGTCGACTTGTTAGGAGGCAAATCAACCAAATCCCAAGTATGAGAGTGTTCTAATGCTTGCAACTCATCCGCCATTGCTTGTTGCCAAAGAGGATTAGTACGAGCTTCTCTATATGTGTGAGGCTCGTGAAAAGAGGCAATTGTGGAATAACAATGAAAATCACGAAGCCGAACAGAAGGTTGACTTACACGGGTGGAGCGATGAACAGAAGAAGGAACTTCCAAAGTTGGATCCATGGATGGCACAGACATATCGGGAGCTGCTGAAGTGGGAGTGGTACCTGCATCAAGATTTGGAGAGGACAATTCGACAGAGGAAGATGTAGGAGTGGTATCTTCAGGGAACAGTTCAACATAAGGATTTGTGAAGAAACGAACATTTGGAATAGTGGGAGAAGATGCAAAAGAATGTAAAGATGAGAACATTTTATGTTCCCAGAAGGTAACATGGCGAGACACACGAAGTCGATTGGATATAGGGTCCCAACATCTATAACCTTTATGCTCAATGCCATAGCCAAGGAAACAACATAGATGAGCATGAGGTTCTAACTTCGTGCGTTCATTTGGAAGAAGATGCACAAAACATGCACTACCAAAAACTCGAAGTAGACTATAATTAGTGATACTGTCATACAAGCGCTCATATGGAGAAGTGTTACCTAAAATAGGTGACGGAATACGATTAATAGTGTAGACAGCAGTATGACAGGCCTCCCCCCAAAATTGTTCTGGACAAGATGCTGAGATTAAAAGAGTGCGTACAGTATCTAAGATATGCTTGTGTTTACGTTCTGCTCGACCATTTTGTTGGGACGTTCCTGGACAAGAACGATGAATAATAGTACTGTTCTGAGAAAGAATTTTAAGAAAGTCTCTATCCTTATATTCCATGGCATTATCAGTACGAAAAACCTTGATATCTCGAGAAAATTGTGTTTTGATCATGGCAACAAAATTGCCATAGATATGGGTAATTTCAGATCGATTTTTCATGAGATAAAGCCATGTATAACGCGAATAGTCATCAACAAAAATCACAAAATAACAAGAGCCTCCCATAGTGGGAGTAGGAGATGGTCCCCAAATATCCGAATGAATTAGATCAAAGGGAGCATAAGACACAGATTCACTAATATTGAACGGTAAAGCATGATGTTTTCCTAACTTGCAAGATAGACAATCAAAGGTTTTATTGTCAACAGAACCTAGATGACCACTTGAAAGCAAATGACTTAGACGAGAAAAAGAAAGATGACCTAAACGAGAATGCCAAGTTTAAGATGAAACTATAGCAGCACAACCAGTAAAGGAATTGGGAAACTTTAAGGAAACAAGCTCAAACAATCGTCCCACTTTACGGCCTGTCCCAATTGTCTGTCTCGTCCGTGGATCCTGCACACGACAACCATTCGAAGAGAAATGAATATCAAAACAAGCTCACATAACTGACCCACAGATATCAAGTTTAAAGAGAGATTGGGAACCATAAAAGTATCAGGTAAGGACAATGTGGGCGTTGAAACGTTTCCTGTATGACTAACTATCATCGAGAGTTATCGGCGGTGTGAATAATAGGTGCTTGTGAGTTATATGATTTTGACTTGAATAAATTGGAATGAGAAGTCATGTGATTACAACACGCAAATCAAAGAACCATGAATCATGAGTACCTGGAGGACGATAGAGTAGAAGAACTAGAGGTACCGGTTTCTTGAAGAATGGAATGAACGGTGGATCGAAGATCATCTAAAGATAGCATGACAGACGAGCTGGTAGAAGAATCCTCTATGGCAGAAGCAGCAGTGGATGGGCGGCGTGCAGCTGCACCTCGAAAACGGGATCGGTTGTTTGTTCCCGTAGGTTGCTTGGATTGCAATTGATAGCAGTTTGATGCACGATGACCAGGTCGACGACAGTGCGTACAATAAGGTTTGCGCCATGAGGATGAGCCAGAAGTAGCAAGCACTGCATCTATAGGAGTGGAAACCAGTGGAGTAGCACGTTGTGCCTTTAAAGTTGCAAGGCGAGTTTCCTCCGTTAGTAACTCTGAAACAACTACCTCAAGATGAGGTAAAGGATCCCTATGCAAAAGTGAGGCTCGTACAGGTTCATACTCATCATTTAGAGCCATCAGAAATTGCATAACCCGCATACGATCACGATATTCAGCAAACTTACGAGCATCAATAGTTGAATCCCATGTTGGTTCAGACAAAGCTAGCTGGTCCCAGATAGCATGCATTGAAGAAAGGAAGTCATTAATAGACTCGACTGTCTCTTGACGCATGCGATGTAAGTTCCCTAACAGTTGATATTGATGAGCAACGTCTGATGTGGAATAACGACCAGCAAGAAGATCCCAGGCTTCCTTTGCTGTATTTAGACGACCAAACTGAAGTTTGATGGATGGAATCGAAGTATTTCGAAACCACGTAAGTATCTGGTGATTCTTGCTCTCCTACTCTTCCAATCGTCCAACAAATGTATCGTCATCTTCTTCGACGGTCTGAGAAGGCTCGCGAAGGTTTCCAGTGACATAACGCCAAAGCTTACGTCCCCTTAGAAAACTAGACATTTCTTGAGCCCATAAAATATAATTTGATCCATTTAGGATGGTCTGAATTGGCATTGAGACTTCTAACTTGTCCATGATAGGCGATATACTAGTAAACTCAATCGATTCTTTGATGAATTTGAGGAAAACTGATATTTGTAGAGCTGATATGAAGAAATTAAGGCTGAAAATAGACTTAGAACGATGAAATACCTCAAGAACCGGTCTAGAAATGCCAAGAACCGGTCGGAAATTGGCTGAACCGGCGAAAAACACCGCGAACCTGGCGGTCGAATCTAACCGAACCGGTCGGAATCTGGTTGAACCGGTTGAAAACACCTTAAAATCGCTCGAAAACTACACGAACCGGACAGATAAAGGAGCTAACTGGTCGGGAAATGACCAAACCGGTCGAAAAACTCCGAGAACCGGTTGGAAAATAGCTAAACCGGTCGGAAAACGCTGCGAACCGGTCCGGTCAACGCCGGTCAATGACAATCGGCGACGAGATGACGTGGGCTGACGTCATTGATACACGCGCAGAGGGTTGACCGGCGCGTGAGGGCGCGTGGATCTCACGCGCAGAGGCTTTGGACGGCGCTTGAGGGCGCGTGGAGTACTTTTCGGCGACGTTCGTTGCTGTTCTGGACTCGTATGGGAATGTAGAACCTGTATATGTGGTTTTCGATTAAAAAATTCTAAGAATTGTTTTCGAAATTTCCACCTATAGTCGACGGCGTCGGTAGTCATCAGTAGTCCTGTCGAACGGCTGACGTGTGGCTTCTCTCCGTGGTAGATCAAGATGCTGCGACAATGGCGACCACTCTCTTAGACAAAACCTCGCTCTGATACCTCGCTCTGATACCATGTTAGAATAAAGTCGAAGAATGAATTTGTGTATATTTCAGTGTGTCTAATACTGATGATACAAGGGCCTATTTATAGGCTAGTCTAGGCAACTATCTAAAGTAATAAAATATTACAATATCATAATCAAATCAATTATAATCGATATGAAATCAATTATAAATCAATTTGGAAAATAAATATTTCTAACATCCTAAGATATCTCTAACAATTCTCATGCGATTCTTTTAAGCATAGTTCTTGGCACAAAACTTTTGAAGATTCCTAGTTTGCGACACATTGTCGAGAGACAAAAGCAAAGGGATAAGATCCAAGGACGAAGCTGTCCCGATTATTTTGGTGGCCCCATGAAGCGGTCACAGGCTAGTTCCACCAACAGGCCCCGCCATTCTGTCGTCCATAGAAAAGAAAAGAAAAATGAATGATCTCTAAAAATCTTAATATTAGCATGCTCTGTGACGCAATCTCGTGCAACCTTATAAGTATAAAATGGCTCAAATTTGAAGTGCCCTAGTACAAGTGGCAAATGGAGAAGGACAAGTGAGTCACTATCCCTATGAAGACTCGTGAACATTTTCACAAACACAATTCTGATGACACAACACCTACTTTTATGGACCAAAACATTTTCCTATAGTTTAGTTGGCCAATTTATTTCTCTGTCCCCATTAACAAAAATCTTTACTATTTATTTACTAAATCTCTACTTCTCTCTCACGTTTGATGCAGAAATTGAAAGATTTGAAGAATATTTTCTTAAAAATGATTGCTTGTATTGCTTAAAATAATTTACAAATGAAGAATGTTTTGTTCATTTTTTTAAAGTGATTTAAATGATTATTTTTAAAAAAATTATTTTCAACTAAATAAATAGTTAAAGCTGACCCACCAAGTTTGAAAAGTGCACCGGCCAATTTTTTTTTTTTTTTTTGAAAAGTGCGAGCACCTAACCCTCAAATTAATTGGTTTCGTGGGCTCCGCCCGGCATCGTCCGTGACTCTGCAGAGTCACGCCCTATGCTCTGCTCTTGATTCGGCTCACTTTCCGGCGCGTTCAGTTGCTCACAATTGAGGATGGTAGGTACGGTGGCGTCGGTAGCACTTGGCATTGACAATTTGTTTCGTTTATATGTTTAATTCGGGATCTTTTATTTCGCGAAAATTTTAATGTGGAAAAACATCATGGCCAATGTTTTTGTTTATTTATCAGGTCTAATTCAAGGTCGCTTTTGTGGCAGAAGAAGTTACTCTAAAAAAAATATCTTTCTCATTTTTCAAAATTTAAATTGCTTAAGATAATGCATTAATGAAAAATCTTTTCGTAAACAATAAAAAACTTATATCCAAACTTGAAAAAAAAATGATTTTCTCTTTTGACATGATAGGAACGCTTAGATCGAGTCCTTCCAAACTAGGCTAGAAATTTTGGTGGGCAAGCACGCAACACGTTGTGCTAGGTGATCTTGAAAAGAGTTTGCCCTTAGCATTGCAACTTCAAATCGAATATATTGAAGCTATGGACACCATGAGTGACTTTGTGAGGTTGTTTTTGGTCAATGCATCATGACACCATATAATGGTTAGCAATAGGACTAGCAATTCTTGTAATGACCCGTTGGCACGACGTGACACAAAACCACACATAGTTAAATAGGTTTGGATTGGGCACAAATAGGTTTGTGCCATAAATGGTTTGCGTGAAAAGATTGTCTTACATGGGTTAATCTACTTAACCAATTTAGATATGATTTGGCACGTTGAAGATCACGTGTCATTTCTTAGCACGACATATATAGACACATTTTAATACGTTTAATAATCATCTCTAAACAACTTTTGTCCTTAATGTTTATAACAATGAGGTCCGTGTCAAAATGAATGAAGGGTGAAATAGAAACATATTTAGGGATATAAAAGTCATTGAAGTTTAGAAAAAGGTGGGGCTTCTTTACACATCTTATCGTGTATAAACATATTCTATGTAATTATTTTGTACACAAATTACTGTATGTAAACAAGTTACCGTCTCTATGGCGTTGATGCGTATTCCAATAACACATTCATTTAATTATGTTAGTGTTGTGTGTCCTGCTTTATTAGGTGCGTTGTCTTCGTGTTAAGGTAGTTCCACATGTCTATTAAACATATCATGTTCAGGTCATCCATAACCCTATTTGGACACGAGAAGATTAATACTACACAAATTGCCTATTTTAGTATTTCATGGGATCAAAACCTTGTTTTGAGATACGTGGTGACAACGAAAAGGGAGGGAGGAAGACTATACTATGGTGTGGGTGAGATGTACTATAATGGTGTTCTGTTCTCCATTGCAAGTTTGAGCTACTATTTTTACCCAAAATACATTGGTTCTCAATTTGGGGTTTGAAGAAGAAGCGAATTTGCCCCCAGTTATTTGATTTGGGGGCAAAATGGGCTATACGATGTCGTTAGGGCAATTAAAGTTTGACTCACTTTGCCAACGAAGTATATATCGGATAGAGAAATTTTAAGAAAGTCACTCAGATTTTTGCTATCCTAAATAGGCAATGACATTTAAGTAATCATTTTCTAACAAAGTGGCATTGCGGTAACTGCTTGCAAATTTTTACAATAAAGTAAGTGTCATTACAAAGTTATGACCTTTAGGTGAGCATTGTATGAAAGTTATAACAATTATAATATTATTTTCCCTCAATTAAAGTATCAAATTCTAATATATTTTGAAGCCTCAAGGGATTTGTAAAATTTGAAATACTATGACGATATGTAGAGAAATAATTGAAACAAGTGAGGGAATTATATGGGATTTTTACTGAGTCAGCTTAGATAATTTATGTTCTTGAATACCATAATTGGTCGATTACTGAATTTGAACACAAACTTCTAAATCGAAATAATAAAGTATGAAGGAAAATTAAAAAGCTTACAAAAAATTTCTAGAAAGCTTTTATAATTGAAGACAAATTCTAAAAATTAGGAATCTTAAAATAATTTGAATTTGAAACTCAAAGCTTAATTAAAACCTAATCCAAATTATCTTCTTCAAAATTTGATGGCCTCCTTGATTGATGCTGAGAGATTCTTCTCCATAGTTGTGTGTAGATGATATGTGTATGATTCCCCCATGCATCTTTAATGGGCCATTCCATTGTAAATTCTGATCTATCTCCACAAAAATCTCTAACTACCTCTTCGCTTGTGTTCTAGTTCAAGGATGACTTGTGCTCCTAATCCTTTAGTTACAATTATCTCTTGGCCGATGCATCTTTCTTGACTCGGATTTCAAATTCTTTTCATGTTTCAAGTCAATATATCATCACTGCGTGACAAGATTTCCACATAGACTCTTTATATTGGAGACTTATATGGGTGCGTATGATGAACAATGAGCTTTCGGCCTCCAAAACCCATTGGGGAAATGCTGGACTGTTTAACAACTATTTTAAAGTAACTTCAAGTGAAAGCTAACATTGGGAAGGCTGAAAGCTCAATGTTAGTAGAGAATAGCTTTGAGCTTTTAGCATTTGACGAAATGCTGAAACTTATTTTTTTTCCAAAATTATCCCCACTCATTCTTCAAATTTTTGAGTTTGCCCTCGTTATTAATTTTTTACATTCTCAAAATAATTCTAAACAAATCAAATATATATAAATGCTAAAAAAATTAAATATATTTTGGTCTTTTAAAAAAATTATTTATATATTTGATTTTTTAAACATATATATTTGATTTTTTTAACACTATTGTCAAAATTTATATTTAAAAGTTGCATACATTATTTTTTTTTTCAATTTTAAACAAATAAAAATTAAAAAATTGCGACGAAGTGTTTGGTCTTTTTAGAAAAAATTATATAAATTGTTTTCAAATTTATATTTAAAAAGTCTCATACATTATTTTTTCATATTTGAAAAACAAAAATTAAAAAATTTTGACGAAAGATTTGGTCTTTTAAAATACACACACACACACACACACACACACACACACACACACACACACACACACACATATGTATGTATTTGATTTTTTTAGTATTATTGTCAAAATTTATAATTAAAAAGTTGCATACATTATTTTTGTCAATTTTAAACAATTAAAAAATTAAAAATTCTGATGAAGGGTTTTTTTTTTTAAATTATATATATATATGTATTTGATTTTTTAGCATTATTTTCAAATTTATATTTGAAAAGTTGCATATATTATTTTTTCAATTTTAAACAAATAAAAATTAAAAAAATTTCGTCGAATGATTTGGTCTTTTTTTTAAATATGCATATATATATATATATATATATATATATATATATATATATATATGTCTTTGATTTTTTTTTACCATTATTGTGAAAATTTATATTTAAAAAGTTGCATACAATTTTTTTTTCTTTTCAATTTTAGGAAATAAAAATTAGAAAATGCGGATGAAAGGTTTAGTCTTTTTTTTAAAAAAAAAAATTATATATGTATTCGTTTTTTTAGTAGTATTGTCAAATTTTATATTTAAAAATTTCCATACATTTTTTCAATTTTAAACAAATGAAATTAAAAAAAATAATATTAATCATCCAAAAGCTTTTCAAATGTGTATTCTATCAAATGACTTTTCTCTCAAAATTGCTTTTCAAAGCATAGTTTACTAAATGGCTTTTGTATTTACCTAAAGTTGTTTATACTAAACTACTTTGTATTTTTCCAATAAGCTTTTAAAATACTAAACCAAACGCACCCTACGAATTCTTTAGCCATTCTAAACATGGGTTCTTGGGCTAAATGTATTGTTATGACCTTTATTGTGAATGAGCTTGTCTAGGTATTCTTTCGAATAGGCCTTATACATTAAATGTGTTATAATGGTTTGGTTTGGGCCACTAGCATTTTCATGTTTTGATCCAGATTTTTCCCCGGGTGTCAACAGCGGTAAATTTGTGATACGTCGGATATCTTTTGGTATTTTCTACTAAGATTAACTGTATTTTGGAGTAATTTTTCTTTTTCTTGATTAAAAAAAAAGGATTACATCTCTTCCTTTAAAGGGGAGAAATAGCGTTAGTTTATTCCTCAAATAGAAAGGACGACGTGCTTTCGGCTTGGACCGATCAGAAAACCTATTATACATACGCTTTTGCTATGGCTTATGGTCTTGGGGCACTGTTGGCCCAACTTTTCTTTTTGGGCTTCTAAGCTTTTAAGGCCCGAGTTTTCCAATTGTAAATTCTATTCTGTTATTTTTCCCTTAAATTTTGGAATTTGTCCTTCGCTAGTTCTTTCCTTTTTCTTGATTTTCTCACTAGAATCAAACATATTATTCTGAATTTGACCTAAAGCTATATTGTTAACCCTCAAAAAGGTAGAGTCTGTCTTCCCTTACATTCATCCTTTGATAGGGGAAATTGTTATTTAAGGCATTTAGCTTAGTCAAGCAATTGAATTGTAACCTTTAATATTGACTTTTACGACATTCTTATGGACTAATCGATTGAAAATTATATGAACCAAAGGGACAACTTGGTTCATATTGCAAATGACATTTAGACGATTGCTAAAATAAAATGTTAGACTATTAAGATATATATATATATATATATATATATATATATATATATATATTTTTTTTTTTTCTGAAGGCAAGAAACTAAAGTGCATTTATGCTAGAAAAGCTTAAACTTATTTCGCCCAACGAAGAGCTTTGATTTTTTCTTGTCAAGTTAAAACGTTAATCCAGTTGTGAGCAAGTGGTAATCTACTTGCCAAATAATATAAGTGGACGTCTTCAACTGTACTAGCCAACCCTTCTCCAATGTCCGGACAAAAGCAATGCGACAGCGCTATTCGTCGCTTCGGTTCTACTGAAACCAATGATACAATAGCCACGCTCTAGTCATTCAAGTGAAGGTACCGCTTTGATTTGACCTCATTACCAACAAACATTACCGACGCAGTAAAGCAAGAGTAATCTCGTCTTTAAAAGTTGATTTTCGAAGTCGTTGTACAGCTCGACTTCTAAAGAAATTAATATATTTAGGATGGGAATAGGGGTTGCAACGTCCGTCGTTTTCTAGTTGGTCAGGATACTCGGCTCTCACCCGAGAGACCCGGGTTTAAGTCCCCGCAACGGAAAATTCTTGTGCTGGTTTTTTTTTGGATTAAATTTTTTGCCTTGGAAAGGCATTGGTTAGGATACTCGGCTCTCACCCGAGAGACCCGGGTTCAAGTCCCGGCAACGGAAATTGTCTTTTTAGCGTTCTTATATTTTTTGTTTACATGTATTTTATGAATTTCGCCGGCAATGTTCTCTCTCTTTTTAGCGTTCTTTTCTCTTTTCGTGCGGACTTCCCTGCTTTGATGGGATTCGAATTCAAGCCTTACCAGCTTCTACTGCTCGTGATTCTCTCCCCTTGCCCCGCTCGCACGCAGCACGTCCGACGGCGACGGAGGAAGAATTAGGGTTCTTGCTTTCTCTCTTGCCGGAGGTGCGCACGTGAAGTCTCTCGCACGATGCGCGCGCGCGCGTTGTTTGTAGGGGTGTGCGTGAATTGCTTATTTCGTCGAGATAGTTGATCGGTGGTCGATGATGCAGTGGCTTGTTTGCCAATTCAGCTATAGTGTAGTGTAGCGTAGTGCGTGATTGGTGCTTGACTCAGGTGCTTTTGGTAGGGCTAGGGGGTTGTTGTGGGAATTTGATATGCTATTCTGGGCGATTCCTATGGGGGAGATTGCGGTGGAAGAATAATTTTTTTTTTCGATTTTTTCGTTGTTCCCCCCATGGCAAATTCTTGGGTTTTCTTTTGAGCATGCTGGGAATGAATTGTGATGTGTGTTTCGTGTTTGATGGCCTCCTTTTGGACTAATGTTTCAATAGAAATGCCTTTTGATTTCGATTTGGTTACTCTTGCTGGACTTGGCTGTGGTTTTTTCGCAAACTTCCTGAGGGAGGCAAACAGGGCAGGATATCATATGGGTTTTACACGAAGGGAAAACGTCCTTTCCATCTAGCCAATTGGAAACATTGCTCATGTTACCTTGTTGTGCCTCGTTTGTCGAATTTAACCCATGTCTTGGAATTCGAAGATCATACTTTTTGTCAGTTGTTATGGCACCATTAGGAAATCAGCCATCTTTGAGTCATGTTCTAAGAAATGTCAAAAGTTTGCCTTGTATGCACATGCTCAATCTGTTAGGCCTTGAGGAGCTGCGCTTAGGAAATTTACATAGTTCATCGCTGATGTACCATTTCATACAAAAGGGTTCTTTTGTTGTCTGGAGGGCTTCTTGCCCATTTTGTTTGTTTTTCTCTGTTAGTATCCCACTAACTCGCAATGTGTCTCGTGTCTGATGGCCTCCTTTTGCACAAATATTCAGAGGAAATGACTTTTGATTTGGATTTGGTTGCTCTTGCTGAAATTGGGTGTTTTTTTTCGCAAAGTTCCAGAGGGAGGTGAGGAGGGCAGAATCGCATATGGAATTTACATGAAGAAAAATGTCTTTTCCATCTTTCAATTGGAAACTTTGCTTATGTTACCTTGTTGTGCCTCGCTTGTCAAATTTAAACTATGTCCTGGAATAATTCAAAGAAGATACCTTTTGCTTTTACTCATTGCGGCATTTGTCAGTCGTTATAGCACCATGTTCTAAGAAATGTCAAAAGTTTACCTTGTATGTACATGCTCAACCTGGGATGCCTTGAGTAGCTGCGCTTAGGAAATGTACATAGTTCATTAGGGATGTACTATTTCATACAAAACAGGTTCTTTTGTTGTCTGGAGGGCTTCATGTCTTTTTGTTTGTTTTTTCCTCTTGGTATCCACTGGATTTAATGTTAAAATTGTTTGAAACTTAAACTAGTGATATAAAACTTGGGAGGTTTTTTCCTGTAAATTCTCATGATTGCTTGTCTGATTAGAAAGATTTGGTGATGTTCCTGGTTGTGCTTGACGGTATTGCTCTCTCTGCAATATGATAAGTTGCTTTTTGTGTCTAATGTTGTGTGTTTCCACCATAGATATAGTCATGGCTGTTGAGGATGATAATGTTGAAGGTTCGATATCTTCAGCTTTTCTTGCATTGATGGATTCTAAGCAAAACGAAGATCTGCTTTCAGCTGAGGACGTAGCGTGGATTGACTCCTGTCTGATCAAAGATCCTGAGATTCTTGAAAGTAGCTGGGATTCTCTAAAAGATGCCTTGCTTGGAGTGCTTGACTTCCATCCTGATTTTACCAATCATTCTTCAATGGAAAGTGATGACTCCATCGTAGAAGATGACATTGAGATACTTACTCCATCAAAAATATCAGTATACGAATGCAATGAATCTTCTGGAAGAATGGTTGAGGATCTCATCTCTATGGATAAGGAAGAAGGAAGAACGGTTGAGGATCTCATCTCTATGGATAAGGAAGAAATAGACGGTGAAAGTAATCCTTCTGGCAATAGTCCTTCCTTACGAGGTTCACTAAGAAATGCTTTTCAACCTAATTTCCAAGAGTTCCCTGAGGAGAGGACAAATGACGATTCAGAATTGAATGTGGAAGCTGCTGAGACAGAGTTATCAAGTGCGGAAATTTTCAAGGTTTGGGATTTAGATGTGCCAGATGAGGAAGACAATTTCGCAAAAGAGTTGAATAAGGCACTTGGAGGAAGCTCCATTCAGCCTTCTCCATCACAATTAGAATCTTCAATTGCACGGAAAGACTCAAAGGATGACATGGTTGAAAACCTAGTTGCCGGGATTGCTGACCTGTCTTTAGAGCAAGATTTACCGCAGTAGTTTTGTCTAGGTCAGTATTTTGGCGCATAATTATTGATAGGTTGGCTTGAAATTATTGTCTCAGTTTTTTGCAAACAGAGGAGGACATTGAGTTTTTCTGGGTTTTGGATGGGGAGGTTGAATTCTGGGTGGGTCGAATGCTGGTGCAGCACCAAGATTAGCTCCATGAGAACCTCTACCCATTCAGTAGCGCTTTTCATTTATTCTAGTGGTGTTCTCTCTTCTTCTTACATTTATCTTTTTTGAGCGCTTTGACATGGTCCTTGGAGCCATTGGGAATTCTTACAAGGTATATAAGAACTTAAGATTAGTGTCACTAAGTACCAAAAATTTTCTTGAAATCTCAACCCAACTTGTCGACCGAAAAAAATCCAACCTGGATGTTTACAATTCTAGGAAGTGAAAACTTTCAATGTGGTCAAACTCAAGGTCGTTAATGGGAAAAAGAAATACAGTAAACGATGTCCAATGGAGACTTTCTTGCCCGAGGGATGTTGCGAAAGGAACACATGCTTCACAGAACCACATGTTCTTTTCAACTGCACATTTTAAGGTGAGATGGTTGGAGTTTATTGAAATGGTCTGACCTTTGTTGCTCATGCCAGGTCCTTGTCAGGAATCAGTTAGGAAATCTTGTCTTGCTAGAGCAAGACAAGTCATTGATTGTAATTTTCCATGTCAATTCTACAGAATTCTTCATGGTTATGAAGACTGTTGGTTAACCTTCTTACCTACAGAAATTAAGTTGCCCGGGCGAAGCCTCAAGTCACCCTCTAATCAATTTTCCTTGAAAGTATCGACGTGAGACCTACATGTGGCGAAAATATGACATCATTTCATGCCCTGTTCAGAAATTACTTGCATCCTGAACTAGCCACACTAGCCATGTTCACTCTTAGGGAAAACGTTGAACTCCATGTGACTGTATCATTGCTGGATTGGTGATTATCCTTAGTGACTTCTCTGTATGTTGAGCCACACTAGCCATGTTCACTCTTTCATGGCAAAGACTGTCACAATTGTCTTTTTCTCAGGCCCATCCAGACAA
Source organism: Eucalyptus leucophloia subsp. euroa (assembly GCA_017140325.1). Taxonomy (NCBI): domain Eukaryota; kingdom Viridiplantae; phylum Streptophyta; class Magnoliopsida; order Myrtales; family Myrtaceae; genus Eucalyptus; species Eucalyptus leucophloia. The sequence continues at coordinate 30,785,006 of CM029474.1, read as the reverse complement.
ATTGGGCCTCCTTAAAAATCTAAATTTTTGGTGACTGGTCTACTCTTGACGTGAGAACCGTGACCATAAATAATAGCAACAAAAAGACAGAGGGCTAAGAGAAATTATTTGGAGCCTCAAACTCACTCTCCACATGAATCTGAGCCCAGCTCCTCTCGCTGAATCTGGTGAACATGATACATTTGTCTACTCTTCAAACCCCCCAAAAGAAATATCACAGTACTATAATTTCTTCAAAATCTCGAGGTGGGCATAAATCTTTGCATACCAACCACGGATGCACCGACCAAAAAAAAAAAAAAAAACCACGGATGCAAGAGTGCCAGGTGAGCAGGTTATCATCCACGTGGCAGGGCCCGATTGGGCAGTGCACAGCGGCCTCAAGTTGCACATCTTTGACAAGTTCCCTATAAATCCTTGGGGAGTGAGGGAGTGAGAGTTTGTGTGGTAAAGAGAGGCAAAGAGAGCTTCCCAACGAGGAGATAAGGAGATAAATACATAGTGCACGCGCACACACTCTTCGCATAATTTTGCATTGGGACTTTGAGAAGCGAAAGAAGCAAAGCAAGAAGCAATGGCCTCTGCTTCTGCAACGCTGCTCAAGTCATCCCCAATCCTTGACAAGTCCGAGTGGGTGAAGGGTCAGTCTATCCGCCACGCCTCGGCCACCACCGTGCGCTGCCATCCTGCTACCGCCTCTGCCCTCACTGTCAAAGCCAGTTATGCTGATGAGCTCGTCAAGACCGCGGTATGGTTCTTGCTGTTCTCTTTTACTTGAATACAAGTTAGATGATAGGTGATGTGTGTTCTTCATCTACCAATATAATCTTGCAACAAGTAAAGTAGGCGATGGCACGTGTTTCTCCAGTTTATTCACCAACTTGAATAAACATCGTCCGAAAGTCTAATAAGAAGTTTAAAAATCAGCGTCGGCACATACAGTGAATTTGACAATTAAGAGTGAGGCATGAGTTCTTGGCTTGTGTTATGTCCACTGTAAAACAGGTTTGATGCTGAAAGTTCTTGAATAAGAAATTTGATTAGGATTGTCCATCCAGTACCTCACTAGATATCAGTATCTGACTAGTGATTTGTTAAGCTTTAATTGGTTACGTAAGCTAATTATTGCTCACGACTTTGTTCTACTCCCACGTTCCGAGTTCTGACACCCTGCCCAATTACGTTAAGAAATATTAGGAGACAGACAGCTAGAACATGTCTCGAGGCACAACTTTGTTTTAAAAAGGTGCTACCAATGTTCATGCACATTCGCCAATCTCCATGCACTGGGCGCTCATGTATCACCAGCCTTAGTTAGGCGAGATCCACCAGTGTGGCCGCCAGATTTCCACCCTAAGCATGCTTCAAACGTTACGGTGCAAAAAACGCATCTGCATCTAACCTCAGCTTCACATGATCGTGGTTTTCAAGCATACAACTGCTTGAATCATAATTCATGTCACTTTCTGTAAACAGAAAACCGTTGCATCGCCAGGACGTGGAATTTTGGCCATGGATGAATCAAATGCCACTTGCGGGAAGCGTCTTGCCTCGATTGGACTAGAGAACACCGAAGCCAACCGCCAAGCCTACAGAACTCTGCTGGTGACAGTTCCAGGGCTCGGCGAGTACATCTCTGGTGCCATCCTCTTCGAGGAGACTCTCTACCAGTCCACAGTCGATGGACGCAAGATGGTTGATGTGCTTGTTGAGCAGAACATCGTCCCCGGTATCAAAGTCGACAAGGTAAATTAGCTCACCTATCTGTATGATTATATCCATATGAAGTCCTCAAGATATGACATTTTTGGAAGAGGAATTCAAGTGGTGTGAATTCTTAGGATTTATTCGTGGAAATGACAGGGTTTGGTGCCTTTGGCCGGTTCGAACAATGAGTCCTGGTGCCAAGGTCTTGATGGCCTTGCTTCCCGCTCGGCTGCTTACTACCAGCAAGGTGCTCGTTTCGCCAAATGGTATGACAATCCGCATTCCTCTATCCTTTCCTTTCAAATGCTCTGCTTAGTGTCAAATCATTAGCTTAAACATCTTAATTCACTATTTTTTTACCCAATTCCACATTGGCAATATCCCCCATCTTTGATTTCGTAAAGAACTTATTGAAATATTTGTCATTGAATCAGGCGTACTGTTGTGAGCATCCCGAATGGCCCATCTGCCCTGGCTGTGAAGGAAGCTGCCTGGGGTCTCGCCCGCTACGCTGCCATTTCTCAGGTAAACTCAGCTGAAACTGAGCGTTTGTCTATTTGCAGTTGCACTTCTCTATTACAGTTTGTAAACAAATGTCTACTTAACCTTTGGCAGGACAACGGGTTGGTACCAATTGTGGAGCCAGAGATCTTGCTTGATGGTGAGCATGGAATCGACAGGACATTTGAAGTTGCTCAGAAGGTTTGGGCTGAGGTTTTCTACTACCTGGCTGAGAACAATGTCATGTTTGAGGGTATCCTCCTTAAGCCCAGCATGGTCACTCCCGGTGCCGAGTGCAAGGACAAGGCCACTCCTCAACAAGTCGCTGAATACACCCTCAAGCTTCTCCACCGCAGAATCCCCCCGGCAGTCCCTGGAATCATGGCGAGTCTCACTACCTATCCCTTACTTTTAACTGTGAACTATGACTCGATTCCGTTTGCTCTAGTTTGTTTAGTTTTTCAGTTGTATTCTTCTTGTTCTTTGCTTATTCTAATGATAGCAATCTTCCTCATATGAGTAGTTCTTGTCTGGTGGACAATCTGAAGTTGAAGCCACCCTGAACTTGAATGCCATGAACCAATCGCCAAACCCGTGGCACGTGTCTTTCTCATACGCCCGAGCCCTCCAGAACACCTGCTTGAAGACATGGGGAGGAAGACCCGAGAACGTGAAGGCAGCCCAGGAAACCTTGCTTGTCCGCGCCAAGGCCAACTCTCTTGCTCAGCTTGGCAAGTACACTGGTGAGGGCGAATCCGAGGAGGCCAAGAAAGGAATGTTCGTCAAGGGCTACGTGTATTAAGCCGTTCACTGTAGGTGGAAGTGGATGATCAAAGTTGGGAGACTTAAGAATTGATCCCTCTCAGCGTGTTATGATTATAGCCACGGAGACTATTTTTGCACATCGAATGTACTGTTCAGCCACTCTATAAACTTCTTGTGATTCTGGGATTATTTAGTTTGGTGAGTTTATGCGTTGCTATATTTGGCAAACAACCGATCATTGAGCTCTACATTTTTTTGTTTTTAGGTACAGGATGTATTAAAAGGAAGATAGCAGAGACTTTATGTCTCAAAACTTATTGGCGGGTTGTTGAGGTTCAGACTAAACTTGTCCTAATCGCCGTGGGAATTACATTAAGGTTTTTCTTAGTAAAGGATTAATACTTGCACGAGAAATGAGAATTTAAGAGGACAAGCCGATCATTGAAACTATAAGGTGCGAAATGAGAATTGGCAGTTTTTTGGCTTTCTGCCATTCATTGCTGCTTCAGTGCGATATGCAAAATTGCAAATTGCTTTTAGAAGCCCAAAAGAGCGTTCAAGATGCTCAGTTTGCTCATTCCTCGAATGATTCGCCCATATAAATTTCAATAGAGGATTTTATGCATGATTTAGCTCTGACTTACATTTTTCACAAGAGCTGGAACTGGTTCTATCCCAGTTTGCAAGCTGTGCTGCTTCGCATGTGAACTTTGCAGATAGACAAATATCTACAGTTGGACCACGGGTAGCACAGAACTAACATACGAAATACACATATAGAGCAATTCACAAATGCTCAGCAGTGTGCTATTGTAGATTACCTACTGAGAGAAATCGCACAACAAGAGGAGACAAGGGTTCTCTGGATTAAGATAGTAAGTAATCTTTTGCTGAAGAGCTCTCAACTGTTGAATTTCAATTTCATGTATTGAAATTGAGCTACAGATTGTGGAGTTGACGTTTGTGGTTTAGACGCCAACAGGAGACTGCAAAGAAATAGGGCCAAAAAGAAAACTGAATATTTTCTCAGATCCCTGACAAGCCTTTTAGCTTGCAAAATGCGTTCTGTGCGGATATATTCTGCCAAATGACATGCAATTAAAAGAGGAAAAAGTATAACCGTTGTTGGACCATCGCAGTTTTCTCATCAATACCAAACATCTTCTGAGGTCAAGAGAGCTAAGCCAAGATAAAGTGGGAAGAGAGAATGGCCCAGAAACTGTTGTAGTTGAAGTTATTGTCTTCTAATTCTGCTATCTTCAACTCAACGGACTCGGAGGAAACGCCTGGGTTGACATGGTACAAGTTATCTTGTATCACAAATATTATCCAAATAGATATAACGAGTCACACTGTTCCTCAAGCTCTAAAGGTTTGAACTTCCCAGAGGATCCACCCACTTGATGAACCGACATAACTCTTTACCGCTCATCTCCTCATGTGCATTCGTTAAATTATCTACCCTCTCTTGATTCCTAATACTGCAGCAATAATTGTGCTATCGCAACCTGAATAACTTCAATTTTAGAGTGTTTCGATTCACTGTCTCTTGACATTGACCTGCTTCTATATTCATGTTCAAAAAGCATTATCATGGCAGGGAGGAAAGGAGAGCACCTTGGAGCGTGTCTTTGCATGGTGCACTACATGGTTTCCCCTTTCAACCGAGCGGGTCTAACCGTTGGCCTCTGTAAGCAATGTCTCTTGAGTACACGGACAATGTCGACTGATGTGAAACTGACTGAGGCTGACAGCCATTAAGATTATGATCCAATGAGAGAAATGGAAGTTATTGATGCTGGAGCTCTCCTCCACCGTGTCGATCCAAATAGACTCGAAGTGGAGATGCAGTATACGGTTCAATGCTTCAATGAGAAGCCAATGAGTTGTTATTTCCAGCATGCATTATGTTCCCTATGAAGAGATACTCATGAACTTTAACCAAGAAAATTTATGCAAAAGCCTGAATACTTCAGCGACATGGATAACAGCTAACAGCACGAGTAAATATTCCTTCTGTGTAAGTGGTCCTAACACGAGAGCGCGAGTTCTGAACTCCAGCAGTTCCATTGAGTATTTGCCATCAATGCCGTCTTCTTCACCATTAATTAGGTGCTTTAAGGAAGGCGAGACGACTCCTCATAGCTAACCTGACCATCAGGATAAAGAGATAACCACCTTGAACCAAATCCATCTATTCCTACTGGAGAGAAGTTTCACTGCCTTGACTTTGTTGTTTGCATAACTTTTAACTGCCGGAGGAAGTCTAAGCACAAGGAATAATGAAGACATCATGCTGTATCTGACAGAAAGCGTTTGAAAGTTACACAACATTCAATATCACAACTTTCATACAGCACTTATTTTGCTGTCATAACTTTTTTCTATTAATCCTTAAGTGTCATAATTTTTAGAAAATGTTCAACTGAGTGATGTCGGTGATTTTCCGTGCCAGAAAATCCAATTTGGTATAAATTTAATGATAACATCGTATGAGTGGCCTGTTGGGGAAATAAGTCATTAAAAGCGTGTAGAATGAGGTTGCTTGGCACTTTACTTGCTCTAAATTGACCAAGTGGGGCTAAATTAGATTCGATCGACCATTTTACTAATAATGAGTACATCATCTTCCCTTACGAGTAGAGTCCGACAAAAAGAAAGTGAAGCGTTAGAAAGGGAAAAATCAAAACAACAATCGGGGATAGAGGTTTGGTAGATAGAGATAAAGCAATGGAGTTGCCACTACTAATTTTCCAAAAGAAACCTAGGATGATCGGAGAGCTAGGTGTATGAGTAAAAAATACTGCTCATTTTCCGAGAAAACTAAAGAATTGCAATCTGGAGGCTTTAATTATGTGTGGGTGAAGAGTTATCGTCCTCATGAGTCATGACCCCCTTCAATCTCGTAAAATGATTTCCTCAATCACGAGTGCAATCTTTATTTTTCCGAGAAAGTAATCCGGTGAAAAATCTTCTATTCATATACATTCTTGCATGAATCCACGCGCCTTGCGTTTTTGAAGACATGCATGAGACCATATTATGAGTTATTCAAAGAAGAATAAATTTCGACCAAAAAATGATGAATAAATAATCTTGAAAAAAACGGGGCCATGTTATTATATGGCGTACTCAAAGAGGTGTATTCTCGTCATTTTAGCTGTATATAGTATTTGATGATAAAAAACTTTAGAACTTTTCAAAAGCATTTTTGGGCAAACGTGACATATGGCAAGGCCTTGATTCCCAATTCGTCTCAATGTCGTGATGGGAAAATTAATAAAAAAATTTTCAAACCTATTGCATTTATGGTAATTTAATCATAAACTTTCGTTTTTACTAATCTAGTTTTAAACATTTTAATGATTTGTCAATTTAGTTTTTGGCCAATCTCGATTTGAAATTGCTAACGCAATGTTCTAATTAGTGCTGATCATCCTACATGGCCTTACTAGGACTAACATGGACAATTTTTTTGTAATTTTGTAATTTCTATTAATTTTTTCAAATATTTTATTATTTTTTCTTTTCTTTTTATTTCCAACTCTAAGCTAGTGAAGTTGGTGACCGGCCCTTGCTGACCATAGGCGAGGGCTAAAGTCCTCTTGCCCACATGGTGGTCGGTGACCGAAGTTTGAAAAAAGAAAAAGAAAAGAAAAAAGAAAAAAAGAAAAAAAAAATACAAAATCTATCCATATCAACATTGGCATTATCCGGCCAAAATTGTTTGAAATGAATATAAATTAATCTTCAAAATGTTTAAGATAAAATTGATAATTATGAAAATATTGATTATTAGATTGGCATAATTAAAATATTTAGACTAAATTAATTAATTTGAAAGGTGTAGAATTGAATTGACATAACTGTAGTATGTTTTAAAACATTTTTGGTAATTTCCCTGTGATGCGACCTACGGTTTAGTTTACATGCAGGAATATTTCTAATGCAAATATTAAAAACATACAAAATAAGGTCTAAATGAAAATGTGAAATTTCCTTGATAAATTGTCAAAATATTGATGACTAGATTAGCATAATAACCACTTCGTTTTGTCTTTTTCAATATTTTATTGAAACAACAACCTATTTACTGAGATTTTCAATATTATTTAAGCATAATCATCCTAATTCTAACTTAAAATGGATAGTTTAAGTAGTTATTTGGTTTCTTATGCCTATTTACAGAGAAAATATTCAGTAGTTAGATACTACTCTTCAGTGGTTGGTGGCGAGTATATACCTATTTACATCCACCCTGCAAATTGGTACATGTGTCACGGGCCGATCGATAACCTCTTGGACATGCTTTCTTTCGGGCCATGACACACGTCTCTTTCTCTTCTTCCTTCTCTGTCTGCAGCTACCTTTGAGTTGTACTTCTGTGCCTTCTCCCGTTGTTGCCATTACCGGAGTTGCTAGCACCATGTTCAAGCCATTGGCGAGTGAGGTACTAGCTATGGACCAGCAGTGTCATTGGCCAAGGACGAGCAAGGCTCATGTCATGGCCTTGTCGAACTTCCAAATTTAGAGCGTAGCCACAAGCGCGTCTTTGGAAATGCGGAGTAATGGTCGGCCATGGATAGTGCTTTGTCCACAAATCTAGTGACGGTGGTTTGAGTGGTCAGCTGAGGATAGGAAAAGCCACCATCACTCACCGGATTACTGGAAAAGGCTATTTTCATTGAGCCAAACAAAGAAGATGTAGAGCATATCAGGAGATAATAGCCATCTTCTTTGCCAGGCCACTGATCCGTTGGAAAGGCCATCTTTGCTAGCCAAACAAAGTGGATGCAGAGCAAATTTGGAGATGAAAGCCATCTTCTTTGCATTTGGTCGGCTATTGATGGTGGCCTGAGCCAAATACTTCATGACAACAACTTTTTCTAGAAAATACGAAATCTGGAGCCATGGCCTCAAGGGACGAGGGCTCATTCACAAATTTGGCAACTGTAGGAAGAAAGTTGGCAGAAGACAATTAACCTTTTTTTGATGCACAATGAACAGTTTACCTCGGAACGAACATTGAATTACAGGTGGATGGCGAACAATATGATTTCATGATGGTCTAAATGCAATCACAATAAAAACATCCAATTTCCACAGCGTAAATGCAGATGGTCTTCATAAATGAGTAATTAATTGCCTTTTTTTCTTTGATGGAAAGGAGAGAAAAAAGAGAGAACGATTTCTTTTTTTCTGAACGTTCTTTCTGCCAAAAATGTCCAAATGATTATCTTCATAAGTTTTTATATGACTCCCTCATATCCTTTCAAAAGGTGTCTTTCCATCATAACATATCAAGACGCACCAAGACGAAATGGTGCGTCTTAATTACACCCCATCATTGACGTACTAATAAAGTATAACATCTCCCACTCAGGTATGATGGACTTGATAGCGCTCTATCAATAATATAAGGCATTCAATATTTATCAACTTTAGAAACAATTCATACTAGAAACAATTCATACTAGTAAAAAAGCCGTGCGACCAGTGAGTACACTTGCACTTGGGAGCTCAAATTATGCACTTATTAGGGATGGCATAATGGCTACAACCCTAAATAATAATAATAATAATAATAATAATAATAATAATAATAATAATAATAATAATAATAATAATAATAATAATTGATGTCTCATAATGTCCTAGACATATTTTACTACATCAATCCAAGTATACATATCCTTTAAAGGTTATACTTGACTATTCTCATAACACAACGTATTTACAATTATATCCACAACTACAAAATACGATATAATTAGTCAGCCAATAAATACATGCGATAGATGTAAAACAACAATAGTCTTCTTTCGTACTCATGTGGGGTTGAGTACGCATCATTAACATACATCAAACTTCCATCAGCATGAGCGTAAGGAACAATTTCCATTCACCTTCCATGATAGGGATATCAATGAGATTACAGTGCTATATATCGAAATACTCAAGAATCTTCATTATATAAGACTCTTGTGATAAAGTAAGGAATTTCCTTGATTGATCTCTTTTGATCTTAACTCCTAAAATATAAGCAGCTTCTCCCATGTCATTTATTTCAAAATTGGAGGACAACTATTTTTTTATGGTGATAACCAAAACCTTATCATTTCTAGCCAATAGAATATCATCCACATAAAGTGATAAAATTGCAAATTTATCTTCAGACTGCTTAACATATACACAATGATCTTTTTCGATCATCATGAATCTAAAAGTTGTTATGATTTGATGAAAATGAAGATACTATTGTCTAGATGATTGCTTAAGGCAATATATTGAGTGATGAAGCTTGCAAACTTTTTGCTCTTGACCTTTAGTTATGAAACCTATTGCCTGTTTCATATAAATTTCATCATCTAAATCTCCATTGAGAAATGTCATTTTTACATCCATTTGATGTAATTCAAGATCTAAATGTGCAACGATGGCTAGGATAAGATGTATTGATGCAAACCTTACAAATGGTAAAAATGTTTCCTCTTAGTCTATACACTTTTATTGAGTATAACTTTTCACCACAAGATGAGCCTTATACTTTTCAATGGATCCATCCGTCATTTGCTTAATCTTAAAAATTCATTTGTTTCCAATAGTCTTGCGATTGGGTGGTAGATCAATCAAGTCACATACGTGATTTGTCTTCATTGACTCCATCTCATCTTTTAAAACTTTTTTCTATTCTTCCTTATCAGAAAATGAGAGAGCCTCTTGAACAGTTTTAGTCTTAGTATCGTTTTACTGAGCAATCATAAATGCTTCATTTTTAATCTCAAAACGATGATAGGGAATACTTTTACGATTATTTTTACGTAATCGAACTTCCCTTGAATTCAGTTCGTCAAGTGATGCAACACTCCAACTAAGTCATATATGTTGAGGTAAATATTCATTTCTCACTACAATATTAGTATGTGTGTTATTATGATCTTCCATCTCATATAATTAAAAGTCCTTATCAATATCACATCTACTGGGAAAATTATTTTTCAAGAATGTGACATCTCGTGACTCCATTTCAGTCATACTTCCATGAGCTTGTTCACCTATGGACATGTATCATTTGGAGTGTTCATAATATTTTGTAAAGATACATTTCTTTCCTTTATAACCTAATTTGCTATATTTATGGGAAAAATCATGAACATAAGCTGTACCTCTCATGGACGTAAATTACTTAAGTCTGGTTTTCTACCAGTTCACAATTCATAAGGGGTGGAAGTGACTAATTTTGAGGACACTCAATTAAGTACATAAGGAATAGTCAATAACACATCTCCCTAATATGAGATAGGTAAATTTGCTTGTGCCATTATAAACCTAATAATTTCCAATATGGTTCTATTCATTCTCTCAGTAACCTCATTTTGTTGCGGAGTACCATGAATAGTCAATTATTGTACAATTCCCTTTTCATCACAAATAGCCTTGAATTAATTAGATAGATACTCACATTTACGATCGGTTCTCAATGCATTTATTATTTTATTTAATTGATACTTTACCATCGTTATATATCGTCTAAAGCAATCTAATACTTCTGGCTTATGTGAGATCAGAAAGACATAACTAAAATGCGTGAAGTCATTTATAAAAGTGATGATAGATACTCACGTTCAAAGGACCACATATGTTAGAATGTATGTGTTGTAATGGAAATTTAGTTCTAATTCATTTACATAATGGTTTTTTAGATGCTGTTCCCACTAGACAATGTTCACATATGGGTAGATCAACATTAACGAGTGACCCTAAAAAGCATTCTTTAGCTAACTTTTGCATTTTCTGTAACTCGGTATGACCTAATCTAACATGCCAAGTACTTACATCAATCTCAATATTACTAGAAAATGCAATTAAAGAAAAACAACTATCAACATTAACATTGTACATATCATAGTTAATGTCTAATACTATAAAACTATTCAATACATGACCAAAATCATAATAAACTATTCCAAATAAAATTTCAATACAATTATCATGAAAATTCAATACATAACCTAGACTAAGAAGAACAACTATGGAGACCACGTTCTGTCAAATATCTGGAGCATAGAGGACATCATGTAGGAATAAGCTTCGACTACCACATAAAATTAATTTACATGTGTCGATACCCTTCACTTCAACTCTTGAGTTATTCCCAACATATATCCATCTTCATCCAGGCTGTATTTGACGATACTCTATATATGCTTCTCGGTCTCTAACTACGTGGTCTGTTGCTTCTGAGTCTACAATCTACATTGGATGAGATTTAGTAAGTATTATAATGCTAGAAACAAAAGCATTACTTAAACTAATTGAGTAATAGGGTACCTTTTTCGACTTAGTGCATTCACAAGTAAAGTGACTCATCTTGCCACAAGTGTAATACTTCATCTTGGTCTTGTCTTTCTTCCTATCACGCTTCTTGCATTAGAAGGTCTTAACTCTCTTAGGTACCTGATCAGTCTTCTTCCCTTTGTTGTTGAATTGATGATCCTTTTTGCGCTTGAAACCCGAAACTTTACACAAACTCGAGTTAGTAATATAAGGATGGGTAGATGATCCTGTAGCCTCTAAAGGCTCATCCTCTAATTCCAAATGACGCGTTTTATCATTAAAAGTGATAATATTCTCATTATGGTCATGTTGATCTTTATATACTCCCAATTGCTAGGAAAAAACCTTATAACAACCTGAACTTAATATTCATCAATAAGGGAGTGACTTGCTGACTTCAGCTCACAAATCATGTTTGATATCTTCTGAAAATGCTGCCTCATTGTTACATTTGGACACTTTTGGTATGTGTCAAACTTGATGGTGAGTCTCCTCAATTTAGTAGCAAATGTACCTCCAAACTTATCTTTAAGGCAATCTACATTGCTTGAGCTTATTATAACTTTCAAACTTACACATGAGATCATCTTGTATATAACTTAGCAACATAATACGAGCAATGCTATTTTTCTTATTTTAAGATTGATAAGCTTCTAGATCTCTCTTGTATTAAGCTGGAGTTCCATACTTATAATCATCCATGATGTGGTTGAGGGTTTCCAAAACCTCTTGCTCTTCAATGATTTACTGAATCTTTCAACGCCAAATATCATAATTATTACCATTAAACTTCTCACCCTTAATGAGATCATCCACAATAGTCTTGGATGTCGAAGTCATAATCAATTGTTATAACACATTGGCATAATAAATGCAGAATCAATATTAACACATTTTTCAGAGTAACACACATATTTAATTTGCAGCAAAGACAAACTAAATTAATGATAATTCAACAAAAAACACAGAAACGGAAGTTTTTTTTTTGCTGACCTCACAGAAACGAAAGTTCACTATGTTCCCAATCAACTTCTATATATGATTGTTCTATTATCATTAATTAGTTTAATTTGCACAAATTTTAAGTTCTATGTGAGAATTCATTCGAATTCTACAAACTTACGAACTTCAACTAGAAAAAATAATTACATGACTTCAGTAATTTCTACAATTTTCCATTAACACAAAGGCACAGCATGATGTGAACCAACATACAAAAAACAATCATACAGCAACTATAATCAAAACCGTAATTCAACATGTAATAAAAAAATCAAGGATTTCCAACCATTGATTGAATTTATTTCGAACTAGAAACTTGCAAGCACATTAAATTATATACATGTTATTATCGAACCAAGCTCTACACATCATATATGTTACCATTTTCATGTAGGTTAGCTTTTGTATTTTCAAAACCATAAGAAAATATAGGCTAAAACGGAATAAACAATACATTTATATCGCAAAAATACGCTTACTTAGGGTTTCGTACACATTTTTATACCTTTAAAAATCTCAAACATGTAAAATAACTATACCATAGTGTGGAGAACATCTATATGAACCAAACGCCGCCAACCACATGACAATTGGACCACCCATGCACCCACGTGCACCGCTTGAGTGTGCAACACGTGTGGTGCACACGTTGGTTGGCTCGACCGGTCCAATTGGCGACCGGTCTGATCGGTTTGACTACTGGACCGATTGACCAGTTTGGTCTTTAGTCGGGTTGGGTTAGGTCAAGTCTTGGGTTGGGTCGAGTTGCTGATCGGTTGCCAGTTAGCTAACAGCCGCCAGTAGGGTGACGTCATTGATAACGTCATCCAATGGTTATCGACCGTTGGATGACGAGTTGCTCATGTGCTGGCCGGCGCGTGGTGCACACCCACGCGCAGTGGCTTCTAGTCATGCGTGTGGGCGTGTCTAGTGTCCTTTGGTAGTGATCGATTTGCCATTCGACTTGTCTCGACAATTACTTTCACCATGTATGTTTGAAAATTGATTTTGACTGAAAAAATATTTTGAAAAGTGGCCAAAACCATACGGATATACGCGACCTCCAAACCTGTTCTTCGCTTCAGTTCGTTTTCAACAATTCATGTTGCAATTTCTGAGCAATAAACATCCAGACAATGAAAAGTTCATTCTCTTGATCCTGATATCAAATGGTAAACGAGAAAATTTGATGGAAAAACAATGTAGAAATCTGAACTGGGCTCTGATACCAATGTAGGAAGAAAGTCGGCGGAAGACGACTAACATCTTTTTGATACGCAATGAACAATTTACCACGGAATGAATGTTGAATTACGGATGAACGACGATCAATATGACTTCACAATGGTCTGAATGCAGTCATGAGGAAAATATCCAATTTCCACGGCGTAAATGCTAATTATCTTTGTAAAGGAGTAATGGATTGCCTTTTTTTCTTTGATGGAAAGGGGAGAAAAAAGAGAGAACAATTTCTTTCTTTCGGAACATTCTTTCTACCAAAAAAATCCCAACAGTTATCTTCAAAAGTTTTTATATGGCTCCCTCATACTCTTTCAAAGAGTGTCTCTTCATCATAACATATCAAAGCCAAACAATGTGTCTAATTGCACTCTATCATGGACGTACTAATAAAGTATAATAGCAATGGTGCCACGTTAGCAACTTTGTTGGTGGCAATAGAGAGAGAGGTACATGAGAAAATATTGCATACGTCTTCTGTGCCAGCGTGGAGAATAAGAAGACACTCCAAATTGCGCCGTGTGTCCAAGTGGGCCCAAGTTGTTAGGCCTAATTTTGAACTTGAGAGCGGCACTTCTTCTTGAGCTCTGCCCTGCTTGCTCGAGACCCTCTCACGATTGACTCTCTCTCTCTCTCTCTCTCTCTCTCTCTCTCGCACCCGACTCTCTCTCCCTCCAAGCCCTCATCCAACCGATGACCACTGCACTTGACCGACGCACCACTATGCTGCCCTTTTAGCTCCGGCTCCGGTTCGTCCCGCATGCTCCCTCCCTCCCTCTCTTTTCGCCTGATGCTCTCAACTCCGCACCCTTCTCTCCCTCCGACGAATCGCCGAGCCCTCGTTTGACCAGCAAAACATCGTGCCGCCTTTTTGGCTCCGTCTCCGGCTCCTCTGTTGCCTCTGCCATAGCCAAATTGCTGGCCCCTCTTAGTTGTGCCTTTGTTCGACGAATCACCGTGTTGCCTCTAGTTTCGGCTCCCATCAACATTGACGACGTCACCCCGGTTGCCTCCACTTTCGCCTATCCGATTTAGGTTATTGCTCAAATTTTTTATCATGGGGATGAATTGCCCTAATTTGTTATCGTGGGGGTATGATTAGGGTCATCCCGAATCATGACCAACCATTCTTTCATGTATACATCATTCTTTCATGAAATTATGCTTTGGTTTTCATTTTATATATATTATGGGTGTTTGACTGGCATAGACACTGGGTTCTATCTTCTCCTCGTCTAAGCCTGAGCTTGTTTTAAAGCTCTGTTTGTATTGGGAGAAGATTGAATACTCTGGACGTGTGTGGTTGATGCTTTAGGAACCTAGCGGAGATTTCATGGGCTGAAACCGAAGCTGAGTTCATTGTGGAATCTACTAGGAATTTCACTGATAAGGAAAGGCAGCTGCTCACCTGCTCACTAAAGGTTCGTTTTCAAATTCCTATTAGTTCTAGTGCTAAACTAATCCTCAGTGTTTTGAGTGCTATGGTTAGTTAAGGAAAATCCAAGGAATTAGTTTTTGTCTCCTTAAAGGTTCTCTCAATTTGTAAAAGTGTTAGTTCTCTCTGTATTTTGAGTTTGCAAGTGGAGTTTTTGCACATAAAGCCACTACTTGGGCAGTCTCTTTTCTTATGTATGAGAAAGGGTGTAATTGCTTTTAAAAACATGGAAAACTTTTTCTGTTCTGTCATCTAGTTGTAGCTTGATAATCTGGAGAAATTAGAAAATAAATCTGAATTTTATTTTGTTTGAACTATTGATGGATTATCACCACATTTGCATGTTTGAGTGCCGTTCTCTTTTGCCCAAATTCCAAAAAAAAATTGAGATTTATCAATGCTTAACCTGTTGATTTCTAGTTGCTGAGTTCTGCTTCATCTGCTCATGCCTTCTCCATTTGTTTTTTTGCTGATTTCTGGGACTTCTTAACTAGTAATTATAGCTAAGGCTGAAGACAAATAAGGCTTGGTTCATTAGGAGCTCATACATGTTTCCTATTCACTCTTTTATTTATGTTGTTCTCATGGCTAATATTGCTTGTTGAAGCAAGCTGAAGATTCCATGACTTCATTATGATTTGATCATTACTACCCTCCTAGACATTGTCTAATCAGCCGACTAGGACAATTCCATAAGTGAGCAAGATTAAACCAAGTACAAAGTTAACCCAAGAGGAATATCTCGAAACCATAATGTATGAACTAAAGCACAATGCCCCAAGACATGTGCAATCGACTTCTTTTAGTTGTTCAAGTGCAATTTGCTTAGATACTTCTTTTAGTTGGTCAAAAACAGTTTCTTTCCGTTGACATATCACGTTCGGTGCAGACAATGTTTGACCTTTAATTAAGGGTTGGAACTTGTGTGAAGCCATCTTTATATTATGTTTGCATATATAGGATTTAGCTAATTACTTATGAAGTGTACTCTAGAGTTTTTATGCTCTTTCTATCATCCATGTATTCTACATGTAGCTTTCGAGCTATGTGCCCATCTTGCCAATTTGTACGCTGTAATGGCTTCCAACAGTAATCATTTTTGCTATTTTGAACATTTATTGTTTGAGAAATGATTATTGTTCGATCAAAAATATCTTGCATGATTATTGATCCTCGATTTGGAACACCATATTTGAACATTTATTATTTGAGAAAATAATTATAGCTATTTTGATCTAGTAACTTTTATTGTTTGAGAACTCAAAACGAAAATCGCTTATACAGAAGTTAGCACCATTGTTGAACAATAATCATTGTTTGAGAACCTGAAAACCAGAAGTCAGCAACTGTTCCATGACAAGTGGAAAACTTGAGCCATGTACAGATACGGACTGGAGTAGCTTCTCCTTGCAATAGAATGCTTGCATTGTTGCTTTATCACATATGGTTTTTCTTTTGGCCAAATTTCTTACCTCTTGTATTATTGTTCACTTTTTTGAGTTTCATAGAGAGACCTCTATCGAATTCTTGATCTCCTTATTTAATTCTGATCCCACCCGTTAAAGCTCAAAAGTTGAATGAGTTTCCAAAATCTTGAGAATTTCTCCATTTTAATCTTCATACTGGCATTGGCCCGCACTTTAACAGGTGTTTCCCCTTCAGTTGCTGCTGTGTCTTTGAAAGAAACGAGTACAGTACTTTTGTTAGATTCTAGAAGTTAGGTCGGAAGATAATCAGCCAACTAGAACAAAGCTGTAAGTGAGCAATTTCATATCAAGTGTAAAGTTAACTTTCGTCTGCTTTAAACAATCACCAAAATCTTAACTTTTGGGTGGAGAAGGTCCTTATTTGGGGGTTTGTTTATCTTCTAGATTCAAGCTCATTCTGGGGTCCTTATTATTATGTTGGATTTAACTTTGAAGCTTGCCGATTGGGACTGTTTTGGTGTCATTTTAATCCTAGTTTGGGTGCTAATTTGCATGTGTAAATTTATCAGATGGCTGAATTAGAGATGATTCTTCACCCGTACTATATGAAATATATTTGGCTTTTTTGAGTAACAGATGAAATAATTATATTTTTTTCTTTTAATTGCAACATAAAACTTCCCATCTCGCACATGTAATGCGTGATATGGAAAAAGACTACAAGTTTGTAGTAGGAATGATTTTTTTTTTAAATGAACTTGAAGCACAAAATAAATACTTGGCCTACGCAATTAGTAAATGATTTGGAGTAAGGAAAGATAATTTGGTTGGAAATACTAAAGGAGAAATAACCCGACAGACTTTTGCGTGCAATTGTGAGGGCTATTATACTCGTATCAAGTTTAAGGTTGACAGTGGTGTTTATGAAGTCATAGAGTATATTTTTAAGTATAATTATGCATTTATTCTGGAAGATCAAAATCATTTGATTAGATGTGGAAGAGTCATGTTCGATACTTGCAAGAGTGTAAAGTTGACATTGGGAAGACTATGGCATATAAGTTTTTAGTAAATGAAGCATGATGGAGCAAAAACTTAGGTTTCAATTTGCATGATTGTCAAACATATTTGTAGATGAAAATATTCAATGGTATAAGTGGGGGAGATTGTCAAAGTCTTTTTAATCATTTTCATAGTGTTGACACTTAAATTTTGGTGACCTAGTCGTCTATTCATCTTATAGAAAATTAAGGATTAATTTTTAACTCTCAAACAAAATACTAGAATTAACTTGCATAGCATGTAGTTTTATGAGCATTTATTTTATTTTTTTATTGCATTTGCATTGGATCAACGATGGATGAATATGAATTGATGGT
Organism: Eucalyptus leucophloia subsp. euroa; assembly: GCA_017140325.1. NCBI lineage: Eukaryota > Viridiplantae > Streptophyta > Magnoliopsida > Myrtales > Myrtaceae > Eucalyptus > Eucalyptus leucophloia. The sequence goes on along the minus strand of CM029474.1, from coordinate 30,767,214 downwards.
TTTAAGCTTTAATTTGACCAGTTAGACTAGCCCCATGGTGATGAAAATTTGACGTAGCCCCTTAACTCTCATGACCTAAAATTCATTAGGATGTTTACCAAATCGATAGATTGAGGAAAGGAAATTGTATTCATTTATTTAGTGGTGTGAGATTTGCCTAGGGTTGTACTAAGCAAGATTGCAGACAAATATATTCAACGTTCTAGAAAATTGAAAGAAGACGGATTTGGTTAGCCGTAGGAGATAATATTGGTAGGGGAATCATACAACTTGATACCCGAGGGATTTTCGATCAACAGGGAAAAGAACAAAGCAATTGAGGAATAAGAGAATCTGTCCATGTGTGCTAAAATAGAGAAAAGAATTCCTTGTTGATCACAGCACCTGTTGGGATATAATATGCGGAAACGATAGAATCTTGCAATTTACGTCAACGGGAAATCACCAGAGAAATAAACGAGAAAAATAAGGACACTAGAAATTTACGTGGTTCGGTCCAAGTATCGGTACCTACGTCCACGGGGAGAGCCAGCAGCAAATAATTTACTAAAATTGGAGAATCAGAGTTTACAATCGTTCAATTGTTCAAGTGTTTTCTACACCTAGATTTAACTCCAAACTCAAAGTGTTTATAAATAACAACTCACTTGAGAATAAACTCACAGTATAAAATTATCGCGCATTCAATGCTCGAATGAAACGCTCTACGTACGTCAAACAAGAACATCGTCTTCACGTACATATCCTCTTCGTAGGGCTTTTGCAAGCGGCACGGACGTGCGGCTCCTCTTTTATATTCTCGTAGGGTTTCGGTAGTCCCTCGTCGAAAAAGAAAGAAAACCCTTGCGTTTTATTTTGTCTTATGCATGGGTGCCCAAGGTCAAAAGTTTGCCCTTGGGCCCACCACTTACAAATCTTCACGAAGGACTTCGGTGGCTTCTGACGAGCAGGGAAGAAGGCTTGTCCCAAAAGCTATTTCCTTTCTCGGCTCCACGTGCATAATACGAAGAAATTCATATCTACCAATTTCTTTTCCTTTGTAAATCTAGCAAATCACATTTTTGCCAATGCTTAAACTCGAGTCATAATTCAACAATTCTCCATCTTGGCTCGATGTTTGAAGTCAAGTTATAATGCTAATCATCCACGCTGCTCTCTCAACGCCTCGACAGGCTCTTACTCTCCACAGACGCCAATAAAGCTCAAGTAGAGCTTGAGCTTGCCAAAGGAACAGACTTAGTCATCATGTCTGTCGGGTTATCTGTTGTAACAATCTTTTTGACAATAACAATACCTTTAGCTAAGATATTTTGGATGAAATGATACCTAATGTTGATAGGCTTCGTTTGCTTGTGACAAACTGGATTATATGCCAAATATATCGCACATTGGTTATCGCAGTGTATATCCACACTTTTCTGTTCTAACTCAAAGTCTGAGAGCAAACCTTGTAACCATATCGCCTCTTTCGCTACAAAGATTAGTGCCATATACTTTGCCTCAGTCGAAGACAAGGCAATGTGATCCTGTAAGGATGCTTTCCAACTAACTGCATCACTCGCTAGCATAAACACGTACCCCGTTAGAGATCTGCAATCATCCAAGTCACCGGCATGATCCGAATCCACAAAACAAGTGGTTTCATTACCATTACTATTCCTCCAGTACACTATACTCACGTTTATTGCCCCCTTCAAATATCTAAGGATCCACTTCACAGCTTCCTAATGAGCTTTACTAGGATGCTTCATATAGTGACTAACCATGCCCACAGCTTGTGAAATATCAAGCTTAGTGCACATTATGGCATACACAATACTACCCAAGGTACTAGAATAAGAAACATGGGACATATGCTCATTCTCCTCCTCAGTTTACGCTAATAATTTATCTGAAAGTTTAAAATGCTTCGGTAGAGGTGTACTTATAAATTTTGTTAACTGCATATTAAAACATGCTACGATCTTCTCAATATATTCCTTTTGAGATAGATGTAAAACTCCTATAGTCTTGTTACGCAAAATCTCCATACCCAAAATTTTCTTTGCAACACTTAAATCTTTCATCTCAAATTCAGCATTTAACTGCCTCTTCAACATATCAATATCGAACATATTCTTCGTCAACATATAAGAGTAGATAAATCAAAGAATCATTTTCCAATCTCCTAAAGTAAACGTAACTATCCATCTAACTTTTTGTGTAGTCTTGACTAGCCATGAAAGCATCAAAACATTTATACCACTGTCTAGGAAACTGTTTCAACCCATGCAAAGATTTCTTTAACAAGCAAACATGATCTTCCTTACTCGGAATAGCAAATCCCTTTGGTTGTCTCATGTAAATCTGCTCCTCTAACTCACCGTGAAGAAACACAGTTTTCACATCTAGCTGCTCTAATTCGAGATCCTGCGAAGCAACTAGGGCAAGTAAAACATGAATATAAGTATGCCTTACCACAAGAGAGAACACCTCATTGTAGTCAATGCCCTCACGTTATGTATATTCTTTCGCCACAAGTCTCGCTTTATACCTCGCTGCCTCGACACCAAGAATGTCCTATTTCCATTTGAAGACCCATTTACTTCCGACAATCTTTTGGCTCTTGGGTATTTTGACCAGCTCTCATGTTTGATTTCGATGGAGAGATTTCATCTCTTCACTCATAGCCCCTAACCACTGCGACGACTCCAGACTAACCATCGCCTCATAGTAAGACGAAGGCTCATCTGTCTCCACCTCATCACCTACAGTCAATGCATAAGCAATATCTGTATAACCATAATATACCGGTGATTTAATTTGACTTCTCTATCTATCTGCGGCTATAGTCTGTTGCGGTTTTGCTGGTTGTTCACAATCACTGACTTTAGGAATTGCGGCTTCATCTGTAGTCTCAACCTCTATTACCTTTGAGGTCTCTAGAATCTCCACCTGAAGTTCCACCTCACTTATGACACCATGATCTGTCTTCTCTACTAGTTGTGTCTTAGAACTCCTCTTTTGAAACACTACAGTCTCGTCGAAGATAACATCTTTGCTGATTAGAAAATCAGGTGATATGAGATTAGTGGACCACAGCCGGTAGCCTTTCACCCCGTGTGCATAACCTAGAAATATGCACTTCTTCGCTCTCAGCTCAAGCTTAATATCACTCACATGCGCATATGTAGGACATCGGAATATTCGTAATTCGGAATAATCAACAGGTTTCCCCAACCATGACATGTTCACTGCTTCGGCCCAAAATTCCTTACCAAGTCTTACATGCAAAAGCATGCATCGAGCTCGCTCAAGCAAAGTTTTGTTCTTCCGTTCTGCCACGCCATTCTGTTGTGGTGTCCTACATACCGTGCGGTGTCTTACAATATGTTCTTTCTCACAGAACTTGATAAAATTTTTACTACAGAACTCCATGCCATTATCAGTTCTCAAGCACTTGATGTGCTTATCTGACTGCTTCTCAATCAAAGTCTTAAATTTCTTGAACTAATCAAACATATCATATTTGTACTTCAGAAAGTAAACCCATACCTTCCTCGAATAATCGTCGATAAATGTCAGTATATATTGGGCATCTCCTTTCGAAGGAACCGAAGACGGACTCTAGACGTCTGAATGAATATATTCAACTAGTCGTTTGGTCGAATGAATAGCTGTAGTAAATTTAACTCGATGTTGCTTGTCATAAATGCAATGCTCACATAAGTCCAGCTTTCCTGTCTTCTGACCCTTCAATAACCCATTTTCACTTAGCATAGTCATACCTGCCTCACTCATGTGCCCCAAACGTATATGGCATAATTGAGTCAAGTTAGAGTTTGACTCACCTGATGAAACAACAGCGGTTTCGATTACGGTCTCTCCAAGTAGATGATAGAGAGTATTCACTTTCTTCCCCTTCATCACTATCATGGCACCTCAAGAAATCTTCAGTACTCTACCTTCAGCGGTGTACCTACACTCGATGTCATTGAGTGTCTCCAGAGAAATAAGATTCTTCTTGAACTCTGGTACATGCCTCACATCTGTCAATGTGTGCACCATCCCATCGTGCATCTAGATCCGAATTATCCTTATTTCCACAGCCTTACAAACTGTATTATTCCGCAAAAGAACCCTACCACCATCTGCAGCTTGATAAGTAGTAAACCAGTTCTTATGAGGCATCATGTGATAAGAACACCCCGAATCTAGCACTCATTCGTCTCTTGACGAAGTAGTAGTCACACATAAGACATCTTCTGCATCACTAGTGCTCCCCTCAGCAACGTTTGCTACACTGCTTGTGACATTTTGCTTATCAACTTTATTTCTCCGCTTTGGACAATCTCTTCTGATATGTCCCTCCTCGTGACACTCAAAGCACTTCATGCATCCTTTGGACTTTCTATGATGTGATTTTGATATGCTTTTACCTCTGCTGCTACTAGGCTCTCGATGTTGTTATCTACCCCGAATTGTCAGTGCTTGCGCTGCTCCTTTCGCCAGACCATCATCTTGCAACTTTCTCTGCCACTCCTTAGAGAATAAGGCGGATTTTACCTCCTTTAAGGTAATAGTAGTACGCCTCTGCAATACTGAGTCAGTAAAGTGCTCCCATGACTCTGGTAAAGAGGCTAACAACATCAGGCCTTGCTCTTCATCATCAAGTATTTTACCGACATTCTTCAGATCCAACATGAGTTTATTAAATTCATCTAGGTGGGTTCTGATAGACGTACCTTCAGTATATTTAAATTGAAACATCTTCTTCAGTATATACAAACGATTATTCAAACATTTCTTCACATAGAGTGCTTGAAGTTTTGCCCATAACGCTGCGGCATCCTTCTCCTCAGCAACCTCTATTAAGACCTCATCCGTCAAATTTAATAGGATTATGCTCTTTGCCTTTTCCATTAGCTCTACCTTCTCAAAGGCTTTCATTATTATCGACAACTCATTTTCACCATCCAGTGTCTTGACCAAATCTTGTGTTGTCAATAATGCCCGCATCTTGATGCTTCATAACACAAAGTTGTTGCTCCCATCAAACTTCTCAATCTCAGATTTCCTCTCAGACATAATTGTAGTAATAGAATTTCCGGATAATAATCAGACAAGCAAAAGCTTCAAATCACAATCAAGAAATTCCAACCCAAAGCTCTGATATCAATTGTTGGGATATAATATGCGGAAACAACAGAATTTTGCAATTTACGTCAACGCGAAATCACCAGAAAAATAAATGAGAAAAATAAGGACACTAAAAATTTATGTGGTTCGGTCCGAGTATCGGTATCTACATCCACGTGGAGAGCCGACAGCAAATAATCCACTAAAATCGGAGAATCAGAGTTTACAATCGCTCAGTTGCTCAAGTATTTCCCACACCTAGATTTAACCCCAAACCCAAAGTGTTTATAAATAACAACTTACTTGGGAATAAACTCACGGCACAAAATTACCGCGCATTCAAAACTCGAACGAAACGCTCTACATATGTCAAACAAGAACAGTGTCTTCACATACGTATCCTCTTCGTAGGGCTTTTGCAAGCGACGCGGACGTGCGGCTCCTCTTTTATATTCTCGTAGGGTTACGACAGTCTCTCGTCAAAAAAGAAAGAAAACCTCTGCGTTTTATTTTGTCTTATGCATGGGTGCCCAAGGTCAAAGTTTGACCTTGGGCCCACCACTTACAAATCTTCATGCAGGACTTCGGTGGCTTCTGACGAGCAGGGAAGAAGGCTTGGCCTACTAGCTATTTCCTTTCTCGGCTCCACATGCATAATACGAAGAAATTCATATCTACCAATTTTTTTTCCTTTGTAAATCTAGCAAATCGCATTTTTGCAAATGCTTAAACTCGAGTCATAATTCAACAGCACCCACTCAATGATGAAGGAAGAGATATATTTGTCCAAAGAAGAATAAGCTTTCTCACATATAAAAATAGACTTGATATATACTAAAGGAGATATTTTTGGTCAAAAGAGGTAATTCATGAAGATTTATAGTGAAAATGTGGAAGATCAAGAACAAAATATTATTTCTTTGTGGTATAAAGACAGAACAAGAAAGAAAGAGAAGTTGAGAAATCGAAGGATCTTTCCGAATATTCACGCTTCTGTTTTGAGGTTTAGGAGTGAACACTATATAAAAGGAGACAAAGACGTTTTAAGGGGGCTGGGGTTGGGGGGGGGGGCATGGCCAAGACCCAAGCTGATGCCCCCACCATAGTGCCCTCATTGTCCATGACGCTTTGTTAATAAGCTGCTGCCCTGTTGAGCTATTGTGGACACCACGATTTGACATGCCCAATTCGCACTGAGTTTTCTGACTTACTACTCTCTGTTTAGACACATTGCTGCTTGACCTATTGAATCGAACTAAAAGTGACATAGTTGTTGCTCTGACTTTTAGCATCGCACAGGTCAACAACGACAAAACCGTTGTTGTTGGAAATATGGTTTGATATCTTAGGAGATACCGATTTTGAGTATCAATAATTGATTCAGTTAATTGGTAATTAGCTTAGTAAAATAGGACATAGAATCATTATGTAATCAATATATATTTCTTTACATTTCTTTCCCATCTTACTTCCTCTCTCTAATATTGTAAGTGGAAGAGTGTACATTTATAAGAAATGCACAGAAATACTTAATTACATTTTTTCCTCTCCATTCTAGTTCAGTTTCTGTCATGGTATCAGAGCAATTTATCCTGGTCTAAGCTTCCACAATCTGCCATTCGGTTTCCTTTTGGCTAGTTGTTGCGATCCAATCTTGCAAAACAAACCAGCCATCGAATAGGAATTCAATTTTTTTGACATTGTGTCAATTTTTTTTCTTTTTAAAACCTTCAATGGAGGAAACTCCTAACTCACCTCAGCAAGTTTCGTTTCCAATGAAAGAAAACACAATTCTTGTTCAGCAATTAGCCGCACCTTCACCTGCTTCGATTCAAGCCCAAGTTTTGATTTAATGGCCGCACATCAATTGGTATCTAGTCCATGGCCAATGGGCTATTGGACCTAGTTACATGTGGGCCCAACAAGACTTACTTGGAGAGGAAAATGTGTCGGGCTTTGGAACTCGGCTCGAAGGACATGGGCCAACATAGGAGAACCACTCCAGTGGTGGATTGGGCTGGACAGGATCGGGTTTCGGACCCAGATCCATTCCACCAGGTCTGGGGACGAATCCCTACTCGGTTCCCCAATTTGGATCTCAACTTGGTTTCTTGCCCTATGCTTTCCCATTCAACAGCAATTGTCCTCAGCGCGGTGACCCCCTCTACACATCGCCGATCGATGGACTGGAGCTACGACTCATCAACATACAGCTTATGGAATCGGACAACTACAACACCTGGGCTCGAGACTTCCAGCGAGCACTCATGACAAAGGACAAGGACAGCTTCCTAGACAGAGCCGTCCCCTATCCGATTGATGAACGGTTGCAATGCCTTTGGCGAAAATGCAATAAGCTAGTTCATACTTGGATTGGGAACTGTCTTGCTCCTGATGTTACAGTTGGGCTTCCACCGACTGAGGACTTGAGGACGATTTGGGCGAACATTCGAGAGATGAACAGGAGGCTCGATCTGGCGAAGCTCTTCACCATTACTCAAGCCATCTCAGAATTGAAGCAAGGGAACTTATCAGTTGATGCTTGCTTCAATCGACTCTCAGCTCTCTATAATGAGCTCGAAGCAACCAAAGAACACCTCAAGGGTCTCGAGACTATGCTACAACAGTATTGAGCAATTAAAGAGAGGGAGAAAGTGACTCATTTTTTATTGATTTTAAACGACACGTACTCACCTTTTCCATAGCAGATCTTGGCAATGGACCCAATGCCATCACTCGATCAGATCTACCAATTGGGGGTCCAAGAGGAAAGCCATTGGCAAGCCACGATTGAGCACGGAAGAGTGGGCGAAGGAGTCACCTTTGCTGCTATTCAAAGAAGTCTCGACTTAGCAAAGGTGCCGCACGGTGTCCATAGAGGTTACAGCTTCGCCAGAGGGACCAAGAGCTTTGAGCAAAGAAGGCGAGCACGATTTGGGGCTGCTGATAGGAACTATGGAAACCCTAACCCTAATTTGAGAATGAATGATTAGGATGCTGGAAGGAGATTGGATGGCCCTCATTCCCTGACTTATCCGCCCGAAACCAATGGCCAAAATTAGAGAAGATTGGACGGTCCTTATTTGTTCACCCACCCAGCTGAATCAAACGGCCCCTATCTGGCCACATCAGCACCCGCGTATAGAGCATCTGACAGCCCACGAAGTGCCATGTTATCCATAAAAGCTAATGGGCAAAATTTCAAAAATAAGGGTAAATATTGTGAATATTGTAAACACCCTCATCATATTATTGACACGTGTTGGAAATTACATGGAAAGCTAGGTGATAAGGACAAAAAGAAAAAAGAAATTGCTGTTTACCAAGTTTCGGCATGGAGGACTAATGGTGCAAATCAAATAATTACCCAAGTTCAATACCGGAATATTATGAAGGCATTAAATCAGCTGTCAATTAATGACAAGATTGCAAGTTTCTTAGGTACCTTTTCTATGTAAGACGAATTCAATATCAGTTGATGCATGATAATCGATTTAGATGCTAGTGATCACATAGTCTGCAATGAGCGGTTATTTTCTAGTATTCAAGAAAGGCCACATTCCTCAGCATCCATATGTCTACCCAATGGAAATACTACTCATGTCAGCAAAATTGGAACTATCCACCTTAGCTCAAATATCGTTCTAAAAAATGTCATTTTCTTTCCTGATTTTGAATTCAATCTCTTGTCAATCTCAAAAGCTTGCGGAGATAATTCTTGCCGTGCCATATTCAATTCCAAAAATTGCTTCTTTTAGGACCTTTTGATTAGTAGATTGATGGGCTTGGGTAGTATCGCAGGAGGACTATATTTTTGGACCAATCTCCAAAAAGATCTTGATTTCATCAATCAAAGCATTTATTGTAATGCCACTACTAGTAATAAAAATATTATTTTTCATCAACGTTTGGGTCATACTGCACATTTCCCTTATCCTAAATGTCCAATATGTCCATTAGTAAAACAATCTCGAACAAAATTTCCTCTCAACACATTGAGAGATACTGGTGCTTTTTCCTTACTTCATATGGATATTCGGGGACCCTATCACACTTCACATTGTGATGGGTCTCGATTCTTCTTGACCATTGTTGATGATTATACTCGTGCTACTTAGGTTTTCCTTATGCAATCCCAGAGTCAAACTTTTTCTACATTGTTAAATTTTTTATCTCTCATAAAAAATCAATTCGACAAACCTGTCCAAAGGATTCGCATTGATAATAGACGTGATTTTTTTTTCTGCGAAATGTGTCTCTTTCCTTATCTTCTCGAGGAATTATACATGAGAGTTCATGTACTTACACACCCCAACAAAATGGGATTCTTGAGTGCAAACATCATCACCTCTTAAAAGTGGCTCGAGCCCTTAAATATCAATCTTTTATATCAGAAAATTTTTTGGGGCAATTGTGTGGTCACAACAGCTTACTTGATAAATCGCACGTCAACTAGAATTTTTGAAGGACGGACTCTCTTTAAATTGCTTTATGGAGAGCAACCAGTGATTGATCATCTTTGAGTTTTTGGGTGTTTGTGCTATGCGGTAGCTCTGGGGCCACGAGGTAAGATGGATCCTCGTGCTATGCAGTGTATTTTTATGGGATATCCTTCTTTGCAGAAAGACTATCGAATCATGGAGATTTCCACATGACATTTCTTTGTGAGCAGAGATGTTATCTTTCACTAAGACATTTTTCCATTTCAAGAAGCAGCATCGTCATCCTCAACCTCAAAATTTGATCATCAACATTTCTTGTTAGAAGAGGATTTATTTGTCCAACCTTAGCACGAGAACAACATATTTTGATCCTAACAGGTGATTCAAACCCAACCATCGACACACTAGCTCTTTCACCTAGGAACGATTCTTCATCAAATTCCTCAGTGACTTCTTCGTCGATGATTCATTAGAGGCTATCTCCCACAATACCAGCAGAGACAAGAATTGAGCAACCTCCACATTCTGGACATCCTACTCGACCTATTACATGAACAAAAGATTATATACAACCTATGTTGGATTCTTCAGGTACACAATATCTTGTATCTTCTAATGTTTCGTTTAGTTGGCTATCACCAAAACACATGTGTTGCAATAGTCGAACTTCCGAAGAGTAGGAAACGTCTTCTTATTTTGAGGCAACATGTGATCCCAGATGGCAACATGCAATAGAGGTCGAATTGAAGGCTCTACATGAAAATCATACTTGGGATATTGTTCCACTACTCATCGGATGAAAACCTATTAGCTGCAAATGGGTTTATACAATTAAGTTAAAGGCAAAGGGCTCCATTGAACGATATAAGGCTCGTTTAGTAGTGAAAGGGTTCATGCAATGGGAAGGTTTTGATTATCATGAAACATTCTCTCTTGTGGCTAAAGAAGTCACTGTTTCACTCTTTTTTGTTTGTTGCTGCCTTTCGCAATTGGCTGCTACATCAAATGGATGTCCATAATGCTTTTTTACACAGGGATCTGGATGAAGAAATTTATATGGAGCTTCCACAAGGATTACACAGCCAAGGGGAGTCTCGTGTATGTCGTCTTCGTAAATCCATGTATGGACTTAAACATGCTTCTAGGCAATGGTATACCAAGTTCACTGTTGCACTAACCAACGCAGGATTTCAACATTCCAGACATGATTATGCTTTGTTCACATGAACTAAAAGGTGCTTCATCCATTTTTCTCTTAATATATGTTGATGGCATTTTTATCATTGGGAATAATGAGCTGGCTATTGCAAAATTCAAAAGCTACTTGAGTGCCACTTTTCACATAAATGACTTGGGGCCTCCTAAGTATTTCCTCGGTATTGAAATAGCTCGATTTGATGAGGGAATATGTCTTAGCCAATGAAAGTTCATTCTAGAAATAGTCTCCCAAGCAGGATTATCAGGATGTAAACCCATGAATATGATGCGAGGTCGTCTTCATCTATTGAGGATTCATTACTCAAAGATCCATCAGGATATCAATGACTTATTGCGAAATTGATTTATCTCACAATGACATGACCATATATATGTTATGCAGTACAAATACTCAGTCAATTCATCCACAAGCTGAAGTAGTCTCATATGGATGCAGTGCTGAAAGTCGTGAAATACTTGAAGGGATGCCTAGGATTTGGCATTTTTTTGTCTCGCGATTGTGACATGAAAATGACAACATATTGTGACATAGACTATGCTACTTGTCTGATGACAAGAAGGTCAATTACTGGTTTTTGTATCAAATTTGAAAATCACTTATCTCATGGAAAATAAAGAAGCAGTCAACTGTATCACTGTCGTCAGTAGAATGAGAGTATTGGGTTGTGGTAAAGACTGTTTGCGAAATAATTTGGATACGAGGATTCTCAGAGTACAAGTCAATGGATCTAGTGAATTATTCTGTGATAATGATGCTGCACTCAAGTTAGCAGCTACCAGTTTTTCATGACAGGACTAAGCATATAGAGGTTGATTGTCACTTCACTCGGGATAAGATTCGGGAATGGATCATTACAATGAGAGGAATTGGAACCGTTGAGCAACTTGCAGACATCTTTACCAAGCCACTATGCCAAAGACAACATGCATACCTATTGAGCAAGCTTGGTGTCCTCAACATGTATGGGCCACAGGCTTGAGGGGGAGTGTTGGAAATATGGTTTGATATCTTAGGAGATATCGATTTTGAGTATCAATAATTGATTCAGTGAATCGGCAATTGGCTTGGTAAAATAGGACATAGAATCATTATGTAATTTGTATATATTTCTTTACATTTCTTTCCCATCTTACTTCCTCTATAATTTTTTTTAATTTTTAAATGTTTTAAATAAATTTAATTTTAAATTTAATATAATTAATTTATATATTTTTTTACCATGTTAGCACCAAAACGACGCCGTTTTGCATTTACTTCGTCGAGAAAATCGCAACGTCAACATTTTGGCCGGAGTGGCATTAAGTGATATATTTTGCTCCGATTTTGGCACTTAAATGTCACTTTCGTAACTTTTGGCACTTAAGTGTCCCTTTGTGCCAACTTTTGGCACTCCAGGGGTCCCGGTGTCTATGAATATTCATTCATTCATGTATTTCATAATAGTAATTACATTTTTTCCTCTCCATTCTAGTTCAATTTTTATCAGTTGTCTCAATTGCCTAATCTGCTGCCTGGTGACACGTTTGATTCGCCGATCCACTCGCTGTTGTTCGTGTCGTCGCTAAGGCTTGTTAATACTCAACCGGCTGTGAATCAGCCTCTGGTCAAGTCTGCTTTGCTTTTGCAAATCTTCTTGATGTGCCCAACATAGACATCCCCAATATAACAGTCAACTTTGTGAGGGGGATTGACCGTGTTATACTATGGTTTTATTGCAATTTCTTTGGTCTTGCTAAGAAGTACAAAATTCTTGGAGCTGGAATCCATCGACGGTGAATGTCCATCATCATTGTTCATCGCAAGCCACCCCACCACCGATTCACCACCTGTTGATCGTGGTTTGCAAGTTCCAAATTCGGAAGCCAACATTCGAATTAGGTAAAAATTATTATCTAATTTGATTTTCGAATATTCCGCTTCCTTATTTAAATATTGTAGATGCACATGATTGAGGTTCATGATATATTGTCCCATCTACAATCTCGAGTGACATTTTAATTAAGATTTTTCCTTAATTTCACAATATGCACACAATTTTGGCAATTCGATTTCATGTCCGAAATATGATTCGTAATTGCATGCAAAATCGTCAGTATGCTCTTACGCTTGAGATATGACTCGCGATTTTGTTACAAATTGACCAATCTGATCTCATACGTGAGATATGATTCGTCAATTTATTTCTCAAAATTAAACAAAAATGGATGATATCTTGTCCAGTTTGTTGCCATGTTGTTCTCGATGCTTTTGTTTGAATTGATTTTGCTCCCATAAAAGAAAACCCAAAAAATTTATTTGAGTTGGATTAGGTTCATGCTAGGACATTGCTTTTTTAGGATTGTTTACATATTTAGATTAGGCATTTCATTTATTCCGAATTTTCGAAATAAAAAAATAATAAATTAAGATGTTAGATTTTCTTTTCATTAATTTAAATTGCATGTTTAATTACTTGGTAATTTTAATTTCGAATTTTATAAAAAAAGGAAAAGAAAACATAAAAAATATCATGTGTGTGTCACCTAGAATTAGGTCATTCCTTGCACATCATCTAGTCATTGCTTGATTAGGATCATTTAAATATGTGACATATTAGGATAGTTTCATTTTATATTTACTCGTCATCATATTAGGTCATTTAATTAAAATTGCGTGACATATAGTTTACATATTAGGTTTATGTCATTGCATGTCGCGTGTCATATTAGCATAGAGATATTTTTTGTACATCATTACATTTCATAACACGTAGATTATGTTTCATTAAATAAGAGAAAATCTTGAAACAGGATCGAGTGACTGTGTGTTAATTATAAATCATATATATGAGTGTTGATGTGAATTTTGAACTAATATTACAGATACTTTCGTTGTTATGAGATACATCATATAATTTATTAATTGTTTTATTGGATGTTAAATTGATAAATTATGCACCCACATGGTCACCTTATATGTCAAGAAAGCAAATTAAAATAAATTCAATCTACTTGCAAAACATTTTTTCGAAATAAAGGAGAAAAGTTACCGAAATGACGTTAGAGAAATCTAGTGTAATCAAATCTTTGTACCTAGATTCTCTAGTTCGTAATGGTAAAATAATTCTCTCATTATATTATTTAGGTGTCAGATCGACCTACCATAAACTGATCAGTGTCGACTCTTTGATAAAATTCATTTACATGCTAAAAACTTGAACCTAAGTCACGAATTGATATGGGTTTGGCAGAGCCTAAGTTAAGTTTAGATTTAGTAATCAATTAGCCAAACCCTAGATGATTCATCAAAGGTTAAGTCGCGACACATAACATGGAACAACAAAATCCAATATTTTTTCTATGTTGTATAGGTAGATCAAGATGGTAGATTAACAAATTTATTTTGGAGAGATGGCTTGTCTAAATTTGATTACGACTGTTTCAGTGATGTGTTGGTGTTTGATACCGCTTATTGCACTAATAAACATAATATGATATGTGCACATTTTGTTGAGATTAATCATTATTGAAAGAATGTTTTGTCTGACTGCGCATTTTTGTTGGATGAGATTGTAGAATCATTTATTTTGTTATTTGAAGCATTTTTGAAGTCTATGGAAATAAGGCTCTAAAAACCATGTTCACTGATCAAGATCAAGCCTTGGCAAAAGCCATTAAAATAGTATTTTCGAATACACGACATAGTTTATGCACTTGGCACATCGGGAAAAATGCCAATCAAAACATTCAACATCTTTACCATAAGCCAGTTCTAGAAATTTTCCAGTATCAATGATAAGGATAAATATTTCTTAACGTTTATGATATATGCAAGATCAGAGCATGAATTTGAACATACTTGGAGGGAAATGGAATAAGAGTGAGGTATTGAGAATAATAGTTGGCTTTGGAGATTATACAACCTTATGCATAAATGGAGCTTAGCTTTTGGTGACGATATTTTTACATGTGGTATAAGATTAAGCCAAATAAGTGAGAGCACCAATAATGTCTTTTGGCGTATGTCGAATTAAACATCAACTATTGTGAAAATCGTCCTCCACCATGAAGAATAAAAGACATGAGAGAAATTGAAAGTTAAGATGATTAGAATTGTCATGGGATGCCCAAATTGATGGTTTTGCATGATGACATCTTGATGCATGCTACTTCAGTGTATACCTATACCATTTTTAAAAGGTTAAATGGTGAATTTTTGCAAAGCGTCCATGAAAATATGTTAAGTATTATATTTGATGGATTGATTTATTTATTTCCTCTCAAGTGTAGGGGGATTCAACATGAACATATTATTATATTTGACCTTGCAAATTCTTCAATTTCTTGTGAATGCAAATTATTTTAATCAAAAGTATGGTTATGTTACCATGTCTTGAAAGTGTATGCGATATTCAACATGAACATGTTACTAGATTCAAGGCATGACAACTAGGGGTGAGTGGCTCCAGGTTCTAGTTCGATTTCGTCTGGAACTTGGAACCTACCATCAGGTACAGGTTTCAAAAAAATTGGAACCTGCAACCTACCCATCAAAATTAAGAACCTGGAATCTATCCCATCATAGATTCTATGGTCAGTTCCAGGTTTCAATAGGTTCTTTTTTTTTTTTTTTTTTTTTTCAGATTTGAACTATAATGTATGCGCATAAAAGAAATGTGGAGTAGTTTGAAGCAAGGATGATACCAAAATGAAACCATCAAATTGAGAATACATCAATTAAAAATGGTATCTATTATGCAGAATGAAACCTTGGCATTATAAGCTGCTGCTTTGATGCCAAAGTCGCATAAGAATTTGGCAATTGTCAAAGTTTCTTTCCTCGTAGGGACATAGATAATAGTAGGTCCATGATCTAATGGCTCTTGCTGAAGCTTCAGCCTTTCCTCTAGTTCCATTGGTGAATGAGACATCTCAAAAGAACCGCATATCTCTTGGCTTAAATCAGAACATTCTCCACAGAATTCTCAATAGGAATTGCAAGGGCCAATTGAATAGCACATCAAATTATAGGATGAATAAGTTCTAGCACAGTTTTCGGACAATTTCCATTTTATGAGTAAGTTTTCTTAAAGTCCCTTGCTCCACATCCTACAAGCACATATAAATAGCAATGGTGGAAACATCATGCCATAATCTGAATTCCGAAGATATTCCTCCTTAATAATAAGTTATACCATCCCAATCATCCACACCCTAGAAGGTGTCCATTTCATCTTCTAAGTATTCAGGTCTAAGATGGTTAATCACCTGCTAGAAAAATTAGTTAATGCACAGAGAAAGATCGAATCAAAAGAAAAGGTTTAACTTGTAGTCAGGCCAAAAATCATGGCCCCATTTCAAAACATAGTGGACTTCATCAATTGCAAATAATGCGATTCCTCGGCCTGCTGCAAGACTTTGTAGTGGCTTTATCAGCATGTAGGAAGATCCATATCACTTGGTAAAAAAATGACAAAAGAGATAACACCACTGCACATGACATGTCAAACTCTTACCTTAAAACCGACTCTGGGCAAACATATATCAAACCATATTTTCCCTTAATCGCTTTCTTTTCCACACTATTGTTAGGTTGCCCAAATCCAATAAAGTAAGTAGAGACACCATGTTTGGCGAGCTTTAGACACCGGTCATGCATTAAACTTATCAACGATGAGATCAGAACAACCACCTTCCCAGTCAGTAGGGTTGGAATTTGGAAACACAATGATTTACTTGCAAAAAAGAGATCATTCCTGAATATGGAACCAGCTCTAGGTCTGAAAGTATTTTGGTCAATCACAAGCAAATAAAAATCACCAGATCTTGTTGCAGCAAGAACAAGGCAATCTTGGTTAGATAGCCAAGCAGCCAAAGCTTCTCTCTGGAAACTCTTCAAGGATGCATGACCAAAGTGCTTCCATAAGAGACTACTAACTTGCCGCTCCCAGTCTGCTCCTAAACACAGCTCTTCTGGGCAATCAACAACAATAATTTTTGATGTGATCTTGCTGTCTTGATGCATATCAAGATGGACATTCTCGTTTCCTTCCATGAGAGGTAAGACTTTTGACCCCACATTCAAAGCACCTTTTGCCACATTAAATTAACTTATTTTGGTTTACATTGTTGCACCAAGATGATCTAGATTGTTAGATTGCTGCATTTTCCCTAAAGGTTGTGACAGGGTCAAAGCTCTTTTGCCTAAAGCTTTTACACAAACTTTGGAACACGAGTCATAAACAGGTGAACATCTAAGTAATCTGGACTCACAGAAATAACATGTGTACATGGGATAGAAGAATCGTGCCTTATTAGCAACAATAGGAGAATCTGTGGAACAGTAACGGACCCAAAAGAAAGGAAAAGATAGTCATTTGATTCTTAAAGTTATATCATTGTGAGGGACTCGATCATCTTAGCTTTTGCATCAAAAACTGTTGAAATCCACAACCAGGCAAGTCCCAATTCCAACAAAAGTGAAACGAACAAGAAAAGAAATAATAAATGACAAGCTTATGCTTTTGGCATGTTGGGCTGTGTTCCTTTCTCAAATGAAAATGATGAAGCAAAATATACTAAGGAGATGAAAAACTAGAAGTGCCAACAAGATCTCAAATTTTCATATACTCCATAGTGTGAACTCTGCAACATTTCCCCGTGATTTCTTTGGCACAGCAAAACCCTGTAAAGACATAGATGAAAATTAGTCAAAATCCTAAGTAAAGACACATAAAAAAAATCAATATCGATAATACTTCATGAAGCATGCCATTTTGCCCATCTAAAGGCTCTTAAACTCTTTGACAACATAATTTAAAAATTCAATGTATATAAGAGGAGCCTGCATTAAGATTACGACAAATAAAGTTGTTCATCAATTAACTTCCGCATAGTTGGAGCAGCACAAAGCCAACAAAAAAAACCTTGCTTGACTTCTCCACTGCTGGACCCATTGCAGATGCGATACCACCAACTGTATTCATCGACGATGATCTTTGCATTAAGACCAACCATATCTGAAAGAAGAAGAAGAAGAAGAAGAAGAAGAAGAAGAAGAAGAAGAGATTAAATAAAATATTCACTTAATAGATATATAAAAAGAATTACAATATATAAAGATATAAACATTACTTACCAAACTCAAATTTTTCTGGGTTCTCAATGCACTCTTTAACATCAAGCGGTACACGAACGTCTCTCAACTAATCTTGAGTGCAAATCAAAACTTCTACTATTTTATGAGTTAAAGAACTTTGACAGCCATCAAACATACGACCCGATGTACTAAAAGTTGACTCTGAAGCAATGGTAGTTGCAGGAATGGACAAAATATCTCGAGCCATCAAATAAAGGATCTTATATTTTGAACCATTAGTCTTCCACCAAATTAAAATGTCAAGATCAAGATCCTTTTCATTTTTTTCTTGAAAATACTCATCAAGCTCGGACTTGTTGTCATCGCATCCTTGTTCATTCAAGTATAAAAACATTTTCTTCTAAGCTTGATCGTCATACTTCTTTATTCTTTCATTACCACCCGTATTGGTATTGGAACTACTACTACTTGTACCCAAATTATGGCCACCCAAATTTTGATCACTTGAAATAAGAGAAGATTGCTCATAAAATTCATACAAATGCTCCAATGTATCCTTCACCTTGTAATGCATCTCTTTAACTTTCAATTCATCATCATAAATTTGTCCATGTAAGAAAGTCACATAATTTTACTTGGCTTTAGGATCTAACACAACCACAATCAACACCATCATATTCACTTTATCCAAGCTTCCATAATATTAGTCAATTTTTTTTTTCATTTTTACACCCCTAACTTGAAGCTTAGGATCCGAAGCATTGACCACATCTTTTAAATATCTATACAAAAGAGCTATTTCTTCAAAATAATTATTTGAAATAACATATGAACTCTTAGACATCTGATTGGTGGCATTATATAATACTTTTAGAAATTCCGAAAGAATAATAGTATTTTCTCAATCATTATCACTATGATTTTCATGATTAAGCTCACTTACAAAAGAATGATGAAAGAACAAAAGATGAATTGTTGTCTTCCATTATTTAGAAAGCTTTTCTGAACATTATGATGATGTCTAATATGAGGTAAGTGAAGTTCCATGTAGTGGCAACGTCAAGAACTACCAAACCCTTATAAGTGATTCGCTCTCTCTCAATGCAAGATTAAAATCCTTTGGTTCTTGTGGGAGAACTTCTTACATACCTAACCATATTTTGGATGCCTACAATGGAGTCACGTATCGTAGTCAAGCCGTCTCTCACAATCAAATTTAATATATGAGTTGTACACCTCATGTGCAAAACACTACCATATAATATTAACAACATTTCTTTCGAAAGTTTTTCCCTCAAATATGCAATTGCAACATCATTCGAGCTAGCATTATCCATGGTAATTGTGGACACCTTTTTTTCTATTCCTCACTCCTGAATGCATTTCTCCATCATTTTCTCAATCTCCCTATCCCTGTGACTATGCATCACCACAAAGTTGATAATTATTTTATGTAACTTCCAATTTTCATCAATAAAATATGCAATGAGACATAAATAATTCAGATTTTGACTGGAACTCTATGTCTCAGTCGTGAGTGTGATTCTAGAATTAATCTTTCTAAAATAATTCTTCAAAGAAGTTCTTTCACATAAATACAATTTCATACAATTTTTTGCCATTGTGAAACTTGATACACGTTTGAAGAGAGGTTGTAACTTAGTAACATATTCATGAAATCCAACACGCTTAACCAAGGGAAAAGGTTGCTCATCAAGGATGATGAATTAAGCAAGCATGTGCCTACAACATTTTTGATAAATGACCATGTTGATAAGACGCTACCAGTACTAAAATCTTTTTCAACCTTGCCAGCCATGTTGACATTACATGGTGTAAAGAATTTCTGCCTCTTATATACATTATGGGGAAATCTCTTGCATGTGGTCAAGTGCTTCCTCATTACAGAAGTACTGTTAGCAACACGGTACTTAAGTATAGACCCACAATGAATGCACTTCACTTGATATATTTTTCCATCATTATAATTGATTTTTGAATAATGATTCTAACATTCAGATGTATATTTCTTATCACGAGAAAGATGAGAATCAGGTACCTTATTTGTGGCACTCATGGTAGGGGGTACCTCTTCTTCAATTTCATTGCCAGAAAACTCCAATTTCATAATTGGAGTCATCTCCTCACGTCCCTCCACCTCCATTGACGTGTTATCTTGATACATTAACTTCGCACTACACAACAATTATAGAATATAATTAAAAATTTTAAAATAAATAGCAAACTAGAATGCTGCTTTGTAATGATTTTATGAGCATCACTTTGATTTTTAAGGAAGCTTATTAGTTTATGTTAGCATCCTCACCTAGCAAACATCACATATCAGATAGAGAAGCAACTATTTTCAATGTGTTGTAGACTTAGTTAAATACTATTTATTCATATGACATGATGAACATTTTTTCTTTTCTGACATAAGGTGCCATTCAAAAGCTCATTATGATGGATATGTGATACAACAGTGCAAAGAGCAGTATAATCGTTTACTTGGCTGAGCAGTATAATTTGAATTCCTAATAGTCTGTATTTTTGGGCATAAAGTTCTCTAGATCTGGTTTTCAGTTGTTTAGGTCTACATTGGACAAATGGTCTTCCTGGAGCGATGATTCAGGTATTGTTTTCGTTAAGATGTGTTTGTTCCAGCTCATTATTCCAATATCTTACTAAATAGAGATATCAAGAATGTGCGAACTCATTATTCCAGTATCTTATTAAGCAGAGATATCAAGAAAGTGAAGCTTATGGTCAATCCGACCCACCAGTTCCAGAGATCGATCTTGAAAGGATCGGACTTGTGGTAGGTGTAGGAAGTGAGGTGCTTCGGGGGAGGCTTGGCGAGTGGCATCGGGGGTGACTGGGTGAGCGGTGTCAAGTTGCCTTGAGCGTGTGGCTGGGCGAGCAACTTCGGGGGAGGCTCGGCCAAGGGCGTCGAGACTCGGGGGTGTCGAGTCCAGCGACTGGCTGCGTCCGGCAGTGGTGTGTGGCTAGGGGAGCAGCTTTAGGGGAGGCTCGGCCAAGGGTGTCAGGACTCGGGGGTGTTGAGCGGCGAGACTCGGGGGTGTCGAGTCCAGTGACTGGTGGCGTCCGGCGGTGGCATCCGGCGGTGGGAGTAGCTTCAGGGGAGGCTCGACTAAGGGCATCAAGACTCGGGGATGTCAAGCGGCGGAACTTAGGGGTGTTGAGCAGCGGGACTCGGGGGTGTCGAGTCTAGCGGCTAGCGTTGAGCGGCGGCGGTGTGGCCTACGGCGTCCGGCGACGGCATCGAGGGCAAGCGGCACTGGCAACGGGCAGAGGCAGAGCACGAGAGAGACTCAAAGATTTGGGCAGTGATTGGCGTCGAGCGGCGAGGGTTCGGGCGAGCAACATCGGCGACTGGTGTCCAGCGGCGTCCGACGGTGGCGGCCTAGAGGGCGAGTGGTGTCCGGTACTCAGAGCGGCGTTCGGTAGTGTGACTGTGTGAACTATGAAGTCTGAATGAAGAGTTAATTTAGGGCTCATCAAGGTCGTCTCAACGTCTTCTGCTCCTTCCTTTTGGAGCCTTAAAGTAACTGGTTCCATAACCGGTTCTGGTTCCTAGAAAAAAGGAACTGGGAATCGAAACCGGTCCCTTTAGAACCAGGAATTGCGCTCACCCCTAATGACAACACAACCACACTTTATTCAGTTATTTTCAAGTGTAAGGGGATTCAACGTGAATTTATCGTTAGATTTGACTCTACAGACTTTTTAGTTTTTTATGAATGCAAATTATTTGAATCAAAAGGATGGTTGTGTTGCCATGTCTTGAAAATTTTGATTGAAAACATATTAGTTACGAGCATTTTCTCTGTCTATATTTTGAAAAGATGGACTAATGATACAAAATAAGGGATTATGAATGATGAATTTCATCAAATGTTACTGGATCCATCTAAATTTAATTGATTTTCTACGTTAATGCAATAGCCTTTTGAGTTGATGAGTTTGGGAACCAAAAAATGAAAACACTATGGGAATACTGAGGAAGAACATGGAAAAAGCAAAGACTGAAATTTCATCATACAAATCAAGTGTGGTTGTGACTGATGATACTGGTGATAATACTAATGATGCTTATTTATGTGAGATTTCGGTATTGGACCTCATTAAAAAAAAAAAAGAAAGGGATAAGTTATGAAGGACTTAAAAGCTCAAGTGAGAAAAAGAAGAAAAAATTTAAGAAAAGAACACCCCAACACTAATAGAAAGTCGATTAGGATATGTACTCCAACTACTATAATATTCATTGTTTATGGTGTTTTTTCTAGATAGATGTTGGAGTACATAATCATTTGTTTATGCTTAACTCATGAAACCATTTTGAGTCAGATTTAACTTGTGTTTTCTCTCGTGGGATTAATTGAGACATATTTATCTTGGCATTTATTTAGTCAAATGTAAATAAATTGATTATTCCTTTGTACATGAATCATCAAACTTTTTTCAACGTCCCCATCTAGATGAATTGAATGATTCCAAAGAAATACAAACAAATTGTTTGAAGCAACACATAATTCTTGACGAATCCTCGTCAATTGCTTCTTGATTAAGTGGTACAACTTTCTTGTCGTGTTTTTTAAAACATTTATATACTCTTGGTGCATTGCTCATGATGTGTACTTATATTCACTATAAGGTTATATAGATGTATATCGCATAGAGAAATTAGATCTATTGCAATTGGAGAAATGTATTTTCGTTTCATTGAATCCACCAAGAAGTGGATTGAAGAATCAAATCCTGATTTTAGTGGGCGCTGGTCTCATTTTTTTCTAGAGCGCTTGGTATATACTATGCTAGACTCCTAAAACTTTTCTACTTAACCAAGGAATTCACATCTCTCATTTGATTTCTCCCCTTTGGATGTAAATGTCTTATACAAATGATTTCCAATTTATGCAAACAATGCTTGATACATGAAAAATTAGGTGAAACCCTATGGATTTCAATTGGTTTGATTAGTGATTGTCATACCTCGGACAGCTTAAAACTCCAATCAAACTCTTTGCATTTCAGAAAATATGCTGAGTTCGGTTGTATATGTTCCATGTGAAGTCATGAGACAGCTTATGCAAGTCTAAGGTTGTGACATCCTTAGTTTTACTTATTCAATAATTGTAATTAGTCTGTAAAATTTGATATTATTATTAAGTACGTAGTTCGAATGGAATAATTTATGGTCAAGGTGCGAGCAAGACGAAATGAGTTTGCGAATCAATGTCAGAATAAACATGATTGGAGATGGGTAAGGCTAGTTACTAATTGGTTGCATATTATGATCGAACAATCTCTCAATCTTCTGTCTAACGATTGTTTGAATTAAACTTGTCATTCGACATTGTTGCCAATGATTTCATGACTTCGGAAAATCGAGAAATATATTGTGCATGTTAATTCTAATAATATGACATTAAAGAAATGTTCACATATGTGATGTGATCTTTGGAACTAGACACCTAATCCCCCTTCTATGGCCGAAAATTTAGCGCCATTATTGGCAATTCACTTATTCTAAATTTCAAAAGTTATGCAAATTATGCATGGAAGTGGACAATTGTTCACTAATCTTGGCACCTTAGCCTTTACTCAAACCAGATGCCTTCAAGGATTATCATAAGTATTTATCACAAGTATTAAACCACATGCAAGGATGAACCTTTGCTTTTGATGATTATCACACTTAACAACTAACATGCAAGGTAGAGCTCCTCTCTTGGCCGAACCCTATCACCATTACATCGATTTTTCTCTCAATTTTCTTCACCAAGAGCTCTCAAAGATCAAGCAATCAAGTAGGATTAGATTTGGTTATCCAAATCAAGCTAACAAATAAGTGAAATTGCTAAGTTCAATGCTTTTTGATCTTCTTGCTTCTTAGAGAATAAATGTAGTCTAGACATGGCAGTTCTAAAGATTCTTAGTTGTAGAAACTATGTTAATAATTGTTAATGCATGTGAAACTAAGTCCATCTTTGATGTCTTTCAGCTCATTGGAACTAAACCTAGATGAGGAATGATCTCAAGGCTCACGGCTTGTCCTAAAAATTGTAGAGATTGTGCTATGTTTCGGGTTGTCCTGGAATCCATGGAAGTCATGCTATGTTCGGTGAATTTTAGTACTCAGCTTGTGGTGTGGACGTGCATGATTGTGTGATTGAACCTAGAAATGTCGTGCCATGAGACAGTGCTAGATTTTTAGCTTTGAGTTCATGATGCATGTTGATATTGAAGTGAACTGTGGTATTCGGGTAATTCGATGCGGAAGGCGTGCTGAAACATGTGATATTGTGTGGTGGCACCATTTCTAGCTTATGGTTCGACAAGTGCATGCTGAATTTGACTTGTTCATGTGATATAATTCAAGGTAAATTGTATGGATTATGTGAAATGAATCGATGTTAAGAGATAACCATCGGACATCGAATCAATGATGCCTCGAAAGAGTCGGGATGCTCAAGAAAAGTAAACCTTGGATGCTTCGGATAGCGAACCAAGATGTCTCGAAGTGAGATGCCCATGTACAAAAAATGATGGAAGTCTGGGTAGTGAATTGGACGTGAACCACGTAGATCAGACTGCAAATCGATGCAAATCCGTGAGTTGGGGAAGGAAAAAGATCACATGAATACCTAATAAATAAGGCATGTGAGTTCGTGTGCAGTTGTGTGGTTTTGTGGTTGTGATACATGCTTGGATTCATGTATATAAGGGTCTTATACTGTCCAGTTCGATCTATATGCGTTGAGTTCGTATTTGTGTGTACTATCTTTGCTTGACTTGGACGAATCTCATGACTATGTGGTAGATCGTGTAGTTTAGAACTTAGTTATTTCCCTTATTGGGTGTCTGCTCATTCCACTATTTTTCAGATATTTAGTATGGACGTTCCACTTGTTGCATGTTATGGGGCCCCATCTATTTCGAAGGTATTCTTGAGGACGAGAACCTCCTTGAGTCCATAATGACATTCGTGCGATATGAAGCTACGATTTAGATAGATATAAGGCATCTGGAGTGGATTCCAACGTGATTTGTGTCATGATTCTTTAATCTTGATGGTGATCTCTTTGGACCCCTTCGGTTTGGAGATGACCACAACGGTGATGAGTAGATAGGAAAGTTGTTGTGGATTATGAAGTTTTTTTTTTTTTGATGGAATGAAGTTGCCGGATAAAGTAGAATAGGCACTTTTTGGCCCCTCCCAGGTGTTTATTAATAGTTTTTTGGTGCAAGAAGGAACGGTGTGAATAGCGAGAAGAATGTAATGAACCGCATATATGAATATGAAATGAAAGTGATATCATGCTACTTCCGTTTTTAACTTGGCTTTCGTCTGCATAATCAAAAGGAAAGGAATGAAAGAGCTTGTATTAGTAAGTGATGTTTTGGGGCGTCACAACTTTGTTGTGGTGTCAGAGCATAAGCTTATCCTTAGAGTGATAAGGTGCATTAGTGATAAGAATGGATTGGATAAATGCATAAGTTAAAACACTAACCACATGTGTTTGCTATTGTTGTGTTAAGAGAAACGAGTAATTTTTGTTACTTATGAGATACCAGTATCGTTAGTTACTTATTAGCTAGTTAGTGATGTTTGGTCACCGTAATGACTAGTGACTACTATTTAAAAGTTTCATAACGCAAGATGAGGAGGTTAGATGGATCTATCTTGAGTGGATTTTCTCTAGGGATGGATCCTTGAATGGAAGGGATTCTTTAGGCACTTGCTAATGTAGGAGCCCAGATGAAGAGACAAACCCAACAACAAACGGGTGGCATATGATTGGCAAACATCATATGCAAGTATTGGTCAGACAATTCTTTAAATTGAAGCCACCAAAGTTTGTTAGATTAGGGGATCCCATGGAGGCGAAAACATGAATTGATGAAATGGAGAATATACCTACTTTGTTGAATTACATGGACATTGAGAAGGTATCCTTAGTGGAGTATCAACTTCAAGGCCACACTGGGCATTGGTGGAAAGGTGTAGAGGTAACTTGAGCTAGTTTTGTTCAGTCTTTCTTTAGCATTCAAAATCATCGGTTTGAAGATAAGATCGTTGCCTAATATAAGGTTCGGGACAATTAAAACAAAAAGTGTACCTTATGCCCTGCAATTCTCTCATGGGAGGGATGCGTGGGTTTCTTTTTCACTGTGGCAAGGGCAAAATCTAACTCCCACAAGATGTCTGTAAGTACATAGTATATATAAAGAACGGCATAGAAAAATCCACAATAGTTTGTCATCTCTATCTTAACATGGAAAAATCAAGAATAGCTTGTAAGTACATTGTATACATAAAGAACATTGTCACAAATATATGTGCGTTTCAAACGGTTAAAAACTTTCACTTCATTCATTCGGCAAACAAAATAGACATACATGTACAAAACATAGCATTTTTAGGTTTGCCAAATCTCAAAACATGTGAAATTTTAAAGCCAAAATTATCATAAAAAAAAAAACAACCAACATCTTTAATCTAAAATTTTCTTTCTTCAAGTTAGCCAAATCTTGTTTTAGTTTTGCCTTGAGAGTCTTGTTTTCGACATCCATTGAACAACCTCATCCTTGTTATGGGTCGACATTGGTTCTTGCTTGACATTGCTTTGGCAAAAACTTTTGGACATACTTTTTGTCGATTGATTGATTTCCTCATCAACCCAAATAAAAAAACTACAAAGTTCTCCTTTATTGTTGTGGTTGTATCTTGGGTAGTCGTAGTATCTTCTTCCTCAATTGTCATTTATCCTTGCCGTTTATAGAGGAGATTTGAGGCCACAACAGCAAAACATGGACCTAACGTTGTTGATTAGAGGGGCCGCGTCATCATTGTGAAGAATAGCCTAATCTCTTCATGAATTTGCTAATCTCTTTTTGCAATGACACCTTACTGTTAGTTGTAATGCAACTGCTATTTATGCTTTCAAAATTACAATTGAAGTTTACTTTTGTGATTCTATCATTTGCAAAGTAAAAAGTGAGGATAGTATAAGATTAAAGAGAATCCCAATGGACACTTTGCAAGAGTCCATTTATCAAAGTTCATTGACAAGCTTGAATTTTGAGGAAAAAAGAAGAAGATTGGAAAGCACAAATATGTAGAAATTTCTTGGAATCAGTCATTTATAGTAATTATGAGCTACTGAGCTATAGTAGTTTAGGTTGCTCACATAGCCTGAAATTTGATCAAGAGTATATATGTAAGTTTTGACATGATCTAAAGTGCTATGATAGAAACTTTGGTAAATGAGATTTACCTCATATGAAGCACACAAGTCAAACAGAAAATAGCATGACAAATGCATGGAAAGACTGTCCTAAAAGTGTTTTTTGTAGCACAAATTAGTCTTCTTGTCATAAGGTAATACAATAATGCTCTAGTATTGATGACACAAATCATAGAGATCAACCATTAATGCATGCACCAAATGTTGTCATGTCTTGAATTCTATAAACATAAAAAGACTGAAAATCAACCAAAGGGACACTTCCAATACTCAAGACAATCGACAAACATGGTGCATATATAAGAAGGCATTTCAATTAGCCACAACAATTACCAACGTGGCATTTTGATGGACGTATGCAAAGTTTAGATTAATTTGAATAGGTATAATACTTTCCATATTAGCCGTTGATGTTATGGTATTTAACCACTTAATTTTTTTTTTCTCCTTACTCATACCAAGATCGTATTGGAAGACTCAAGAATCAATTGGAAAAAAGGACAAGTGTTGGTATCTTTAAAGTGAGATGAATCCTAAATGGAATGAGATGTGGATCAACTTTGAGGAAAAATGAAAATTTGGAGGGCTATTTACAGCTTTAAAAAATGAAGCCTGAAGGATATATTTCACAAACATGTGGGATTTAATGAAAAATGCAATTTGGGCTCTGCACAAGGCCGTTCAGTGCTTGCCCAAGAGCTCTAAGGTCATTATCATGACAAAACGGCTGCCATGCGCACTTGCGCCAATAGCCCGCACTAGACCCAGACACTTCGATCTGCGGATTGGGGCCTGTCGAGGGCGCTAGGCTCTTGAAAGCCTTCTAAAATTTTCTTTTATTCAACTTTGACCGAATAGAAGTTTTTCGTCAGAACTTTAAAAAAAAAAAAAAGCAATCTGATCTTGGGAAAAAGGGGTAGGTTCACGGAATTCTAAAAACGAGTCAATGGCATGGCAGTGGTGAAAAGTTATAATAATTCCTTCACTAAATTAATTAGTAAGCTTGCAACTTGCTTATGATGATAAAATTAATTGATTGGGTCAAATCACAATTTTTTCCGTCACCTCATAAATGGCTATGGTTAAAACTTGCAATATATGAAGAATCGGTAATTCAAATCTAGTTATATTATCTGATCAAACTTTTAATAAAGCCTTCATTTATTGGGTAAATGCTAGTCAATTTTTTTCAAAAATTATAGTAAAAAAGATTAGGTGCACACAATGAGGAAAGCAAGTTATCTTTTCCCAAGATTTCTCCTTTCATGATTGTGAAGTGAGTTATACCTGGGAATTTAGAGAAAACCAGTTAGTGCGGATTTAAAGTTAGGTGTGGATTCAGAGTTAGGCGTTGAGTCATTTCCCGTTGAGGATTAACAATTAGTGTTTATAGCAAATTTTCAACGAACTTTTCTGCTTAGCCGACAGTTGGAAGGGAGAAGAGAGTTGCGGGAAATGGTGGGAAGATGAAGAATAATCAAACCGCCTCTCTTTCAATTGCTGCAACAACTTTCATGAAATGTATGCAATGCCAGTATAAGTGCTACTAATAAAAAAGACTAGTAATATTAAAGTGCATGCACATTGCGCTTGAAGGCTAACTAATAAATTTCATGAAATAAAAAAACTACTTTACAAGACCACTTTTTTGTTGGTACATGCATAGATAGAGGTATGAGCGTGTGACTATATCAATTGATTACCAATTTTTTTTTTGGAATTTTAAATTAAATCTCATTTTATAAAAAAATTGTCAACTTTCACTCTTATCCAGAATTTGCCTTGAATAACTCTCCATCTAGAGATTGCTGCTGATTTCTTCATAATTATTACTATTAAGAGGCCTTTATGGCTCTAGTGAGGTGAGGATGTTGATGAAAATGTATCTTTTAATTTAAAATATATTGATGCCAATAATTTTGAAAAAAATCAATGAATAAATTTTGGACGGATAATTTAAAAGGGCAGTTTTGGGAACGGAATTGAAATTGAACCTAAAATAAAAGCTAAGGATTTTTTTAAGGGGGAATTAAGCCCCTGGGGATAATAAATAAACTCATTTGAATTTTCCACGAAGGAAAGGAAACCCACCACGGCACGCGGGGGCTCTAACGTGGGGGGAGAGTCTGAACCGGACGCGACGAGATGTGCCGATATTACCGAAACAAAGGTTAGCGGCTGAAATATCTCCCGTTATGACAAAAAAAAAAAAAAAAAAAAAAAAAAAATCTCCCGTGACGTCACCACCTTGTCCAGAAGGGCCATTTTTCCTTTTATTTATTTATTTTTTTAAATAAGCGATATTTTAGTTGTTCCTGGATAATTGTCTCTTCGCGTCGTCACGCAGGCGAACAAGAACAGTCTCTCTCCCCTCTCTCCTCTGCCTCACTAGAGCTATATAAGCAAAAACTTTTATCACTCGATTAAAAAAGGTTTTATTTATCGGGGGCTTGTGTCCTCTTTATAGGCGATTCAATCGTTACGTCGCCGATTCTGTCAAGGGAAGAGCGCCCCTAGGGTTTTTGATTTCGCGGAGCTCTGCAGGGTTCAATCCGCGCGCGGGAGGAGCTCCATGCAAGCCGAGGAAGAAGATACCTCGCATGGCTTCGCCGAGGCTCAATGTGAGGGCGAGCCTGTTCCTTCGCCGGCCGGCGGGGCGAGTGCGGCGGAGCTGCATGAATCGCCGAGGAGTGGAGAGGAGATCAACGGGGACAGCGTTGGAGTTGGGGAAGCCGTAGAGGGGATGGCGCCTCGGCGGCAATCGGAAATGGAGCCCGAGTCTGCATTGCCGGTCGTGGCGGGAGATGATGGAGAGCGGGTTTCTGGGACGGGACGTGGGGATTGTGCTGCTTTGGGTCATAATCAGTCTGTCTCCGTGGCGGAGATGCCGATAGCTGCGGAATTGGACCCGTCGCTGCCAGGGTCGCCGCCTCCGCAAATCGCAGATGACGGTGGAGATGCAATCGGCGGAGAAGAGACGGGAGCAAAGGTTGCGGATGCGGAGATTTCCCTGCTGGAGAAGGGTTCCGTGGAGTCTCCACCTTCTAGAAGCGCAAATGATGGTGGAGACGTAGTCGGCGGAGAAGAAACAGGAGCGGAGGTTACGAAGGCAGAATATTCCCAGCTGGAGAGAGGTGCCGAGGAGTTGGAGGGTTTGGGGGCTGCAGTTGCAGCCGATGATGTGGCGCAGGAAGGGGCTGTGGCTGAAATCGAGATGGACGAGATCTTGGCAGATGCAGGCGAGAGTGGAGCAGCTGCTGGGGAGGCAGGAATGTCTGATGTGGAGGAGGAGAAGGTGATGGCCAGCGATGATGTGGAGGTGGAGAATAGGGAGATGAGTGATGGACAAGGAATACCTGCCGCGGAGGGGGAGGAGATGTGCCGTGTGCGGGGTGATGATGTGTTGGAAGTTGCACAGCAGGTGGTCAGCAGTGTTATGGCTTTCAATAAAGTGGCAGAGTATGATGCTGGGGTTGTTGAAGTTGAGGACGGGAAGGTGGCAGGGGATAAGCAGGAGGGACTGGCGACGGAGGTTCAGGAGATGTGCTCTGTTCAGGGCGATGATGTGTTGGTAGTTGCACAGCAGGTTAAAGGAGCTGAGGACGAAAAAGAGATTGAAGGGGTTGACGCTGTTGTGGCTTTCGATAAAGTGGCAGAGCATGATGCTGGGGTTGTTGAAGTGGAGGATGGGAAGGTGGCAGAGGATAAGCAGGAGGGTGATGCTTTTGGGAATGAGAAACCAATGGAGGACACGGAAGAGGATGAGGAGATTGAGACAGAGCAGGGTGCCGATGTGGCTAGGGTGCCAGAGGAAGATACAAGAAGAGATGGCATTGTGGAAGTAACGGATAAAGAGGTTGCTCATGGGGAAGAAACTCAGGCGCTGGAGGACATTGAGGAGGACAGTGCCGTGGAAATCATTGCACCGGTTTATGACATGGATAGCATTGCTGTTGTGGAAAAGGATATGGTGGTTGACGATGCAGTTGTTGGCATGGAAGGTGTGGGCTTAGTGGAGACTGAGGAGAGGGAAGCTTTGGAGGTTACTGATGTTGCAGAGAATATTGTGTTAGGTGGGAATGCAGTTGAAGACGTGGAGTTTTCTGATGTAGCAGAGCATGTCGAGGTTGAGGATCAAGAGATGGATGATGGGGTAGGGGATGCAGAAGCAGTTGATGAAATGGAGGTGCCCGAGGACATTGATGTTGCTGAGGAGACAGATCTGTTGGATGAGATGGAGAAGGTTGAGGAAGCAAATAGAATTGGTGGTCAAAAGAGGAAGCGAGGAAGGATTTCCAAGGGAGTTAAGGTTCCTACCAGGAAGAAAATGGAAGAGGATGTATGCTTCATCTGTTTTGATGGAGGTGAACTTGTGCTATGTGATCGCAGGTGTGCTCAGCTTCTGAAATTGTTTTATTTTGATGGGTGTACTTCCACTTTTATCTTTGCTTGCTTTTGATATGACTAGGAATTGGTTTTGAAAGCAAAACCATTTGCATTGTTAAGAGACTGATGTTTTTGTGTCTTATATTTAGGGGATGCCCTAAGGTGTATCATCCGTCGTGTGTGAATCGTGATGAGGCTTTTTTTCGAACTAAGGGGCGCTGGAATTGTGGTAAGCCTTTCTCTTCGTAACTTTAGTTTTGTTATAGCTATCCATTGAACCATCCTCAACTTGAAATTGATCCCGGCATTTCTGTTTCTTTAAATATTTAGCTTGAGACTTAGGTCCGATAGTTGGAATTGTTCTTGTTTATTCCGTAGAGATTGTAAGTTTCTCCAAGAAAGGGGAACTGTAGATTCTTGTACTTGCAAACAGGTTGACTGATAAAACTGATTAAATCAAACTTCTCTCTCTGAGTAACTGTTGCTAGATTTGCGTTTTAACTAGTGTGAGTTTGGCATGGAAGTTGGTGTTATGATCTGCTTGATCTTTTATTCGTTCTGAAAGCTTGTTGATATCTTCTTCCTACTCATAGGCTTGCTTTTTACCAAAAGGGGCACTCTGATTAATTTTACTATGGGATGGACCTACTGATACTTGATAATTGAGGGTGCTTTTGAAATATTTTAGCTTCTAACTTTTCATTTTTTTTTCTTTTTCTTGTAGCTTTTAAAAGTTGACTTCAATTTAATGTTGAGCACCTGAAACTTCTGTAAGCATATTGTTACCAATATATATAGGGTCATTTAGAATTTTTAGGATTTGTTAGACTGTAAAATACTTTTCTGTGGTTTCAAAATCTGGAGGGAAAGCAAACAAAACTGAGCTGTCACTCTCATCTCTTGTTTGCAATGCCATAGTTAATAGGCCTTATGTGATGGTTGGCTTTGGGGACTTCAGCGATGACCACAAAGCGTTATTAAGTTCCTTATTCAACTTCATTAGTCCATTGTTCTATGTTTTCCTTCAAAATTTTGTTCCTTCATTAGTAAATTTCTATTGTTTTTGTCTAGATTTTATGATGATTTTTTCTCATATCATGAGTCTAGATGGGAAATCTGATGATTTCAGTTTTGAATGATTTCTTTTCATAATTATGTGAAATAATACAATCAAACAAATTTGAACTATGTCTGTGACTAGTTGTGCGCATACATTACATAAGTAACTCACTATGCTCCTTTTGCACTTAAGAATTATGAGAATGACACTATTTAACTTGCTTCTATTGTTCAATATAGTTGTATGCGGTTTGTAATCAATCTGTATGAAATTCATTAATTCTTTTTATGTTATTTCACAAATTTTACTGCCTTATCGTCTCACTATCTGGTTGGATGGGGACCTTACAGATTATAGTAAAGAAAGCACTTTTTACTACCTTGTTATATTTACACTATGTATTTGGTGATTCTGGTATGTGTTTTAACGGCCAGTCAAGTGTTGCCAAATCCATTCTACTAACGGAAGCAAAGAACAACTCACCCATAATGCGAGAGACGCTTTGTCACTTCATTAAGTTTCTATGTTACATCATCTATTGCACATGGTGTGCACTAAATTCTATTAGATAGTTTCTTCTTGCGGTCATGATTCCTGTAATTTGGTAAGATATTGGAATTTTGGTAATTTTAAAGGCAGTTTGAATATGAAAATGTCTCTGTCTCATTGTGTATCCACTAATTCTTCGTGACCTCATGCTAATGCTTTTTGCTTGCTCCAGTTTCCTTACCTTTTCCATCGATGCTTCTTCTCAATTGTCATGTGATGTACTTTGTTTGTTATTGTACAGGTTGGCACCTATGTAGCAACTGTGAGAAGAATGCATACTATATGTGTTATACTTGTACATTTTCCCTATGCAAAAGTTGCATCAGAGATGCTGTTATCCTATGTGTGAGAGGAAACAAAGGATTCTGTGAAACATGCATGAGAACAGTCATGATGATTGAGAGTAATGAGCAGGGGAGCAAGGACTTGGTACGTGCTCTTCTAATTGTTATGTGTAACTCAAAGATGCTAATGCGGCTCTTTTAGACGGATACCTGCAAGTCCAGTGATTTGCCACTCTCATCTTATGTTGTTCCCCTTTTTATGTGTTTTAGATGAAGTACACTGCTGAATTATTCACATCACATTGAAGCTGTTGTGTTGATGAGGGTTGCTGGTGGGCAAGAGAGAGTCCTGTCCATGGATTCATTACTTTTAGAAATTTTATTAGTTTTCTATTTGTGTGAATTGTATAAAGCTGAGTATCAGCTGCTCGGTTTGTTATGTTTAATTTAGACGGTATAAAACTAGGTTTCAATGCTTGAAAGATTTAAACTCTCATAGTGTGTTTGACTCATTGATGTGAAAAAAAGGCAAAGTGGGACTACAAGTCGAATTTTGGTTTATTCTGGATCCATTATTCTATTTAATTCACATGAGTGGCAAGTGGAGTGCCATAACAATCACATTAAAAGTTCCTCAACACCCTTATGTATGAGTGAACGTAGATGTGTCATTTCTAACTGTAAACTTACTAACTAATGTTGAGAAAGAGGCTTATTCACTTTGATGTGGTTTTTGTATGTTTGAATTTTCATTATTATTATTTTTTTATTAGTTGCAGTTGTAACAAAAGAATATTGAGCAACAAAAGAATATTGAGCCGTTTCCCTGTCACATACAAATCTCTCTGGTTCTCAGCATTTATTGACTCGGAAGATGTATAAGTAGTAGAGTGCCAAGATGGAAGACCATCACGTCCCTCCTCTACCAGCCTCACGTCGCCTGTGCTGCAACTCCTAAACCAATGCAAGCACCCCCACCTCGATTTTATTCATTACCTCCTTCATCACTACAACCACAGCAAAATTTATCAAATTTGGGACAAATTGGGTCTACACTCAAACAATTCAAGTCACAATAAACCATAGTTTGTACTTTGGGAAATTCCATCGACCAAGTTAATATAGTCTTTTGTTCATAATAGCCATTCATCTTTTGTTCTGTTCTTGGGCTATCATTCAATGACTATCTTTATAGCAAAAAAGCATACTTATACGTGTGGGTAAAAGAAAAAGGTTGTCAATATGTGAACAGGAGTAAAATGTTTAATGATAAGAATTAGTTTAGGGAAAACTTAAAAAATTATTGTCAGATTGGAGAGATTGAAATTTAATTTCTGAACAGTGAAATACGACAAATTGGCTTGACAATTAACATTACAATATTTTCCTTTTAGTTGTACCATATTATGATAGGTCATCTAAACAAAATGCATGGTCTTATGGAATTTTGTGGTAAAAGTTTGAGTTTGAAATGTGTGATTGGGTTTGCTTTCTAAATAGAAGAGATTCTATTCTAGTAACCAACAGGTCTTGAGAACTACCGTATAGTGTTTCAGGTGAACAGATGAACTCCACTTAAAGCTTTCAAAAATTTAATCACTATATTATCGCAGTTGTCATTTAACCAACCCCTAATGCTATGGAATAAATCTGCACTTTCATTTAGAGACTGGCAGGTCCTTTCTTGCATCACATTCTCAAAAATGAAGCACTTAATCATTTTCTTTGTATTTGACTGAACAGTGCAATCTCTTCGACTGTCTTCTGTTTTCCTCCATCTGTTTAATTGGCATTAGGACCATCTTCGTAACTATGAGGTCTGATGCCTCCTGAAATGTTATTATGTTAATAGTGAAGAGAAATTCACTATGAGTCACCACGGGGTTCCCCACCCATTCACAAAACAAGCTCAAATCCGTAATGTCTCTTCAAAAGTTGTGCAAGGAAATGTGTTGCCAGAATACATGCTTTTCTTTGGGGCTAAGTAGGCTTTTTGTCGATTGGCATATTTGATGTCTAATCACTGGGAATGCTCTTATTCTCAGTTGTATGGTACATATATTTTCTTATTTGGAGCTGTTATATGTGTTTCCTTTGTCAAAATTACTCTGTATTCTCTCAATCCCATGATATCGTCTTATTAGTGCTTATGCTTGGTGTTAAATGTCTTTGCAGGGTCAAGTAGATTTCGATGATAAAAGCAGCTGGGAATACCTGTTTAAGGATTACTATACTGGCTTAAAAGAGAAGCTTTCGCTAACTTTGGAGGAGCTTGCACATGCTAAGAACCCGTGGAAAGGTTCTGATGTAACTTCGGGGAAACAAGAATCTCCTGATGAACTTTATGATGCTAATGATGATGGTGGATCGGGTTCAGACAATTCTTCTGGAAATGCAGAAGTAACTGTCTCTAAAAGGAGGGCAAAGAAACAGTCAAAATCACGTAACAAGGAAAAGTATTCACTGACTAGATCAACTCAAGTTAGTAGGGAAGATCCTTCTGCAGATGATGGTGTTGAGTGGGCATCAAAGGAGCTTTTGGAGTTTGTGATGCACATGAGAAATGGTGATAGATCAATTCTTTCTCAGTTTGATGTACAGGCTCTCTTGTTAGAATATATAAAAAGCAACAAACTCAGAGATCCTCGGCGGAAAAGTCAAATAGTTTGTGATTCAAGGCTTCAAAATCTCTTTGGCAAGCCACGTGTGGGGCATTTCGAAATGCTGAGGCTTCTTGAATCTCATTTCCTTATGAAGGAAGATACGGATGATCTTCAAGGGAGTGTTGTCGATACTGATGCCAATCAAATTGATGTTAATGGGAACTCTGATGCTTCACCAAAGACAGTTAAAGAGAAGAGACGCAAAACGCGAAAAAAGAATGATGAGAGAGGACTTCAGTCGAACCTTGATGACTATGCGGCTATTGATACCCACAATGTCAATCTGATTTACTTGCGTCGTAATCTGGTGGAGGAGTTGATTGAAGATGTTGGGACATTTCATGATAAAGTTGTTGGCTCTTTTGTCAGGATAAGAATTTCTGGTAGCAATCAAAAGCAAGATCTGTATAGATTAGTCCCGATAATAGGTATGTACCTTGCTTCCCATCAATTTTGTAGAAACAGTGAAGTTTTTCTAAATAAGTAACAAATCAAGTATATATACCATTGAACCTCCAGGTACTACTAAAGCTCCGGAGCCATACAAAGTTGGCAAAAAGATGACAGATTATCTTCTGGAAATATATAATCTGAACAAGTCCGAGGTTATATCAATTGATATAATCTCCAACCAAGATTTTACTGAGGTAATGCATCTAGGTATTCAATTTGTTTATTTTGTTTTCCTAATTCATATCTGCATGATATTGATTTTGGGTGAGCTTTTCTTTGAAGTCCTTTGCAGTTAGATATAGGTGAGATGTTGCTTCCTGAGTTTGCTTACTAGCATGGTTCTAGCTGTTGATGATTTTCTTGTCAGTTGACACAATGACTTGATCGGGTGATTGATTAATCTGAAGGATTTTCTTGACCAACTTTTGAGCTATAGCTCGCTGTCCGAAGTTGCTACTAGGAGAACCAATGATTATATCCAGTCACTTCATGAGATTATATAAGTAAAATTTTGTAGATAAATTGCACTTCCTGCTTCGACAGTATAGGGTAATTTGTTTCTTAAACTATGCATCTACTCCTGCTGTTCTAGGATGAATGCAAGCGCCTGCGGCAGAGCATAAAATGTGGACTTATCAACCGTCTGACTGTGGTAATATTTCTTGTCTTTGTTTTTTATTTTAATTAATTTAATCTCTTTTATTCAATACTTTTTCGACCCGAAATTTTTTCTATGGTTTTCTGTAGGGTGATATTCAGGAAAAGGCCATAGCGCTTCAGGCAGTAAGAGTCAAAGATGTAATTTTCTTGCTCAGACCTACTCTAACTGTTGAAATTTATTAAATTTGCTACTTCCATAGACAATTTCTACTTGGAGACTATCAGGTCATGTTCAACTTGTCAAGCTGGGTAATGGTGCCTTCCTGAAAAGCTGTGTTTATGTTTTTTTGAAGACTTGGCAGGTTAAATCTTAGGGGGTTAATGTACTGTGGGAGGGGATTGGGGGGCATTTCTCTATGTCCGACCACTAGGATTCAAGTTAGCTCATGTTATATTGAAATTGCACCTGTCTCCCACCTAAATCAATAATAGAAATGCGGACTAAGGGTGCATGTTCAAGAAGTAAATGGAACTAAACTTGGGTCAAAACCAGTTGCATAAACAGTAATATTGCCAACTGACCTAGTCATTCTGCCCTCGTTTGGATTCTAGCTAGAACCTAAGCTTTCTACTGAGGTTTCTTCTTGAAATATGTCTAGTGATTTTGTCATTGATGGCATTAATGAAAAGATAAAGTACCAACTGCAACCCTTTGGCAACTGCTTCTGCTTTTAAATGGTTGCAGCATTTTTTGCATAGCATGTGGCAAATCTTTAAAGGTTGAAGCAGATGAAAGTTGCTAAAGCAGTCGAAAGTCATTCAAGCAACAACTAAAGGGTGATTGTACAGCCTTTTTATTTTTATTTTTTATTATTTTGGTGCTTTTGGAAATAAAAAATGTTTAAAGTTGCTTTGAATTGGGAGACACTAATTTACCCTTACATCATACAGAAAGGTTAATTTTTTTAATTGCTGGATCATATTAGAATTTGCTTGCCAAAGGGTTATATATTAAACATAGTTCAGCGCATCGCAGCTTAACAAAGCACCAGAGTTTCTGCATTGAAATTACATCAATGAGAGTTTAAGCCTCTTAGGCTTCTTTATGGTTTCAGGAATGAAAATTGCATAATGGATTAGAATCTTGCTCATGATTGCTTTCCAGGAAAGCCAGGCAAAAAAATGTGATTTGGCGTGTGATATGAGCTTTAGTGACATTGGCTTCAAGTTTGCAACTTTTTAAGCATTTTCAGAGGCAAATAGATCAATTTCTCAAAGATCTATTTTGAATCTAGGGTCAAAATGAAGATTACTTATTTTTGTTTGATTGACTTTGCTGTGCATGTGTATAATTTTAACAGTGTCTGCACATGCTCAGACTGTTATTTATTATAGCCCTGCATAATAAATTTGTTGCATGTCAAGAATAGCTCTCAGCTTTTGTAGATAGAACAGTAACATATTTTCCCTTTTATCTTGTGATTAGAGCTCAGTCAACAGAAATAAATTGCTATCTATTTCATAGGAATGGTTTTCTTTCTCTTGATGCAGTGGCTGGAGGCAGAAGTTTTGCGACTCAGTCACCTTCGTGATCGAGCAAGTGAAAAAGGCCACCGAAAAGAATATCCTTCATATGCATTTTAGACTTTTCTGAAGTGCAACAATGTGTTCTAGTTAATTTTTACAGTCACTTTTCTTGGTTAAATTCTGCACACTGGAGTAATGCTATAGTGATGCTCTTGTGGGACTGTTCTGCATTCGTGTTTTCACACATTAATCTAACAGTTTTATCTGTCCTTTTGTTCTTAAGTTGCATATGTGAAAAAGTGGGCTAATTTAGTTTTTGATTGATCATCTCTATCTTCCATTTCATTTCCTAACCCCTCCCCCTCCCCCTCCCCCTCCCCTTTCTCCCTCTTTTTGTCTGCATGTCTTCTGTAG
This sequence comes from Eucalyptus leucophloia subsp. euroa, assembly GCA_017140325.1. Classification (NCBI taxonomy): domain Eukaryota; kingdom Viridiplantae; phylum Streptophyta; class Magnoliopsida; order Myrtales; family Myrtaceae; genus Eucalyptus; species Eucalyptus leucophloia. Next base: position 30,728,150 of record CM029474.1, on the reverse strand, counting down.
CTTTTACTTTGCTAAAATATTCCTTTGAAGCAAATGTGCAGTGGGCTGCATGCCGTCACGTCTCGATCATGATTATTGAACAAAGATCTATGTTTCTAGCTCAAAGCAAAAATTGTCAAATTATGAATCTTGCCTTTTCTGGAAGTAGACTCTCCCAACTCCTATTCCCAGTATAAATAGGAATATTAACTCATATGACAATATCATATTCGAGATCTTATAAGTAATGATTGTGAAGAATTACAAGGTAATATTGCCTCCTGCATTTTGTTAAAGAGTAACAAAGAGAGGAAGATGAAGGAGAAGAATGTCGAAGAATTCCTTTGATGGTTAGCATGATTACAGGAAATTCCCATTATATCTATGTCAATGCATTCGACTTTAATCTTTTGAGCTTTGATTTAGTTGCTTAGCATATTTAATTATCAGATCTTCATAACTCCTTATCCGAATTATGTTTCAAGGGCTTAGGATATATTAGCTTTGAGATGAATCATAGATGTGACACTTGTTTGAATTTTTTTGAAGCAGTGACTTGGGAATTGAATCGAAAGGCTAGTGCATCTAACTATTCTAAGCGATTTTATGATCCTCTCAAGCACTGATACTCCTTCAAATTTCTGATTTTTCATGTAAGTGGAATCATTCAGTGATTTTTGGCTGGCAAAATTATATAAATGTTGAGTTTTCTGTCAACTCTAAACAAACATGAATAGGTTGTGTATTTGACTGGCTGGACAAATGTTAATACAGTTCCGCAAGTTTGGTCTATGTTTTACTCGTTTCCACTTAAAAACAAGCAAAAATGCTTTTTTGCTTTCCAGCTAATGTCTTACTTGTCAACATTTGTTTTGTGAAAGTTTCAAGTGTCTTGGGTTAGAAAAAAGTTGAAGTGCATGTGTTGCAATATTTATATTCAGTGAAAAGTGAAAGGTAATTGTCAATCCGGACATGCCTGTAGTTACCTGCATTTCAGATTGCATCCATTCTCACTGTTGTGTTGATCTTGGGTGGTGAAACATTTTGCAACAGTAGTGGTTTTGACATTGCATTTGGTCTTCAGACATTGGTTTTTTCACTGATCCATATGATGATGTTTTTAGCATAAGCTTAAGACTCTGAAGCTCCACTACAATAAATCTCACCATTGTCACGCGACCACATTGTTGTCTCCTGACCACCTCACTATTCAGGAAAGGGCCTGAAATCTAATCAACCATTCTAAACCTCTTCATAATATTCTATGACATCATTTGTACAGTGGATTTGAAGTTATCCTTGACTTTCTTTTACGCTTAGAGAATGTGTAGAAAAATTGCAGGTACTCAAAACACCTGAGGAGCGCCAACGAAGGCTTGAGGAGGTTCCAGAAATACATTCAGATCCAAAAATGGATCCAAGCTACGAGTCTGAAGATGATGAAGGTGAAGCAGATCAGAGGAGACAAGGTACATTTTATTTTTTGGTAGGCACTATGAAAATGATTGCTGTATTTATGCATAACATCTCTGTTCTTATCTTGTCCATGCAGAGAGTTATGTAGGAGCAAGAGGTACTGGTTTGAGTGGGAGGGGGAGGGATCCAATATCTCCCCAGAAAGGAGGTTCTGCACCAACTGATTCCTGGATTGGAACAAGGGCTTATCCAAACACTAGCAGAGAATTGACCAGAAGTTTGTCTAATAAAGGCACTTTAATTAGAGGGGATGATGCTACTGAAGCTGGCGAGACAGTGAACCAAAGCGCATGGAATCAGTCCAGAGAGAAAGAAACACAGCAATTCAGCAGTTGGGAGAAGTCAAAATTTTCTCCAACCTCTGAAATTAGTGCAGGAATTTCTAATCCTGCTGAGTCACTTCAGAGGGTTGTCCATGAAAGTCCGGGGGCCTCGCAAGTAGTGAATACACCACAAGCTGCCCCTAAAGTCAATGAAACAGAGAAGATGTGGCATTACCAGGATCCATCTGGAAAGGTTCAGGGGCCATTTTCCATGGTACAACTGCGTAAATGGAATAACACTGGGTATTTTCCTGCCAATTTGAAAATTTGGAGAGCTACTGAGAAGCAGGACGAGTCCATTCTCTTAACTGATGCATTGAATGGGAAGTTTCTGAAAGACCCCCCAGAAGGTGGTTTTCCAAAGGCTCAGATGGTGCAAAGTCCACACACGTCATCCCTGTACTCCAACAAAGCGCAGGGTGCACTCTCACAGCAAGTAACGGAACTTCTAGTTGCGAAGCAGTTGAACTTGGACCGGAATCCTGGAACTCGGGGATCAGAAGGGGGTTTAAGTATCGGTAGAGGTACTCCATCTTCAGTTGAGATACCCAAGCTTTCTGCCTCCGAATGGGGTTCTGGTATGAACCTTCCATCTCCTACTCCAGGCCAACAAAATGCCACTCGTCCAGCAAAGGGGCAGGCAGATGAAAGCAGATGGTCGCCTGCTGCTTCTGTTCTTAGTTCTAATATCATGCCTGGAAGTGGAGTTACGCAACCTTCAACCAATGTTGTCCCGAGCAGTAGCCAAGTGATGCAGTCATCTGCTTCATCTTTTGTGAGATCAGGCAGCATAAATGGTCCAGATGGTTCTCATGATGTGGTTTCTGCACCTAGGCCAGAGATGGACGCACTTTTGAGCTCTGCAAGTGCCTCTCAAGTGCATCCCCCGTCAACAGTGTCAGGTCATATTCAACTACCAGCTGATTATGCTAATTCTTCTGGGAGCACAGGTAATGATATGATAAGTAATGTTGCGACTATCCAAAACTTAGTCCAGGTTATGAGAAGCCATAACCTTCCAGTCAATCCTCATGGGTGGGGGTCTGCTCCAGTCTCAAAGACAGATATCGTTGGGTCATCACCCAGGTCCCATAGTGATGCTCAAGTCTGGGGAAATTCACTGTCTCAGAAGTTGGAGCCAACTGGTATGTCCACACAACCTTCAGTACAATCGCAGTCTTCTTTACATGGACAGTGGGGTGAAGCTGCCTCTTCTGTCCAAAACTCTGCTTCCTTTCCCATGGGTAACCCTAGTGGTACTTTTGCAAATCCGTGGAGACCTTCTGGTTCAGGTGATCAATCGAATCTCCAGTCTGCCGGTCCACCCAATATGAATTGGGGTGCCAACACAAGCACTTACACTACTGTTCCTGTGGTGGGAACAGAGAACCAAAATGCTGGTTGGGTCCAAATGCCTGGAAATCCATCTGTTGGATGGGGAGGTCAGGTATCAGGAAATACTAACGTCAATTGGGTGGCTCCTGGAAATGTGAATCCTGGTTGGTCTGTTCCTGGTCAAATGCAAGCACCTGGAGTTCCGAACTCAGGGTGGGTCCCAACGGGCCAAGGATTTGTGCAAGGAAATTCTAATCCTGGACCAGCAGTGACATTGGGACGAGGGGCACCTCCTCAAAATGCAAATACAGGTTGGGTTGCACCAGGTAATCAGGGCTCATGGGGGAATGAACAGAATCAGCATGGGGATCGGTTCTCAGGTAAAAGGGACAGGGGTCCAGGAGGTCGAGACTCAGGTCACAGTGGAGGTAGGAATTGGAATAGGCAGTCTTCATTTGGTAGTGGAAGTGGAAGTGGGGGTGGAGGAGGTTCGGGCAGGCCTTTCTTTAGAGGGGAGCAAGGGGTGTGTAGGTGGTACCATGAGAGTGGTCATTGCAAGAAGGGAGCTTCTTGCAACTATAGACACTAACTCTAGCAGGATAGAGTAGCTTATATACAGTAATTTTAATATGAAGATCTTTGTCATTGTATAATCTGGTGAATTTTGATTATTGTAAAATGAAGTTTAGCAGCCCTTTTATTCATCTGCTTTTTGGCTTTGTGTGTGATTCCTGCACGTAGGTCCCTCAGTTTACTGTGGTGGTAATGGAGGGACATGCTTGCTGTTATTTTTCTCGATCTGACTTGTCATGCGTGTTGCTTTTGTTTGATTTACACTTGGTTTGCCAGGATTCTAACATTTGCATGAATGAGCTGGACATAAGCATGTTCTTGATCGTCTTTGAGAATGGAGCAATGCAGGAGTTACCACGACTTCTTCATTTATCCTTTAAGTAGCTTAAGCTTCAAAGGAGTTGGCTAGCGGAGCCAGCACCTATATTTCCTTTTCATACCCAAAAAAGATATTTAGATTTGGTAATTGTTTCATACAGTATATCTTCAGCTAGATACCTGAATCACAGCTGATGATGGAGTACAGCCTGATATTATTCTTGTCCCTGAATGGAAAACAAGTGCTTGGCCACTGCTTTACTGAATATGTAACATTTTTGTTAAGGTTCTTTTGCAGACATTTGACATGATTGGCTTAAAGTTTAATTATGGATTTTCTCCTATATGGATATACGAAGTATTGTGGCATGTTGGTACTTTTCTCTTCTAGTCCACATCGCTAACAGGAGTATGGACAGATCATTCAGGTTGAACTGATACAAATCTTTTGACGTCTGCACACCCAGAACAACATTTACAATCCACAATATGGAGCATTACGGTGAATGCAGGTAGGTTAACTCTTTTTCTGCGTCCCAGTTAATGTTTAAAGACCTCTGACCTTTCCAGTGTTGTTTTTTTTTTTTTTTTGGGTTGAAACCATTCCAGGCTTACAAACTGCATTTTTCTTCAAAAGTTAGCTGATAATTACCATATAGTCTGATAATATGCGCAACTATAGCAATTGTTGAGTTCAGATGTCGCTTTGTGAACGAAAGTTCAGATGTCGCTTTGTGAACGAAGTTACTTGTGTTCTCCTGATCATGATTAATACATGGTAATGATGGTTGGAAGGTGAGGATTGTCAAAACTGATGCCTTTCTCATTCTGTCTGCTTCTGTTTCCCCATCTCTTGATTTTGTTTGTTTGCAACTTCAATCCTTGCTTGATAGCAAGGAACCTAGTATAAAGCCTTGCAACCGTTTATTGATGGACAAGAAGGTAGGCAGTGGTTAAGTTTTTGTAATACGCCATTTGTCATCCAAACGATTTAACAGCACTTTCAAATGTAACAAATTTATTAGGACGGGTTATTCGATTTGAATAATTTATGTTTGTATTCGAGTGATTTATATTTTTGGTACCGACATATAAAGACATTGAGATTTGAATAATTTGAATAAATTTATTAGGACGAGTTATTCGATTTGAATAATTTCTGATTTACTTGTCAGATAGAACTATACAGCTTAGCATGCCCACATTATTGACCAAAACGGGCTTCTTAAAGGAACAAAGAGCGAATCACTTGAAAAAAAAAAAAAAAAAAAAAAAAAAAAAAAGAAAGGAACAAAGAGCTTCTAGTGTGAATTTACGTTCGTTGAAAGTGCGATGGCGTACGCTCTGGCAGACCGAAGATGCTTCATGGAAACTTTGTAGTGACAAGTTGCTCGGAAGAGTGACTGATCATGCTATTTTGTTTGTCCTTAAATTGCAAATTTTCTCTGCAACTGGAGAAAGACCAACAATCCTAAAATTTCTAAGAATCGCGTGGTCAAAGTATTTCCATAAAATTTATAAATTTAATAAATGAGAATTTCTAATGCTATTTTTTAATTTTAATTTTGGGACATCTGGAGCTGATGTCAAGTTAAATGGGTGTCCCACCAACAAGATTGATTAAATCTTAAAAAATAAGGATTAATAGCACGAAAAACTCTAAATTGGTAATCTTGTAAGAAATTTACTTCAAATTAATTTATTGACTATTAAAAATTGTAAATCGGTATACTTGTAATAAATTTTTTTCAAAGTAATTTTTATGATCATTAAAAATTTCAAATTGATATACTTGTGATAAACTTATCTTTTGTTAATTTTAATTAAATTTTACCTTCAAATTATTGAGTTGAAAAGTATGTGACAATTAATGGGTATACCAATTTGAGATTATACCTTTTGTTTGTCATAGGTGTAGTAGCAATTTGAGATTTTTTATGGTTAAAAATTATATTGAGATAAATTTGTTACAAGTATATAAGTTTTAAATTTTTTGTGATAAAAAATTTGTTTGAAGTAAATTTGTCACATGTTTACTTATTTGAGATTTTTCTTGATATTAATTATTATTCCCCAAGATAAACTTCCATGCCCATTATTCATATAGTGGTTCTTCCATTGATGTCATCTTGACAGTGGAATAATGAATTGTTATGACAATCAGACCCAAAAAGCATATAATGATTTATTTCACTAAACATATGGAAATAGACTGTTTCACTTACTATCACATGCCTCGTGACATTGTCCTTCTCATCTCTACTTCTCGGTTGATAAGACTAGTGAAATCTTTACAAAAGTATCAAATTACAATTGAACATGAATCTTTAGGAGATTCTATAGATTTTTCTTGTTTTGTATATTTCTCAAAATTGTGCACTATCGTCATTTGATTGTGCATATCATCGATTGGTCTTGATTGATTGTAATTGATATTATGGGAAAATTGTCCAAAAAATTATAAACCTTTTAATTTTGTCAATTTAGTCATAAATTTGTTCATTTCTTGCCAATTGGACGCCGATGGTGCTATATGGGATCACCGGCGTTGACAATGACAATTTTAGTTAATATCTTAACTTTTTTTGAATTTTTATTATTTTCTCTATTTTTTTGTTTCCTTTTTTCCTTTCTTCTTTTCCTATTGTTAGTGGTCAGCCATTGGCCGTAGGTGACGACCAGCCAGCTAGCCTCACTCGCGATAGGCAAGGCTCGGTCAGGCGAGGGGAGCCCTTGCCCAAACTAGGCAAGACTGACCCTCGCCCAGACTAGGTGAGGCTAGCCCTCACTCAACAATAGCCTCACTAGATCGGTGAGATTGAGCTTGCTCAACATCGGTGAGCTTGGATCTCACTAGAAATTGGTGAGGTTGATCTCACCCGAGCCGATAGATTTGGCAAAGGGTGGGTTAAGTCATAAATAGTCCAACCCAAATCGACCAATTTTATCCATTCATAACCTATTTATTGTAATGAAAAATTTTTGATCTATATTTGGCCTGACCCATTCCCAACCCATATTCGACCTAAGAAAGCTTATTTCTTATGATATATATATATATATAAGCCTTTGTTTGTTTCTTAAATATTTTCTAAGAAGTATTTTTTCAAAAAAATTATAATATTTTTTGGTTTTTGCTTGAAATTTGAAAATAAGTCCAAAAATATTTTTTTCCATTTGGTATGAAAAATATGATTAAATTTTCCTCCTTGAGTACTTCTAATATTTTTTAAATTGAATTTTCATTATTATTTTTAATTTTTTTAAAAATTGATTTTTTTAGTTATTTTTTTAAAATATAATTTTTAATTATTTATTTCTTCTTCTTCTTCGGCTAGCCGTTGGCTATGACAACGATCGACAATCAGCCACAAGTGAGCTCGAGCTCACTTAACACTGGCAAGCTCGAGGCTCTCTAGATCGGCGAGGCTCGAGCCTTGCTAGTTGTTGATGAGGCCTCGGCCTCGTTAGCTCGGCAAGATCAAGCTCGCCTGACGTTGGCAAGCTCTTGTCTCACTAGATCAATGAGGCTTAAGACTCACCAGACATTGATGAGGCCTCTGCCTCGCCAAATCGGCGAGCTTGAGTCTTGCCAGATGTTGGCGAGGCTCAAGCCTCGCTTGTCGTTAGCAAGGCCTCGAGCTCACTAGAAAGAAGTGGGTGAGGCTCGAGCTCGCCTGAGGTTGGCGAGCTTGAGCCTTGCCCGACTGATTGCTGTGCAGGCCATCGACTAAGGAAGGAGGAAGAAGAAAGCAAAAAAAAAAAAAAAAAAAAAAAAAAAAAAAAAAAAAAAAAAGATAAAAGAAAAAGAAAAATAAAAAAAGAAAAAATAAATATCATTATAATTTGAATTATAAAGAAGGAAAGAGCGAATATGAGCCTTGGGTTGAAAATGGGTTCTAAGTCCAACTCATTTAAGACCCGTTTATCTTAAGTTTTCAATTTTTAAATACATTTAACTAATTTATTCAAAATGTAAGTGACCCATATATGATTCATTATATGAGTTTAAGACCCATTTTAACACCTCTAGATGAGTCTCACCGATCAAGAACGAGCAAATGGCGCATAGCCAATACTGAGGAGGGGGGGGGGAGGTCATAACGAGAGTGTAATGCAAGCCCATGCCGATGCGGTATGCACTTGCATCTTTTAGGAGTGTGCATCGGGAACTGCTCGAATCGGGAATTACTCGGATCGGCTAGTCTTGGGTGGTTCCTATTGGAATCGGGTCGACGAGACTAGATTGGACCAATTTTTTATATATATATTATATATAAAACTTATTACAATTGGAATTGCAATTGAGGTAGCAATCTCTCATGTGGTCAAAAGACCAACAAAACTCTTTTTGTGACTCTTAATTTATAGAGAAAACCTATTTGTAAGTTTCTATTTTTACCCGATGTGGAACTAAGGTTCCAAGAGACCCTCATTTCTCATGCTCTCACACACTCTCTCTTAAGCCTTTCACTTTCAAAAGACAAGGCACTCCTAGCCTCCAAGAGTCCCACATTGACTAAGTGCTTAAAGAGCAAAAGAGAAATTATCTATAAAAACCAAGCCAAACACATCCTTTAGCCATGTTGCTCATGACCTTTATGGTTAAGATTAATTGTGAAACAAATTTCACATGAAGTGTGATTGATATTCACACAAGTGAAGTTTGAATTTTTTGCACACGGACCGCCTGGGAACCAAATTTGAATGATCGGTTCAAAGTTGGGTTTTGTTGGATCAGACTGGACCGAACCGGATTGGAAACGATGGTCTGGTTCAGTTGGAAATGATGGTCTGGTTCGGTCCGACTCCTGGTCCTAGGACCTCTCGGTTCCCAAAATTGGGAATTGGTTTGCCTAGTCCGATTCCTGTTCCACCTTGAAACTGGCCTGGTGGAATTGGTGGAGAACCGGGAACTGATCACCCCTAGCATTTTTCACCGCTAAACTTGCTCCCTGCACAACAAAGCTAGTCTTGATTAGAAACCTGATGATATCATCAAACAGATCATGAAGCAAGAAAAAAGAAAAAACAGTACCTTAGTGGGCCTTGGAAGCTTTGTGTCCTTCCACGAGAAATAACTAGCCTCACACCCATGACTCACCACATCAAAGGTTAAAATCTCTTCATTGGGTGGGGAAAGAGAAATTAATTCTACGTGCTACCACCAATATCAAAGGTCAATCCCATGTGGTCTTGCACGATAATTTTTGAGACTTTTCCTTTGAGCAATCATGACCAAAGCTTTTTTGCTATAGCCTAAATAAGTCTCCAGTGAAAGTATAAGGATCAAGGCTTAAACCGGGCTTTCAAACATTGAATAAGAGGCAAAAGTGATGTATGTGGAATTGGAAAGTAGGTTTTGTAAGAATTCTGTAAGATAAATGATCAGGAGCAGAGGACTCTTATGAAGAGGACCATTGGACCAGTGACTCAGGGTAGGACACTGACAAGGGTCAGTACTCGAGGTTGTCGTGGTAGAGCATCGGCTCAAGTTAGCGTTAGCGGAGTAGCACTGCTTCCAGTCGGTACTAGGGTAGCAGCCCCTAGCGATCCTAGGATAGGCGGGATCGTTCAGGTGCTTGAGACTCTTGGAGCGTTGATGGGGCAGCAAGTCTAGAATCAAGCCGCCGCCACTACCACCGTCATTACAGCTGCTGCTATCGCTGTCGTTGTTGTGGTCGTAGCCACACCTGCCGAAGTTCCACCTGGGAATGTGGTTGTTGAGAGAGAGAGGCCGATGCACAGGCTCGTAGAATAGTTCTTAAAGCTGAACCTGCCGAGGTTCACTAGAGTCGGAGATCTCGAGGTTGCAACCCTCTGGATACAAGACCTAGAGAAGGCCTTTGCACTACTGATGTGCAATGAGGAGGAGAAGGTTATCCTGGTAATATATCAGCTACAGGGTAACGTGAGTACCTGGTGGAGGGCCACCAGAGGCGGAGTAGTCCCTAAAGGTGAGGTTCCAGTGTGGAACACCTTCTTGAGAGCTTTTAATAACAAGTATTTTTCTGACAGCACTCGAGAGCAAAAGATGGAGGAATTCCAATGCCTCCATTAAAGGGATGCTAACAGTAGATCAATACGAGGCCAAATTTGCGGAGCTGTCGCAATATGCTCCAAGGCTGGTGGAAGACCCTGAAGACAAAGCTAGGTGGTTTAGGAACGACCTCCGATCACATCTGAAGAATTCGCTGGTGTCGTCCGATCTCAAGGATTACAACGAGGTATATGGATGAGCCCAGCTGATAGAGAGGAGTCTGAGTGAGCAAGCCGCCTCATCTAGATCGAGGTTCAGTTCGAATAGAGATGGAAACCGGTTTGAGAAGAAACCCATGATCGAAGGAAGGTATCATGTCCCGCCTAATAGGAAGGGTGGAATTGGAAAGTCAGCGTTGAGTCAGAATGGTACGTGTCGCTTCTACGGAAGGCGACATGGATCGGCCTTGTGCCATTTTAGGACGGGTGCTTGCTTTTAGTGTGGCCAGCAGAGTCACTAGGCCAAAGACTATCCTAGAAAATCGAGGGGACTACAATAGTTATCGCCGTTGCCACTGATGGGTTAGAATAGAGGGTTCGCGCCGCAGATTACACAATAGGGTGGACAAAATAGATTTCTAGTGGAAGGAAGAGTGTACACCATCACTAGAGGACATGCTAAGGACTCGTTTGATGTGATCACATGTACGGTTTCGTTGAATGGCCATGTTGTTTATGCTTTATTTGATCATAGTGTGACTTATTCGTTTATAACTAAGCAATTTGTTAAGTTGGTATGATTGAGTCCTGAGTTGTTGGAGTTAGTGGTTAGCATATCTACACCATTAAAGGATAATGTGTTAGTTGTAATGGGTTGTCCTAATTGCAAGTTAGTGATTTGTGAGTGAGAGGAGAAGATAGATTTGATAATCCTAACTATGTATGATTTTGATGTGATAATTGGCATGGATTGGTTCACCAAGCAATGAGCTAAGATGGACTGCTATCGTAAAGCGATTCAGTTTAACCCATTAACAGGTGAAAATTTCGAGTTTATTAGGAGTCCAGGAGGACCCCTGATGATCTTGATCTCGTCGCTTGAGGCAACTCATTTGTGAGACAGGGTTTGCTAAGGTTACTTAGCGACTGTTGTCACGCCTGCCGCCAAAGAGAGAGATCGAGTTTGTGATTGAGTTAGCCCTCGGGATGGAGCCAATTTCCAAGGCTCCCAACGGCTTTGCGTTGTTTGAGTTGAAAGAACTAAATGTGCAATTGTAGGAGTTGTTGGATAAAGGATTCATACGTCCTAGTGCATCACCTTAGGGAGCACCAATTCTGTTCGTGAAGAAGAAAGATGGTTTGATGTGCCTTTGCATTAACTATCGTTAACTCAATCAGGTGACTATTAAGAACAAGTACCTACTCCCGAAGATCAACGATTTGTATGACTAGCTATAAGGAGCGTCAATATTTTCTAAAATCGACTTGAGGACATGGTATCATCAGTTGAGGATCAGAAATGAGGATATACCGAAGTCAGCGTTTCGTACTCAATATGGCCATTATGAGTTTACTGTAATGCCGTTCGGTTTGACGAATGTCCCAGCTGCTTTCATGGATATGATGAACTGAGTGTTCAAGGAGTATCTGTATTATTTCGTGATCGTTTTCATCGACGATATTCTGGTGTACTCGAGAAGTCATGAGGAGCACGAAAGGCATTTGAGGATGGTGCTTCAGACTATGCGGAATCATAAATTGTACGCCAAGTTTAGCAAGTGCGAGTTTTGATTGACTCGTGTTACTTTCCTAGGTCACGTGATTTTAGGCGAAGGAATCTTCGTGGACATGACCAAGATTGAAGTAGTTATCAATTGGCCAAGACCAACGACAGTGATAGAGATCAAAAGCTTTTTGGGATTGGCAGGTTATTACAGACGGTTCATGGAAGGATTTTCAGCATTAGCTTCGCCGTTGACTCGACTGCTGAAGAAGGAAGAGAAGTTTATGTGGACAGATTAAGTGCGAGCGTAGTTTTCAAGAGCTTAAGCAGAAGCTGACTACCACACCAGTGTTAACAATTCCATTTGGTCCTAAAGCGTACGAGATCTACAGTGATGCGTCATTTAGAGGATTGGGTTGCGTGTTAATGCAATATGGCAGAGTCATTGCATATGCGTTTCGTCAGTTGAGACCTCATGAACTGAATTACCCGAAGCATGACTTGGAACTCGTAGCGATTATCTTTACTTTGAAGATTTAGAGACATTATTTGTGTGCAAAAAGATTCGAGATCTTTACAGACCATCAAAGTCTTAAGTACCTATTTTCTTAGAAGGAGTTGAATATGGGACAACGACACTAGATGGAACTTTTGAAGGACTATGATTGCTACATCTTGTATCACCTTCGGAAGGCTAACAAAGTCACAGACGCTTTGAGGCAGAAGTTTTCAGTTGCACAGATAATGATTAAGGAATGAATTTTACTTGAGAGAGCTCAAGATTCGGTCTTCAATTTTGAGGTAGGCCACCTTTCGAATTTTATGGCTACTCTCAGAATTGAACCGGAAGTGCAAATTAGAATCAAGACGCTTCAATTGACAGACCCAAATATTCAGAAAATCTTGCAAGAGGATACTGAAAAGAGAAAGGCTGATTTTTAGATTTCTAAAGACGGAACACTAATATTTCAAGGACGATTGTGTGTATTTGAAGATACAAAGCTTAAAGAAGAGATTTTATCAGAAGCTAATCGTAATGGTTACAACATTCATCCAAGTAATATAAAGATGTATCAGAATCTGTGTCAACACTATTAATGGATCAGTATGAAAGTGGATATTGCCAAGCATGTCACCAAATGTCTGACGTGTCAGCAAGTGAAAGCATAGCATTGTCAGCCAGGAGGACTTCTGCAACCTCTCGAGATTCCTAAGTGGAAATGGGAAAACATTACAATAGACTTTGTGATGGGTTTACCGAAGAGTTAGAGGGGTAATGATTCTATTTGGGTTGTGGTCGACAGACTGACAAAGTTGGCTCACTTTATCGTCGTTTGGAAGGACCTTGCATTGGACAGATATGTAGAATTGTACGTGCGTCAGATTGTTTGCCCGCATGGAGTGCCGGTGAAGATCACATTTAATAGAGACTTGAGATTTACAATTGCCTTTCGGAAAAGTTTGCAGATCGCCTTGGGAATGAAGTTGCAATTCAATATAGCTTACAATCTGCAGATAGGTGGACAGTCTGAGAGGACAATTCAGACTCTCGAGGACATGTCAAGAGCATGTGTGCTAGATTTCAAAGGAAGCTGGGAGGAACAGCTTCATCCCGTTGAGTTTGCTTACAACAACAGTTACCAACAGAGTATTTAGATAGCATATTTTAAAGCATTGTATGGTAGTGCATGTAGAACGCTAGTTTGTTGAGATGAGGTAAGAGAATGGAAGATCACAGACCCAGAGTTGGTTCAGCAGTCAGTGAATGTAGTTGCAGTCATTAGGGATAGATTAAAGATCGCTCAAAGCTGCCAGAAAAGCTATACAAATAAGCATCGAAGACCATTAGGATTCCAAGTTAGTGAGTACGTCTTTATGAAGGTGTCATCAATGAGGGGTACTTTGCGCTTTGGCAAGAAAGGGAAGCTGAGTCGGAGATACGTAGGTCCCTTTAAGATTCTAGAAAGGATAGGGACTCTAACGTATTGTCTTGCATTACTGCCGAGGTTGGCGCAAGTGCATGATGTTTTTCACATGTTAATGTTGAGGAAGTATAAGCCTAACCCAACTCACGTGCTTGAATTTTGAAGAATTAGACGTGGACAATAGGGTGTCGTACGTGGAAAGACCGGTTTAGATTGTAGATTAGAAGGAACAGATTTTGCACACCAAGACGATTTCATTAGTGAAAGTGATCTAGCAACACCACGGCACAGAAGGAGCAAGCTAGGAAAGTGAAGATTCGATGAGATGACTGTACGCCCACCTTTTTGTTTAAAGTTTTGTAATTGTTTAAATTTCGAGGACAGAATTTTTATAAGAGGAGAATAGTTGTGACATTCTGATTTTTAGGTTTTGTTTTTTATTGAATAAATTGGGTTTTTCATCGACACGCCTATAATTCTTTTCTCTGAGTTGATCACTCACGAGATAACTAGTCTATCGAGTGAAGCCGTTAAGGGATTTTAACGCAATAGACTTCTCGACTAGAAATTGACTACTCGACCGTGCTAATTTGCAGGGGTCATTACGGTACCATCAAAATTGATTAGAAATCAGAGATAGGTCGATTTGACATAGGTATGTGATTAATGTGTATAATTTCACATAATTGCAAAATTTCTGTCAAATGGTACTAGATCGATTTTTCTGTCATTTCTGTACTTTATGCCCGTATTTGAAACAACGAGATTTTCACGACAACCGGAGTCGTCAATGTGTCGAAGATGCACAATGTGGCTTGAAAATAATCGACCACGGGTCAATTGCACTAAAAATTTTTAAAAGCTACCTGACAAATTAGGTCATGCTAAAATCGCGCTCGATTGAAATTAATCATGAATTTAAACTCGATTTCAGAAATTGAAAGTTCTGTCATGCCACAATTCATTTTAGGAATGTTGACTCATCCTCCCAAGATTTTTCTGTAAACCCGAGATTTTGACGAAAAATTCAAAGTTGGGTTATTTTGGATCGGAAAAATTAGAGGGCCGTTTTTGGTCGCATTTTTTGCTGTCAAGTTGGTTCAATTGATGAGAAAAAAATCATGAGATGGACGAGGGCACCTTGGTTGATTTTTATGGGGACCAAATTGAGCTCAATTGGAGAAGTCTTGAAGTGGAATTGGGTGGAATTGGAAAGAAATGGTCCAAAATTCGTAGGACCAAGCGGCAACAACATTTGAACCTCTTGGATAGCTTGCTAAGGAAGCCTAGGGGCTGCAAATTGGCTAAGGATGACAACCAAGGCTAGTGGGGCACCAAACTCAAGTATTTTGGATATTTTTCTGGCCCTCTCTTGCAACAGCCACCTTCTTCTTCCTTCTGCAGCTTCTTTATCCATTTGTGTGGGTTTTGAAAGCTCAAAAGAACTAGAGACTAGCCAATACACCTCCCCCTTGCCGTCGATAGCCCCCAGCTATCGTTTGAGCATCGTCGCTGTCGCCTAAGCCCGCCACCGCCGCTCGTCTACCCCCTGCTCACATCCCACTCGTTCGCATGTCCCCGCGAGCCCAACTGTTGTCTCGACGTCCTCGAGCCACCGTCATAGGTTGCCGAGCTCGATTGACTGCTGGTCTAGCCGTCAAAGCCTCCATCATCGCCCGCCTAGAGTCGCTACAGCCACCGCCTCCTGTCTTGTGCTGTTTCAACCGCTCAGCCCAACTCTCTCAACCCAAAGAAGAAGCCGAACCTCAGTTGTGGGCTGAGATCTTCTAGGCCCATGTTAAGGCTTGTATGGACCTCTATTGGTGTTGTCGCAAGCTTGTTTATCGCTCGCTTCTTCGTCGCCATCGCCATGGACTCACTGACCTGCTAAACCGGTGAGTTTACTTGCTAAACTTTGCTTAGAGAGTTAACGACACTTAGTGGATAATTAGTTTAGGCTAATTAGAGATTAGGTGGTTTAATCACCTAATTATGTATGTTAGATGGTTAGAATAGATTGAGTATGAGCTAATTAGATTGTACTATTTATCTAGATAGGTGCAATAATTTTCTAGGCCCGCTTAGTTGGTTAGATTAGCATTTCTGGCCTAAGTTAGTATTTATTAGATTTAATTTGCATTATTTAATTAAATTTACTATTTATTTAATTATTTAATATTTTTTGAAAATTACGTTGGGAAAATTGATGACCAAAATTTCGTGTTAATTGCAATGATGTGCTTAGTTTATGTAATTGAATGCTAATTTGTATAAATTGGGTAGTGATTGTGATTTTGAGTTATTATTTCAAAAATCGAAAAATTTTGGTATTTAATCAGAAAATACTAGGCGTTAGTGTTTAATGCCAATTTTTTTTATGTGTTATATTAAATAGTTGGATTTTTAAAAAGAAAGATATCGTATTTTTGACACAAATTGATCGTGTACCCTTACACGATTATTTTTATCGGGTGTTTTCAATAGAAGAAAATAGGCCAAGTCATTATTTTAATTGAGGCATTTGAGTGTAAAACACAATGTCCTTGGTCGGGATTGATTGATCATGTGATGGCTCAGTGAACCCGTCCTTGATGTGCGTCGGTAGGACGTTGCCCTTATATAGGATGCCCCTGGACAACAGAAGCCGGTCGCAGTAGATTCTGGATTGATGCTCATTCGGGAATATTGTCCTTGTCACGCCTCGATTCTCAAGCACGTTCCCATCCTTTGGTAGTCAATTTAAATTCGACATCCTAGGACGCGTGGCCGCCCATTGATTTTAATGCGCATGCGGAAGAGTATAAATATAACCTTTGACAATAACCAATGCGGGATAGAAAAGCAGGACCGCAAATGCACAACCAAACCACACATCTTTATATATAGCTAACTAGTTTATTTACAATACTAGTCTATATACAAAAGTCTGCAAAAGCATAAAGGTCTATAAGCTCACTAGGTGTTCAAATCCCTAGTTGAAAACTCCGGGTCTCCTAAGGGCTCGGGTCCACTACTGCACCACCAAGAGGGTTAGTTGTACCATCACCAAAGTGATCTCTAACACTGACATAGGGATCTTAGACTCCTATAGGGGACCTGATCTTAGACTCCTATAGGGGACCTTCCCTAGGTCAATTTCGCTCTTGACGGTACCATGCTCTAAATTGATCGGGTACCCTCCGAGGTAGACCCGCATCAACCCAAACAATGGTCCTCACAAGCTCATAGATCTAGGCTCCTTGGCCCCTGTGAAGAGGAATTTGGGTGACCTGTTCGGTGATCCTCTTAAGCTAGCCAAAACGCTCAGGAGCAACAGCCATATAAGGACTTGAAAAGATTGAGCCCACAATAGGGTGAGACAATGTCTCAGCAAGTTCACCCCTTAAACTATGACTAGGAAGGAAATATGCCTAAAGACTGTCTATGCACACACAAGACAGATGACTTACCTTGCCTTAGTTCTTTTTTGCAAGTTAATATAATTCAAATACTCAACCAATCAATTCAAACCAAATCACCGATCAGCTCAGTCAATCCACCCAATTCGACACACTCAATCTGGACCATACTATCTATCAATTCGATACGACCACTTCTCATACAAGCTGAAATAGGTGGTCATAGCTCTCACAATCTGATATAGATAGATAGTAGCTCGCACAAGCTGATAAATAGATCGTGCTACCACAAGCTGATAAATGATTATAGCTCACACAAGCTATAATCAAAGAACATATGTTGACATAGTATACTGCTCTCACAAGCTGACGTATCAAAGAACATATGTTGACATAGTATACTGCTCTCACAAGCTGACGTGCAAAGGGGCTCTCATAAGCTGATGTATCCAAGCACATAGGCTAATACAATATACTGCTCTCATAAGTTGACGTGCAAAAGGGCTCTCACAAGCTGACGATAAATGATTTCACAAACTAACGTGCAAAAGGGGCTCTTACAAGCTAACGATAAATGCTCTCATAAGTGGACGTGCAATATCTTTTTTTCAGAAAATCTCACTATTCACATAGTGCACAAAGATATTTTCGGCACTAAAAACTTACTTCCGATATTTTCTAATTAAAATACCGAAATTCCATAATTTTGGAATAAATAACCAAAATCACCAATTTCACTCAATTTGCACAAATTAGCACTCAATTAAGTAAACTAAGCACACCATTGCAATCAGCATGGAATTCCGGTCATTAGCTACTCCGGTACAATTTTTGGAAAATAATAAATAATTAAATAATTACCAAAACTAATTAAATAAATAACATTATACGCCAAAAATAGAAACTTAGGTTGGAAATGCCTAATTAAATACCGAGGCGGACCTGGAGAATTTCCAAACCAATCTAGATAAATAATACGATATATCTAGTCTCTAATTAAGCCGTTCTAACTACCTCACATGCATAAACAAATATTTAAATCACTAATTTATTCTAACCACCTAAACCATACTTAGCCTAAAATAATTAACCCTTAAACATCATTAACTCCCTAAGCAGAGTTTAGTGTGTAAACTCATCAATTTTGCAATATGATAAGTTCACGGCGACGGCAACACGGAGATGGGCGACAAACTTCTTGGCGGCGAAGCCAAGTGGGGCCTAAAAGAAGTTCGAAATGGGCCTTGAAGCTCACGGTTGAGCTGGGCTGCTCGGTTTTGCTTGTTGCTACACGAAGCTACTATGAGCAACGATTGAGGCCAAAACAGGCTAGGCGGGTGGCTAGGCGAGCAGGTAGAGGTTTTCGATGGTTGAACAGGGACGACGGTGACTGGGGTGACGGCGGAGGAGGCTTGAACATGAGCTGGGTTAGTGGGACAACGAGCTAGGGTTGTGACTGGAGCAAGATGAGTGGGTTGGCATGCAGAGCTCGTTGGCGGTGCAACAGCGAGCGAGTGGTCTTGGTGGCAACTTGCGATGGCAAGGGGGAAGGCTAGCGGTTTCCTTTGTAATTTTGGAGCTTCAAATGGGCTGGAAATGGAGAAAGCAAGACTGGTTAAAGAAGATGAAGCCAACTGCACAAATGGAGGGTCCCAAGGGCCAAAATATCCTCTATTTGATCATTACATGGCCCCCACCATGTCTGCCCTATCTTTAGCTAAATAGCAGCCAACAATCTTCTCTACCAAGCCAATGAAGTGGTCCAAAAATGGTGGAGGCCATGGCCTACGAATTTTGGGACAAATTATCCTAAATTTAGCCAAATTCCTCTCCAATTGGATTGAATTTGGTCCCCATAAATTCCACCAAGGTACCCTCGGCCAAATTAACATTTTTCTTTGCCAATAGAACCAACTTGCATCCCAAAAACACGATAAAAAACGGTCATCTCATTTTTCCAATAAAAAAGACCTTATATTGAATATTCGCCAAAAATCTCGATTTGTAGAAAATCTTCGGAGGATGGGTCGACGTTCCTAAAATGAATTGTGATATGACATAATTTTTAATTTCTAAAATCGGGTTCAAATTCACGGTTAATTTCAACGTAGTGCGATTTTAGCGTGATCTAGCCTACCGGGTAGCTTTCAAAATTTTTTAGTGCAATTTACTTGTGGTCGATTATTTTCAAGCCACATTGTATATCTTCGACACATTGGCGACCTTCGGTTGTCATAAAAATCTCAAGGTTCTAAATGCGGACATAGGGTACCAAAACAATAGAAAAATTGATCTAGTACTGATCAATGAGAATTTTGCAACTAGGTGGAATCACCCACACTTAGTCACGAGGCTCAGTCGAGTCGACCTATCTCCAATCTCTTATCAATTTTTAACTGTGCTGTAATAACCCTTGCAAGCTAGCACGATCAAGCAATCGATTCCTAATCGAATTTTCAAATTTATTGCGTTAAAATCCCTTAACGGTTTCCTTAGATAGACTAGTTATCTCGTGAGTGATCAACTTAGAGAATAGAACTATAGGCGCGTCGATAAAAGCCCGATTCATTCAATTGAATATAGAACTGAAATTTCAAGATGTCACAGTCTCCAATGTGTGTCGGTGGATGTTGCCGTCCTCAAAAGAGTGAGACGAAGCTTGGCTACGCTAAAAGATTAATGTGCGTCGGTATATTGTGCCTATGCGGGCAGTAATCTAGTTGGAACGTATGTTTGATTGAAATTGAAACACCAGATTATGGGAAAAAATTATATGGCACAGTATGGGATGCGTCATAATGATTTGGCTTTATAATTAGGACCCTTGTGATTGATGGATCGATGATGGATTGATTGATCGATTGTATTGATTGAATTGATTGATTGATTGATTGAGTATGTGAATTATACTGACGTGTAGGAGAGAACTGAGACGAGATAAGTCCTCTGTTTTATATGTATAGACTACATTTAGGCGATTTTCTTCCTAGTTAGAGTTTAGGGGGTGAACTTACTGAGACATTATCTTATCCCGTCGTGAGCTCAATCTTTTCAAGTCCTTAGATGGCGGCCCCTCCAGTACGTTATGGTCAGCCTCGGCGGGTTTCTGAACTGATTACTAACTTCCCTATTCCCAGAGGCCACTAGGTCTATGAGCTCGTAGTGACCACTATCTGGGTTGATGAGGGCCTACCTTAAAGGGTACTTCATCGATTTAGGGCATAGTTTTGCTACGGGCTCAGTGGATACAGAGTTGGTCCCCTCCAAGGTTTTGAGATCTCCACTGTGGTAGTTGACGCCGCTCTAGGTGAAAGTGTAGTTGACCCTCCTAATGGTGCTGTGGAGGACCCGGTGGCCCCGGAGCTTGTGGAGTCTGAAGAAATGTGTCCGACTAGTGGATCGTAGGACAGTTTCCTTTTTGAGGGCCAATCTTTTGGTAGACAGACTAGTTTTGTATATAAACCTAGTTTGTTTATAAAAGTGTGTTTTGGTTGTGAATTTGTTATCCTATTTTTCTATCCCATATCTTTTGCTGTTAGAGGATTTGTTTATTCTCTTCTGCATGTGCATTATGTTGAATGGGTTAGCGACGTGTCCTAGGAAATCATAATTTTATCGACCACTAAGGGATGCGTGCGCGCTCGAGATTCAGGGCATGACATATTGTGTGTCACGTATCGGTGTCAGTACTATTTAGGAGGAGCTAGAGGATGAAGACAATGGTTCGTGAGGAAGAAAGAGAGGAAGAAAAAAAGCAAATAAAGTCGTTGAAGTCGCTTGAGGCCTATCAAGATGCTCTATTTCTTATTTATCGATTAATAAACTCATCACTTCACTTTGCAAATTTGAAGTATCTTAGATGCTCACTCTCTCCACCTTCCTTGTTATATAGAGTCATGCTCAAATCACCTCTCTACGTTCTTTAATTCCCAATTTCACATGATTGGAGACCATATAGCCCCATTCTCTTCTTATCAAAAGTGTAATGGATTGCAAACAACTAAGAGAGAAGGTGAAGAGAGGAAGAAAAAGAGCAAATAAAGCTGTTGAAGTCGCTTGAGGCCTATCAAGATGCTCTATTTCTTATTTGTTGATCCATCAAACTCATCACTTCACTTTAGCAAACTTAAAGTGCCTTAGATGTCCACTCTATGAAGCTTCCTTGTTATAAAGTCATGCTCAAATTACCTCTCTACTTTCTCGGGAAAAGTGTCGAAAAAAGTCCTAAACATTTCGTCGTTGTGCCGATTTAGTTGTAAACCTTTTTATTTAGTGTCAATTTAGTCCTTCCGGCAAATTTAGCTCGAAAAATGCCTATGTGGATACAAAGTTAGCGTCAGTCGTCCTACATGGCCGGACTGGCGCTGACATGGATGTTTGAAAACAAAATGATGCGGTTTTATATATATATATATATACAGAAAAGACCTAGAACCTTCAAAACGGAACGGCACCGTTACTTCTCTTACGTTTTCCCTTTTCTCTTACGTTTTCACTTGCCCCAAATCAAGTGAATGTCTTGAGCGATGGAGGAAGAACCCCAAATCTCATCTGCCCAAATCGATTCAATTTGAACTCAAATCCAAGGAGTTTGCTCAAGCCAAGTTGTTCTTTGGTTGAATCGACTCCCCAATCTAGCCCAACCCCTTCATTTGCCCAAACCCTACAATTTGGCCTTCGAAATTGCGAAGACCCGATTGACCCAATTCAAGTCACCACTCGATTGACCCGATTTAGGTCGCAACCGAATTCGACCTCAATGAACACGACAAAGTGTTTTGTCCTAATTTGCTCATGTTGTCAACACTCAGCGGACATAAAGGTATGTTTTTGTGGTTGTGGTCCCAACCCTTAAATTTTGTCAATACATCCCACGATGTTGTTGTGATGATATCTAGACACTCAACATGCCTTGTAGCCGTGCTGTTGGTCTAACGTCCAATAAATTTTTAGGTTTTCGTTGTCTTCACATGAGCTTGACAGAATATGAAGGCAAAAAAAGACACAACAATATGACCATTATATTTTGAGAAGCAAAACATTGATGTAAATGGCTATTGAACTTATTTCCTTTGGAGAATATGCATTCTAATTTCACTTAGAAATTTCATAGAACAAGTGGTGTTTGAAACATTAAGAGTAAAGGGAAAATGTAAGAGAAGGGAAGTGAAAACGACGCCATTTTGTTTTGAAGGTTCTAGGTCTGATAAGCATTCTAATTTCCCTTTTCTCTTACATTTTCACTTAGTATTATCCTTCACGTTAATGGTAGGGGAGACCAAAACTTCAAAGAACAACGTATTGATTATAAAGGCCAAGTCAAAGCACAATATGCCATAAAATTTCAAATGCAATCTGTATAAATGTGTGTTTGAATTTTTAGTATTGCTACTTATATGGCCCACTCAATTCCTGGACTGTATATATTTGGAGTCAATTGCAGTCTTCTGTCATCTTCCACCATCAATTTGTTGATTCTCATGTTCAACTTCAATTTTCAATGAAGCTCCTTGTATCAGTTTGAAATTAACATGACACTCGGCTGAGATGAAAATATTGAAAATCTTATATGGATGGACCAGTCATTCAGTTCGATGGACGCATGTTAATGGAAACATAATCACTTTTATTAAAGTCTTAGACAATCGAAGAGAACTTGCCCCTTTATTAGTATTATTCTTATTATTCTTTGGTCGAAACACCAATATGAAAGGTGGTTTTGAAAAGCAACAGCTTAAAAGCATAATCATGATTTGTCATTGGAAGTCTACTATTGTAAATTTAGTACTTTGAAATCAACTATGCTTTAAATATAGACGAATATTACATGAGCCTCACGTTTTTGGGGACTACACTAACCAAATTAGATTAAGGATACTCAAACATGGCCAATGTAATATTTGACCACAAACACTGATTAAATTGAAAACATTAGTTTCTAAGACACAGTCACATTGCTTTATTTGGCTTTTTTCATGGCCAAAAAGCCTTGAAGTAATTGGACCTATTATGTTGTCGCTCCTTTATGAATCTCCATACGCTTATAATATATGTTTTCATTTTGTGTAAGGTCAAGATGAGCATAAGTCTGCATTGGTTTGCTTTTATCACGGTGGGAAATTTGTTCGTTGCCCAATGCTTGAATATATTGGGGGAAAGATGGATTTAGTACACTTAAATATTGATTTAATGAGCCATGAAAGGTTCATAAGAGATATTGAGAATGTGGTAAATGGTAAATTCGAAAAACTATATTTTAAGCTTCTTGAGAAATCTCTAGAAGATGGGTTGAGACATATATGTAATGATAGCACTATTGTTGATCTAGTTTTCTATCATTTGTGACATGGATTGATTGAGGTGTATGGAGAATCTTTTGACAATACGCTAGGTGAAGGTGCTGGTCATGGTGAGGGCAATGGCGAAGGTGCTAGTGAGGGTGTTTGTTAGGGTGAGGGCAATGTTGAGGGTCTTAGCAAAGAAATTTGTCAGGGCGAGGGCATTAGTGAGGGTGTTGGTTTAGGTGATGAGGCATTTGCTCATCATAGGCGTGATTTCGATTATGATTACTTAGTAGATGAGGGTGATTATGCTAATTTAGAGGGTGACGAATCTATGGTCGAAGTCGATTTGGAAAATGAAGAAACAAACTTAGTCGATGAACTATTGTCGACTGATGATGACAATAGGGATAACAAAGACCTTGTAGAAGGAAGGAAAAAACTCAAGGAATTCCACAAATTGACCACATAGGCTTATTATAAGGGAACCTTTCGTAGAGTTTATACCATCTCAACAGTCTATCAGAGAATCATCTAATCCCCAACAATCTGACATAATTATTGTCGAAGCCAATTACCAAACAGACTATTACCAAATAGATGGAGATGAAAGTTTGGAATCTGATGTGGAGCTAGAAGATGGGGAAGTACAAGAAGGAGAAGTAGGTATCCAAGGTACGATCCTAATTGTATAGTGCATGTGTTTACTACATCTATGATGTTTGATGATGATAGACAATTCAAAGGTGTCATCAAAAAGCATTCAATGGTTGAGCGTAAAGAGATAAAATTTGTCAAGAATGAAAAGAAATTTGTTGGGGTAAAATGTGTTGATGTAAATTGTCCTTGGAAGACTTCTGCATCTTTTGATGTTAGAACTGGATCATTCCACATGAAGGCTCACCATGAAGAGCATACTTGTAGCATTAGTTTCACTAATAAGAGGGTCACAAGTCCTTGGTTGGCAGATTACTATTTTAGTACAATTAGAGCAATGCCAACTATAAAAACCATTGCTTTTAAGGAACTTATCAAGGAGCACTTGGGCTTAAATGTAACTATAGATCAATGTAAAAAAAAAAAAAAAAACGAAGCTACTTGCCTTTAAAGTTTTGATGAGAAATTATAGGAAGGAAAATTCAAAGTTATGGGATTATGTGGTGGAGCTGAGAGAGACAAATCATGGGAGTACTGTTATATTGAAGGTTGAAAAGTCTGACATGCATTCTAAAGCATTATTTGAGAGAATGTACATATGTTTTGCTACATGTAAGAAATGATTTCTTGATGGATGTAGAAAAGTTGTGGGGTTAGATTACTGCTTTTTAAAGGGAATTTGTAAAGTGGAGATATTGTATGCTATTGGAAGAGATGCAAACGACCAAATGTTCCTAATTACATGGGTAGTTGTGAGAATTGAAAGTGGAGACACTTGAACTTGGTTTTTGATAAGTTTGATGTATGACCTCAATATGATAGGCATATACGGATGGGGCTGGGTTATAATTAGTGATAAGCAAAAAGTGAGTTCGTTATTTTCCTCTTTTTTGTCAGTGTTATGCCTTGTAAATGATCACCCTTGTAGTATGTTGCTGACATTGAAATAATCTTTTTTAGGGCCTTTTTCAAGCCATGGCGAACTTGTTGCCTTTAGCTAATCATAGAATGTGTGCCAGACACATTTATGCTGGGGCCAAAAGTATAAGGGAATGGACAGAGTACTTTTGTTAATACTTTTGTTTTTACTAGGATAATTCTGTTGAGTAATGAAATTAATAATGTCAAGTGCAGAGTATAAGTGCCAAGCAAGGGAATAGACAAAGAGTTGATATACAAGGACAAGTTGAATCAACATCACAAGAAACTGCAACTGAAGTTCCATTTAACACAGTAGGCCCAACAGGAAAGAAGAAAAAAAAAAAAGAGGAAGTAACTCCTATTTGCAAGAAGTGGCAGGATTAAAAAGTAGTGTTGTGGCTATTTTTTTATTTGTCGATGATGTGTTGGTTCAATAAAGTAGTGCTTTTACTATTTTTTCTTTGTTGCTAATGTATGGTAGATCGATTGACTCCCCCAAGTGCTGTGTGGTCTTCACTACTTGACCTTTGTGGTGTGTGAAAGGCTACTATGGATTGGAATTCTCAGTTTACTTGGGTTATGGAATTCCTAAAAAGATAATTCTCTTTATAAAAAAAAAGTCTTGAAGTTGGCTTAGAATGGGGCCATTTAATGTATTTGCAAGGAAAGAAACTCTATTTTGCATGCTAGTCCCATAAACTAAATTGGTCAAAACTTATGTTGTTATGATAAGTGTGTCGGAGAATTGGTAAAGCCTTCCATCGGCGCACGATTGTGTTTTTCATTGATTTCTCCTAGCTCATTAAAATTGATTGATTTCTCATGTGTCTTTACTTGTTAACTTATGAACTTGTGTCCTTTGCATTTCTTACATCTTTCTCCATGCCGATTTCTGCTCCATTCAGCTCGAATTCCTTCGATCGACGGCCACAAAATTCAAAGTGAAACACCCCTCGATTTGCACGTTTATTAAAAGCATATGGTAAAAATAGCTAGCAACACACAATAATAATTCAGAAGAATCTTGGAACATCGTTCGGAGAAAACGAGAAAGTATAGTCACTAATTAGAAACGGGGAGTCGACGATGACAACTTATCTGACTTGAATGGAGTCTTCCACAAGCCAGGTGTTCACATTAGCGACGACTTTGATAATAATTAATAGTCAACTCAAAATCACGAGAAGGCAAAAGGAGTTTCCTTTTTTTTTGGGGGCATAAGAAAAAAAATCCTTTTTTTTTATAATTATTATCCTTCAAGCAAATTATTATAGATGACAATTTTGTACTTCACAATAGGTCCATTGGATGAGCAACGCGATACATCAAGATGACATTATAAGCAAGCATTTAGAATGTGTTAAATATGAAAAAAAAAAAAGGAGATATAATAGTTAAAAGAGATTGTTGCCGTGCTTTTCAAATAGTAGAAAAGCTTCACTTCATTCCCATAACTTGAGTTGATATACATTTACAAAACATGTCCAAAATAACACATACTAAGGCAAACTCATGATGTCCTTCACCTTCAAATTTCCAAATAACATACGAGCTAACATTACTATAAATAACAACAACACAACCGACAATGTCTTAAATTTGAAATTTTCTTTCCTCAGATTCGCCACAACTTGTTTCACACATTTTAGTTTTGCCTTGAGAGTTTTCATTTTAGTGTCCTTCGAACATCCATCATCTTCATCATGGGTTGGCACCGGTTCTTCTCCAACATTGCTTCAGCGAAAATTTTTTGACACGCTCCTTGCCAATTGATTGATCTCTGCATCAACCCAAACAAAAAAACCATAACTTTCCCCTTTGTTTTTAGGGTTGTATCTTGGACAACCGTGATATCTTTTTCCCCGATTTTCTTTTGTTCTAGCTATTCATAGAGGAGATTTTAGGCCACAATAGCAAAATAGATACATATCCTTATCAATTGGACGGATTGACGTCACTGATTATGACAAATTTGATGATATCATCATGAATTCGCTGACCTCCTCTTGTAATGACACCTCATCGTCAATTTTAGGACAATTTCAATAGTCAAAATAGTGAGCAAACATAAATGGACAAATGAATAGATGATAGATAAACATAAACATCAATGAAATCTTATTGCCAAAATTTTTGTTTCTATAGGAAGCTAAAACATTGTTTTATTTATATAAAACAAAAAAAAACTAAAACCAACAGTATGCATAATTACCTCGCTAGTTAATTACATGGTGGTGTATTTGTTGTCAATCCCAGAAGACCATTAAAACCTAGCCTCAAGAGAGTGCACATTGGATGATGACTAGAAAACTTTACAAACTAGAAGTCTAAGATGAGCAACCACCAGTCACACAAGCATGGGTAGAAATTATATCCAAATTTTAGTAACAGAGAAACTAGTTAATCACTTTCTACAAAGGTTTAAGAAAAATTAGCCTTTTTAAGAGTCAAAATAATTCACATTGTCACTGGACTTACATCACTCAAGAGCATAAATGATCTATAATTTTGCCTACATGGAATGCTAATTAGACCTCTTAACACTGATCTCCTCAAGAAACTTGATCACAATTTTTGAATTATTGTCCCATATGTTGTTATCACATTTCATCACATACACCCAAGAAAATATTCTTTATGTTCTGCTTTTTCTGATGCTTGCAATGCACAAAGAGATTCTAGCAAGTCATTAGCTGAAAAGGAATGCACATAAAAGTGATGCAAATCATACAATCCAACCAACAAAGATGCAGTTTTTCTAATGCTTGCAATGTACCAACAGATTCTAGTAGGTCATTAGCTGAAAAGTAATGCACATAAAAGTGATACAAATCATACAATCCAACAACAAAGACACGAATGTGGCAGGCACCATTTTCACCTCAAAAAACTGACTCAGAAATCTATTGCTTCTCATGCTGCACCCCCAAAACTTGGATCACGGTCGTTCCTAACAAAACTCAAAGTTCCACTTATCCAAAAACGCTAATTCACTGAAAAGGATAATACTAAGTGCATAACTTCTTCTCCACTTGTTGCAACACACCAATACATTTTCCAAACCATCAGTTCCGCGATTTTCAATTCACTAAATCTTGGCCGCAAGAAAATGATCACTTGATATGCGGTGGCCCGAGCTAAAAAGGGGTCAGTGGAAAATGAATCTAAACTCTAACCAAAGTAAACAAAACCTCTATCCTCCATCGCAATTCCTAGGCAAAACGATTTAGAAATTTACCTTATAAACGTAGGGCTAAAAAGGCATCGAGAAGAACAGCGCGGCCATGGTGGAATGCTAATGACGACTTTCCGACTTTGTTAAGGGGCATATGGGATTTAGGGTTCTTCCTTCATCATTGAAGACGTTCGCTTGATTTGAGGCAAGGGAAAACGTAAGAGAAGTAACGGCGTCATTCTATTTTGGAGGATCTAGGTCTTTTTTTTTTAAAAATAAAACGGCGTTGTTTTGTTTTCAGGCATCCATGTTAAAGCCGATTTGGCCACATAGGATGGCTGGCGCTAACTTTGTATCAACGTAGGCATTTTTTGAGCTAAATTTGCTAGAAGGACTAAATTGCATCAAATAAAAAGGTTTAGGATTAAATTGGCATCGAAAAAAGGTTTAGGACTAAATTAGCATAAAGACAAAAGGTTTAGGACTTTTTGACACTTTTCCCCTACTTTCTCTAATTCCCAATTTTGCATGATTTGAGGCGATATAGCCCCTTTCTCTCCTTATGGAAAGTATATACAAACAACTAAGAGAGAAGGTGAAGAGAGGGAGAAGAAGAGCAAATGTAGTCACCGAAGTCGCTTGAGACCTATCAAGATGCTTTATTTCTCATTTGTCGATCCATCAACTCGTCATTTCACGAGTTTGGGACATCTAGAGTGCCAAAACTTGGCATGGAATGACACTTAAGTGCCAAAACTTCGGAAAGGTATACTTAAGTGCCACTCCGGCCAAAAATCCAGTCAAATT
Source organism: Eucalyptus leucophloia subsp. euroa (assembly GCA_017140325.1). Lineage (NCBI taxonomy): Eukaryota > Viridiplantae > Streptophyta > Magnoliopsida > Myrtales > Myrtaceae > Eucalyptus > Eucalyptus leucophloia. The sequence continues at coordinate 30,699,280 of CM029474.1, read as the reverse complement.
GTTGACGTGGCAATTTTTCGACAAATTGGGTGCAAAACGACGTCGTTTTGCATGCTAACTTGGGACAAATTGCAAAACAACGTCGTTTTGTGTCTGATGTGTAAATAATTAATATAAAGATTAATTAAATTAAATTTAAACTTAATTTTATTTAAAATATTATAAAAATTATAAAAAAAAGTTGGGGGGCCAATGGGGCGGTTGAGGGCTGAGCCCTCGTTGTCGCCGCCGAGAAAGGTTGGCGACAGAGGGGGTAGGGTCGGTTGGGGTCGCGAGCCCTCGGCCGATCAGCGGCGAAGGCCGCGAGCCCTCATCGGATCGCGGTGAGGACCATAACCCTCGCCCCAGATCTGGGCGAGGGTTCGCGGGCCCTCGCGCGCCTCCCCTCTGTTGCTAGGAAGGGCTAGCGACGGTGGGAGGAGCATCGATCGAGGTCGTCGAGCCTTGGCCAAAGGCAGGAGGCGGGGCTTGTGAGCCCTCGCCCGATTTGGGCAAGGGCTTGCGGGCCCTCGCCGCTTCCTTGCCATCACCAAGAAGGGCCGGCGACGGTGGGGGGAGCATCGGGCGGGTCGGCTGGGCCTTGGCCGGGGGCGGCGACGCTAGTCGACTAGCGGCGGGGGTTGGTGACCCTGGGTCACCAACCCTCCCCCTCCGTCGCCGCCCTTCGCCCCTCCCCCTCCCCCCTTTTTTTTTTTAATTTTAGTTTTTTAATTTTTAGAATATATTAAATAAAATTAATTTTAAATTAAATTTAATTAATTTATATATTTATTATTTACACATCATACACAAAACAACGTCGTTTTTGCAATTTGCTGCCACGTCAGCGTACAAAACGACACTATTTTGCACCCAGCTCGCCGGAAAATTATCATGTCAGCAATTTTGCCGGATTTTGACCGGAGTGGCACTTAAGTGATCCACTTTGCTCCAATTTTGGCACTTAAGTGTATCTTTTTGAAATTTTGGCACTTAAGGGGTGCATGATAACCAAAATTTCTGTTCTAGAAATAGTTTTTCTGTTTCAAACCTGTTTTTGGAAGAGAAATTCGTTTGATAAACCTATTCAGTTTTTCTATTTTTGGAATAGATTTTTATTCTAGAAATAGGTTTGGAAGAGAAATCAAAAGCTAAAATTTTCTACTTCTCTATTTCTAGAATAAAAATCAAAAATAAAAATTCTTCTCATCGTTCGTCAATCGGTCCTTCATTCGTTGCCATTGACCACCATCCATCGGTTGCTCGCCGCCACCGTCACTGGTCGCCGGTCCACTGCTGCCGGTTGCTAGCCTCCACCATCGCCCACCCACCGCCGCCGCCGCCCGCTGGACATTGCCGCTGCCACTCGCTGGCTAGTGACCGCTACCGCCCGTCTTTGCTAGCCCGCCGCCACCGATCCTGCGTCGTTGGCCGTCGGCCCCGTTCGGCCGTCATTCTTCGGCCACTCGCCACCGCCCGGTCGCCGGCTGCCGCCGCTTGCCGCCGCCGCCGCCACCGCTGCCCTCTAGTTGTCGATCGTTGGCCGCTAGCCCCGCCGTCGCCGCTGCTGCTGGCGGCGGTTGCCAGTCGCTCGCCGCCACCAGTCGTCCATCCCTGTCGATTGCCTATCCACCGCTATCCGGAATGAAGAAATTTTGTTTCTTTATCAAACGAATTTTTATTTTTAGAGTAGAAATTTTGTATCGTTATCAAACGGTTATTTTTGTTTAAAAACTTTTCTAGAAATAGAAATATAAAAATCTATTTCTGTTTTAGAAATTATTTCTGGAACAGAATGGTTGTCATGCACCCCCTAAATGTCCCTTTGTGATAAGTTTTGATACTTGGGCTGAACTTCTGCCTCATTTCACTTTTGCAAACTTTAAGTTTCTTGGATGAGCTCTATGCGCCTTCCCTGTTATACAGGCCATATAGCCCCATTCTCTTCTTATCGAAATCATAATGGAATACAAAAAACTTAGAGGGAAGGAAACCTCAAATCTTATTCTGAGTTTAGGTGTAAAGTGTAGAGGAAACTGTGTTTGGAGGCGGAATGTGGATTGCATTGCGAATACATTCTATTAACTATAGAGTAATGGATAGAAGATATTGGCAAGTAGATTTATATTGGTTTAGCCTTATTGCTCGTTTTACCCACTCTCATATATAACAGCTTAAAAATAAGGTTGGAGCACGATGGTGTAATCCTTGAGGCCTTGATGATGTATACGGATGAAGTTGCTTCTCCGTGAAATTATGTTGTCCCTCCGAAAATACAAACACTTTACATTTGAACAGGGGCACCTGAAATTTAGGTCCCACTTTCAAGGAATCATTAAGTTTGACTTAGATTTAACCAATGCCATACAACACACAGAGCACTTTTTTAAATGTCGAAAATGGGTTCTACTGGTCAAACACTCGTATTGACATCCATATTACCGCTGGAATTAGAAGCCCAATTTTTACAATTCGTGATTATTGCCTGTTTTTTGCACCGTTTGTAATTTGCGTTTTCCAAATTTCAAATGCACATAATGAAATTAGGGATCACAAACATTCCAACGCAACATAATCAAATCATTTGAATGTCGGATGAGGAGGTAATCATTGGGCATATTTTGATTAGACCTTCCGATACCTAAAAAAGGTCCTAGAACACGACCATACGGTTTCAAATTGAATGAAACTTTTATGACCTATAAATAAGTTAAGAGAAATATTTATTAAAAAAAAATTCAATTTGCCAAAATGACATTTCATTCATAAATTCAAACCTTAGACCTTGATATTTTTCAAAATCTCGGCTCGGTAATTTCGATATTTTACTTGCCAATATTGGTTTTAATGAAAAGCTATGGACATCACCATCCCAGCAATGTGAAGAATCACGTAAATAGGACACGAAATGGAGAAGTTCATGGATCCAAGAAGTGGCAGGACTCGGGTGCCATGCCCGCCCCGGCCTATAAGTATCCCTCCCCCCCCCCCCCCCCCCCCAAAAAAAAAAAAAAAAATCTCTCCCCCGGTATTTCAATTTTCAAATATAATGAGTCATTGCCTTACTTTTGTTTTCTTGAACTTCTCCTAGTTTGGTCACGGTGCTTAGGTTTTCTCTCTTTGCATGGTCAAGACCTTGGATATGTGATTATGCAAATTTATCTTTGATTCGTTAGAGAGCTCTCGACATGAGCGGTCCGGTCCAACGTCGTAAAATTCACGCGAATTGGACAACGGAGTCCAGAAAGTGACATGCCTTAAGTGGAGGCACGCCCCCCCAAGTCAAGTAAGACTGCCGAGATTTAAGTGGAAACCCATGCCATGGGAAAAGAGAAAACCATGGCACCGGAACCCATCAATCAACTTCAATCAAGGAGAGTCCAAGAGGTTCAACAATACCAAGAATATACAAAGACACGAGCTCCCCCTTCTACTAGCTACTAGACCACTAACCCCAAATTATAAAATATGTGTTAGCCACTCTCTCTCTAGGAATGAAAACTACTTAATTGGAAACTCGCTACAACCTTATTAGCAACTAGAAAACTCACACTTGTGCCTTCAATACGAATGCAAAGCCATTTTTATTTGTAGATACTCTAAACCCTCGTCTGTCCTCTCTTATGTGTCTTTCAATTTTGCATGATCATGCCGACATTAGGGATGAGCACCAAGCCCAATCAACTCGAAAATGAATTGAATCAGCTTGGGTCAAACAGTTTAAGAGTGAAATAGTTTGATTTTCAGATCTACAAATCTAGAACCGAAAAAACCAATTTGGTCCCATGAGTCCAAGGTCGGAACCACCAGTTATCTAGGAGTCTAATTCTTGAATAGAACTAGTTCTAAAAAGGTCTTGAACTCTCTTTTAAAGATTTCACCTATTGAGAATCATGTTATGGTCTTTAACATGAAAAAACAACAATATAACCACATAATTAGTAAGAATATCTCTCCCAAAATATCTTGGTTCTCCTCTACTTTCTGGTAGCTTCAATCTCCCTGCATGGAGGCCTTCGATTGTGTTTATTCCGTTTAATTGACCCAGCTTCTTTGCGGTGAAGTCCTCCATCTTTCGTTCCTACGATCGCCATCCACGGACCGCCCAATATTTCCTTTGGTTTCCGATCCTCCAATCGTGAACCCTAATTTTGGCTCTCCGTCGATTTCTCTTCTGGGTTTCCGCGATTCTCCTTTCTCGGGTTTCCCTTCGATTTTCATTTCCCTTCCCTTCCATTTCCTTCGGCCCAGCACCTTCGCCCATTTACCCAAGCCTCAATCCCTCTATCTCCCTTGCGACGAATAATTTCCATGTCTTGCTGGGATGTGGGCTTCCTATGTTGTTTAGTTGCTGGTCAAATGCTGGAAGATGTTTGCTTGCACCCCGACCAGATCAGTTAAGTATGCACAGGTTCTCTTGTAGGTCCCTGATGCTATTAAGCTTCCCCTAGGTCTCCTTGTGCTATTATAGTCGAGCAAATGGTAGATCCTAGTACAGAATCGAGCCGATTAGAGGCGCTCTGTAAAAGCCTTGGTAACTTATGGTCTGAGGATGATGTTATAAATGTTACCCAAGGAATATCGGCTAAAAAACTTGCGGAATGTAGACATACCTTATTTGGAAAGCTTTATTCCCGTCCAAATGTTAACTTCCTGGCATTTATTAAGACTATGACATGGGCTTGGAAGACAGATAATGTTTCGTGTACCGCTTTAGAACCTGGATTTTTCTCGTTCACATTTAAATTGGAAGCTGAGAAACAGAGAATCCTTGATGCTGTCCCTTGGTCTTTTTCCAGTAACCTCCTTGTGCTTCAACAGTGTGACCCGGATATTCCCCATATTTGCTATGATTTCTCCCAATGCCCATTTTTGATGCACCTATTTGGCCTCCCCTTTAGAAGAGTTACGATGGAGGTAGTTAGAGAAATTGCTTCAAGGATCGGCAAAGTTCTTGAGGTGAAGCTGGAAGCAAAAGGAAACGGCATATATAAGACTGGGAAGGCCAGGATTAAGCTCAACCTAGCTACACCTCTCAAGACAGGGATAGTTGTTAATTTAGGATGTAAAAAGCTGTGGATTGAGTTCAAGTACGAGAGGCTACCACACTATTGCTACTCTTGTGGTAGAATTGGCCACTATGCCTCTGCTTGCAAGGAAATTCCTTATGAATCTACAAGATTGGAAGAAGACCTACCGGGTAATTTTGGGAATTGGTTGCAAGTGGAAGCACGGAAATTAAGCCCATATGGCAAAATCTTCTATGGAAAACAATCCCAGCTCATTAAAGAAGAAGAAATGGTGTCGGAGACTCCTATTCAAGCGGAAATCCATGAAACTCAAGAACCATTAAATGCAGGAAAACAGGCCCTTTTGCCTCACCGATCACAGCACTCTTATGAGGAAGAACAGCAAGCTACAAATCTTGTATCTTCCCGAGCCTTGACTATTATGGAAGGTAAATCTCCTCAAAAACGTGACAGCAGCTGCTTGGATGCTGAATCTATGCTCACCCTTCATGATGAAAACCTCAAAGAAGCTGAAAGAGAGAAGCAGGCCTGTTTAGCAACAATAAGAAATTCAGCAAAAGGTAAAGCAAAATCTACTAAACGTCCTACATCCAAGAAAGGAAAAAGATTCTGCCCGTGTGGTGCTCAGTCCACAAAATCAAGTGATGCTGAGAACTTACATCTCATAGAAATCCCGATCACGGAGGAAGAGAAATCTACTCAATGGGCTTTGGTGGGTAGCCCTAATAAGCCACCGGTGCAGCCATGAAACTCCTGAGTTGGAATTGTCAAGGATTGGGGTCTCCCCTGACAATTCAAGCTCTTAGAGTCCTTGCGACTCAAGAAAGACCAAACATTATTTTTCTTATGGAAACAAAGAATCAAGAGCAGAAAGATCAGCGTTTGAAAAGAAGGCTTAAGACTACACATAACTTTATTGTGAATCCAGAAGGTTTATCGGGGGGTTTGGCCTCTTCTGGGATGACCAGGTTTCTCTTTCAATCAAATCTCGCTCTAATTTCTATATACATGTGCAATGTTTTCTGCATGAAAATAACCAGAATATGCAAATCACCTTCCTCCATGCTCCTAATGTATTTCATGAACGCCTTATACTCTGGGATGATCTACAAAGAATTAGTCTCTCCAATCACTGCCTTTGGATATGCATTGGGGACTTTAATGAAATATTATACCATTGGGAAAAGGTAGGAAAGAGGATGGCTGAACATTGTCGCCTTACCACATTCAGGGACTTTTTATATGCATGTTCACTGATGGACTTGGAAGCCAAAGGGTGCGCTTTTACCTGGACGAATAGAAGAGAGGGTGAAGAAAATGTCAAAGAAAGGCTGGACAGAGCATTATGTACCATGGAATGGAGAATAGCTTACCCGAATGCTGAGGTTACAGCTTTACCAGCCATTGGTTCAGACCACAGTCCTCTTATCTTGTCAACTCTACCTTCTATAACACGCAAGAAGCGACAGTTTAGATACGAACCTTTTTGGGCAGAGGATGATGAATGTAAGGAAATTGTCAAGCGGACATGGGAGGCGTCCCATAGGAAGAACATGGTCATCAAACTATCTAACGTAGTGTTGCGTCTAATGGCCTGGAGCAAAAAGTGTTTTCCTAATGCTTCCAAACAAATTGAGGGGCTGAAAAAGGAGCTGATGTTCCACATGAATAACCCTATTTTAGAGTATGATCAGAACAGAATTTAGCATATTCATAAAGAAATCGACTCGCTATGGCGTCAGGAAGAAATGTTTTGGGGTATCAGATCTCGAGTCAAGTGGCTAAAATGGGGGGATCGAAACAACAAATTTTTTCATGCGGCCACTATACAACGAAGAAAGAGGAACCGTATCTCGATGCTATTGAATGCTGAAGGAGATTGGTTGAGAAGTTCTGAGAACCTCAAAAATATGACGGTGGATTACTTCAATAATTTATATACTTCGGTAGGACCGCGAAATTTCCAGCCTATTCTTGATCATATCCCATCATCAGTTAATGCAGCTATGAACATGGAACTAACTAAAGCGGTGGCTATGGAAAAGTATATGCAGCTACTCACCAAATGGGTGCTACCCAAGCTCCTGGACCGGATGGTTTGAATGGCCTATTTTTCCATCAGCATTGGCAAGACATAGGTGCGGATGTTTTCAGGGAGGTTCAGCGTTTCTTTGAGTCTGGAACCATAAACCCAGACATCAATAGAACCCGAATTACTCTTATCCCTAAAAATACAAACCCATAAAGGTTAGAACAATTTCGGCCCATAAGTCTGTGTAACTTTATCTACAAAATCATTTCTAAGATACTCGCAAATAGACTCAAGCCTTTCTTACCAGACATCATTGCTGAGGAGCAGAGCGCTTTCGTCGGGAGTCGGCAAATTCAGGTCAACATTTTAATTGTTCAAGAAGTTATCCACCGGTTACGAACTCGAGACAGGAGGAAAAAATTTCAGGCCATTCTTAAACTCGACATGCAGAAAGCTTATGATAGAATCGAATGGGACTTCCTGCAGGAATGTTTACATAAAATGGGATTTAGCGCTGATTGGGTGAAGTGGGTTATGCAATGCGTTACCACAGTATCATATAGCATCAATCTCAATGGTGAATCTTTACCCTATTTCAAGCCATCTAGAGGTATTTGACAAGGGGATCCGTTATCACCATATTTGTTCATTATTGTTGCTAACGTTATATGATGAAGAAAGCAATAGCAGAGGATACCATTCACAGCATCAAGCTAAACCGGACCTGTCCAACCTTGTCCCACTTATTATTTGCTGATGACTCTATTTTCTTCCTAGATGGCACAATACGGGAATGTCAGAACTTGTCAACTATACTCCACCACTACTGTTATGCATATGGTCAAGCCATAAACCTCAACAAATCAGGAATGTTTTTCTGCAAAGGGTGTCCAAATAGCCTTAGAAGTAACATGGTATCGGTGCTGCGGATTCCAGAAATTACAAAAACTGGGAAATACTTAGGAATTCCTTCAGACTTGGGGTCCTCAAAAAAAGATATGTTCGCATTTGGCCAGGGTCAACTCGAAGTTAGAAAGTTGGAAGGATAACTTACTTTCAAGAGCTGGAAAGGAGATTCTTCTCAAAGCAGTGGTTCAGGCGATACCTCGATATGCTATGTCAATCTTCAGAATCCCAATCTCCATTATCAAAGCAATTGAAAGGAAAATCTCTAATTTCTGGTGGCGAAGCTTTAACAAGAATTCTGCTATACATTGGCGTAAATGGGATACTCTAAAACTACGTAAGGACGGAGGCGGCCTTGGCTTTAAGGATCTACAAGCTTTTAACACGGCTATGTTAGGGAAACAAGCCTGGAGGATGTCTCAAGGTCCGAATACACTCTTAAACCAATTCATGAAAGGCCTTTATTTCCCAAATTGTAACTTTTGGCAAGCAGGAAAAGGCTCTTATCCGTCATGGGGATGGCAGAGTTTATTGGCTGGAAGAAATGCAATTGCTCCCCAACTTATTTGGGCTGTGGGTAATGGACAGAAAATCTCCATTAGAGAGGATCAGTGGCTGAAATTAGGAAGGATTGGAGGAATGGCAAGCTCGAATGAACCGCCCAAAGTTGCTGATTTGATCGATTTTGAAGCTGGAATTTGGAAGGAAGATCTACTGTTGTCCTTATTTGATGAACCCCTAACAACAGCAATTAAGGAAACACCCTTCGGACTCCCAACTACCGAAGACAAGTTGGTTTGGGCAAATAATAAATCAGGAAACTATACAGTAAAGAGCGGCTACTTTTCAAATAGGAAACCAGACATTCCTAGCAGATTTATACCAACATCATCACACCATTTCGACCCACTCATTTGGAAACTTATTTGGAACTTTGTGTTACAACCAAAAATTAAATTCTTTCTATGGAGTGCATGCCAGAATGCGCATTTACCTTGAATAATCTTTATAGGAGAAAGATGGTACCTGAACCGTTATGCCCAATATGCAAGTTGGAACCTAAGACAATTGAGCACAATTTACTGCTCTGCCCCTGGATGACACAAGTGTGGAACGATTCAACCTTGCAAACATGCACAGATCGAGTTGGCTTAACAAGATTTGATGATTGGTTGTCTCGATCTTTTGTGAGGCAAGGTGACTCAAATAAGTTTGAAATGGTTGCCACAGTTCTTTGGTGCATATGGAAGGATCGCAACCAATTCATCTTCAACCAACATACCTTAAATCTGCATCGAACCTTGTTCAACGCCACCACATCAAAGGACTGCTTCTATGCTTGGAATAGAAAAGCCCCAATAAAGAATCGACGCCAAGGGGAATATGAAAAATGGCATCCTCCACCACCCGGAACTCTTATAGTTAATATAGATGCCTCATTTAATATCATTGGGGATTCCAACAGGTCGCCGGAGTTACAAGTCCAGCCTATATCACCTTGTTCAGAGTCAAGAAGTCCAGCCTCGGCACATTGCGCACCTGTTCAAAACAGAATTACAAATTCAGATCAGGCCATCCCACGTCCAAATATTACCCCTACAGGAGCACCCACGATGTAAAATAGATATAAAGTGATGGAAAACAATAGCCAATCTCTATGTTGAAGCCTAAATGTAGTGGCTCCCTTACCGTCTATACAGCCTCATGAAGCTCATAGCCCACTCAGGATATGCAGCCTTAGAACTGAAGCGGGAATACCGATTGATCCCCATCTTGGCATTAGTAGGTTCCCGCCTGTGCTACATAGTGCAGGAGATGCGGAAGAGACCCGTGGAATCATCGCTTCTGAACTTGATGCCTTGGCAACCGAAGATCATCAACTTGAGAGTTCCTCGTCTGTAATCGAAGATGAAGAGCCCAGACTCCCAACACCATTGCAAGATAAAAGACCAGTGAAAGATGCTCAATATAGCATGCTTCGTGCTTCGGATCGTACAGAAAAACGTTCCTCTGCCTTTGCAGTCAAGGAATCATCACTCAGATTTACCGAATGTTATTACCCAACACCACAGCAGCAGATCAGAGTGAATGTCACGGCTCAGCGAAGCTGGTATTACGAACCGGAAGAAAGGGAAGAAGAAGTAATGAACAAACACACATGTGCTGTGGAAGAACGCCCTCGAATCAGACCAGATCTCACCGGTCACACCCCCCTGACCAGCGGAACAATCGCTGCCGACGATTTCACCCCTGCAACTGACGCCCAAATTCTCAAACCCATAGAATCTGCACATCTAACAAGACCGCATCTCGGAAGACCCAGGGATTATGCCCACCATGGCAAGCCTTGCGGTTCAGACGGATCTGAAGACCTTCCTCTGAGTCTCGGCACCGGTAGAATCGAAGATATGCCTGCTGCCTTGCATCCAAAGAAGGAAATCTCAGATCTACCAGATCTGAATACCCACCACAGCAGCAACATAATAGCAGCATTGCTGACGCTCACCATGGAAGGCAGTATGAATCGGAAGAGGAGGAAGAAGGCATGAATAACCCACACACCTGTGCTGTTAAAGCAAGCGAAGCCTCGCATCCAGGACCTTATCCTACCCACCAAGCTGCTAGCAGACCTTTACTTTCGGCATTGGGTCACGCCTCACCCAGAGAGATGACCAGAGAGACGACGGAAGTCGTCTTCGACTCTTCGCAGACCAGATTTGCTCCTTTTCGTCCTCACCATCCAAGATCAAGACCTCGAGCTGCTATTGCTTGTGTTTGCAGAGATTCTTTTGGGAGGATTCGAGATGGATTTGCAAAGCATATTGAGGTAGGTTCGGCTGAGCAAGTCGAGGCCGTCGCTTTGGTTGAAACCTTAGATTTTATCTCCTCAACCCTAATCCCTAATTCCCCAGAAAAAGAATTTCTTATCTTATCGGATTGTCGGTTGCTAGTGGAGAGTCTATTGTCGTCCTCTACTCTAAATTGGTCAGTACAACCCCTTGTGGACCAGGCCAAGCACAATCTAGAGTCTATTCTCGGTCTTTCTTTAGCTCACTGCAGTAGGAATTCTAATCGGGTTGCTGACTGGGTTGCAAAAGCCCAGCGTTTTGATTTCCTTCCTAACAACTGGGTGTCTAGTCCCCCATTTGCTCTTTTGGATCTTCTATGTACTGATGCTCATGCTGTATTACCTTCACCTAGTATCTAATAATATCAGCTTTGTTTCTCGTCAAAAAAAAAAAAACCACATAATTAGTAGATATTTTTTTAGTGAAATGGTTTGACTTTTATATTTTATCATAAGAATTTGACTTTTTATTTAAAACATAAGATGGGCCAGTTTACTAGTAGAATTGGGAATCGGATTGAGGTTGCTAAATTCTCTGTGAACTGAATCGAGATAAGCCAATGTAAATATGCGCAATTTTAGAACCAACCAATTTGATCCGTAATTTCAATCTTTTGGATTTGGTTCAAACCCAGATTCTATAGTTTTTTGAATTTGTACTATGTGGTTTGGTTCTTGATTCTCGAGTGAGAACTAAATCGAATCAGATCAGATCAAATCAAGAATCGTGAATCAGATCACTACTAAGTGGCCATCATTTTTAGGCTATTTCCATGTGCACACGTATATTTAACTGCATCTAACAATTTCTTATGCAATTAAGCAAAAAACAAAACCCTCAAGTTATTTCCATGTGCACAGGTAGGTCTGACCACTTTATTAAAAGGAAATAATGCTATAGTTTTCGATTTTATTTAAATTTTAAAAATATACAAATAAATAATAATCATTAAAAATATACTTAAATAAATATCTTTATTGGATGCAATTTATTTACCTAATTGAATAAAAAATACTTATTGAAAAATCAGCAACAGTGAAAACCAAAAGTAGAGTTAGCTTTTGGCATGAAAAGAAAGAAAGTGTAAGTCTACGTATCTTTGATTATTCGCTCTATTTGACCGAGACCTCTTTTGTCTTCGTATTTTTGAAGAATTTATGCTTAAATTGTAATTGAGTTGCTAGCGGCCAATTTTTCATGAATAATTAAGGATTGGAATTCTATATTTAATTCTTATGTTAAGTATTTTGAATTTTTTTATTCTTTATTTTATTTTATATGTTAATTTTTTATGGACTTTTGTTATTGACAAATAACTTTTCATTTTTGTTGCTGCATTCAATTTTATACTTAACTAAAAATGAAATGAAAAAAAACGAAGCAATTGGCCATTTTCAAATTCCAAAAATTAAGGAATTGATTTTGACATAGATTTGAAGTGGAGTCTGAATGGATCTTGAAATCATTTATTTATTTATTTTTTTGATACCTAGGAACCGTCATACAATCGGCAATTGGCGACGTAAACCTGGAGGCATTAGCACGGGGACTCACCACCCTCGACACTCTACTTAGGTCGCACATCGAGATGAGTTGGGGATTTGAAATCCGGCCTTGCATGTGGCCAACATTCGATTCCACCGACTCGGCCACCACGGGGTGGGTGCCTCTCGTATTATGAGTGATTAATTCTAATAAGGATAAGTGATTTCAAGATCCATTTAGACTCCACTTCAAATCTACACTGAAATCGATTTTTTAATAAGGATAAGTGATTTCAACATTTGATTCCACCAACTCGTCACGACGCGCGACTTAAGTGAGGTACCGTGGGTGGTGGATTCATGTGTTAGTACTCTTAAATTTACATTATCGGCTGCTGGTTGTACGATGATTCTTGGATATCAAAAAAAAAAAAAAAAAATACAGGAGGCCTTGGGCAAAGAGAAAAAGGATATATGGCTTTGTCACTCGATTAAATCCACGGGTGTCTTGGTAAATCGATATATTACGCATATATTGATCGAAAAGATACGAGACGTACTTCACCACCCGTGGAGAGCTCACCGGTCGATGGTTTCAGCCTCGTACAGGCAGATTAAAGCGAACGATCGGTAGCGAGCGAGCAACTTCCCACAGCGCCAAACTCCCACCCCCACGATTTCCTTCGCCATTCCATCTCCTCTCCGAGCACAAGCGAGCGAGTCATTTCTCTCTCTCTCTCTCCCTCTCTCGAGCTCGCGTGCGTACAGAGGTTGCGGTTGCGGATTCGATTTGAATCAGCCGAGAGAAGAATCCAAATGGAAACGAGCAAAGGGGAAGACGCGGGCGGTCGCCCTCAGGTCCCCCATCCGACCCCTGGCCCTGGCCCGAACCCTAACGGGAGCGCAGGATCGAGAGGGAAGTCGTGCAAGGGGTGCCTGTACTACTCCTCCGTCCTGAAATCCAAATCTCAGCCACCTACCTGCGTCGGCTTCTCCCGGACCCTCAACGAAGGTCCGTCTTTCCTTTTCAACATTTGTCGCTGCTTTTTTTTGGCCCTCCTGATAAGAAAATTGACAACGCGAATGGCGGCGAGAGGAGTTGGTAATCCGCTGCGATTCGATATTTTTTCTTTTTCTACTTTTCGTGTTGGGTTTGATGGGTTTGATGATGGCATCGCATTTGAGCAAATTGCTTGGAATTGAGGTCCGAGGGTTTTGCGGGCGCGGGGCTGATGTCCGACAAGATTAACTAGTTGAATTGGGGCACCAAAATTACGATGGTTTTTCATTTCTGGCCTATTCATCGATGTCCTGTCGATGTTTAAGCTCATGCTGCAACATGTTGTCGATAGGTTTTTCTGGCTCATTGGGATATTTGTAAGGACATCTGCTGCTACTGGTTCCCCTTCTGATTGTTTTGCCTGTTCGAGATTGTAGAGTTTGGCGGGGATCTTTTTCTCGTGCTTTGCCTTCAAATATAATGGTGCTTCTAGAGTGAGTGGTATGGTCTGATTGTGGGGCGTCCAGAAAGACACTCTGGTAACAAAGCCTTAATGTAAGCTGTACTGGGACAAGCCATGACTTTTGTACTGATCTCTGGACCAGCTCTTTTTGAGTATGATACTGGACATGATCTAGGGAAATTTTTATTGTCCCATTGGTGTTTTTACAGGACCAGTCCTGCATTTGATGTGGATTGCTGGATAAAAAGGGGTAAAACATGGTTTGTCAAATATGTCGGTTTTCTAGTTGTAACTGAGTGAGGTTAAAGGACAGTTACAGATGCAAAGGTGATCAAAGTTACATTTGATGAAGTAAAATAGTTTATGGTTATATATCAGAAAATTGATAATGGTCCAGTAGAAAGTGGCCCGAGTGCTTTTGCTAGTGAACAAAGGTTTGAACCTTGCTGGTGCAAGGTCAAATATTTTTTTCATAAGGCCAATGAAACAGTCAGAAGTTGTACTGGTTGAACCATCCACACTGGGTTTGATCGGTCTTTAACGACTCCAATTCTTTCACATAAACCAGACTATACCATGCTCTGTTTCCTGGTTGAACCGGCCAGTCCTGTCCTGATTGAAAACACTGGTTTGCCAATTTGCAATTTTCACTTAAAGGAACTTGTTGTCTTCTCGTTAACCTACAGACAAAATGTTCCAGCTCCATCTTGAGAAAAGCTTGAATCCTTTAGTCCTACTGTATGCTGTTATTTGTATATGCTGACCCTTAGGATTGTTGATCAGTGCCTAGCTATATTGTGGGAGAATCTGAGTTGGAAGCTACCAAAGAGGGCCGGAATCTGAAAGACTTCAGCTATGCCTGTGTTGGTTACTCTGTCTTCTTGGAGAAAAATCATCAATCTTCTGATGCAAAGGATAAACAAGCAGAGCTTCCATTCTGTGTCGGTCTTGAGGTAATGACTCCTCTCTGTCTTCACCTCAACGGGATTGCCTCTCTTTATGAACTAGCTTCTTCCTAATGACATCATGATGGTGTTTTTGTTCAACACAAAACTTGAATACTGTAAACACCTGTTGTAGGTTAATGGTGTATTTTAAGTCTTTTGATGTGTTTCTGTTACAAATTTAAGTCGCTGCAAATGCAGGATAAAAAAAAAAAAAAAGAAATTGTGCAAGATAATGATTATTGAAGTGTGATTTATTTTTGGTTGACTCAGTTATATGTTAGCAGAACGATGCTTTTTGAGATCCTACTTTTGAGCATGATGTGTCAGTTAGGCTTAGTGTGCTTTTCATCAGTCCTTATAAATTTCTTGGAGGCTCAACATTGTTTAATTGTTTTTTGCGGGTACTTGGACAGATTGCCATTTGATTCAGTATCTTTTGTTAGAGAAAGGACACAGGATACCAAGGTGCTACATATTTTGCCCATTCATAGTTTTGGAAGAAGTTAATTTGGAGGATGACATGACATAGGCTGCACACTGGTGATTCTAATTTGTAAACCAAGTGTGACCTTAAATTAATCTTGCATGTGCTAATGCTCAAATTTGGTCTTGAAAATGTTCAGCTAGGTTACAACAAACTAAGAATCTTTTGCAATGGCTTGATGAGACATCTTTTGAGCTATTGTTTCTCCTTTTTACTGGTTGATGTAGTTGTGCGTTTTCTTAGATGGTTTTAGTACTTTGGAAGCTTCTGTTTTAAGTAGTCAACTGTAAGAGAGCCTTCGATTATCAACCATCTTGTGGGCCAAATAAATTTTTTTAACTGTCTCTTCTGTCGTTGGTATATACTGTAAAATTAAGCGAACTATAAATTGTCAACCATAGATAGGCTTGGTTATTTGAAAAGTAAGATTTAAGGACAGCATTTATCTTTTGATTTTCTCGTGATAATAATGATGTGTTGTGTAGTGAACATATTCGGTTTTTCTTGAGTTGTTTGTTGATAAAATGGGCATGTTGTATGATTTGTCCCCCGCTTTATTTTTATCTGACAGCTAATTTTGTGTCAGGTTCTGTTAGATAAAAGAACAACATCTGCTGAGAATGTTCCTGCCAATCTTTATAAAAAGGAAGGTGAGGAGCTTATTTCTCTTTTGCAATACTTGCCTTATTACTTGGTTGTATATTGCCAGCACACACTTATCATTCTCTCTTTGTTCTACCGTGCCCTTTGCCATAATTGTCCCCATGCCATGTTCTATCTTCGGCCTTAGGCCCTAGATGTGCTCTTCTCATGCTATTCCACATTAGTTGCTTAGTGACAATTTGGTTCTTTCTTCTCAATATGGCTAATCCCTGTGTCTTCAGCTCCAGATGGTCATGCTTTTCCTCAACGGCGGAGTTACAAGCCAGCAATTTCTTCTGGCGATGATTACTTGAGTAGGCAAGTCCTCTACTCATTTGTATTATCCTCCTTCGTGTTTTAAGATTACTTGCAAGCCCAGATGACAAATCCCATTGATTTTCAGGTTTAAGAGAAACGCAAGTCTGGTTGCATCCGGTGTTGCCAGGAATGTGAATAGAGTAGGAAACTACATAAAAGAGAGTGTGGATGATATTTTCCAGCCTTACCGGAGGCGACCGAAGTGAAGCAGATCTTGATGGCGTAGTTGAAGAATGGGCTACTTCCCTGGTCGCCAATTTTAACAGAATCCCAGTTTCTCTGATAGAGTTAATAATATTACTACATCCTTCGTCGAGAAGGGCCAAGTTCCATTGTTGTAATAAATGAATTTTGACGAGTGCACTTAAGATTCTACTAAGTTTTGAGAATCTCTATGGTTTAAGTTTTGCGCAATTATCATTTCCCATCTTCAATCTCCGCAATTCACATTTCCTACCTCCTGATGTAGCATCTTGTTTTCAAGCAGTCACCTTTCTCTAGTCTAGCGCGGTGTGTGAATAATATGTTTAACAGTATATGCCTATTATTCACATTCCCTCATCTGATGTATCGTCTTATGTTCAACTTGGCTCGAGATTCAACAAGGCAGCCGGTTCAGCTTTCTTCTAACAGTTTCTTTTTTCACACGAAGCTTTTATTTTAATTATCTTTCTAGTTTATTTTACTTTTTGCCATGACCGACTCAACAAGCCTTGATAGGCTAATTATCCAAGAAAAGTTGTCGATGGGCCTTGGCTGTAAGCTGCTTAGCCCCTCAAGCTCATGATTGTATGTTTAAAGTGTTTTAACCGACTGTTTCTTCCCAGTTTTCATATGAAAGAAGTTGATCGATTTAGTATGTAAAACGGTTATGTCAAAGAGAAGCCAGCAGCCGTTCCCATGTAGTGTCACGGCCTATGATTCTCTTGTACTCATGAATCCTTGAGAGGAAACTTTGGGTTATCAAGTGAAGAGTGACGATGGGGAAAAGTGCCAAAAAGGTCCTAAACCTTTTGTATTTGTGCCAATTTAGACATAAATTCTTTTTCGGTCCCAATTAAGTCATAAACTTTTTTGAGTTGTGCAAATTAAGTCATTTCCAGCCAATTTTGGCCGGATTTTGCTGATTGGATGTCGGCGCTAACATAGCCTCATCCAGATCGGTGCGATGTGGACAACTTTTAATAATATTTTAATATTTTTGAACTTTTATTTTTTTATTTTTTTATTTATTTTTTATTTTTTTATTCTTCTCTTCTTCCTCCAATTGATCGCTGGACCTCGGCAACCATCTAGAGGCGATGGCCAATGAGGTCGAGGTTGACTTCGTCGACCACCTAGCCAATGGTTGTAAGGGCGAGCCTTGCTCGCTCGGCGCGAGGTCGCCCTTGAGGCCTGGGCGACGAGGCTTGCCTTTCTTAGGATCTCGGTGAGGTCAAGTCTCGCCCATGGCAAGTGAGGGTGAGTGAACCTAGGGAGAGAAGGGAAAGGGTCAGATCTAGAGGATGGAGGACCAAATTTGAGAAGCTGAGGACCCGCCATTGCTGCCCCATCACGACCGTCACTCCTTGTAGTCACCTCCACTCCCTCGACGCCGTCGCTTTACTGTCCTCGCCAAACCCCAAGCCATGGGTGAGGCTCGAGCCTCGCTAGATCCGGCGAGGGTGAGCCTTGCCGCCCGCCTTGAGGGCGGGCCTCACGTCGGGCGGGCAAGGCTCGCCCTCGGCCGGACTGGCAAGGTTGAGCCTTGCCGGCCATGGGCGAGGCTTGCCCTCGCCAGATCCGGTGAGGGCGAGCCTCACCGCCTAGCGTGAGGCCGACCTCGCCGGCCACCCTAGTCGCCGAGGTTTGGTGACTGGCTGGAAGAAGAAGAGGAGAAGAAAAAAATAAAAAAATAATAAACAAATACAAAGAAATTTTAAAAATTTAAATTTAAATTTAAAAAAGAATTTTTTTAAAAATATTAAAATATTATTAAAAGTCATCAACGTCGGTCCGATGAGGCCACATAAGCCGGCCGACATCCAATTAGCAAAATTCGGCCAAAATTAGCCGGAAAAAATTGAATTGGCACAAAATAAAAAGGTTTATGAATAAATTGTCACAAATGCAAAAGGTTTAGGAATTTTTTGGCACTTTTCCCGTGATGATGTAAAGGAGTGAATACAACTGATTTGTGAGAGTAGCATCGGGATAATTGGTGCTAGGAGTTCTAAAATAAAACAAATATATCTCTTAGAAGTTCTAAAAGTGGGATTGGCCTTCCATGCACAAATTGATCGATGGCTAATTTCCCTCTCTTGATGAGGCTGTGACAAGTTGAAATCAATTGTTGAGTGATCTGTTGTCCCGTTCAATAGACTAGATGCCTAAGTTAAGCTAGGTATTGTTCTCTAGGACAACTATTGCCAAAGACTGGTTTGGTGAATTCTGCTCGCTAGACGTTGCATGTGTTGTTTTGCTATCAAGAAAATGCCGACCAATGACACTAGCATGTTACTTTGTCATTGCTGTTTTAGACGGTTTGGGAGACTCATGATTCACTAGTCATGGTGTTAAATCTATCCCAAAATGAAAACCTTACTTTATCCAATGAATATTTCAGTTTATATTATGAAAAGCCATAAACCCATATACTTATGATAAATTTACCTCAAATTAATTTTTTGACCATGAAAAACCCTATACTAATACACTTGAGATAAATTTATTTTATGTTAGTTTTTGTTAAATTTCACTAACAAATTACTGAGCTGGATAATATGTAACTGTTTGATTGGTATATCAATTTATGGTTTAATCATCTGTTTCTCATAAGTATACCAGCTTATGATTTTTCTTCAATTTAATATAAATTAATGGAGGATAAGCTTGTCATAAATATACTAGTTTATACTTTTTGATTGTCAAAAATTTAATTTGAATAAATTTGTCACAAATGTACTATTATATGGTTTTTTTTTTTTTTTTTATAGTCAAAGAAGTACTTTAGGGTAGATTTGTTACATGTATACTATTTTGGAGTTGAGATGTAAAATCATATATTTATTTTAAATAAAGTATAATTCCAATATTTCCATTTAAATTCCATAAGTCATTTATTATTGGGAAAATCTCAAATAAGGACCCAAAGTGCCATCTTTTTCTCAAAAAAGGACTTGAAGTAAAGTTTGTCTCAAAGAAAGATCAAAAGTGGTCATTTAGTCTCAAAGAAGGACCTCACTCGCCAGCCGATGAATAAATGCATCTCTGATGTATATTCCGGTGGCCTGATTAGGGTATTTTCGTCCATTTTTTTTTTTTTTCATTTTTGGTTGCCTTGTTCATCGTCTTCTTCGTCCCCTGTTCACTTTTTCTTGGCTAGATCAAAAACACCAGACTTGGGGAAAGGCTGGTGAGCGCCAGCCGCTAGTAAGGGCCGGCGAGGGCTCGACGCCCATCACTGGTAGCGAGCGAGGGCTCAATGCCCTCGCTGGCAACAGGGGAGGGCCATTGAGCCCTTGTTGGCCATGGGGGCGGGGGGCTGTCCGAATCAAGGCCCTACAAGGAGGTCCTCGAGGGCAAAAGGTGTAGCTGGAGAAGTTGTTGATCTAGGAGTTCAATTGTGTGCCAACTTTTCTACCTCAAGATATTCAGAAAAGGTTTTATCTTGGATTCTGCAAACAACAGTATGGCCCCTTTTCCATTACATGCTTCCCATGTGTCCAGACCATGGGGAGCGTTTTGACCGTTCATTTTGGCAAGCATATGTATCTGCAAACAAAATTTTTGCAGACAAGGTTATGAAAATCATAAGTCCTGACGATGACTATGTTTGGGTTCATGATTATCACCTTATGATCCTACCCACATTTCTAAGAAAGCGGTTTCATCGAGTCAAATTCGGATTCTTCCTCCACAGTCCTTCCTTCATCAGAAATATACGGAACCTTGCCTGTCCGGGATGAGATTTTGAGGGGATTGCTGAACTGTGACCTTATAGGTTTCCATACATTTGATTACGTGCGCCATTTCCTTTCATGCTGTGGTGGAATGCTAGGCCTGGATTATGAATCTAAGCGAGGTTATATTGGACTGGAGTATTTTGGTCGGACAGTGTATATCAAAGTTTTGCCTGTAGGTGTTCACATGGGCCGACTTGAATCTGTCCTTAATCTTCCTGCTAAATCCACCAAAGTCAAGGAAATTCAAGAACAGTTCAAGGGGATGAAAGTGATTCTTGGTGTTGATGACATTGATATCTTTAAAGGCATCAGTCTAAAACTACTTGCTTTGGAGCAATTCTTGCAGCAGCATCTGCGATTACATGGCAAAATAGTCATGGTTCAAATTGTGAATCTAGCCAGAGGTTCAGGCAAAGATGTCAAAGAAGCAAAAAAGGAGACATATTTAACTGCCAAAAGGATTAATGAAGCTTATGGTGCTGCCGGTTATGAGCCTGTGGTTTTAGTCGACCGTCCCATTCCACGTTACAAGAAGAGTGCCTATTATGCAGTAGCAGAATGCTGCATCGTGAATGCCATGAGAGATGGGGTGAATTTAGTTCCTTACAATTATATTGTCTGCAGGCAGGGAACTCCGTGCGTGGATGAAGCACTAAGCATAATGAAGGATGCTCCCCGCACGAGCATGCTTGTCGTTTCCGAGTTCATTGGTTGCTCGCCTTCTCTTAGTGGAGCAATTAGGGTCAACCCTTGGGACGTTGATGCTGTGGCTGATGCTTTAAGTTCAGCGACAAACATGAGCAGTTCTGAGAAGCAATTAAGACACGAGAAACATTAAAATATGTTAGTACTCATGATGTGGCATATTGGGCACGCAGCTTCACACATGATCTGGAGAGAGCATGCTGAGATCATTACAAGAAGCGATGCTGGGCATTTGCTCTGGGATTACGATTTAGAGTTCTCTCTCTTTCGTCCAACTTTAGGAAGTTATCAATTGATCACGCAGTCTCTTCTTATAGGAAGACAGAGAAGTGCTATATTTCTGGATTATGATGGCACTGTTGTTCCTGAAACTTCTATCAGTAAAATGCCAGGGCCTAAAGTCCTTTATGTCTTGAACACTCTCTGTAATGATCCAATGAACACTGTATTTATTATTAGTGGGAGGGGGAGAAAATCATTAAGTGAGTGGCTTTCTTCGTGCAAGATGCTTGGAATAGCCGCTGAGCATGTGTATTTTATAAGGTATGCGGAAAACATAATCTCATGTATTTCTTATTATAAATATAGTTTCCCCATCATTAGGGTTTTGGCTCCTTTTCTCCTGCAGGTGGAACAATGCAGCTGAGTGGGAAACCAGTTCATTGTCTGCTGATCTTGATTGGAAGAATATCGTGGAACCTATAATGAAATCATACACAGAGGCAACTGATGGCTCAAGCATAGAGTACAAGGAGAGCGCTTTGGTGGGGCACCAAATGAACCTGTAGTTATTAAGAGGGGACAGCAAATTGTGGAGGTCAAACCTCAGGTAAATTTGATTTGCTCTCTCTCTCTCTCTCTCTCTCTCTCTCTCTCTCTCTCTCTCTCTCTCTAAATAAATTTTTACCTGCACGGTGGGGGCAAAAGCCAAGAAAGGCAAATAATAATAATAATAATAATAATAATAATAATAATAATAATAATAATAATAATAATAAAGAACAAAACAACCGAATTTTTTTTAAGAAAAGGACAAAAATACCCCTAATTAGGCCACCGGAATATGCATTGGAGATGCATTTATTTATCGGCCGGCAAGTGAGGTCCTTCTTTGGGACTAAATGACCACTTTTGGTTTTTATTTAAGATAGACTCCACTCTAGGTCCTCTTTTGATAAAAGAAAGGCACTTTAGGTCCTTATTTGGAATTTTTCCTCTATTATTTTAACATGACTGAATGGAAGCTCCTTCTTGATCTTAGGTTAGCTGACCCCAGCTGAGCTGTTTTTTTTTTTTTTTAACATCACATTTTCTTGATCGGCTAATTTGACCCCATACGATCTTGGACATGAATCCCACCAATCTTTAGGCCAATGCGGAAAATACCCTTTTAGAAGCACTCCTGCACCTCATCCAACTCACATGAGCCACCCACCCACTAGTCAAGCGACACTTACCATCCATCAAGTCAATGGAATCATCTCTTTTGGCACGTCCTCTTCATGCCTTCGTGAATGGATGGATCACCCTGAGACCGCGCTCGACCAACACCTTGAAAACTCTTCCCTGACGCAACTCTCAATATTCGATTCCCCGGGTATGGCAACAAGCAAGGGTCGAAGATCACAATCCATAGACAAGAAAATTAATAGTAAGAAAAAAAAATCCTAACCTTATTACGTTTATACTAATTTGATTATAAACTTTTAAATTATGTCAATTGAATCCTAAACTATTCTATCTTTTACCAAGTGAGTACATCTAACCGATTTTGATCAAAACTCGTTAATGCGAATATTGGCTATCCTACGTAATACAACCGGTATTGATGTGGATTTTTTTTTAAAACAATTAATCATTTTTTAATAATGTTTTACTTCTTCTTTACCCTTTTTTTTTTTTTTTTTGGTTTTCTAAGTGAGGCTAGTGACCTTGTCTGCACTAGGTGAGGGCATCATGGCCCTTGCCAGGTTTGGGCAAGGGCTCACACACCCTTGCTTTTGGCCAACGAGCGAACCACTTTGTAAGTCTCAAATACACAAGGCTTTGTCACCCTGTAATTGTTTGATATAATCAATAAAACTTTGTGAAATTTCTCCTTTTCTTGTAACTTTTAGAAAAAAAGGGCATTCCGATTAAACGTTCATCGTCATCCTTCTCATTTGTATAATTTCTTTTGAAGAAATTTTGATAAGATGATGTTATATGATACCAGGGTGATATACACTTCTTATCACTATTTTGTCTCAAGAAAATATAGAATTGACAAGATTCATATTTTCTTGATTTTCTTTCATCTCTTACTGTTTTAAGTTCCTCTTTTTGAAAGGTACTAAATCACGGTTGAAAGGCTTTCCATTGTACGTACTCGCCGCTAAACGAAGATGGAGAATGAGGATACACACGTTTGTGTTATTATCATGGAGAACAAATGGCACAGATGCTAACTGAGTGTTCCAATCAAGTCAAGAACTTGACTCCGATAGCCCCTACTGCTACTACAAATCTTCCTACTACACTTGTTGATGTGCCAGCCACTGAACCTATAGGAAAAGGGCCTGTTGAAGAGGTTCCTACTGTCACCCCAAGAGTTATTGATTTAGAGGTTCCATCTAAGGAGAACCCAACTCCTTACTTTGATGAAGAGGGGTCAAGGCAACTTGCAAAGATCGAGGAATGCCTTTGCATGCTACAAGGCTACCAACTTCGGGGGCTCGACAAGCTGTCACCTTTGCCAAGGTGAAGATCCCTGAATTCTACAAGGAGCCTAAGTTCACAAGGAAATATAATGGCATTGGGTGCTCGAATATGCATTTGAAATATTATCTAGGCAAGATGGCTTGCTATTCTAACAATCCTCCGTTCCTTATCAACTCATTTCAAGATAGTTTGGTTGGTCCCGCACTGATGTGGTTTATCGAGTTGAACTTAGGAAAGATCCATACCTAAGAGGATCTTGTAGACGAATTCCTTCAATAATACAAATTCAACACTGAGATCGCCTTGACTCGAGAGGAACTGGTCCGGGTTGAAAAGAGATGAACTGAGACCTTTAGGGCACACACTCAAAGATGGAGCCCCACCGTGTCTCAAGTAAAAACTCTTTTATCTGAGAAGGAGACTATGAAATTGTTACTTCAAGCCATGCCTCGAGACTTCCTCGAGAAAATGTATAACCACACATGTATCAATTTTGCTGCATTGATGGAATTGGTGAATGCATTGAAGAGATCATGCAAGAAGGGAGGTTGACCGAAACAACAAATTGCAAGTATGCCCCAAAGAAGGATAAGGAGTCAACTATGGAGATTGCCTATATACAAAACTCCTCTGAGAAATGTACAACTCTTCCACTCATTAGCCTACTATAGAAGTTAGGAATTCCTCTCGAAATTTCGATAGCAAAGGAAAAGCCCTGCAAAGGCAATTTACTCCACTACTCAGACCCAAGTCTCAGCTATTTCCGATGCTAATCAAAAGCCATTTTTTAGTGAAAGAAATCCCAAGAGATAATCCACCAAAGTTCCTTAGGTTTGACCCAAACAAAACTTGTGAATACCACATGGGGGAGAAGGGACATCACATGGATAACTACTTCGTCCTTCGTTTGAAGATCCATAACTTGCTAGATAAGATATTGCTCACCTTTAAGGATTTGATGCCAAATGTTCTACAAAAGTCCTTTTTGAAACACGTTGAAGACATCAACATGATTTTTGAGGATGAGGACAAGCATATATTTCTCATGGATATGCATAAGTTGAGGCAAACCGTGTCCCTCATTGATCGCCAAGTGAAGGGTAATATCGCCCACGATGAGAAAATAGCTTGCCTATCTAAGTTGGTCAAGCTAGGAGTCCTCCAATATGGAGGTGGCACAACCACTCAAGAATCGATGACTTTAGTCAAAGTTGATTTGGTTGGCGAAGACATGATTTCAAAGGTCATAAAGGAAGTTAAGAACCCAAGCAAAGAGGATCGTCGAGCCCTAAAAAGGAAAATCCTAATGTACCAAGATGGAGATAGAGAAATCAAAAGTGAAGATGAGTATAGAGTTTCCCACATGGATCACGAGTTTGTCAAGAAAGCTCACAAAAGTAGTGAAGTTGTTGATATCCTTGGCCAACCAAGTGGCAAGTATGACTTCAAGGTAAAGTTCACACCGCCGCCGAGTTTCTATGTCAATATTGGAGACATTGTCCCGAGTGGATGGGATGATGTCATTCAATCCTTGACAAAAGATGAAGGAGTTTCCTCCAATGACGACGAGCCTAAATACACGACCTCCACTAGGACCATGAATTCATCGAGAAGGCCGTGAGAAGGGTGAAGTAGTGGATACTCTTGGGCAATTAAGTGGAAAGTATGACTTCATGGTTAAGTACACTCCTCCCCCAAGCTTCTTTGATGACCCTAAGGACATCGCTCCGGCTGGATGGGGTGACAAATTTGACAATGACTTGGTATCTATGATTGAGTCCGTTGTGATCGATCTAACCAAGAAGGATGTCCCTTGCAAGGCTGGCGTGATTGACGTTAATTCTGTTAAGTCGGGCTCCTTACTTGACCACTTTCAAGCCATGAAGATTTCAAACGTGGGTTTTGAACCTATGGCCATCGAATTACCACCACAAATTGGTGAATGCTCAAAGACCAAGGTGACTCCCACTTACAACACTAGGGCGGTCTCATGGAACTATGACGCCAATGAGGTCAACGTCGTTACTAGATCGAGTCGAATCTACTCACCTCGTGAAGGTGTGGAAAAGAAAGCCGTAACAAACGAGGAAGTCGAGCAACTCATCAAGACACTCAAGAGAAGCGAAGTTGAAATGATTGAGCAATTGCGAAAGATGCTCGCTCAAATTTCTTTGTTAGAGCTTTTCAAGTCTTCTAAGAAGCATAGAAACACACTTCTCAAAAAAAATGAGGTCCATGTGCCCGAAACTATTGTAGAGGTGTAATTAGAGGAGTTTGTGGGGGCCATATTCCTTAGAGATCAAATATATTTCTTCGAAAAGGATCTTCCTCCTGAGAGGTAAGCATATACTAAGGCATTATATGTATCCACTTGACACTTCAACACTAGGATCTCAAAGGTACTAGTTGATAATGGCTTCACATTGAACATTTGACCTTTATGCACACTCCGTCAATTCGGGATAAGCCTGGATAACACTCGCCCTCCAAAGACTCCCATTTGAGCTTTTGATGGAATAAGAAAAGAAGCATTAGTGGAGATCGATCTGCCATTAACTATCGGCCCTATTACCATTACTCAAATTTTCCAAGTACTTGATATCCTGAGCAATTGTAGCTTGCTGTTACGATGTCCCTAGATCCAGGCTATTGGGATCATTCTTTCTAGCCTTCGTTAGATCATGTGACTTGTTGTTGATGGTAAAATTGTGACCATTCGATGCGAAAGGGATGTGGAGACTTTCTATAACACTACCATACCCTCTGTTGAGCCCAAAGTTAAGGGGAAAGTCAAGCTACCACGCATTTGAGCTCGTGTCGATTACTCATGTGCTTGTTGGGACGATCATAAGGAAGCCCTAATTCTCAAAGGCATCCTTAATGTTAAGTAAAGAGTTGCTCAACAATGGATTTACCACTGGTCAAGGATTAGGTAAGCTTACCCAAGGCATGCCAAATCCCATTGAAGTGGTCAAGAATAACAAACATGAAGGTTTAGGTTATCAAGGCGACCAAAATGGTCAAAGTAATCATAGGGGCCTAAATATTAAGGGTAAGAGTTGCCAACATCTTCTACATCCTCCATTGAACAATTACTTTCCTGGCCCACCAAAGCTCCTGTAAGAGAAGGAAGCCACTGTCCATTGTCTCACCGACCTATTTGAAGATGGCATGATTGGAGCCATCAACAACCACTGAACAACCACTCACCGTGAATTTAGGAGACCTAGAAAATCCTAAGGAAACCAAGATTGTGGTAGGTCTTTCTCAAGTAGTTGCTAATAAGTTGATCGACCTCCTAAAAGAATACCAAAATATCTTCGCTTGGTCTTATGCTAATATGCCGAGATTATATCTTGAGATCGTGGAACATGCATTACCACTCGATCCTCATATTCCGCCCAGGAACCAAAAGCTCAAAAATACAAAGCCCGACGTTTCTAAGAAAATTGAGGAAGAAGTCATGAAACTCTTGAAAGTCTGTTTCATCGAAGTTACCCACTATGCTAACTGGATTGCCAACATAGCCCCGGTCATGAAGAAGGATGGATGGGTTTGGGTGTGTGTTGACTATCGCGACCTTAATAAAGTAAGTCCTAAAGACGACTTTCCGTTGCCTCACATCGATGTCCTGGTTGATAGGACCACAAGATTCGAGTTGTTCCCCTTTATGGATGGATTCTCTAGTTATAACCAAATATGGATGAAATAGGAAGATAAGACCAAAACGTCTTTTATTACCTCATGAGGAACATTTTGCTACAAAGTTGTGCCCTTTGGTTTGAAGAATGTAGGGGCAATTTATCAAAAGGATATGGTGACATTGTTCCACAACATGATGCTTAAAGAAATTGAAGTCTATGTCGATGACATGATTGCAAAGTCAAGACAAGGTGAAGATCACTCTGAGGTGTTAAGAAAGTTATTTGACCGATTGAGGAAGTTCAAGCTAAGGCTTAACCCCGCAAAATGTATGTTCGAGGAAAAGTCTGGGAAGCTCCACGAATTCATAGTTAGTAACAAGGGCATCAAGATAGATCCCTCGAAGGTGAAAGCCATATATGACTTAAAACCTCATTCTACTATCATGGAAGTTCGAAGCTTATTGGGAAGGTTGAATTATGGAGCAAGGTTTATGTCCCAGCTATCGAAGATTGCGAAGCCATTCTTCAAGCTATTGAAAATGAATGCCAAGGTCAATTGGGACAACGAATGTCAAAAGCCTCTTTGAAGAACTCAAGCGATATCTTTCGCAACTACCTATTTTTGTTCCACCTATTCAAGGTTTACCTCTAATTTTGTACCTTCCCATCAATGAAGAGTCCTTGGGAGCTATGCTAGCACAAAAAGGACCAAAAGATGGAATAGAATGTATCATATATTACCTTAGTAAGAAGTTCACCACCTTCAAGGTTCGATATCCTGAAGGGGAATAGACGTGCGTAGCCCCCATTTAGGTATTGCACCGCTTGAGGCAATATACCCTTCATCACCGTATCTTGCTAGTGACTAACAATGACTCAATCAAATACCTTTTGGAGAAGCTTACACCAGTTGGAAGGCTTGTCAATTGATTGCCTTCTTTTATCATTCTTAGAATTAGAATGGCACGAAAATGACCAACCACACATGATCGCCTAGTTTATAATAAATGATCCTAAAAAGTAAAAAGAAATGCATAAATACCTTCGGTAAACACAACTGCTACTAGAAATGTTAGCGTAACCCAAGTCCCCAAACTTAGATATCTAGTTGCTTAGAAATCGAGGGAACACTCCCGACCCTCGATTGAGTTTTCTAGCCAACTCCCAAGAATGAGACTAGCGGTGAATCTTGTCTTATTCTAGGTTGTCTTAAAACAACTAGATTGTATAAATGAACCCGTCACGGGGGGTATGAGTCTTAATAAAGACTTACCACGATTTAGCATACTTGATGTGGCAATACCCCAAAGGATGAAGTGATGTCATATAGGCCAAGTGTACTATCGAGAGGGCTATCGTGGTAAAGGTACCCTTAAATCCGATATTCACACTTGACCTCATTCCTTAAGGTGTGTCGCCCATGCAAGTATGGATCGTGACACTCCGTTGTCACGTAGGGTATGAGTTTTGGAGAACTCGTGACCATGTACGAGGGAACTCACAAGAGGTTCGATCCAAAGGAGGAGTTGATGACATTTTTTGGAACGCGAATTGTGAGGGAACTCTCATAGTCATGTACTCCTAAATCCGACCTTTCCCCTCCTCATGTGGGACGGTGGCAAGGCCAAGTCGTGATAGGTTCCACTTGATTTTAAGCTACTAGAAGAATCATGGAGTGAAAAGACAGCAAATCTCTCGCATTTGAAAGTTTTTGGTTGTGTTTTTGTATGCCCACATAGATTATGAAAATAGAGATAAGCTTGACGCAAAAGCTAAAAAATATTTTTTCATTTGGATATGGTTTTGATGATTTTAGTTATTGTTTCTAGGATGAACAAAATAGAAAAATAATAAGAACTACTATGTTACATTCAATAAAAACATGTAGTATGAGGACAAATCTGTGGTAGAATTTGGTCTGAAGAAACCAATGGTGGAGAATAGAGAGACTGAATTGGAGGACGTTTTTAAGAGTTTTCTAGTTGAAATTCCTAAAACTGTTGTTGTAGACTCTAATCCAAAACCAAAACAAAAATCACATACACATAAACCCACTTTGAGAAGATCTACTAGAACATCTAAACCTATATAGTGTTATTCTTTGTCATTGCATTATTTGCTTTTAACCGACTCTAGCAAACAAGGAAACTTTTCGGATGTAGTGCAGATTAAAGATTCTATTAAGTGGGAGTTAGCAATGCAGGATGAGTTGGATTCACTCGAGAAGAATATAACTTTGGTGTTAACTCAATTATCAGATAAGAAGAAGGCATTGCAAAACAAGTGGGTGTACCCAATCAAAGAAGAACCTAATAGCAGCAAGTAATGTTAGTAGTCAAAGGGTTTTAGCACAAGGAATGAATTGACTACATAGAGATTTTTTCTCTAGTTGTGAAATTGACTACTATCAAGCTTTTGAGAGTTTACATCTAGTGTAGTTAGATGTTAAGATTGCATTCCTCCATGGTAATTTGGAGGAGGATATCTACATAGTATAATAAGAAGGTTTTCAAGTTCTTAGAAAAGAAAATTATGTTTGCAAATTGAAGAAAAGTCTGTGTGGCTTAAAACAAGCTCCTAGACAAGGTAAAAGATATTTGATACATTTATGTGTGGCAATAGGCTCACTAGAAGCGATATGGATCACTACTACTACTTCAAGAAATTTGACGATTGATATATTATACTGTTGTATGTGGATGACATGCTTATTACAAGATCTAACATGATAGAGATTAACATACTAAAGCAACACGTATTAAAAGAGTTTGAGATGAAAGAGTCAAGCACAGTGAATTAGATGCTCGGGATGATGATCATGATGGATAGATCCAAATGAATTCTAAAGTTATTTCAAGGAAAGTATATTGAATATGTGCTAATTAAATTCAGAAAGTACTCTTTAGGAAGTCACTTTAAGCTCTCAAAGAAATAGTCACCAAAGATAGATGAAGAGTAGGAGAGTATGGCTAAAGTGCCTTATGCTTCAACTGTTGATAGTTTAATGTACACTATGGCGTGTACTAGACCGCTCATACAGTAGGAGTTGTGAGCAAATATATGGTGAATATAGGAATAAAACATTGGGAAGCTATAAAATGGCTATTAAGATAATTGAAAGGCATTTCAGGTATGTAATTATATTTTATGAAAAACAATGTAACTTTACAAGGCTTTATTGATGCAGATCTTGGGGGTGACTTGGATAATAGGAGAGCGCCTCGAGTTATGTTTTTACCTTAGGTGGCACTGCAATCAATTGGATGTCTAGACTTCAGACTTGTGTCTCTTTCAATCATTGAGGCAGAGTATGTTGTTATATCTAAAGCTAGTAAAGAGATGATTTGGTTGAAATATTTTCTGAATGAGATAGGCAAGGATCAAGATAATAATGTGAGATAGGCAAGGATCAAGATAATAATGTTCTTTTCAGTGATAGTCAAAGTGCTATTAGTCTTGCAAAGAATTTGGTATTTCACTCAAGCATAAACACATTGAGTTAAAGTATCATCAAATTCATTAGTTGATCGATGATTGGACATTCTCATTGAAGAAGATTCTTGGTGTAGAAAATCAAGTAGATATGTTGACAAAGATTGTCACCATTGACAAACTGAGGCTATGGAATGCCTCAGTTGGCCTTCATGATAAGTGATGAGGAGGGTTGTCGAACTAGGACAAATCAAGTTATAAAGATAAAGACTATGAAAGATTAATGTTGTTTTTTTTTTTTTTTTTTTTTTTGAAAATCGACCTCCAAGTGAGAGATTGATGGAGTTGTAAAGTTTGATTTAAGAAAATAATGGTCGAGCACATAAACAATTTATTATGGGCAAACACTTACCAGTAGATCACCCATTCTACAAGTAGATAACAGGGCTTTTATTGTTGTTAATGGCATACATGTAATTTCATCATGATTACGTATGCTCTAGACTCTTGCTATTTATAGAGACAATGTCTTGTGTAGTTATAACGTTGAAGCTTATAATCCTAGAGCTTATAACACCGATATTAACAATGGAAAGATTACTTAGTACGGCATCGTGGTCTTTCCCTTCCTGATTTTGGGAAGGGTTTTCTATGTAAAAGTTATTGCTTGTTTTTCTTCTCCATTTTTTTCTCTTCATACATTCGCATTCCTAAGAACTTTCTCTTCACTACCGACTTTGGCCCCTCCTTCATCATGAGTAACCATGTTTGGTGGCCATGACCTTAACCTCCATGCTCCAATAACCATGGTCGCAAGCTTGAGCTCATAACACCAATCATTGAGCCTCACATATAGAGTTTATACGTCCCACAAAGCCTAAACGAGTATCACAATACCAATCCTCAAGCACTAAGGTGGGCTAGCTAACAAAATCCTCAATCCCCAAATTCCTATTTCACTAGTTGTCTTGATTTAAGTATAGTGTTTTTCCACATAGTCCTTAGCTTGTGTTCTAGATGACCTTGATGACTAGGGGTGACTCTGAACTTCTATATAGTGTTCCCTACAAATGAACTTTCAAAGGAAGGTATTTTCTCATAAGATATTTTTCAAAAGATGATTGTAGAGGTTGGATTTGGGAGACTCCGATCGAACCCACACCCCTAGCCCTAGAACTAGAGGAAAACTCTCTATCATGACTGAAAATAGATGGAACAATTCATGTGTTGACTTTTGGAATTAGTAGCGTCCTCACCATATTTAACCCGTTTTCCTCTCAACTCCGCTCTTCCAATTAGCTAAAGTTGGTAAGTTTGAGTTGGAGAACCTAACCTAATCTGTATCACTTCATGATTCACCAAACCAGTTTTTTTAGTACAATTATCATCCTCCCCACATCATAAAGGACAAAAAAAGGCAAATCATTCCTAGCAGTGTGGTGCGGTCTCTATACCATTTTGACGTTGCTTTCAATAAACCAATTATTTGATCTTCTGCACTTTTTAAGATAGAACTCTCTGTAATTTAGTGCCAAAAAGTTATGTGGCTGCGAAATTTCCGTTGTCGACAAATCTTTGGTACTTGGTTGGTGAATCGCTACCCAACACAACCAACCACGAGATCCAATGGGAACCTTCCATAAAGTTTAGGTACCACTCATGATTTGTCATCACATCCTAACTTCAAGCAGGCAAGCAATCCTAAGGGTTTGATCTGGGTAGGAAGCAAGCTTGTCTTCTTCACTCAATCAATCAAGAGTAGTAACACCTACGCCTCCATTTAAGTTTGTCTCTAGAAATATATCACTTTAGAAACAGATCTTACGATGAATAGAATAGTGTGCATGAGAATGGGGGAGCTATCACATCCGGTGAGAGTTAAGCTGTATTTTGAAAAGCCTCGGACATAACCACTGCGAAGGAAAGCAAATTCAAGTGGGGAAAAAAGGCGGGACAGATATGCCCACTTAAGCTTTGATTCCCATCTAATCAATTTTCTCAGTTCATTGAAATGAAAATGTGGGAGCAAATGATTGTTAGCTTGCTTGTCGTATGCATGTGATGAATGAACTATAATCTAATTTCCTCACAAATTTTATCTGAATTCGTCGTACGTACAACAGGCGTCCATGTGCGTTCTAGGGAAGAGTTTTATAGAATTAGCGGTTTCTTTTCAAGGAAAGTTTGGTGACTCCAATGAAATTTCAATGGACACTATACTTTTAAAACCTAATAAGTGATTAAAAACACGCCTTATATCAAAGGAGGGGGATCCACCTCCCGGAGATTCTATCCCTTTTCTTTTTTTAATCAATAACTTCAAATGAAATGGTTCAAACTAGTATTGATCACTGGTCCACCCCAAGTCAATACGAGGTAATTTTCCTTTTCAATTAGAACTCCTTCCCAAAGTCTTCACACAAATGGATGGGATATGTGGGTGTTTGGAGGTTACGATTTTCGGTTTATCCAAATTATTGAAATATTACTATTTTGAAAAAAAAGAAGGATATTTCGTCACATTCAACAGGCAATGATGGATTTGAACGGACGGAGGATTTGTGCTCTAAAAGGGTATGCAAAAATTCGTGATGGAAAGGATCGACTCCATCGAACGAAACGTCAAATGACGGTGGTGAAAATTCAAATTGCATGTGCACGCTCGGGGGAAATTCTAGTGCGTTTACTTTTTCTTTTTGACCAAATGGGCCAGCGAGTAGCTTTCCACTATACTCTCCCCCGAGCGTTGAGAGCAGATATATGTCACACGGGAGCACAAAGAGAGACATGTCCGATACGGGAGATGTGGAGCCAGGGAGAGATAGATAAGAGTCGAGCCATCGTTCCCGAAAGATAAACGATTTATAATATATATTTAAAAATAATTATTTGTTCGCCTATAAAGATATATAAACTAAAAAATAGATTTATGTTGTTGTTGATAAGAAAAATATATTTAATTGACTAATAATATCAAATGATTACTTTTATGAAAATATTTTTCCAAATCGTTAATTTTTTCACAAAACAAATGGAGGAAATTTTATTTATCTCAAGGAAAATTTCATGATAATGGAAAATGTTTCTCGAGAAATCTCTTTTCACGAAATATTTTCTCCTTTTCTGATTAGGAAATTAATTTTTCTAAATTTAAGCGTGCATTTCTTCTATGACTATAAATAATTTTCCTTTGATTGATCATTTTCGGCAAACTAAATGTATGAAAGTTCCAATAATTCTCTAAAAAGAAAATTTCACTCAAACAAACACAACCTAATCATAGTGACCAGTAACTCGATAACCATTAGTAGGTTACATATAATTATCCAAACACAAAAAATCATAACAATTATTCTATCAAATCCTATTGAAATTAGGTCTTTAATTGCTAAAAGCAACAAAATGTTCGAAAACCAAAACATAGTATAAATACACTTAGGACATTATATACATTATTCCGATATGGTCAAGCTTTAGACTAATTGTGCTTTCTAAGGTTTCTTTTTCAAATTATATTAAATATAAAGTACAAGTCAACTAGGGAGAAATCATGAATTCACCACGCATTTGTTCTGAAATTAAAAGAACAGGTCACATAAGTAAAAAAAAAAAAAAAAGTAACAATAATTCCCGAGTCCTAGAAGGAAAATTATCGGGGACCAGTTTTCTTTCTGAAAATTCCAAATAATGCATAAGACCATTCATGTTATGAAGAATAGTTATTTATACTTTCGTGATAAAGTAGAAATGAATATGCCAATAACGAATACCTAGGAGTTATAATAACAAAATGAAAGTACTTAATTTTTTTGAATGGTTACCCATATAACGAAAAGGGTTAATATCATGAAAAAAGCCTAAACTGATTCACCGATGACAAATTTATGAAAATCTAATTTTTTTACCATGAAAACCTCAAATTGATACACTTGTGATAAAATTTACCCCAAATGACTAAAAAAACCCCCCCAAACTCATGTATCTGTGATAAGTTTACTCCAAAATAATTTGTTCGACAGCCAAAAATCTCAAACCGATACATTTATGACAAATATACCATCAATTAGATTGGATTAATACCACAAAAAACATAAATAAATAAAAAAAAACCAGTACAACAGTGACAAACGGAGAATAAAATCCAAATAAATATATTAGTCAATTGTCAAGTTCATCTAGTTCAATAATTTGATAGTAAAATTTAATAAAACCTAACAAAAGGTAAATTTATCATAAATTAGATAAATTTGTTAAAGTAGTACCAATATATAATTTTTTATGGTAAAAAAATTAATTTGGGTTTGTCACGGATATATTAGTTTATTTTTTCATGGTATTAACCTAAACAAAAAGTATAACCCAATAATATATGTATGTATGTATGTATGTATGTATGTATGTATGTATTATTTTTCCCAAAGCGTGGGGCCAAAACTTGTACGATGATGAAAGTGAAATCAATCACTTTCTACATTATTCTGTTATTTATTTTCTCTCAACTACGTCTATGTTATACACTTCATACTAGTCACGGTAATCGCACTTTACGTGGAAATGTGAATTTCTATTTGTGTTGGGCATGCATTGATATTCTTAGATGTTATTTGTTTGTGTCACGCATCAATCCATTTTCACTTGTGATCACAAGGATGTCATTGAATATGTTATTCTATGAGGCTTGTGTTAGACTCTTGAACCTTTCAGTTGATTTAATTATATCCTCAACCTTATTCAAAAAGTGAACTTAATTTCACATTCAGTAAAGGTTTAGGACCTAATAGAGTCAATTGAAATTTTTAGGACTCAACACTTCTTGGTAAAATTTTAAGACTTAATTAAACCAATAGAATTTTTTTTTCTAATTATATTGCATTCTGTACATAAGGTTAAGGACTTATGGTACAATTTTCCTAACCTATGTTTGTGCATAAATACCAAAACAAGAAAATATTTCCAAACTTTTTTATTTTGTATCAATTGGGTGTGTGGCTTTTTAAGCACCTAAACTTACAAAAGGTGGCACGAAATGTTGAATATTAAAATCAGTTTTTTTTTTT
This sequence comes from Eucalyptus leucophloia subsp. euroa, assembly GCA_017140325.1. NCBI lineage: Eukaryota > Viridiplantae > Streptophyta > Magnoliopsida > Myrtales > Myrtaceae > Eucalyptus > Eucalyptus leucophloia. The sequence goes on along the minus strand of CM029474.1, from coordinate 30,663,664 downwards.
TTTTGCTCATATTCTACTTCTTCTCTAATACTCATTCTCAAACTCTTGGCATGTCTTCTTGCAGGGGGTAGGAGTCAAAACCTACACTTGAAGCTAAGTCTTCCCCAACTCAATACCCCTGAAAAGGTGGGGATAACCCCCATCTCCCCCTTCTTATGTGGAAATGGTGGTCATTAGGGCAAATCCAAATATTTAAATATTAAAATCAGTTTAAATGATTATACAACAGAGAAGTTACAAAATAAGGCATTTAAGCAAATTTAATACTATTGGTGTTGAGCATAGATCATGGGGTGGAGTCGGAGGTTGCGGCCACTTATAGTTCTTTGGATGAAGATGACATTTCTTCTCCTAGTTCGTCCTTCCCGATTCCTCGAGCTACGACAAAGGTGGAGACCATCCAGGATAGATTGCTTGCGTTAACTCCGGATCCAGGCCCTCCAGTGAACCCTAGGGCCACGCCACGCCGGAAACCGCAAAAGCAGAGGTAGGCCTTGCCTTCCTTCCTCTTCTTGAGTAGTATGTATATATTAGTTATTTATGTTATTTGGATTCTGGAATATTAGAGGTATTATGAATCCTTTGAGGAGAGCTGAGGTTTGGAACCTAGCTCATTCTAACGGCCTATGTATGGTCGGTTTGTTGGAGACTAAAGTTCCGGAGTATCTTTTTCCTCCCTTGTCTTTTGGCTTGTTATGGGGATGGAAATGGATTGCGAACTATGACTCTTCCTCGGGAGGTGGGATTTGGGTTGGTTGGGACCCTTTACGGGTTAATTTTGAAGTTATCTCATCCAACGATCAGGCTATTCATGGTAGGGTGAAGATTCTTACGTCGAGACTTTCTTGTTCTACTTCGGTAATATATGCTAGACACTCATTTGTTGCTAGGAGGCCTTTATGGGCGGAGCTGATAAGGATGAGTTCTTGCGTCCAAGATATGCCTTGGATGGTGGCTAGGGATTTCAATGCCATCAGAGATCCATTTGATAGAATTGGAGGGTCAGCCGCCTAGCCACCTGCCTTTGATGAATTCAATCAGTGCTTGCTTCAAGCAGAACTGGAGGACTTGAGATATGTTGGACTTCGGTTTACTTGATCCACATCATCCGGGGTAAATCGCAAGGCTAGGAAAATTGACCGAGTGTTAGTGAATGCCTTATGGAGCCTGCATTTCTCCTACTCGGAAGCGTCGTTCCTACCTCCTGGTATTTCAGACCATTCCCCTATGGTGGTAAAGATCACTCAACCAGTTATTCACAAGAAACCATACAAGTTCTTCGACTTTTGGATGGAGCATTTATGATATTGTAGCTCAGGTATGGGAAACCCCGGTAGAAGGTGTCCCTATGTACAGGCTAGTCAGTAAATTAAAGGTTTTGAAGAGTAGGCTCAAACAGTTGAATAGAGATTCTTTCTCTGACATTTCCCAGAGGGTGGCTGTATCCAGGAATGCTCTTAGGCTAGCTCAGCTTGACTTACAGCAGGATCCAATGAATGAATTTTTGGCGAATGTAGAGAAGAATCATCGGAAGAGCTTTGTGGAGTTGAGGAGCCAAGAGGAGTCCTTCTATAGACAAAAATCCAGAATCATATGGCTAGAGAATGGTGATAGGAATACCAAGTACTTTCACCATTCTATTACTTCAAGACAGTTGAAGAACAGGATTTTATTAGTTCTTGACAGAAATGGTAACTTGGTCACTGATCCGAGGCACGTCCAGGATACATTCGTATCTCACTTCCAAGATTTTTTTGCTTCGCGCACTCTCTCGGCCATACCGACTTTGATTGACTTGCAGCAAGCTATTCGACGTCCTCTCACTGAGGATCAGATTGATCTTCTTTCACGGCTGTCTCAGTAGAGAAATCCAAGATACCTTGTTCTCCCTAGCTCGGGGGAAGGCTCCTAGGCCGGATGGGTTTGGTGTAGAATTTTTCAAGAGCAACTGGGAGCTGGTAGGGCCTTCGGTTATTGAGGCAATGAAAGATTTCTTCATCACAAGAAGGCTTTTAAGGGAAATCAATATAACCATTCTTGTGCTGATTCCTAAGGTGCCTAATGCAACGTTGGTTAATGACTATAGGCATATTGCTTGCTGCAACACTATTTATACATGCATTACTAAGGTCTTAGCCAATAGGGTCGCTGCAGTGCTTCATGACACTATTAGCCCTTCTCAGAATGCCTTTGTCAAGGGTCACCGCATCAGAGATAACATTCTTTTGGCTCAGAAGCTATTTGCTGGCTTCCATCTAGAGTCGTACACTCCTAAGTGTGCCGTCAAAGTTGATTTTCAAAAGGCCTATGATACGGTAGACTGGGACTTTCTAGAATTGGTGATGACTGCCTTTCGCTTCCCAAACCATCTCATCCGACTTATCATGGTATGTGTGCGCACTCCCAGGTTCTCTATCTCATTGAATGGAGAACTAAATGGTTTTTTCCCAAGTGGATGGGGCCTTCGCCAAGGAGATCCCATGTCCTCTTATCTCTTTACCTTGGTTATGGAAGTATTCTCAAGGATCCTCAGTGCGTGTGTGGCACAACCTGGATTTCAATTCTTTTGGAGGTGCAAGACCACAAGATTATTTCATCTTTTCTTTGCAAATGATGTATGTCTCTTCTGCCGAGCGGATTTGGCATCAGTCTCTATTCTAAAAAGCGATTTGGATACATTATCCACATGGAGAGGATTAAAGCCAAACAACAACAAAAGCAAGATATTCTTGGTAGGTGGCTTGGAGGAGTTGCGGAATTAGATTAAGAATGCCCTTGGTTTTGTCGAAGGGAAATTGCCAGTGCACTATCTAGGAGTTCCTATCATATCCTCGAGGCTCGGCAAGGCGGACTACGTATCTCTAGTTGATCGCATCACAGCCAGAGTTCAATCTTGGACGCAGCGTTTCCTCTCCTTTACTGGTAGAGGTCAGCTTATAAGGTCAGTCCTCCATGCGATCCAAGCTTATTGGGCAAGTGTCTTTACTATTCCTATTGTAGTCCTAGAGCGCATTGAACATATACTCAGACAGTTCCTTTGGAAAGGCCTTAGCCTTGGAAAAGGGGGTGCCAAAGTATCCTGGGATGATATGTGCCTGCCCAAGAAGGAAGGAGGCCTTGGGATTCGAAGACTTTGAGATTGCAACAAGGTTGCGATGCTTAAGCACATTTGGATCTTGTTTACGGATAAGGAATCCTTATGGTGCAAGTGGATCCACTCAACCTTCCTCAAAAGGGAGAGTTTTTAGGTTGTTGGGGTGCCCGCATGTTGCTCTTGGGCTTGGAAGAGAATTCTCTACCTTAGGTCTGAGTTCCGACTGTCTTTCCGGTGGAGGATTGGAGATGGCCAGTCTATTTCCCTTTGGTTTGACAATTGGCATCAAAGAGGCCCTTTAAACCTTATATGCTCTAACTCGATTATTTCGGATTCTGGTCTATCTAGGTGTGCCACGGTGGCTAACCTTTTTTCATCGACGGGTATGGCGTTCAAGACAGTGATTGAATCTTGGAACCACCCCCTTTCGATTCTCTCTAGAGTTCCGGATCGCTTTCTCTGGATTGACAATCCTTATGGCCTCTTCTCGGTATCCTCAGCTTGGCATATCATCAGAAGGAGGAAGGATAGTGTTAATTGGGCATCATTTATTTGGGACAAGGAAATCACACCGAGATATTAATTTAATCTCTGGCTTATCATTAAGAACCAGCTCCCCACCCAAGTCCTTCTCATGTCATATGGTAGAATTGAAAGGGAGGTATGTGCATTTTGTAAGCTGATGCCAGATTCCATAGACCACCTTTTCTTTGGATGCTGCATCACTTGAAGCATGGCTTTCTTTTGGGCGGCTAAATGCAATCTCCCATGGTGGAACAAGACGTGGTCGGAAAACCTTCAGTGGGCAAAGAAATTTCTCTCTGGTAAGGACTTTTATCACTCCATTGGACATTTTTCTTTTGGAGCTATATGCCACATTATCTGGAATTACAGGAACGACATTCTCTTCAGAGGTCATCCTGTCGCTGTAGCGGCAGTCAAGAAACATCTTATTAAAGTGGTAAAGGAGAAAGCCTTAACCTTCAGGAATGTAGAAGATAACCCAAGAAATAGAAGACTCCAGCGGAATTGGGGGTTGGATCCACCCATTTTCTCTTCCTCCCTAGTGGTTCCATAGCCTCCTTGCAGTAAACGTGCGGTTTCCACCTTCGGCATGGTTAGTGGTACACATTGGATGGGATACAGTGGTTTAGCTTTGGCGGCACTGCCTCCTTGGTGTCTTTCTTTTAGTTTTTCTTGTTTTATTGCCGGTTGTTTTGTGAGGTTGGTCTCCTTCGCCCTGCGTGGCCTGCGCTTTCCTTGTTAGCTTTTAGGCATTTGTTAGGCGTTTCTCGCTTTGGCCACTTTTGCGGAGTTCTTTTGCTGCCGGCACCCTTCCACTCTTGAAGACCTTTGTCTTTTTGAGTGAAAGTTTTGTGGCGCCGGCTCTTATGTAAATGTTGTTTCCAAGCTATATACATCATTACCTTTACCAAAAAAAAAAAAAAAAAAAAAAAAAAAATTCTATCGGTGTTGTTGAGTATGTGATTATACTTATCTATCTGGTGCCATATCGCTTAAATGTAATTGTCATTCAAACCTTCTTCAATGGTCAAGTTGAAAATCAAAACTATCCTTCTTTATCCATTTATCCATTGTTTGAGATAAATTGCCAGTTTAAGATATATCTTGCAACTACATGAATAATTTTCATTTATTTATTCTTTTTAAAGTGGACAAATTAATGTGCTTTGAAGCACACCCGACATCTTCTACACACTCTGAAATGTTACAGAGTGGATAAACATTCATCTCGAGTCCTCGCTTCCAGCACGAACCTCATAAAAATTCCTCTTTCGGGTCATTAACTTCCGATTGTGGAAAAAAAAAAAGATAAAATTATTGTTACTCAATACACACGGAATTGTGTCCACAATTAATTTCGCGATCTTTTGCACGAATTAGTGCGAGTTCTATTAATTATATGCAACAATGTGCTTTTTACAATACGAGAAAGGTATGTGTTTATAGGCTAAGTTTGTAAAAAAATAATTTTAAAAAGCCATGTCATCACCATGTCAACATTTTCCCTCAGCCAAATTAGACAAAGTTAACGGAAGAACTTGATTGAACTAATTTGACAAGTTTTAGGACTTGATTATACTTTTTGCAAATTTTAAGATTTAATTACACTTTCGTAACGAGTTTTAGAACTTAATAGTACTTTTTGCAAGTTTTAAAACTCAATTACATCTTCATGATAAATTTTAGGACTTTTAATTGAAAACATAAACACCTACCCGGCAAAGCCCATGCTACAATATGTGTGATGCATCATGTCGGCATGTGTTACAACAACATAATTGAAAAGGAAATAGATTCTTCTCCCCCCCCCCACACACACTTTGGAATGTCTATATGGCTCCCGGAGTGGATGGAAAGTATCAATTCACTCTATACTCAAACTTAAATTTGTCAAATCCACAGCTCAAATCACTTAAAATCTTTTGAAAAATACGTACTTTGTTAATGACCAAGACAAGTCCAAATCGAACGGAGGCTACGTATTACCTCAAGTTTTAATGTCTAGTCAGTGACGTAGTAAGCGATTTAGTTCAATTGGCCTTAGTCGATGGGGGTGAATTTGACAAAGAATCTAGTTTGTGAAGTGGTCCTCTCTTGCCCACTTAAGGGGCAAATTGATAATTTTCCCATTCTTCTGGACTAATTTCTGAAACCACGAATTTAAGATAAACATCGATGTGATCCGACGTGTATGACCATAATTCGTCGAATAAGTTAAATACGAATCCCAATTATGAAACATCACAGGCAATAAAGTAAAGTACCATCGGCCCAACTCGATGGAGAACGCGACTCAATTTCCTCCCCTCGTTATCATGCCAAGTTGACGGAGTCTTGATGACGACGATTTCAATTAGGCCATTGAAAGTGATATGCTGGATAGTGGGGCATTGACGTTTGACTTTTCATTTTGTAGGGTATATCTGTACAGATTCACGTATGTTTGACAAGAGATAATCATCAAAATCAAATCCCATTTGAGAAATTTTTACAATTTATTCATTTTTTTTTATGACTCGTTATCGCATAAGATGCCACTTGAGATGCCATATAATCAAGGCAACTTTTAACGGTAGCCCAACAGTCACGTCGTCTTTTTTGTTCTCTATTGATAAAATCAAAAAAAGAATTATATGACTCATGGCTCAATTGGTTGAAAAAAATCTTGAGGGATGTCATTGGATAAAAATAAAGAGACTTATTAGAATGTGTTTGGTATGATCTTAATTTTTTTTTTGTGACTTAGAATTTTTTTAATAAATTTCTAAATTTCTTTCATTTTTTTTTCCCTTCACTCTTCTTCCTCCTCTAGTCGAGGCTTAGCAATAGTCGGCAATTGGTCAAAGGCAAGAGTCAACAACCTCATTGAGCTCAAGGGAGCCTTGTTGTGGCTATTGTGCTGGGTGAGGTCAAGCCTTGCCCAGGGCTAGTGAGTCTCCCTCGAGGTCGATAATGTCATTGGACCTCATCTATGGCTAGCCACTAGCCATCACGAAGGCCTAACTAAAGGAGGAAGAAGAAAAAAACCAACAAAAAAAAAATTGTTTCAATCATTATTTGCAGGAATAAAGAAGTATTTTTTTTTTCACTTCTTATTTCCATTTCAAATTTATTATGTAGTCGCTTTGTTCTGGAGAATAAAATAATTGGCTAATGTTATCAAATGAATTTATATTCTTCAAAATAACAGAAAAATAGAGAAATAAAATGGTTACTAAACACGGTATTATTGTCCATTTCCCTATTATTTAAGGCTATAGTAATCATCTATGTTAAGAGCGATGATATTAGGGTTTTAAGATTTATTCTCTTAGGTTATAAATCATAATAGTAGAGGAAATATTATTCTTGTAAAAACAGTTTATCCTTCTAAATTAATGATCGATAATAATAATATTAATAAATAATTGTTGCATTTCGAGCATGTAGCGAGTACTGATCGAGTTTGCGAAGTTGTGTGGGTTTTATTTCATTTATTATTGCTTCATATGCGCGTATGTAGAATCGCAGTAACATAGCATGACATTGACAAGCATGCAATGAGTCATCAGCCATGTAGGTAAAAATATTCAGATATATTGTTTGGCTAGGTTGACCCCATCAAATGGCAAGACCGCACCACGCAATTTCTTTATTATTATTATTATTATTATTATTATTATTATTATTATTATTATTACCAACCACCACCACCATTGGATTTGGGTTTTCGACGACCATAAGAAACCGCCGAATCCATTTGAACATTTCAACAGCTTGTGATATCGGTTGAAACTGTAATCTGAATTAGACTTTGACTTTACCAGGCGCCAATCACCAAACACCAAACACCAAACGAAACTTCTACTAGATAGAAAAATTCCATTGACAGATGTTATTTTGGGCTAAAATTTAGAAATGAATTCGTCTAACAAGTATCTTTTTCTCAATTTTCTTGGGAAAGTAAGTTCCAACATTATAATATCAATTTTTCGTAGATTGATTCGAACTGAATCGAAATCTTATAATCATTTTAATATCCTGAGTAAATCAAACGTCCTAAACTCCGTCTAATCTAACCTACCCTAAAAGCAAATAATAGATAATAGCTACTTCGAGAAAAAAAAAAAAAAAAAAAAAAAGGTATAATACTGAAGAGAAGAAAAGAAAAGAACCCCACTAAACCGGGTCGAGAAACCCCGTTCGAATGACCTCTTCTTCTAACCTAACAGACCCTTCAAAAACTGGTGACCATCTTGTTCAACTTCAACCCGCCTCCTTCAATTCCATTCCCGGCCATCTCCTTCCTCTTCCTCATCTCCAACACTTTCCGGTGGCTGTTTGAGTGAGCTTCGACCGAGAACGTCGGGCTACAAGCCGGTCTATACTCGGGGAAGAGCCGGCCTGACTTGTACCGGACCCCACATGCGTTGCAGAGGGTCTTCAGGCCTAACGGGCCAGCTCGCCACTGCGGCGTCTTCTGCACATGGCAATGGCTGCAACGCCTCTGGAAATGAACCGGGCCGTCCTGAGCCGGTGGTTCCCTCGTCTTTTTCATCTTCTTCTTCTTCTCCGGTTCGCTCTGGCTGCGCACAAATTCCATGCTCGTGAGCACGCTCGTGAAAGAAAGGCACGAGCTCGACGAGTTCTCCGAAGAGCACGATGATGTGGAAGATGACTCGGAGGGTGGTGGCTGGTCCATCTTCGCGTGCCGGGTCCGTTTGGTCCGGGTCTTGACCGGAACAGGTGAAGGAAAACAGAGCGGTCTTATGAGAACTGGTCTAGGTTCTGGTTCAGACCGGTTTTTGGCACTGCTTTCTTGTTCCCACTTTCCCGGGAGGTAACAAGTCGGGAATTCCGGCAGGGAATCATCGTCCACAAATTGAGACAACCATTCAAGCTCCGCTATATCATCGTCGTTCTGCACAACAGCATATGATATTCGGATTAATAAAACGTAAAATTAACTGACATTAATCAATTGGACCAAAAGAGAAAATCTACTAAAATCATTATTTTGCTATTACCCAAAAAAAAAAAAAAACATTTACAAAACCGCATGGAACTTAATAAAATCATTTTTTTTTCTAATTTGGAAATACCACCTTAATTATTTCACGAGATTCTCACATGAGCATAACTCACGAGCGCGGGAATGCAATTTTTCCATTCGACATAGAATAAATTAAAAAAAAAAAAATCTGACAAGGAAAACCTTCAGAAAAAAATAATTCTTAAGGAAATTACAAAAATAGTAATTTTGATAAATAAAGCGAAGAAAATATCTGTCACCGGAACAGTCAATTCGCTGGTCAAGATAGGCTCGCTGGAGGCCGAAGAAGAGGAACTGAGATTGGAGCAATCGTCATCGCCCTCTTGCGAAGAAACAGATAGAGAGGAGTCCTTCGGTACCTCCGTCCCATCGTCTTCCTCATCTCCTCCTCCTCCTCCTCCTCCTCCTTCTTCTTCTTCAACCTCTCCATCCTCATCCGAGAAGTCGAACCAGTCGTCGACGACAAAATCTTCGTTGCAGGCAACCAAGGACACTCCGCCGTGACCGAGCAAGCAGTCCTCGACCGCCACGTACTGGCCCTCCTCCGTCTTGCTGCGGAAACTGGACTTGAGCGCTCTTTCCACTATGGACGACGACTCCATTTCTCTTTTCTCCTGTATATTAAACCCCCACCGAATCAAAATCTTCACAAACTAGTAGCGGCTCGACGAGAAACCCAGACACTAATTCACTTCGAAACGAGTTTATTTCTACCCTGTACCTGAGTGAACAAAGAATAGAAAAGCGGGTGTTGAAGAAAAAGGGAGATTGCTGCGGATAGGAATGAGGAGTAGGTCAGAGAGAGCGCACTGAAATGGGGCGAAACAGGCGGTGGAATAGATGGTTTTTATCTTTATCTCATTCTTAATTATTTTATATCTTACTTTTTGGGTTTTCTCTGTGGAAGTGCTTTATTGGGGCTGGTCGAATTTCTGGTATACCATCATTTGTTTATTTTGACAGTGGGGGGAGGAAAACTAGGTAGACGTGTATTTTGGGGGAAAATTCAAGGACGATGGGTTGAATTTGGCGGTTCATCGAGGAGGGTTGACTGTTCAAAGAAAGTTCCCGAGGGTGGCGGAGGGAGGGGAGCTTCGTGCCTCCTTGGACTGCTCGGACCATTCCAACCCCGATCGAACCATCTCGTTTTCGTTTTCACTCGACAAGGACAAGTCTGTTTGACCATTTGTTTCCGGGTCCATTGCGACTGGTCCAACCCGAAGATACCAGGAAAACCGCGTTGGGTCGAGCCCGGACGTCGTCACCCGACCAATGAGAAGAATTGAAGACCCAGCAATATAGAGCAATATAGAATTCAGGCTAAGCGGTTCAGGATGGATAAGTTCAGACTAAAAACTTAGAATCCACACCATCAGGGCTGCGTTTCTATTTTTTGGAACTAGAAATCGACATTGTGGATCTTGAAACTGACAATGGAATTCAATCTACTGGTTTGGACCAATTCTAAGGTCAATCCGAGAAACAACCGTTTTTTTTTTTTCTTGAAAGGACATGGCAAATTATAAATAATAAGTCACATATATCATACACCAAAGATGTTAAAAAAATTAACATCACCCAATTCTTTCCCGATATAGTCTTTTGCATGAGAATTGTAAGAAGGTAAATAAAATTCATTCTATTGGCAAAAATTGAGAATTTGAATTGGCCCAAAGCACTCAGTGGACATGTGTAATGAATGATAAAACACTATGTACAATGAGAATCGAACAACAGAATTCATCGACATATAGCATCAAATAAATGAGTTTTTTCTTCCATACTGATATTGTTTTTCTTTTTTGGGTAAAGGGTAAGGGACATATTGACTTTTAAACTAAGAAGCTATATAGCTATACAGCAAAGGTTCTCGGCACCAAAAAACTTACACTCATGATGATAGAACAAGTCAAGACGAGTGGAAGGGTGTTGAGAGCAGGAAACAACAAATAGCAAAAGAACAGAAACAAAGCAGCCAAACAGCAACAAAGAGATAGCCAAAAACATTGGCCAATAACAGAAGAGGGGAGAGGCAAGCAATCACCAAAATAGTGGCAGCTCACACAACAAACTAGTCACAGACTAAAAGCAAACTAGGGGGATGACAACTATGCATTTGAGGGTCACACGACAGCAACTTTGAAGGAGCAAGATAGTTGGAACCGGCCCCAACAGTGCCTCTGACGAACCCGAAGCAGCTGCTTCATCGAAGAATCCATAACCGCACCATCAAGGAGAACCTTTGAGGAAAAGGAGGGTTGGGATAACCTCTTGCTACGCCTGAAGAAACTGCAACCTGGCTTGTAGTATCCGTTGAAGGAGACGCCATAAACACTATCCCAAAGAGGTGAACAAGATTAATAAAAAAAAAATAGATGGATGGATTCCCCAGCTCTGTTGGAGTCTTCTGTTTCTAGGAGTGTCCGAAACCTATTTGAAGGTTAGAGCCTTGTCTAGAACAGCTTTATGGAGGTGCAGCTTTAAAGCCGGGAGGAAAAAATTTTGATTACGGAAAAGGATGTTGTTCCTCTCTTTCCAAATGAGATGGCATAAGGCACCAAAAGCAAAAAGAGCTAGAGATTGGTGAAAAGTTCCATTGTTTAAGTGCTTTGTAGCCCAATCTAAGTTCTCAACCCAAGACCTATTCCGCCAAGCGAGGTTGCACTTAGCTGCCTAGTAAAGTGCAAGGGTACTAGTTTTTGGACACCCAAAAAATAAGTGATCAATTGAGTCTAGCCGAGAAGAACAAAAGGCACATAATGCATGCGGGATTCTCTTATAAGCATGCAAAAGTACCTGGGTTGGCAGTCAATTTTAGGTAATCATCCACAAGTGAGATTGATACCGGGGTGGCAGCAAGGTATTCAAAATGAAAGAGGACCAGGGGACCACCTCTCCATACAAAGGCAGCAGAGAACACTCTTGAAGGATGACCAAGCCATAAAAGGCGGTCATCGTCAAGATTAAGGATTGGGAGAGGGTCACCCCAGTTCGCAAGTGGGGTAGAAATGTGGGAGGCGGTGGCCAATGAGGAAAGGCCAACAGCAACCGAAGCTAGCCGAGGGCTTTCGGAATAGAAGATTTTCCCAATAGGAGAAGAAGTTGTTAAGTAGGCCATGCGGGTGCCAAGGATCAAACCAGAACGAGACTGAAAGTCCATTACTAATGCGCCATAGAAACTGCTACTAGATAAGACCCCGGAGATCAAGTAATTTCTTCCTAGCCTAGGAACAAAACTTAGGACGAGGGACAATCCAAAAGTTCTTCCACTTAAGAATGTGGAATGTATCCATTTGCACCATAACGACTCTTTATCAATAAAGATGAGCCATATGTGTTTGAGCATGGCAGCCTTGTTGCTCTCACGAAGAGAATGAATCCCCAGGCCACCTTTGTTTTTAGGCAAGCAAACTTCACCTCAAGCAACCTTAGCCCCCCCTACACCCAAATTTAGTCCTTTGCAAAGGAATTGCTGGAATATCTGCTCTATCCGATTGAGAATCGAGGAGGGTAGGATAAAGACACTTGCCCAATAGATCTGAATGGAATGAAGTACTGACCTGATAAGTTGTAAACGCCTTGCTAAGGAGAGGGAAGCGATTGGTCCAGGATTGTACTTTAGCTGTGATAGAATTTACCAAGAAGACACAATCCACTTTACCCAACTTGGTGGAGATGATAGGCACACCAAGGTACCTAAATGGCAAGGAGCCCAGCTAAAAACCCAAAGTGGGCACCAGAGTGTCTCACAACAAAGAGGGGCCACCCGATAAGAAAATTTCACTTTTGTTTAAGTTTGGCACAAGGCCAGTCCAACTAGAGAATAAGTGAATCCCCTCCTCAAAAGTCGAATAGAAGCCAAGTTCGCCTCTGAAAAGAGGAGAATATCGTCTACAAAGAAGAGGTGAGAGAGCCTAGAGGGCTTGCATTTCCAAAAGAAGTTAAAATCAGGCCTCCTGGTCTGAGTATTTAGAATCCCGGTGAAGACTTCCATAACAAGCATGAAGATGTAGGGAGACATAGGGACCCCTTGCCGAATACCCCACCCACTAGGAAAAAAGACATAGACTTCCATACCGATAATGTTTTATCTCCCTTCATTTGCAAATTTATAATTAGCTTTTTTTTTTTTTTCCTATTCCAATATTATGCACAACTAATTATCATGTTGTTTTATTCAAGATAGCTATAAGCTTCGAGAAAAGTAAGCTGTGGAACTTCATGGAATGAGTATGAAACTTACGCTTAACATCGGTGAATAGCAAGAAGTAAAAAAGAGTGAAACCTAGGGTTAGTCCTACTTTGGTCAGGGTCTTGAGCCAAGAACCAATGTGGTACCTATAGAATATGGTCTTTAATTGGCTAATTTGGTCAAGTTCCCAAGTTGAACTAGACCAAATGCTCACCCCTATAAAGAAATATGTAAGCTAAAAGTGGGGAAAATTACCTAAAAATCCTAAATTTATTACAATTTTTCCAAATTAGTCCTAATTTTTTTTTTACTGATTCAATTTAAAACCTTTTACAATGGTGCCAATTCAATCCATCCTATCAAATTTGGTCAGTCAGCATTGATGTAGACGTTGGTTAGCATCAGCAGATAATTTTTAATAATATTTTATTTTTAAAATTATTTTTTTTTCTTGTTTTTCTTCTCTTTTTTCTTTTTCTCCTCACTCCTTCCTCTTACTATTATGATTGACCAAAGGGGAGGGCTGGTTGTCGACTAGTGGTAAGTTCACTACGCTAATGGTTGGGTGAGGCCCGCCTCATTAGAGTTGGGTAAGGTCGGTCTTGCTAGTGGCTAGGCGAGCTCGAGGTTGACCTTGCTTGCCCTCACCTTGATGGCAAGACGAGCTCACCATTGGTCAGCAACCGGTCCTCCCCCTAGCTAGTCTCCGGAGGAGGGGAAGAAGGAGAGAGGAGAAAAAGAAAAAAGAGAGAAAAAATGAAAAATAAATAAAAATTATTAAAAATTTTGTTTGCTAGCATAAGGTGGTGCCCACGTTAATGCCAGTCGATCGAATTTGATTGGATGGACTGAATTGACACAATTGAAAAAAGGTTTAAGACTGAATTGACCAAAGAAAAATGTTTATGACTAAAATCGAAAAAATTACAATAGGCTTAGGACATTTTTTCGTAATTTTCCCCACTAAAAGTCTGTTGTCTTATTTATTGAATACTTTTTAATTATTCTTACCTAAATATCAAAATGACAACAAAACTCATTGCATTACATCTCCAATAACTTTCTACTTCTTGTAGCGTTCGGTTGGTATCTTGAGCCAGTTTTTTGCTTACCAAACAAAATCCACTTCCCCTAATCCAATCGATGATAAGTTATTCTCGCCGAAACATTTGTAGCGAGTTCCTTGAGTTTTGACCTCACACTTTTCTGGAGGCAAGAACACATTGGGTTTTGAGAGGCAAGATCGAATAGAGGCCCTCACATCTTCTCAAGACAGCCCTGGGGAATTAAGCGAAAGTATCTCCTAGAAAATCATCAACAATTTGTGCATCAATTTGTGACGCCTTCGAACACTATTCAAAATATAGGGTCGTTATCTCATTCATTTGGCTTCTATGTTTGATACAGATTCCAGATCAAGGTTTTGTACCTTGGCCGTAGTTATCGTACTAAGGTGAGAAATTAGGCGAGCTGCATTGCATGAGTCGCGCAGGAAGAGTAAGTAGAGGCAGAAAGGAGAGAGACAGCGAGAAAGTCGGTGAGAAGATCCCGGACATAAAGAGAGAGAACGTCATGATATATAACCATCCCGATCGAGAGAAAAATCAACCACCATCGTGGTGGTCGCCAACACAGGGACCACCCCGACTTGTCGCTTGGGACCTCAAGTCATGCACGAACCCCTCATCTCTCAAACACGCGCATGCATATGCACAAAGAGAGAGGGTCTCAGTGAAGACAGAGGAAAGAAACTGAGATAGTCCATTGTCGTGGTTGCCGTTGTTAAACAGCAACGACGCATAGGCGTTTTGTAGTTGCCCTCCATTTTCCTTTCCCCTCTCTTTTCGAGCATCACAAATAGGGTTTGTTTTCTATTCTTTATGTAGCTCTTTTATATTTTTGGGATAGGAGGAATCTTATCTATACATACCATATTAGGAAGTGGGAATGTTATATTTGAGGTACATGTGAGTATGACATGGCCTTATTCTTTGTATCTAACCCGCCACATAAATTAACAAAATCAACTCATTCACAGGTAGCAGGCATTCAGTTTATTTTGATGGTGACTAGTATTAGAGCGGGCATGATCTACTGGGGTTTTCATGGGTCTTTCTTCTTCCTCGTTCTACACTCACAGGGAAAATTACTAAAAAAATCCTAAACATATAACACGTATGCCTATTTAGTTTCAAACCTTCTAATTTTGCTAATTTAGTCATAAACCTTATGGTGATTTGCTAATTGGCCATAAATCACTGATGTAGATGCATATTGTCTTACATGACACAACTGACGTTGATGTAAATAACTTTTAGGGCTAATACCCTGAAAAACTCCAAACTGGTACACTTGTGACAAATTTACCCCAAACTATTTTTTTGACCATGAAAAACTCCAAATTGGTAAATCTGTGACAAATTTACCCCGACTGACTATAAAAAACCCTAAACTGATACATTTATGACAAATTTACCCCAAACTAATTTATTCGACTGCAAAAAACCATAAACTGGTAAATTTGTAACAAATATACTATATCCAAATTTGATTAATATCACAAAAAAATCACAAAAATTGTAAATTGTGACAAACGGAGCGTAAAATCCTAAATTGGTATACTGGTTAACTGTCACGTGTCATTTAACTTAATAATTTGAGAATAAAATTTAACGAAAACTAACGTAGGGTAAATTTATCACAAGTGTACCGGTTTGGGGTAAATTTATCAAAAGTATACCAGTTTGGGATTTTTGGTGGTCAAAAAAATAGTTTGGGGTAAATTTGTCGCAAGTGTACCAGTTTGGGGTTTTTCAGGATATTAACCCTAACTTTTATAATTTTTGACTTTTTGATTTTTTATATTTTTTAATTTTTTAATTTTACTTTTTCATTGTGATTGTCGATGATCATCAGCCACTAGGCGAAGGCCACCTCGCCAACGGCTAGCAAGGGTGTAAAGGCCCTCACTAGCTGCAAAAGCCTTGGTCGAGACCATCATGGTCTCATTGGCTTTGGCGGTGGGTGCAAAGGCACTCGCCAACAACCACCAAGGGCCTAGGCGAGGGCCACGAGCCTTGCTAGCCAAAATGAAAGGAATATATATATATATATATATATATATATATATATATATATATATATATCAATACTCAATGTTTTAAAAAAATTGTAAAAATTATCTTTGTCGGTACCGACCAATGTCTATGTCAATAATTTTCAATCAAAATTGGCCAAAAAGAATCAATTAATAAATTTTCCAAAGACTTAAGATTAAATTGGGTAAACTGAAAGGTATATGAGTGAATTGGCACAAGTATAATAGGTTCAAGACTTTTTTGATAATTTTCTCCATTCATATATTTGGTTCTTTTACCTTGTGCGACATCCACCGTTGGTGCCAAGCTTTGTCTAGTACCACTAGAATTCATCATGACCAACAACTCTTTTTCTTCTACTTTGCCTACTCTAAATCCTTTCGTCATGCATATCACTGATTATGTTCAGGGAAGGCTTGACATGAATAATTTCTTGGTCTTCCGCCGGTACTTGTGGATTCAATGGTACAAGAAGGGGGACACCATTTGCTGCTCAAACCGCAGCAGGAAATGCTATTCGGACAGTAGTAGATCAAGGTATGCAATGAGCAAAAGTCATGATAAAAGGTCCTGGTCTCGGAAGAGATGCATCATTAAGAGCTACTCGTAGAAGTGGTATACTATTAAGTTTCGTACGTGATGTAACCCCATATTTGTCTTGGTCCCGTCTTTTGTCTTGCTACAAATATTAGATTTACAAAATCACGTTGAACAAGACAGGAATTTTGCTTAATCATTTCAAAAGGTTTTTCTTTATTAATTAATGGCATATTCTAGCTGCTATTCAACACCCCCTTTGAGATCATGAACAGGTCATGACTCATGCACGTACATACATCAAGGTCTTGATATCACAAATCAATTTGATGCACTTCCTTAAGACTTTCTTTATGCTTCGCGGTATCTCGATATCAGAGCCACTTCTCACATGACGAATGATTCGGGTGATGGAACATTAAAATATGGGATATGTACTGTACAAGTCCTAAAACTTGTGAACAAAGTGCAATTGAGTCCTAAAAGTTACAAAAAGTGCAATCAAGTCCTAAAACTTGTCAACTTGGTTCAATTCAGTCCTTCCGTTAACACCGTCAGTTTATATTAACGGAAATTGCTGATTTGGCTTATTTTAATATTTTCTCTCTCCTACGTGGCAATTAGGGCAAAAAAATTGTGCACGTAAAGCGAAACGACGTCGTTTTGTGGGTATTGCCATTCTCAAAACGACGACGTCTCCCCTCCGTTTTTTTCACGACGTCTCCTCCTCCGTTTCTCCGTTTCTTTACGACATCTCCTCGATTCTTCCTCTCTGAATCAACGAACCCTAAGCCCTAAATCTCCTGCAGATCTCTTCCCTCTTCCCCTCTCGAATCAACGCAACCCTAAGCCCGAAATCTCGGCGCGGATCTCTTCCCTTCTTCCCGTCTCGAATCAACGCAACCCTAAGCCCCAAATCTCGACGCAGATCACCGGTGCCTCGCGAGTTGCGCTTCTTCATCAAACGCTGGTGCGAGTACGCGCGACACTCGTCCCACGAGAGCCTTGGCGGTGGATCGAGCGGCACCGACAGTGGAGGCGAGTGGATCGAGCGGCACCGACGGCGGAGGCGAGGTGAATTTGTTTGCACCGCTCGCTTACTCTGTGCTCGACAGGCTGAAGACTCTGGACCGGTTAACTCAGAGGACCCTGATTTCAAATTGAGCAAATATGATTATTTTGGCCACGGTGAGATACTGAGTTTCTTCTCTCATGTGTATTGGGGATTGTGATTACTGGAGCCGAGTCGCGAGGAGTTCGTCCCGGAGGGGAGGGTCGAGGATCGCGATTCCTTGGACGAGGCTAAGCGGAGCTCTCCTGATTACCGAGTGACAGGTCATTTCGGATGGATCGTGCGTGCGTGTGTGTGGAGAATGATTGATTGCACTTGCGCAATGCGTGTCCTCCGTTTGCGTAAATTCTTTTGCTGCTTCTTGCTGGTGTATCCATAGGCTAGTTGTGGGACTTTGTGTTGTTATGATACCTCTACAATGGAAAAGTAGCTCGCTGATTTTGTTGTTAGATTAATCGATACGTTAATCTCATCGAAGTGTTGTGGTGTTCTTCAATTCTAATCTACATCACTGTATTTGTGATTTGTCCATTAATGTAACTTGCGCGATGCGTGTCCTCCGTTTGCGTAAATTCTTTTGCTGCTTCTTGCTGGTGTATCCGTAGGCTAGTTGTGGGACTTTGTGTTGTTATGATACCTCTACAATGGAAAATTTGCTCGCTGATTTTGTTGTTAGATTAATCGATACGTTATCTCATACGTTAATACATGACTGTTACACAAAGACCTGCTTCTGGTGTCACATGACTATGAATGTTTTCAAAGAACTGTAACTTAACATAAATCAGTTAAAGATTGGATGGCCTAATGATATATTGCCTCAACAACCAGTTCTGTCAAGAATTATCCTCTTTTGGAATTGTCTATGGATATAACATTTTCATGTTCTTCCCCATTTTTTTATGCTTGTTGTTGTCCCATAATCCTTTAAGTTGAATCTATAGATATAGTTCCTTTTCACTGTCGATGACGATACCAAATTTTCAACTGTATGTATTTCTGTCTTTCGAAAAATGATAATTTATACTTTTAGTTAGATATCTAAAGTGAGGACTCTTCTTTTGCACTTTATCAATCTTTTATTGCTCATGGGATGCTCTATAGTACTCGAAGTCATTTTCTAACTACACGATGAGCTGTTGGTGTTCCAATCTTGTGAGGAGACTTACGATGACATCTTTTTTCATGATGCATTTTGCAGTAATCTGGTTGGCAACAACTTTGCATTGGACAACTCTGACAGAAGGTAAATGCCCTAGCGATTTTTTTTTTTTATGATGCTTGAGAGATCATAAACGGTAATCAATTCGATTGAAAACGGTTAGCTGATGTGTCCTCAGACTTGGCTTGAATGCCTAATAATCACGCATCCCACCACCTTGCTAGGCATTGTAGATGTTTATATATCAAATTTGTCCTTTGTCGTAGTAATTCCATTAATTGAGATCACAGATGCATGCTGAATTTACATTAAAAGTCACTCTCACGTTTGGTTGCTAATTCTATTGCTTGGAACGAATATAGATCATTTAAACACTGCCTACAAAAGAACTGTCATAGGTATCAACTTTCATATGATTGTCCTTGTTCATATGCCATTGTAGATGTCAGTTATTTGAATAAATACTGATACTGCAGTTTCACCATCATTCAATTCTTGTAACATTTTAAATACTGATATTTGAATAAATACTGATACTGATATTTGTCACCATCATATGATCATTTAAATACTGCAGTTATTTGAATAAATACTGATACTGATATAACATTTTCCTGTTCTTCCCCATTTTTTTATGCTTGTTGCTGTCCCATAATCCTTTAAGTTGAATCTATAGATATAGTTCCTTTTCACTGTCGATGACGATACCAAATTTTCAACTCATTGTCCATTGCTTACACAGTTCTTATGTGATGGAATCCAATGCACTGCTTGATATTTTTTTTGTTGCTTGATGATGTTAAGAAAAGAAGATTTCTAGTTTCCATGAACTTATTTTCATGTGCATGTTATTCTTGGAAACAAGATTTATATCGGATGGCCATATTTTTGTCTTAGAGGTCTCTAGCTACTGTGTACAGTTTTGCGACACATGCTAAGATTAAATGTAGGACATCAGACAGGTGGTCTTTATCTGTGAATAAGTTGTCATTACATGTTTGTTTTGAAGGTTAACATGCCTTTATTCTCCTATGGTGTAGGTTTTGTTAGTTTGCAACTGTGATATGCTTTTTTAATATGGCGACAAGAAGAATGAGGGCAACAACTTCTAAATCAAGTGGTGTAACTACTAATGAGGTCGAATCGAGTTAACATGCTATTGTGGTCTTCGATCACCACTTCTTATTGCAAAAACAAAGAAAAACGCAGGAAGAAGGTTCTATGGATGTGCTAAATTTGATGGTCCAGGTTGCTGCAATTTCTTCATGTGGGTTGACCAAAAAATACCGGATCAAGCGAGGGATATGATAGTCGAATTGCTTGAAAGAAATCAAGCACTATCGGAGTCAAGCCAATCCAGATGCAACGACGATTATGTAAGCTCACTGATAGCTAAAATGAAGGCGCAAAAGGCGAAAAATGGACTTTTAAAGGAAGACCTTGCACGAGTGAAAAAAGGGAAGATGCTCTATCAATTGGGATTTTTTCTATGCATGTGTTATATCATTATGGGGATTATATTTAATGTGAAAGCCAATGAGAAGTTTCTAAGTCCCATAGTACCTTGTTTCTAAGTTTGTATTTAATTACTTTATCCTGATTCTCTTTTGCCCTGTAAAATTAGGAAACTCATGTCGCGTGGAAATGTAAACAATTTCGTGTGTTCTTTCAGTAAATGCTATTTGGATGATGATTTTTTAAATGTTCCATCAAAGGAAAAAAGACAACACTCTCAGGTATTTATGGAAATGAAGTCTGGGAAGCTTGTTTTCCTCTATATAAGCTGCGCTCGCCCTTCGAACTTTTGCTTCATCAAATCAAAAACATCTAGAAAGGAGAGAAAAAGGTACTGTTTGGGGCATAAAGTAAAGGGAGTTACGTGACAAAGCCAGCTCTTTGGATTTTTGAAAGTTTCAAACCCTCCATTCGGGACTTTCCACGCCTTGACAAATTATACTGCTTTTGCCACTCTCTCTTTCTTGGCTTTACGTCAGAAGAAAGGAAAGAACTTTCCAAGCAAGCCCTCTCTTGTTTCTTTCAAAAGGGTTCCTTTCCTCGAGCATTCGAGCATGCCAGTTTCGTTGTCAAGTTCATCTAATGCCGGTTTCGTTGTCAAGTTCATCATCACAAAGTCAGAGCATTAGATAGGACTGTATGAGCATGTCTTCTTTAAGTATATCCTGCATTGATTTTTGTTAAGCTGGGAATAGATTTTTCTTATGCTTGACAAAATTAGTTTCGGCTAGAGTCTGAGCAATGAATTCAGTTGAAATGATTAATGTTTGGTTAAACCCAAATGAGCTTACGAAGTTCGTCTTCCGGTTCGTGATATTTTGACTCATTTGTTCATCAACTATCTTTTTTTTTTTGGCACATTAAGTCATTGTTTTGACCTCTCTTTGCCTAGAATCTGCTTCTATTTCCAGTGATTCGATTCAAATTCGAAGGAACAGAACATGATGGCTAACCAATCCGGCGACGACAATCACAGACAGAGGGCAGGACGATCTAGGAGAACATTCCAATTTGTTGTTGCCACGACGTTTAGTATCTGGCTGCTCTTTTAGATCAATCATCAATTCGACAGTCAAAGACATCGCTAGAACGAGGAGAACATAAGCATCTCGGACTCGGGCCCGCTTCTTTTAGGCCGTAAGGTGAATCTTGGATTCATGGCAGGAGGTCTTGTACCATATCACGAGGAGCATTCTTACCACGATGACAATGATATATCCGGCGAAAGCGAAAGGACTGAGAAGTTGATAGGAGAGGCAAGGGAAGGTCTGATTCGTGAAGAGAGCATTGGTTTTCCGAAATTGATTGTAGAAGTAACCAGCAATGGCAGAGTTCGAGATGGAGGGGCAGTGACTTACGAAGGCAATGACTTCGTGGATGAGAACGAGGTACCACCCAATGTGAGCGGTGTGTACGCGATGAAATCTTGGCCGAAACGAGATATAAAACTAAGTAAATATCGCGACTTTGAATGTATTAGCCACTCATGCAATTCACACAATTCATACATTCTGAGAATTAGATATTCTATCGTTCGATTATATTAAATAAGTGTCTCGACGGTACTTATTATGTGAAGGGGCATTTTGTATTATGTGCTTAATGTGTAAAATTATGTGTAATGCATGAGAGTGGGACCTTGATAAACCATCACGTCACAACTGGAGATAGGAAATTAGAAATTTATTTGATGGACTTTGTGGAGAGAGAGAGAGAGAGAGAGAGAGAGAGAGTCACGTCTCTCCATCTAGCATCACTCACGAGCCCGTGGGGAGAAGGAGAAGGGCCATTTAGTACCACGTGGAATCGCACGCGAGAAGACTTGACGACCACGAGGGTGAAGGGGGGGGTGCGACGACGACGACTACGACAAAAAGATCTTTCGAGGACCACGAGGCCTCCGTCCCCATTGTCCGAACAAGGGGGGAAGCATCCGAATCCACCCCCCATGGCATGCTATCTTCTTTTTGACATTATGTAAGTTGTGAATATATAATGAGACTGTACTGAGGTGCTAAACAGATATAAAATTCCTAGTCAAATAAAGAAACTGAAAAGGAACATCCACGTCCCATGGCATTCTGCCTCAGATACACAAATGCAAAACAAAAGTGCTCTTTTCTTAGGCAAATAAATTTGCACATTGCACTACTACATCCAAGCATCATAAACAGACGGATACAATATTCTCAAATGTATACAGCAAAAGGGATGAGTCATTAAACACAATCCCAACACGTTCTTTGATAATTACAAAATCACTAAAATTGATTGCTACAAAACACTACAAACCACAAACCATATAAGAAATTGGCCAGCAAAAACAGCACCCAAGATAATGTTAAAAGGAGAATTTCTTCTTGCAACTTTCATGAGACAAGACACATTTAGCAAGCACGTCAATCCAAGTCTACTGTCTCGGGTGGTCCACCAGGTTCATTGTGCGCTTGATTCATAAGTCCTGAGCTTTTAATTGTATATGGTGTGCCAAAACTGACTCACTTCCAAATAGGCTTTGCGGGAGCAATTGAAGTATGAGATGACTGAGGCTGTGAACTCATTGGCGATTGTAATGGTGGCTTCGGCTTCGGCTTTATGGCAACATGTTTTTGGGACTGAGGCTGAGAACTTGCGTGGGGGTGCGATGGTGGCTTTGGCTTTACACCAATGTGCTTTCGAGGATAAGTTCTTAATGCTTGAAGCTGCAAACTGTCCTGGAGTTGCAATGGTGGCTTTGACTTCACAACAACATGCTTTTTAAGAGCACTTTGAGATGACTGCGGCTGTGCACTAGCTTGGGGATGCGCTTTTGCCATTGAAGCTCCTAAAACTACTCCTTTGTCTGATTCTTTTGATAATCTTGTATCAATTGAGACAGGCTACAAAAGAATGGGTATGTTTTTAGTTCAAGGAGATAATTAGTTCCCATTGTAAAGTGTTAAAACATACTCACATTGAGAATTTGAAGGTTGTTTTTAGGAGTTGTGTGAACATACCATTTTCTTTTTCTTGTTCGGTTGTGACTGCCCTTGTATCGTTTCCATTTCAATGGCAGGTCTTTTAAACTGAAAAAAAAAAAAATCGAATGTGACAATGTAACAACAACACATGAATACATGGCTGGTGAGGTATTACTCACCGGGATTTTTTGAGGTCTGCTGCTAGCTATTGCATTGGCTTGAGCACGACAAAATCCTTGTCGTTGATTAACACTAGCTTCAACAAAAGAATTGGCTTGTCCACTACATCCACTTACATTAGCAGTAGCCCAACATCCTCTTTCATTTACACTGGAATGAGCTTTAGCATTGGCTGAAGTATGTTGCACCGGTCCAAAGGAGTTCGTACAAGCATTGACCGAAGTATCCTCTGCTGGCACATCGACTTGAGCAAAAGCATCGGCTGAAGTATCTTCAATTGGTGCACTAGCTTTTGCAAAAGCATTGGCAGAAGTATCTTCTACTTGTGCACTAGCTTCTGCAAAAGCATTGGCTGAATAATTTGTCTGCCCACTATTATCTTGTACAAGTGCACTAGCTTCTACAGAAGCAATGGCATGGCCTTTGGATCCTCCTTGAGTTGTACTTGCCGTTGCTGTAGCTTTAGCCTGCATATATATACATCATTAGTAAATCGAAATCTTGACATCTATAACTTATAATGCATTAATCTATCACAACATACTTGTCTTTTTTTATGCCTTGATCCACTGGAATTGGCTTGAGATTGAGCTTCAGGTGCATTTGCATGGGCCTAAAAAGCACATAGTAAGCATTCATGACAAGACAACAGGCTTAGAATCAACAAAATCAATTAGTTAAGAAATACCTTTCTCGTAGGGACATCCTTTACAATTATGTCCAACCACATGGCAAGTAGAACAAGTCATTCGCTTACCCTCTTTAGTCATTCTGTTCTCTCTTACAAGCTCAAGTGGTTGCTTTCTTCTGCTCCTTTTTGGCCTACCAGGCATCTTTTTGATCGGTGGGGGCTGAGGGGCTTCTTTATTAGTTTTGCCCCAAAATTTCTGTCCTCTCACAGTCGGCATCATGAATTGATAAGCACTTAAGTATTTGTTCTTCTTATAGCAATCGGCTAGGTAGTCACCTGGATCATTTTTCTTGTGGTGTATTGCACATATAGCATGGCAACATGGGATTCCACTAACTTCCCAAGCTCTACAAGAACAAGTATTCAAATTGAAGTCTACAACATATTTGTCACCATTTTCCATAATCTCGTATCCTTGATCTCCATTCCATATCAAATGGCAATATCTACTAGCCACTGTATTCTGATGTAACTTATGCACAATCCTTGGACCATAATTCCTTGTCCACTTATCACATGCATCCCTTTGACTGTGCATTCTATTCATAATCATGATTCTAATATCTTCAAGCATACTCACAATGGCCTTGCACCTAGCTTCCACACACCTACCATTGAAAGCTTCACTAAGATTATTATCAACAAGATCACATTTTATGTCGGTGTCAAAAAAGGCTTTAGACCAGTGCTTTGGCTCAATCTGGAATAGATCATCATGACCTTGTGGAGTCATTTCCTTCAATCTTTGTTTATGCACCTCAAAATCTGACATATTAGTACTCTTAGCACATTTCCAGAATTGTCTCATCAACTGCTTTCCTTTGTATTTTTGACCCCAATTAGAATATATATGCCTCGCACACATTCTATGTTCTGCATTTGGCAAAAGTTCAACTACTGAAGGAATGAGGCCCTAATATATAAAAAACAAAGAAAAGAAAACATTAATATTGGAAATCATTATATACATTGTTTCAAACAAATTTAAGATGAGCGATAGTAATATTACATACCTTTTGTTGGTCACTTATTAAGGCCCATCCATTACCATTACCCATGTCAAGATCTTCTTTCAACAAGTTGATAAACCAGCTCCATGTGTCCTTATTCTCAATTCTTACGACTGCCCATGCTACTGGATACATTTGATTGTTAGCATCCCTCCCCACAGCACACAACAACTCACCCTTAATCAATCCCCTAAGAAAACATCCATCTAATCCAATGATCTTCCGACACCCTGCCAAAAATCCTTTCCTACAGGCATCAAAGCAAATGTAAGTCCTATCAAATAATGGTAAGGAATCTGGTAATGGTCTTTCAACTTTCATGATAAATGTGCTCGCCCGGCTTGCAATGTAAAGCTCTCCCAAGTAATCGTACATCAGTGCATACTCTTTCTTATAATTGCCTTGTAATTCCTTGAACACTTTTAGCTTTGTTCTCCTGCATTGGCTCACAGTGACATTTACCCCTAACTGTTCTCTAACCAATATCTTCAACTGAGGTGCTTTAACTTTAGGCATTGCAGAAATGAGAGTCATGAAGTGTTTAGCTAAAAAAGAACTAGAAACTCTCTTATTCTCAAAAGTAATAGCACATGTATGCTCATCAATGTACTTTTTCAAATGGAATGATCCAGTTTGGCTATCGAGAGCACCATAAATCATCCAGTTACAATTAGCTTGGGCACACCTAGCTCTTACAAATCCAGTGGTGTTCTTGGTGTATTTAATTGCTCTTTGCTCAGCCACCGAGTACCTCAAAATTGCATCTTTGAATTCCCTTGAATCTTCAAATGTCATGCCCACAACAAATACTGGATTCTTACAATTTCGATCATATGATGGAAACCTACTCATTCTTCTTGAAATAACATCATTTTCTTCTTTTTCACTCTCATCATCTAAATCTGAATGAAGACTTTCTTCTTCATTTGAATCATAGTACTCTGTTTCGCACCCAGACACATCCACCATTAGAGGATCAACCGATAATGGAGTTTGAGAGCCAATGTCTAATTGAGAAGTTTCTTCAATGTTAGTTCCAATTTTGAGTCTATGTCTCGCTGAAAATTCCTTTAAATTTCTTCTTGCATTAACCAATTCAAAATCATCATCGTCACTTGACTCTTCAACATCCACCAAATTACATGCATCATCATTCTCATCATCCACATCCCTACTTTCACCCTCAAGCCGATTGCCATCACCATCGACATTTCTAATTATATTTTCAAACACATCATCAGCCACATTATTAACGCTTTCTATATTCACATCAAACAAACCTTCAGTTTCCATCTCAACTACCCCTATCTCATCATGCGTTTCTTCATCATCGACATGCTCAACATACAATTCAATATTTTCAAAGTGAAGATGATGATAAAATTGATCTATCACATCGGAGTTATCCCATAAGTACCTAAGAGTTACTCCATCTTCAAGAATAGTACTTCCAGGAACTCTATAAAAGAGCTTTTCTATCTTACGCCCACATAGAACCTCAACAGCTGAAATTATATCGGATAATGAATCCTTACTTAAGTCTACTTCAACAACATCGACCCTTCCATCTACGTATTCTAAAGGCGGTCCAACTTGAAATTTACCTCCAAAGAAAACAGTGACATAAACTTTGTTGTTGCCCGTTGGACCTACAAAGGAAGAGAAACAAATAGCACTTTCAATCGTAAAATTTCATCTAAAAACTACTAATGACTTCACTTGTAAAGAGAAATAGATAGGGTAAACATACCCATGTTGATGGATGACCTTGAGAGTAGTCAACCCTCCAATACAAGCATCAGCAAACCAGCATCAGCAAAAAAGGAGTTGAAAGTGATAGTAAACTGAACTAATTATGCCTGAGCAATGAACTGCCCGCTGAAAACTTTCCCAAATCTCGGAGCCTCCGGCGAAGTGATCCCTTGAAATATGTAAGGTAACTGTAAACCCAATCTCCTGTCCTCCTCTTATTGAGGCATTCAACAAAAGGAAAGCGTATTAAGGGGAAAAAGGTTATATGGACTTACAGATTCCTTTCCCCCTGTTGCAAGGAAAATTCTGCTGAAGACAGTTTAATCCTGAAGGGAGAAGGCTAAGATAAAAGAAGAAAATTTTATTCAATTGACCAGTATGGCAGCATGAACTTATGACTAAACCAAAAGCAGATAATTCTATTGCAAGAAAAATTCCTTTATTTTTATGACTTTCACTGAAACATTTAAGGTTCCTTCATGGATGACATCTAACTAAAAGTATAAATTATCATTTTTCGAAAGACAGAAATACATACAGTTGAAAATTTGGTATCGTCATCGACAGTGAAAAGGAACTATATCTATAGATTCAACTTAAAGGATTATGGGACAACAACAAGCATAAAAAAATGGGGAAGAACAGGAAAATGTTATATCGGTATCAGTATTTATTCAAATAACTGCAGTATTTAAATGATCATATGATGGTGACAAATATCGATATCGTATTTATTCAAATATCGGTATTTAAAATGTTACAAGAATTGAATGATGGTGAAACTGCAGTATCGTATTTATTCAAATAACTCGACATCTACAATGGCATATGAACAAGGACAATCATATGAAAGTTGATACCTATGACAGTTCTTTTGTAGGCAGTGTTTAAATGATCTATATTCGTTCCAAGCAATAGAATTAGCAACCAAACGTGAGAGTGACTTTTAATGTAAATTCAGCATGCATCTGTGATCTCAATTAATGGAATTACTACGACAAAGGACAAATTTGATATATAAACATCTACAATGCCTAGCAAGGTGGTGGGATGCGTGATTATTAGGCATTCAAGCCAAGTCTGAGGACACATCAGCTAACCGTTTTCAATCGAATTGATTACCGTTTATGATCTCTCAAGCATCATAAAAAAAAAAATCGCTAGGGCATTTACCTTCTGTCAGAGTTGTCCAATGCAAAGTTGTTGCCAACCAGATTACTGCAAAATGCATCATGAAAAAGATGTCATCGTAAGTCTCCTCACAAGATTGGAACACCAACAGCTCATCGTGTAGCTAGAAAATGACTTCGAGTACTATAGAGCATCCCATGAGCAATAAAAGATTGATAAAGTGCAAAAGAAGAGTCCTCACTTTAGATATCTAACTAAAAGTATAAATTATCATTTTTCGAAAGACAAAATACATACAGTTGAAAATTTGGTATCGTCATCGACAAAGTGAAAAGGAACTATATCTATAGATTCAACTTAAAGGATTATGGGACAGCAACAAGCATAAAAAAATGGGGAAGAACAGGAAAATGTTATATCCATAGATAATTCCAAAAGAGGATAATTCTTGACAGAACTGGTTGTTGAGGCAATATATCATTAGGCCATCCAATCTTTAACTGATTTATGTTAAGTTACAGTTCTTTGAAAACATTCATAGTCATGTGACACCACTAAGCAGGTACTGTGTAACAGTCATGTATTAACGTATGAGATTAACGTATCGATTAATCTAACAACAAAATCAGCGAGCAAATTTTCCATTGTAGAGGTATCATAACAACACAAAGTCCCACAACTAGCCTACGGATACACCAGCAAGAAGCAGCAAAAGAATTTACGCAAACGGAGGACACGCATCGCGCAAGTTACATTAATGGACAAATCACAAATACAGTGATGTAGATTAGAATTGAAGAACACCACAACACTTCGATGAGATTAACGTATCGATTAATCTAACAACAAAATCAGCGAGCTACTTTTCCATTGTAGAGGTATCATAACAACACAAAGTCCCACAACTAGCCTATGGATACACCAGCAAGAAGCAGCAAAAGAATTTACGCAAACGGAGGACACGCATTGCGCAAGTGCAATCAATCATTCTCCACACACACGCACGCACGATCCATCCAGAAATGACCTGTCACTCGGTAATCAGGAGAGCTCCGCTTAGCCTCGTCCAAGGAATCGCGATCCTCGACCCTCCCCTCCGAGACGAACTCCTCGCGACTCGGCTCCGGTAATCACAATCCCCAATACACATGAGAGAAGAAACTCGGTATCTCACCGTGGCCAAAATAATCATATTTGCTCAATTTGAAATCGGGTCCTCGAGTTAACCGGTCCAGAGTCTTCAGCCTGTCGAGCACAGAGTAAGCGAGCGGTGCAAACAAATTCACCTCGCCTCCGCCGTCGGTGCCGCTCGATCCACTCACCTCCACTGTCGGTGCCGCTCGATCCACCGCCAAGGCTCTCGTGGGACGAGTGTCGCGCGTACTCGCACCAGCGTTTGATGAAGAACTGCAACTCGCGAGGCACCAGTGATCTGCGTCGAGATTTGGGGCTTAGGGTTGCGTTGATTCGAGACGGGAAGAAGGGAAGAGATCTGCGTCGAGATTTCGGGCTTAGGGTTGCATTGATTCAAGAGGGGAAGAGGGAGGAAGAGATCTGCGAGATTTAGGGCTTAGGGTTCGTTGATTCGAGAGAGGAAGAATCGAAGGGATGTCGTAAAGAAACGGAGAAACGGAGGAGGAGACGTCGTGAAAAAAAACGGAGGGGAGACGTCGTCGTTTTGAGAATGGCAATACCCACAAAACGACGTCGTTTCGCTTACGTGCACAATTTTTTTTGCCCTAATTGCCACGTAGGAGAGAGAAAATATTAAAATAAGCCAAATCAGCAATTTCCGTTAATATAAACTGACGGTGTTAATGGAAGGACTGAATTGAACCAAGTTGACAAGTTTTAGGACTTGATTGCACTTTTTGTAACTTTTAGGACTCAATTGCACTTTGTTCACAAGTTTTAGGACTTGTACAGTACATATCCCTTAAAATATTATATCAGGTCTTCATATGACAATTTAAGTTTTTAGAATAACGTCAATGATCACACCAAATCTCACATAGTATTAAAATAAGAAATCCTTAATTCAAATCTTTCAAGCTAATTGACACTCTTCTCTTGGTTGTATGGTCGCTCAAATTCTTCAAATCATCAAGTCATAGTTGTAAGAAAGTCCTTTAGGGACCTAAAGTTGTAGTGACCCCTCTCTAAAAAGACATGTACCATTCGAGAATAGTTCCTCTTTTTGTTTTGCTTTTGTTTTGTTTTGTTTTGTTTTTTTAATTTCAAGCTTAGTTTTTTTTGGTAAAGTTTTTTTTGGGTAAAGTAATTTCAAGCTTAGTTTATTTCAAGAAATATGAAAAATTTGAAAAATATTTTTCTAGAAATGATCATTCATATTGCTTGAAATAATTATTTAATAAAAAAACATTTTCATCATTGACAACAATTAATGTCTAAACATTATTGTCAATAATAAAAATATTTTCTTCCATTTATTTTTGTAAGTGACAAAAGCAATCATTCAGAAAACATATTTTTCAAATTTATACATTTTTCTTGAAACAAATGGAGCATTATTGTGCATTGGACTTCATTCTTTGCGGTGTCTGGACTTCACTAAAATATCTTGTTAGTGGCTTCCGATACCACGTTATAATTAGTGCAATTTTCACCTAAATCGGGTATCATAGTCCAGCTCCCGCAAGTACCTTAGATTACTTGCATTCAATCCTTTTCTATTCAACCAAATCAAAAGTTCATATGCTTGAAATTAAAAAGAAAAAATGAAACATGGATACAAGTTCTGGAAAATCAACATTTGAGATACCAAGTTAAGAATAATAATGTAAAAAAGAGAATTGTGGAATTTTTTGGTATATTTCAATATGTATAATTGTGGAAGAGAGGTTTGAGGAATTTCTGTGTATTTTGATGTATTAGTGATAAATAGTACAATAGCCTATTTATAGGCTTTATTAGATAACTATTTAAGGTAACGTAATATTAAATTTAATCGATCAAAGATAAGAGACCAAGTTGAGAATGATGAAGCGGAAGAGAGGTTTGAGAAATTTTTGTATATTTAGATGTGTTATTGATAATGTACATGAGCCTATATATAGACTTATTTGATAACTATTTAAGGTAACATAACATTAAATTTAATCAATCAAAGATAAAGTACCTAGTTGAGAATGATAAAGCAAAAAAGAAGTTTGAGGAAGTTTTGTATATTTCGATATATTATTGATAAATAGTAGATGAGTTTATCTATAACCTTTATTAGATAAGTTATTTAAGGTATCATAATACCAAATTTAATCAATAAAGTATATCCACTGTTAAAGGAGACATATATATAATCCCAATAGAGAATTAAGTAAATATCCTAATATTGCTAACATGAGGCTTTAAATGATTATTGAATATAAAGTAATCACTTCCATTAAAGTTGTTTTCTCCAAAGTAATGAAAAGTACAATTTCATCCATGTTTGCTATTAATAAGATAATAAATAAATATACGTTAATGATAATCTAGACTTTTAGAAAGTTGACAAATTGTAAGATATACATATGTATCAAAGCACAGGAACTTTAAAGTAGAGAGGATAAGGATTTTCAAAAGGTATCAGAAATCACAACTTTAAACATTGTACTCTTTCAAATGGGCCCCACTGTTCCTTTTTCTTTGTTGTATTTTGATTTCTTTACCCGGTTCTTTTTACACCGCAGCATTTAAACTCTCTACCCAAAACAGTGATGGTTCCATGCCCAAAAAAAAAAAAAAAAAAAAAAAGAACAACAGTGATGGTTAATGCTGTTGCGTGTTAGTTACTACCACTATAGTGTAACAATAATTTTCAATAATTACTGTGCCCTTTGATTTAATTTTTGGAACAATATTTATTTATTTGGTTTGATACTATAATAGAATATGATTAGGGATAAAATTGTCCAAAAGACTTCATCACGTGTCAATTGAGAAGTTACGATGGAAATATTTAATTAAATTAAAGCTCAAAAGCAAAATCGTTGGAACTTCACTTTGATTAAAAAAAAAGGTTATTGCCAGTTGATCAAGTAATATTAAAAATATAGAGATTGGGGAAAATGTTTTTCACATAACTTATTTTTTTCGAAATGAACTTAAAGTGAAAATCATGTTGAGATAACCCTAGAGGACAAAGAAAAATTTAGGGAGTAATATAGAGTGGGGAGAGCAGTTGGCGACAGCCACCCTACTCAATTAATTGCCAATAAAAAGTTAATTACAGCAGGCCTTGTTTGTTTCGGTTTATATATAAAGCAAAATGTATTCCTTTTTTTTTTGGTAAAAAAGCAAAACGTATTCTTTTTCCTCATTAAAATTAAAAATATTATTCAAAATTCAAAAAATTATGAAATATGAAAATTAAATTAACATGTCGATATTTTCATTTTGTTAAAATCGTAAGTGTTTTGGATTAAAAGGTTGAAGTGCATGAATCACAAGTTTTTGTCGAAATAAGAAAGCAAAAGTAAATCCAACTAATTATAGACATAAACAACCTTTAGAAAAGAAAAGGGTTTTAGAAAAGGAATGGTTAGTGAAATGTTATTATGACAGTAAGACAACATTTGTCTAATAGAAAACTTAAGATTTGGAAAACATTTTTCAAAAAGTGATCTTCGATCATTTATAAAAATAAATGAATGGAAAATATTTCATTACTCATGAAAATAGCTAGTTATAAATTGTTGTTGATAATAATAACATTTTTTATTGATTCATTTTTCTAAGTAATATAACCAATTATTTTTTAGAAAATATTTTTAAAATTTTGAGTTTTTCGTAAAATAAACATACCCTAAGTGTAGTTATTTTTTTAAATAAAGTCTTGTTAAAGATTTACTGGAGGTATTCTTTAACTGTAATTATTATGAAAATCTCATGGTTTTAATGCACTAATTAAACATGAAACGAGAATGACAACGCAATAGAAATAATTGATTTTCTTTAATTAGGTATTTATCAAATAACAAAAATCCTTTTCATAATAGTGGAGATCAGCCGCTGATGCTTTAACAACTTGTCGATGCCACGCGGGCCTCGTTAAAGGACAAGTGACAGCCAGGTACGTTTCATAGATTCAAGAAAAGGAAACTGGCAACGAAGTAGCAACGAAACTGCCGCCCTTGTCGTTTGTAAACTCTTCGTACTTACTAAGTTGCCCTCTCACTTTCCACTTATTTACGGTTCTGTACCCTGTAGATCCCTCGGCCGCGCTGATGGCGCCGCCGCCTTTTCTGTTACCTACTTTCCCCGTTCTTCTCAAAAGTAATTTTCAAAGAGCGTGGCGCCAACGTAACGCGTGGGAATCGACCGCCCAAAACGCGACGAGGTTTTGATCAGAGGGGTCATAGGCTGTCGTGTTGTTCACGTGCGAGGGAGAGAAAGTGAGGGTTAGTTGCTTTTGCTGTTTAAAGCGATTTGGGAACTCTAAGGACGGGTTTTCGACCCAAAAAATAAAAAAAAAAAGGGGGCCCGGGGTTTGGGGGGGGGGGGGTGGGGGTGGGTGTGGTCGCTACGCATTTCGGAGAAAGCGAGAGAGACGAGAGACAAACGCTTATAAGCGGCGTTGATTTGTAAGAAATTAGATCAAAAAAGCCAAACCATGGTATCGTTGTGCGTGACTCGCGCGGCCCAATATGCTCTCTTTTTTCAATTATTGTGCCGTCCTTTTTTTTTTTTTCTAATTTTGTGCCGAACATTATATTTCTTTTTTGAGTCCCAACAAGCCCACTTGAAAAAAAAAAAAAAAAAAAAAAAAAAAAAAAAAAAAAAAAAAAAAAAAAATCCCTAAACATCCCTATTTGGAAGAGGGGAATTTCAAACTCTCCACTTAATGAAAGCGGTGGCCAGTTGGCAAGCCCCACTAGCTCAAAGATCATATCTGAGGCAGAATCCGAAATTATGTTTTGATTCGGGGATTAAAATTAAACTAGACTTATATGAAATAGATAACACTGAAGGTGTAAGTTTGATCGGTTCAATCTAGTTTGATTCGATTCTGGTTTGAACCTCATAGGTGTAAGTTAAAGATATTACTCTAGTGCTTTTGGTAATTGTTTAGTGGCTGCTGTTAATTAGTGTCCAAGAAATCTCAAACATCTCTTTGTTATTAAACTAAAGTAGAGATGTTATTTGATGTATTGAAATATGAATTAAGATTTTTAGTTCTTACTAAGAAAAAAAGTTCAGAAAACTAATCCAAGCAAGGAAAAACTCGTACTTGGACATAATTTTATGAATCTAAATATCGCAGTCATTGATTATGTAGAACTCAATTGATAACAGTTCTAATAGACTAGATTCATAGAGAACTAGATCTATACAATGATTTGCCTAAATAATTGCATATCCAAATTCATATTGTCATGTCCAACAAAAACGCGCTAATAACTTGAGCAAGAAGGCATAACTTTGAATATGGTAGTTGACGTTAGGATTTGGGTGGGTAGCTGTGTGACAACACTATAGAGAAAAGTGGTGCTTCGTGTAATATGCTATAGTCTCAATGCCCTCATAAAGGAATGATGACTTTCATGTGCTTGAGTAAATAAGAGAGTCGAAATCAAGAAGAAAAATAATTCGCAAGTCAAGATAATCTTGAATTAGATGAATGAAATCAAGCGAATCTTCTTATTTTTGTGGAAGACAATGTCGGTAGTTCAAATTAAAATGATTTTGTTATTTATTTATGTTATGTTTTACAAATGAATGTGCCACCAATAAATTCTAATGTGAAATATTTTTTTGCTTATGATTCAATATTGGTTGAATTTTTTTAGTGAAATTAAGAGGATTTATTTTTATCACAAAGAATCCGCCTACATAGACAAATTAAAAATTTAGAAACTTATGAATTGAAATAGATGCAAAAGAATTATATTTAATTGGTTTCATTTAATTTACTAATTGAAGCAAAAACGGTTAACCATTTAGCTTTATCCCTCATTCTTTTCAATCTTCATTTCAAGCTTTTATAAAGTACAATAACAATGCAAAGCTTTGATTTTGGCTAGGTGGTTGTTTAGTGGATGCTCTTATTCCCAGTCTTGGATGTGTATGAGGTTGGTCTATCATGAAACTCGGTGGCATTAATTGCATATGGATGGTAGGGGTGTCAAAAATCGAACTGAACTGATGTGACTCGTTGCAGAAAGATCATTCTATGAAGGCCCGGATAATGTGAATTGCAAATCTTGACCTCCAATCAAACCTGTGATTGGCAACCTTGGTATGAACATGACTTGTTGACAAACGCATGCCAACCAACGTTATAGACGCCACGAGCGAAAGAATTCGCTATCTCGCTCGATAAGTCAAATTGACCGTCACAAGAGAACCTTGATTAGGTCAAGTCCTCAAAATAACAGTAGAAGAGAATCTCTCAACTTTTTTCCTCAAAAAAAAATATATCTCCCAAAGAAATTCAGTCAATTTTTAATATAGGCCTTCTAGCCACCACACAAACCCTAAAACCAACCCTAAAAATCTAATACGTCATATTCTAGAATATACCTAAAGAAGAAGATATATATTGACTTGGTCAAATATTTGGTGACTAGATAATCAAATTGCGCCAAGATATCCAAAATTCTTCAAAATTTAATCCAAGGTCATCTCCACGCCGAAGATCACGAACCATGACGCCAATAGCTTGCCTGAACTGTTTGGCCCGCGCTCGAGTAATCGAACCAGTGGGAATTGATAATGGGTCCCTAGCACCACCTTCTCGATATGGCTCATGTCCACATCATGAACCTAATCGAAAAGTTCAGATTTTTTGGTTCGATTATCATTCAGTTCAGTTCTCATTAAAAACCGAAACTTTTCAACTAGTTTGGTTTTTATCGGTTCAGTTAATTGAACCAAATTGATAAATAATCTCTCTCAAGAACCGAGCCTGTTTGGTTTCTCGTTCCTCTCCTCTCATCTTCTGCTTTCCTCATGTGCAACAGAGGTACGCCGTGTCGCTAATGATGAAGCTTCCATGACCGATGCTATGGATTGCCCGTGCCGCCCGCAATTTCGTCTCTGATCCTTCTCGAGCTCTTCGCCTCGTCTGGGTACTCCTCTACTCACCTCCCTCTCTCTCGCTATCGTCTTAGCTCATGCCCACATTTGGGCTTTCCTGGCTGATTCGTTGTGAGGTTTGGGGTCTAACATCTTCATGTGTGCGATTGCGATCCTTCTTTATAGTCTCGCTAGAGAGAGGCCTATGCAAATCAGCTCGTTTGGGTACTCACTCTTTGCACTGCCGCGCACCACGGTCCAATTAGGAGGCTCGGTGGTTGCTACTCATTGCCCTTTGTTGCTTCCCAGTCGAACTTCTTAAAGGGGTTAGGTGCACTTTTCGAGCATTGGAACTTACGGGCAGTCTCGATTTGCGGGTATTTTGTGAAATTCTCCAGCTGTTTTCGTAATGGGTTTTGTTGATGATTGATGATGGCTGTGGGGGATTGTTTGTGACTAAGTAGAGTGGTGTGAATGAATCTAATGGTTTGCGTGATTTGATATTGTATGATCAGCGATTGGGTTAGAGCTAACAGTGGAATGCTCACGAGCAGAAATTGTTCGATGGAAGGCGCTAAGGAAGTGTGTTTGTTTGAAAATCAATTTCTTGCTTTTTTTTTTCTTTTGCGTAAGGCATGAATTTCCACTTCTTTGTGGTTAATGACATTGCTAAGCTAATTTCCCCTGCAGCTCCTAGAGCATTCATTCAAAACTCCAACTTGCTAACCTATGTGCACATGACCAATTGGCTGCTAGCAGCAAGCAAGACAAATAGTTGGCATGTCATAATTATGAAATAGATCAAATTCGGTAGTAGGTTTCCACCTTTCTCACTTCTTAGTTAACTTTCTTGGACATTATTGCTATTTCTTCTCTCTGTATGTCATGATAGAGAACATCCAAATATTGTTGGAGGAATAGCTTAGAAAATTTTTCTTTACTACCCTTGTTGCTTTCTTGAGCTAGTGGACTTGGGTACTTCTTTACCATGGATATCCCATTAGAATATTCTTCATGGAGTAAAAAATTTTCCATGTCTGGTTGCATTATTCCTAAATCGTGATGTGAAAGTGGTACTTCAGCACATTTGTTTGTGTCTCCCGGGTTGCAATATTATATGGGTTTTTCTGATATACAGCTAAGATTTGAGACATCTGAAGGATAGTGGTTACTATTTCCATAGTCTGTTGGTTA
Organism: Eucalyptus leucophloia subsp. euroa; assembly: GCA_017140325.1. Taxonomy (NCBI): domain Eukaryota; kingdom Viridiplantae; phylum Streptophyta; class Magnoliopsida; order Myrtales; family Myrtaceae; genus Eucalyptus; species Eucalyptus leucophloia. The sequence goes on along the minus strand of CM029474.1, from coordinate 30,626,503 downwards.
CTTCTATATGTAGTCTACTGCCATCTAATTATTTTTAGTCTCTGTATCGACATCTTTACTTAATGTGATGTATCAAATAGGAAAGTGTCACGGGTCGGTTGTTTCCAATCGATCAATCACCCGTGTGGTCTTAGGATTTGCGATCCTAAGTCAGCCTTACACACACACATATGAACACAAGGGTCGTAGGCACAAAGGGGCGAGTGTATTTGCTATGAATGAGCTTAGCTCAATGAGGGGGAGGGACCCCTATTTATACAAGTTTGGGTCTTATCCTAGCCATTGATTGTCCCTCCGATCCAATGGTGGAGTTTGAATCTATATCATCATGTCAAGTGCAGGCCACTCAATGGCTCTATGCCTTGGAAAAGCCCATGGGCGCATGTCAGAAGCAAAATTACGAAGTAGGTGAACAATTGCAAGTTGCACATGGGCTGGCCGAACATTGATCATGGGTCAGTCACTGGTTGTGCACGGGCTTTTGCTCGTATCACGCATGAGCTGATTATGCACAATTCGTGGATCGTTTATGGATCGATCGGGGCTATCCGCGGGCAAAGCCCTTGTGCGTGACACGGCCACATCACGGATGATCTTGGATCATGCTTCGTCTGTGGGCCATGTCATTCTCCCCCACATAATTGAGCGACGCCCTCATCGCGTTTGTGGCATGGAAGGCTTCGACGTGTTTCTTGAACTGCCATAAAGTCTTGGAGGGTTCCCAATTTGCTTTACTTTCGGGAAAGCCCTTCCATCGGACGAGGTATTCCTTCTTTGGCACACAATATTTCTTCCGTATGATTCGGTCCGCAATGATACATTCAACGTCCTAATCATATGAGGTTTTCGCTCTAAGGGGTGCCCGTTGTGACTCACCTCGATATGGGTCGTCCTCATCCGCATGGAAAGACTTTAGCATACTCACATAGAACACGGGGTGTACCTTGAGCTTGGCCGGCAAGTCTAGCTTGTATGCCACCTTCTTGATCCACTGCAACACTCGGATTGGGCTTCATAGCAACGGATCAACTCTCTGTGCACGTCACAGTACTGAAGGACTAGGCGTAGTTTAGCCAACACCAAGTCCTTGACTTGAAACTCCACATGCCGTCACTTCTTGTCGGCCCACTTCTTTGTGCACTTCGTGGCTCTATTTAGGCATGCCCATGCCAAGTTCTCATGTTCATCCCATTCCTTAGCAAACTTGTATGCGGAGGGGTTGCTTCCTCGATATCTCAAGGCAATTGCACTTGGTGTAAGCAGTTGTTGCCCGGTCACGATCTTGAATGGGCTATGGTTCATGGACTCACTCCATTGCAAGTTGTATGAGAATTGGGCCACGTCGATCAGCCATGCCCAATTCACTTGCATGTTGCTCACGTAGTGTTGGAGGTAGATTTCTAGGATTCACCTGCTCCATCTGTCCGTCGATTTGGGGATGCATGCTCGTGGAGAAGTTGAGGTTCGTCCTCATCAACTTGAAGAGTTCAGTCTAGAACTGCCCAGTGAATCGAGGATCATGATCGCGATCGCTCACAATCGTGCATGGAACACCCCAATAGTTGACGACGTGCTTGTGGAATAGCTTGACTACTTCCTCGGCTGGGCAATCTTTCATGGCTGGCACGAAAGTCGCATACTTGGAGAACTGATCCACCACGGCCATGAGGGTTTGACACCCTTCGGACTTCAGCAAGTTCATGATGAAGTCCATGGAGATGCTCTCCCATGGACGTTCCGAGATAGGCGATGGTTCAAGGAGCCCCATCGGTGACCGTTGCTCTATCTTGTTTTGTTGGCACACAAGACATGTCCACACACACATAGGCTTCAATGTCGTCCCACATGTGTGGCCAATAGTATTGATTCTCGACAAGTGACGTGGTATGGTGGGTTCTCGGATGACTCACGCATTTGGATTCATGACACTCGTGCATCACCTCTTTCCTTAGTTTCCCGTAAAGTGGCACATAAAGTTGTCATCCCTTGGTGTAGAGGAGATCATCCTCACACTAGAAGTGCCTCGTCTTGCCCTCTTGGGCATATCGAAGGAGGGCTTGGGCTGTTTGATCATGCCTCAGCCCTTCCTTGATACGGTTATTTCATGGACAGTCAAATCGACTTACCACGTTGGTCAATTTGAGCTTCCTGCTTAAGGCATCGGCCATGGAATTGGACTTTTTGGGCTTGTACTCCAACACATAATCAAACTCGGCCAAGAAGTCTTGCCACCGAGCTTGCTTCAGGCTGAGCTTCTTCTGAGTTTGGAAGTAGCTCGTGGCCACATTATTGGTCTTTACGATGAACTGCAATCCCAAGAGATAGTGCCTCCACGTATGAAGGCAATGTACCACCACAGTCATTTCATTCTCTTGGATCATGTACCATCGCTCGGTGTCATTCAATTTTCGAGATTTGAAGGCAACCAGATGTCCCTCTTGCATTAAGATACCACTGATAGCAAAATCAGAAGCATCGATTTTTACCTCATAAGGTTTGGTGTAGTCGGGCATCGCAAGCACCGGCTCTTCGGTCATGGCCCGCTGCAACCAATCGAATGCCTCTTGGCATCGATTTGTCCACTCCCATAGCCTTTCTTTCTTCAACATATTTGTAAGTGGCATGATGAGGCTCGAGTATCCTTGATGAAACACCAGTAGTAATCTATGAGTCCGAGAAAGGATCTCAGCTCGATTGCCTTAGTTAGTGGCTCCCATTCAACAATGGCACGGATCTTGGCCACATCCATCTACACTCATTAGCCCTCGATGATGTGCATGAGGAAGGGGATTTCTTTTTGCATGAAAGCGCATTTCTCATGCTTCACGTATAGGTCATTTTCTCATAGGAGCTAAAAGACTTTGTCAAGTGCTCAATGTGTTCCTCAAGTGTCCGGCTATATACAACGATGTCATCAAGGTAAACCACAACCAACTGATCAAGGAATAGGTGAAGTACCTTGTTCATGAGAGTGCAAAATGTAGCTGGCGTGTTGGTCAAGCCGAAAGGCATGTCGAGGAACTCGTACGATCCATAGCGGGTGACGCACGTGGTTTTCGGCTCATCCCTTTTGGTAATCTGAACTTGGTAGTATCTCAATCGAAGATTAAGCTTGGAGAACCATTGAGCTTTCCTAAGCTGATCAAACAAGTTTGCAATGAGAGGGATCGGGTACTTGTTTTTTATGGTGAGCTTGTTCAATGCTCGGTAGTCTATGCACATACAAAGGGATCCATCATGTTTCTTTCGGAACAAAACCATAGAACCAAACGGGGCCTTAGATGGCCGAATGTACCCTACGTAGAGCAGCTCTTTGAGTTGTTTCCGCAGCTCTTTCAATTCAAGCGAGGCCATGCGATAGGGAGCAATGGCTGGTGGTCGAGCATCGAGCACAAGCTCGATCACTGATCAACTTCTCTTCGAGGAGGCAACTTCTTGGGCAGCTTGGACGGCATCACATCTTGAAAGGCTTCTAGGACTCGGGCCACCTCTCCCGATACCTCACTTCCTTCTACGCCCTCGTCCTTCAACGCTGCCAAGAAGGTCACCTTGCCCTTTCTTAACCCCTTTGTCAACTGCATGGCCGATAGCATCTTCCTATTGCATCCCGACTCATGATAGATCGGGACCATGCATTGGCACTGCTTATCTAAGATGCAAATACAATTCGCGAAGACCATAACGCTCACATTAATCCAATCGAGGAATCCTAAACTAAGCACGAAATCATAGTCGTTAAGGGGGATTACTTCGATATCTTCCTTGTTGGTCCATGGACCAAGGTGCAGCTCCACTTCCCTAGCCATGCCGCTAGTCGGGACTACCTTGGAGTCCACCGTTTTAAGTCAACTAGCTTTTCCCATCTCGACTGAAAGATTCAACTTCTTCGTGGTCTCTTTGGATATGAAGATGTCAGATGCCCCGGTATCCACGAGCGTACTCATCATGGTACCACCGTTCTTCACATCCATGGACATCATCCCTTTAGGTTCCTTGGCCTTCTTGATCAACCCAAGGATCCACAATGATCCCAACCGCGCCTCCTCTCGCGGCTCATCCTCCTTGCACAAGGCTGCCGGTTTTCCTCTTTTCGGGCAATCACGAGCCATATGGGGATCGTTACAAAAGAAGCACTTGTAGGTGCATACCTTGCGATGCTATCCTCCGTTGCTCGACTCGGGTTGCGTCCTAGAAGGAACCGATGGTGGTTTGCCTCCGCTCGGATGGTTGTACCAAAACTTTGATCTCCCCCACCATTGGCCTTTTCCCTCAAATGAGAGTTTGGCTTAGCCGAGGATGACGGCTTGTATTCCACGAGGGACTTGGCCATGGAAATAGCCATTGTGAGATCTGTTGCATGACACTATTTGAGCTCTTACTTGACCCATGGTTTGAGTTCGCTCATGAGCTAATGGAATGCTTTCGTCTTGGTCATGGACGGAATTTGGAGTAGCAGCTCCTAGAATCATCTCACGTAGTCAAGGACTCTGCCTTTCTGCTCTAGGCAATTGAGTCCATCGCAAGCTTCCTCCTCCGCCTATGCGGGATAACAGTTCCATTGAAATTCCTCGATGAACCGAGCCTATGTTGTGATAGGGTCGACACTCCTATCATTCGATTGGTGACGCCACCACAACAACGCGTTATCAACTAAATACATTGAAGCAATGTTTACCCGAGATACGTCGTCGTTGATTCCTTATGGCCTGGAAGTATCATTCCATGTACCATAGGAAGTTGTCCACGTCTTTGGTCACTCGTGAGCCCTTGAACTCTCTTGGCTTGGGTGCTTTGGTGTGTGGGTTTGCATGCATGGTGATCACCTCGTTCACACGTGCAGCTTCAAGCTCGGCGAGCTTGCTTTTCAACTCGGCCATCTTCGCACGCATGGCCACCATCGCGACCTCCCAGGTCTCATCCCGTTGCTGCAGCTCGTGCGTGAGGGATCCCAGCACCTCAACACGTAGCTTTCCCATGCCGGCTTTGAATTCTTGCACTTCGGCCAAGAACTCCTCCCTACCGGCTTTCGCTCCTTCAATGGTCTGGTTCAAGCCGTCCATCAACGCCTGGACATCCGTTACCGTCTCCTCTAGGACCGTCATTTGGTTCTTCAGATCACCCTTTGGATCCCTCGAGCTTGAGATAGCACGGTTTTTCTTTGACTGGGTGCCCTTCTCGACTAGACGCCCACGATCTTCTCAGTCATTACCTTGCACGACCATGACATCAACATGAAGATCAACCATTGCGCTTGGAACGATCGCTTTGATACCATTTGTCACGGGTCGATTGTTTCAGATCGATCAATCACCCATGCAGCCTTAGGATTTGTGATCCTAAGTCAGCCTTACACACATACATGCATGAACACAAGGGTCGTAGGCACAAAGGGGTGAGTGTATTTACTATGAACAAGCTCAGCTCAATGAAGGGGAGGGACCCCTATTTAGACAAGTTCAAGTCTTATCCCAACTGTTGATCTCCCTCCGATCCAATGGTGGAGTTTGAATTTGTACCATCATGTCAAGTCTCCATATCAGGCTACTCAATAGCTTTATGCCTTGGAAAAGCCCAGTGGCGCATGTTAGAAGCAAGATCTGAAGCAGCATGGCTGCTTGACATGGAGTAAGTGAACAATTGCAAGTTACACATGAGCTGGCTGAATATTGATCATGGGTCGATCTTTGGTCGTGCACTGGCTTTTGCTCGTATCGCGCATAGGCTGATCGTGCACGATTCATGGATCGTTCATGGATCGATTGGGGTTGTCTGCGGGCAAAGCCCTTGTGCGTGACACAGCCGCATCACAGACGGTCTTGGATCATGTTTTGTCCGAGGGACGTGTCAAAAGCAAGACAAAGAAGCCTGTTGTAGGATTTATTGTTGGACTGTCTACTCCCCCTAGGCGTCATATGGGTCACGCTGGAGGTACTTTTTCTTTCTTTATTGACCTCTAAATGCATTTCATACTTAAATTAATGGTGTTCATTTTATCTTTGTTGATCAAAATTTTTTAGTATAATTGGCACTTTCTAAGTATTCAGGAATTATTAAGGAATTATGCGAAGGAGAGCATAATGGGGGATAAGTCCTTTAGGAACTTAGCTAGCTTTTATGCAAACTAGCCATAGAATGTCATCCAGTGCTCACTTTATCTTGATTATCCATTTTCCCTCAAAGCATTCATCCTTTAGTCTGGACTTTCCTAGTCCTCATTTATAATTTAAACAGTTGGCTATCTTCTTACTTTACAACTATTGTGTCTTTGAGGGAAGGGCACGGCTTAAGACAAAATCAAGACTCTCAGGGAAGCTAGTGTTACAGTGGTGGAGTCTCCCGTGAAAATTAGTGTAGCCATGTTCGAGGTCTTCAAGCAGAGAGCCCTTGTCAATTGACCGGTTCCCTGTTAGCATTTTGCCTTCATATAGTATTGTGGAATCTTAAACAAGGTCGATGCTTCATTTTTCTCTATTTAATCTTTGTCTTTGGAGATGTATGTTCTTTTCATGCTTGGGGTTTCCCATTTCACTAATGCAAATCATTGGATAAATAAACACTATAGACAAGCAAAATACTTGGGAGCCAGAACACTACTGTTGCAGGCTTAACTAGTGTAGAAAGAACCATAGGCTTCTACTTGAAAAGGTACAAAGGTGTTTCGGTCTTGAAATTTTTCTTGACCCTCCACTATGGCTGAACCTTCTCAAATAAATTGAGAAAATGGTTTTATTTTTTTTTATTTTTTAAAGATGAGGTACTTTAGGGTTTGTAGAACTTACCAAATTATCGAGTTTGGCACTTGTTTGAGGTTTTAATTTAATCTTGTTCTACAATGTACAGCCTGCTTAGATGGCACATTGCCCCGTTCTCATCTTCACCTTAGCTGTGGGTTTGGTGCAAACAGTTGGCTTGTCCATTTAGAGGTTCGTCAAATGGACTTAACGTTAGCATATCCTCTCAATGGAATCTGTTTGTTCAGTAGAACCTTTTCTTCTTTAATAAGTAGCTTGTCCATACATCTTTGCATAAATGCATGCTTCTAATATGTTGCGAGGTCATGATAATCTTTTAGGAACTTGCAACTAGCCAATTTAACCGGGTTCATGCAACGAAACTGATTTAATTATGTAATTGCAAATGTTGAATGCTAGTCTTGTTGATATGATAAATTTGCTGAAAAAAATGCTACAATGCCCATTTCTAGACCTTCGTATCAAGGCAGTAATATTATTTGCAAAACCAAATATACAATGAGTCAATCTTTAATGAGTGAATTTAGCAGTACAAATAGAAGGGGGTTTAGATCTATTGCATAGGAACACTTTAAAACGATAGAAAATAGACAGACAAAGCCAAATGTCTATACTGTGGGGCTATTGTTGGTTGTTCTAGTGCTCAAGGGACTGGTGAGATGCATAATCATTTATGTAAATGTAAGAATTATCTATATGCGAATGTGGAAAAAAGGCAAAAAAGTGCCTCGAATGAACTTGTTGGGTTCGGTAGTTCTATTTTAGCTGGTCCTTGGAAATTTGATTAAAATGTTAGTCGAAAAGACCTAGCATTGATGTTTATTAATGGTGAACTATCCTTCAAGTTTGTGGAACTTGAGACATTTCAAAAATTCATGAGTAGAATCCAGCCAAAGTTTTTAATCCCCTCAAGAAACGCATTAAGAGAGGATTGTTATAAGTTATAATTGCAAGAAAGAAGCAAATCGAAAAAATATTTTTCTGATACTTCTCTAAGGGTTTGTTTCACGACTAACACGTGGGCTTCATGTCAAAATCTAAGTTACATGTATCTTTCTACTCACTTTGTAGACATATGTGTCAAAATCTAAGTTGCCAAAGAAAAATTTGATTTTTCGTCAAATTCCAGGACATTCTACTAAGGTTATAGGAAAAGGGGTTGACAAATGCTTAACTAGTTGGAGGTTAAAGGCATTTTTCTATTATTGTTGATAATGCTAGCTTCAATGACTCAGGAGTTCAATACTTGAAGAAAAGACTTAACTCTTGGAATGCTTTGGTATTATCAGGCGAGTCACTTCATGTGAGATATTGTGCTCATATTTTTAGTTTGATTGTGAGGGAGAGTTTGAAAGATATAGATGATTACATCATTAGAATATGCTCAGCCGTGCGTTATGTGAGATCTTCTCCTTTGAGGTTGCAATGATTTAAGGAGTGCATTCTGCTGGAAAATATTGAGTCCAATAATCTTGTATGTTTGGATGGGGAGATTTGGTGGAACTCAACATACCCGATGTTGGAAGTGGCCTTGAAGTTTCGAAATGCTTTTATCTCATTAGATGTTCAGGATAGAAGATTTGTTGAAGAGCTTTCCAAGGTGAGAGGGTTGCCTACTAATGATGATTGGGATTATGATTGTCGATTTCTTCATTTCTTGAAGTTGTTCTATGATGCGACTTTAAAAGTAGGGGTGAGCATCGGTGTAGGGTCAACCTTGGACCGACCTTGGACCAACCTTGGACGGGCCCAACCCTGCCAGTCTTGGTACGATTCCCAGGAAGACTAGGTCAGTCTTTGGTCCTAGAATTCCTAGACTAGCACTGTGCGAGTCGATCCTCAGTCCTGAGAGTTTCGGGTCAGTTCAACCCGGACCAACCCTGACCATATATATATATATATATATATATATATATATATATATATATATATATATATATATATAGAGAAAACCTTAAACTACACGGCGCCGACAACATTAAATAGTTCTTTAGTGAGGAGTTGAAGTAATTTTACATTGTTCTTTAATAACTTAGGTTTTTAATATCTTTTACGGCGTTAATAGTCATAATTTATGAAGGAGGAAAATGTTTTCGTGAGGAGTCCTCATGGCGTCCAAAAAGGCACCTTATGGCATCCTCCTTTAGTATTAGTTCTCTTATGTCTTATTTGTCATCTTAGTCTTCAATTTGCTAAAATCTAAAAAAAATAATTTCTCCGCTCCCCACTCGACACTCGCCTTGCTCACTTTGGGTCACTCGTGCCGCTTGCTGCTCGAGGCTCACTTGGCTTGTTGCTCCATGCTCGACATTCGATACTCATTCTGTTCGACGCTCACCTCACTTGATGCTCACCGCTTGCTCATTGAACCCATTAGATCGATACGGTCCTCGATTGCCCCTTCAAGGAGTACAAAAAATGAAATAAAAAATTATTTGTTAGTCTCGGGTTGATCTTGAAACTGGGCCAAACTTATTGGGTTAGTTCGGTCCTCAATTGTTTTTTTAAGGAGTACAAAAATTGAAATAAAAAATTATCAATTGGTCCTGGGTTGACCCTGGAACCGGACCGAATCCATTGGGTCGGTCCGGTCCTCAGTCTTAAGCTCAATAGGGTCGGTCCTCGGCCCCAAAAATTGAGGACCAGTACTGTGCGGGTTGATCCTAGGGTTAAAGGGTGGATCGACTCAACTCGAATTATGCTCACCCCTATTTAAAAGTATCATGCTCTTCTTATGTCACTTGCAATGATATGGCAAAAGATGTCATAAATCTAACATGGTCCATTGCATGTATATTTGACCCTTGACGTAAGATGGAGTATGTGAAATGGATGATTAATCAAATGTATGAAAGCAACCAATTAGAAACTTTGTGAGATAGAGTGACAATATCTCTAATATTATTGTTCGAGCAGTATCGCACCGGCACATGCCCCTAAAGCAATGTGAGATTAAAGGGGACAAGGACAGTGAATGTGTCAATGTCTCTTGTGGTTGGTGCAGACATTATGACTACAATGTATCTTAGCCAAATGGAACAAGAATATGTGAAAGAAAAATCTAAATTAGATTAGTATTTGGAAGAAGGATGTGAACGGTATAGCTCCACCTTTGATATCTTAAATTGGTGGAAACTTAATTCTTCGAGATATCCTATCTTGTCTTCCATTGCTTGAGATATTTTGGCCAAGCCCTTCTCCACTCTAGCATCAGAGTATGCATTCAACATAGGAGGTCACGTACTTGACATATTTCATAGGTCATTGACCCTAATCATGATGGAGGCTCTTATATGTACTCAAAATTGGTTACAATCCGCACCACTTTCATAGTCGATTGAGGAGTACTTAGAAGAACTTGAAAATTTCGAGTTAGGTGAGAAAAAAATAACCATGAAATATTTATATCTTTCAATATTACAATTGATACTTCAATTCTCATTTTCATTGTGAATTTGATGTAGAGTTTTCAAGTACAACTATAGACCTAAACTCAATAGTGATTTCTCTTGATGATTGATGAATTTAGAGTCAGGTAAAATATGTGTATAAAATATGTGTGCTCGCTTATAATGCTCTTTATATATATATATATATTCATCTCTATAGGTTCTAGCTTGGAATCAACCATTTAGCTATTCTTAAATGGTCTAAGTTGTCATTTGATTATCTTATTTTCACAATCTCACTATCTTTGTCACACTTTATTGTTCGGATTGATCTCCACAATGGTGAGACGCAGAGTTCATCCAAGTTTGCTTTTTTCTATTTTTTGAATGATTAATTCATCCAAGTTTATTGCAAAAGAGATAAGCGAAGAATCAATGCTAGATTTCTTTGAATATGAGGAGATGCTTATAATTAGAATACAATCTAGTTAGAGAAAGGGGAGACTTTGTTCTGTTGCTTCCTTTCTGCTTCTATTTTATTTTTGATGATTTCCTCGCTTTTTTCACGAAGATAATACTGTTGAGCCAAAATTATATCATTCATGATCAAGTGGTCTCTGATTGCTGGTAGAATCTTAGAAAGGACAATTGAGGAAATCAAGAAGTACTGGATTTCCAGATATTCAACAAGCCAATGAAAGTACTAAATCAAGATGACTGTCTTATTTAGAGCAACATGAATGCTTGGCTCGAAAAATTTTCTCTAAGATATGAAGATTTTTGTCAGTTTGGGATATGTACTTGGACCTATTGAAGTTTCGAGTCATTTCATATGATCTTTAAGAGTGGAGTTTCTCCCCCTTTATTGATTTGGTTTTTTTTTTTTAGGTTCAATATTTGTTTTTGTTTTCCTTAGCGCAATCAGTTTTGAATGGGCTCATCTTTTATTGTTGCTAGTATGCTTACACAAATTTGAAAGCGCTTGCAAATTGTAATAATTGTCTGAAGATGTGAACCTTTTAAAAAAAAATGTGATCTTGCAAGGCGTTAATTAAACTGGAGTTGGACCGATCTGAAATTATACAACCAAAAAAAGCAAAATTATAAAAAATTCGAATAGAATTGAACCAAACTACCAAATCGAGGCGTGGGAAAATTACTCTTATAATATTGGACAAAAAAAAAAGCAAAAATCCAACATTGAAAATTCGAATCAAACCGGGGCTCGGGAAAATTACTCTTATAATATGCAATAAAAAAATGAAAAAAAATAAATGCAAAAACCGAAAATCGAAAAGTGAAAACTAGAAATTGAAAACCCAAATCGAACCGAATCGAACCGAATTTCGGTTCGGTTCATATTCGGTTTGGGTCTCATTTCGTTTGGTTCGACAGTTTTTCCTAATGGTTCGGTGCGGTTCGGTTTAAAAAAAATTGTATCGAACTCAACCATTGACACCCTTATTGGATGAATTATTAAAAAAAATATGCGGTTGATGTTTTTTTTTTTTTGGGTAAAAATATGTGGTTGATGTTGATAATGGTCAAATTTCCAAATGCTGAAAGTGAATGCTATTCAAAGCACAATGTACCGAAAGACATACTAAACACCTAAAATTAGATTTTTGACTTAGAAGGTACTAACCTGATGAAACTGAAGTTTGACACTACCAAAAGACCTAGCAAGGTTAAAGAAAACCTTGTCAGTAATCCCATATCGAGCACGTCAAGCTATGGCATTCCAGTATACATAATCCTTCTTAATCACGCATTTTGGCAAACGCTAGGGTTGCATTTAATAGGTTGGATTTGTGTCCCGATAGGATAACAAAATATCCTATCTGTTATTTGTTACGAAACTTAAACCCCCGCCACACCGTTACCATCTATCATGATTTTTTTCCCTTTTTTTTTTTCCTTGTTCCATCTTCATCGTCGCCCTCACTGTCAGCATCATTAAACTATTGCCATTGTCACCGTCCTCACCATTGCCAAACCAAGGAATAATACAAATGAAGAAGTTAAAAAAAGGAAAACGAAAATGAGAAAAAAAATACACTGAATTGAAACATGAGCTCACGTTAGCACCATTTGCTTTCTATCGTTTGTGTAGGTAGTGACAGTGGGTAAATATGTTACATAGGTATAAGTTTGGATTGAATATGTGACATGGATACAAGTTTTAGATTTTTAATACCATATAAAAAATTGAGATAAATGTGCCATATAGATATGGATTTAGGGTTAATGATGTAACAAAAAAAATAGTGTAGGGAAAATATATCAAGTGAGAATAATTTTATATTTTTTTTAATGATTTTCTCTTTTCAATTTATTGGGTGTAAATCGAGCCAATACAAGCATCAATTTAGCATGGCATTTTCCCACGTTATTTTTGGGCGGCCCTATTTCCACCTCTATTTTGGCTAAGCCACTTCTTTTTCCTAGTTAACTTACCAAAATACCCATATTTTGGATTAAAACTTTAAAATATGCCTTAAACTTTCTTCCAAAAAAATCTGATGTAACTTTGAAAGTGAAATAGGTGTAAATAAATTGTCAACCTTCATCTGGCAATTCTTATTAAAACGTGAAAAGCTCAAAAGAAAGTTCAAACCAGCAATATTTAAACTTTAAAAACCTACGAACTTATTCTAGAAAAACACCCACAATGTCAATATCGGCTAGATAATTAGATTGGATTTTAATTTTCAACTTTGAAGTAAGTTCCCCTCAAACTATTTAATAACAAAGAGGCCATAAATTTTTTATTCAAAAACCGTTAAAAATAGAAATTACTAACATTCTATGTAAATTTTGTGATTAAAAATGTGAAATCATGAAGCTAATAAGATCAAAGAAATAATACAAACGAAAGGCAATTTTGTGGGTTAGCCTAATAGGAAAAGAAATGGTTTAGCATGATAAAAGAAGAAATAATAAATTGAAGAGAGAGGGAAAGAGGAGGGTGTTTTGGTAAGTTCACTAGAAAAAAGAAGTGTCTTAACCAAAATGGAGGTGGAAATAACACCGCCCTTTTTTTCTTAAAATAGCAAGAAATGTCGGTTTTCTTATGACGAGAATGTCCACATTAGATAAGTAAAGTCAAGGCCAATCAAGTGTCTCCACTTCATCGACCAAACAAATCGAAGACAAAACTCAAATTGACAGCTCATATATGGAAGATGGCATAGAGAATTAAACATGTGTCACTCGCGCAAGTTTGTTCTGTAATCTCTACTTCAAACAAAAAGTCAACTTCTTAACCATCAAACCTATTCTTGGATTTCCCTGCGAGATCATTTCTAAGTGAACTTAGCACAAAAAATTTTCAACAAAATTCCAATTCAATGCGAATGGGTTTGTCAGTTTCGATGCGTGAAAACTGACTTATAACACTATTTATATACTGATGAAGGGAAATGACAGGGAGAATATGCAAACTAACAATCTACCAATCTACCAATCTACCAAAACACTTTTATTGCACGCCTAGACATTTAAGGATAGATTATCTAATATGCAAAATCTTCCTGCTCTTCCCTTTCCTCCTCTCTCAGTGCAAACGTGATGCACGTGCCATCAGGTCAACTCTTCACTCATGACTTAACAAGCCACGAATCGGTTCTTGCAAAAAAGAAGAAAGAAAAGAAGAAGAAAGAAAGACGAAATGGGCGATAATTGTTTATTCACGTGACTGAGCTAGCGGTGAAAAGCCATTACAAAAAGATTGTAGCTTTCGATATATTATCTCTCTCACGTTAGGTGTAACCAATGCATTATCTTGAAAGATTGGCTTGTGACAATTTCCACGGACCAGATATGAAGAAAAACAAGGTTGGTTGTTAATCCTCAGTGGTGTAGGGATTGACTTCGTTTCATGCTAATAACCTGACCACAATTCTATTCCTTTAATAGCTATGATCATGTTCGAAGTAAACACCAATAAAAGAATATTGTCTAATCCGTCCTATAATACGAGTTAGTTTGGCACCACAAGCATCTCATATGCTGAAAAGTTCTACATCAACTGATTCTACAGTCATATGAAACAGAGCTGATGAGAGAGAGAGAGAGAGAGAGAGAGAGAGAGAGAGAGAGAGAGAGAGAGAGAGAGCAGAAAAAAAGAAGAAGAAAGAACTGGCTTATGGGAAAGAAAATGTGCGGTAAGTTCCTCAAAAGTTTAAATGACTTTAATGTGAACATTTATATGTTCTGAAGTGAAAATTCGGAGTGGTTCATTTCATTGTACCCATAGTGTATTGTGACAGTCGAATTTCAAATGTAAATATCTAAAACCAAGTTAGAAGCAACAGCCACTCCAAACACACTTAACCATTCTCGCCTTCATGATGGTTTGACATTAAATCAACTAATAGAAGTGCAAAGCAACTGGCGAACACCATACTCACTAATCCAACTAGATCCAACATATTCCTAATGACCTCAACTATCAATATGCTATAAAAAGGGAAAATTACCAAAAAAGTCTTAAACCTATTGTAATTGTACTAATTTAGTCATAAACTTATTTTTTGGCCAATTAAGTCTTAAACTTTTTGTAATTGTGTTAGTTCAGTCCATCTGGCCAAAATTGGCTGGCCAGTGCTAACGTGGTTGCCGGCTAGCGTTAGCGATAATTTTTTAATAATATTTTATTTTTCAAATTATTTTTTTAATTTTTTTTTTTTTTATCTTTTTTATCTTTCTCCTCCCTCCTCCTCTCTCCTTCTTCCTTTCACTCCAATGTTCCTTTCACTCCAATGACTAGCTAGAGGGGCTAGTTGGCCATTGGAGCCAAAGGAAGAAGGAGGGAAGAGAAAAAAAAAGGAAAAAAAGATAAATAAATAAATAAAATAATTCGAAAAAGATATTATTTTAAAAATTGCCTCCGATACTAGCCGGCAGCCATATTAGCATCGGCTAACTAATTTTAGCCAGAGATTGAACTAGCACAATTGCAAAATATTTAAGACTTAATTAGTAAAAAAAAATATTTATGATTGAATTGACACAATTGTAATAAGTTTTAGAATTATTTTTGGTAATTTTCCAGCTGTAAGAACAAGTGAAAAATGGAGCGCTGGGAGCTTTTATTTTTCTTTCACAAAATGCTCCTTTTCTGCCATTTTGCTACAATCATAGACATAGAAAGGAAAATGAATAAATCCAACCTCCAAATTTTGCTTGACCTTTCGAAGGTCCACGTATATGGCAAAGATTGAAGAACTCTTAGTTTGGTAATTTGTAGAGGTAACATGCGGGAGGTTTACTATTAAGAAGAAATCATTAAGGACACATTTTGCAACTATTCTGTTCTCAGAAATAATTTTTGATTAGAAATGATTTTTTTATATTTTATTCCTAGGAACAATTTTGTAACGACCCCAACCCCATCTCCTAGGTCGCAAGCAACAAGGGTTACTTTCACGCATCTCAAGCTCGTTGCCATCCCGATTCTTTTTATCTTGTTATCATGCACATGCGAAAACATGAATAAACAACTTCCCAGACAAACAATAGCAGGAAGATTGGGATCTACATCAAGAAGAACACACTAATTTATATCATAATAGTACTTTTACAAGCCCTTTCTTTGTGGGCCCTCTTTTCTTTTTACATCATAGTATAAGTCTTCCACATAGACCAAGGGAAATCATATCTCTTCTAGTGTGACTGTAGCTCCCAAAACTGACATGAGATTTCCATGCTCACACGACTGAAAGATGAGGGATGAGTTTTGGGGAAACTCAATAAGTAAAATTCCTAGTTCTCTACTAGGAAAGCATCTTATCGTTAAAGCCTAACAAGCACAGCACTCGCAAATAGTGTCGATGGTAGATCAATAACAAACTTGTTGCTACCTTTGGCTACATGCAAATGTTCATCACAACAGGCTTCAATGCATACCTTTGGCTTATCAATAAATATATCAACATATCATATTTATGCATATACTGGCGCTCATGCAAATTCATTTAGCGTTGTCTTGACTTGACTAGGCCCTCCTGGCTCGGCCAGGGTTTCCAGCTTCTTGCTGGGTTTCATGGCTTGACCAAGGCTTCTCGAGGCTAGCTTCTCAAGGCTTCTAGGTTCAAAACTCAGGCATTCGAGCTCAACCAAGGCATCCCGGCTCAACCGAGACATCCCATTTAATAAATGAGGCATCGCTGCTAATGTTGTGTGGTGATGGGTGTTTTTTCCTCTTTAAGTGCATGCATAAATGCATTACACATGCCTATTCTTATCTTTACTCTTAGTCGACACATGCATGGCCTGAAGGCGTGCTCATTCATTCGTGTGTGTCATGAATTTATTATACTTTACTAGCAAATATGTCGAGTATGATCTTTAGTCCGTAACTTGAATCAATCACTTAGTGCCAATCCCTGTATCGGACAAGGCTCGAAAACGGTATGCCTCAATACCAATACAAGACCTCGAGGCTTGAGTACGCCTCTCTTTAGTGACAATCCCAAGCTTGATGGACCTCGGCTCCAACCCGATGTGAATACACATGTATCAAGAATGACCCTCGACTCGCGATTTCATTCAATGCCAAGCACAAAGTCCCTACATCCATTTGGACTATGGAAATTAGCATGCTTGGTGCCTTACCAAGACCTCGTGGATTTGGGCGATCATCGTACCGATCAAAACATAAGATCAACATGCTTCATTGTCAACTCAGGACTTTGCGGCCTCGGGCAATTCCCGCACCAAGTGAGACTTGGACCCGACATCCTATTTATGCCAAAACCAAGGCTTTATGGCTTGGGCAACTTTGTTT
Organism: Eucalyptus leucophloia subsp. euroa; assembly: GCA_017140325.1. Lineage (NCBI taxonomy): Eukaryota > Viridiplantae > Streptophyta > Magnoliopsida > Myrtales > Myrtaceae > Eucalyptus > Eucalyptus leucophloia. Next base: position 30,609,572 of record CM029474.1, on the reverse strand, counting down.
TGCAATGAACTTAATCCAAATGAACCTCAGCTCCATTCTGGACATAAATGACTCAAGCACATGGCCATGTTCCATAACAAATAAGATCAAACAAAAGACATTGCAAACGACCCATGGCTTGACGGGTGAGCACCTACTAACCTTAATGATAGGAACTACTTTCTTAGAAGAAAGGGGCAATCTTACTTACCTCAGCAAACTTGAGAACCAATCTAGATAACTTCGTGGGTTGAAGATGCAAGGTTGAAAGAAAGGAGAGAAAAAGGGGAGAATGGCTTGTGAATGGCAAAGGGGTTCCAATGATGGAAATGAATGGGACCTCCATCTATTTATAGGCACCAACATTATCATTACTCATCCAAATGGTCCAATCATATTTCTCGGAGTGGCATGAATATGACATTGAGGTGGCAGGCCTAAGTTGCAAGGTGTCATGCCTATTTTAAAAGATGGCACACCTAATGGCTTAATGTAATGATTGAAGGCTTACTTGTTTCATTCTTATTGGATCATTTATACAATGCCATCATGACTTGGCCTACTTGTTCTCTAAGGAAAATCTTATGGTAATGATTATATCTTTCATGGACATCTAAGCTAATGACTCACCATTCTCATTAAATGCTTAGATTTAGTTAATCACGGGGTTTGGATATTTAGCATATGCCTAAATTCAAGAATTTGCTTTCTAAGTTTTGGTCTTCTAGAATATTCTACCAAGTTCTATTCTTAGTGGTCCATTTGTTCCAGAGTCCCTTACTTAATTCCCAAGGTGAATCTTTGGTAATCATTACCAAATCTAGAAATATCTCTCCAAAGTAGTGAGTCATCCTTCTTCAAGAAGAACCTAGGATATTCTAGAAAGTTCTATTTTGTCATTTTCTTCCTCAAGAAGGAGGTCCAGAGAATTTCGTCATCTAAGTCAGTTCCAGGGCTGAAAAAGGGATCATTCGATACACCTCTAAAAACCGAATCACGTACACCGAGATTCGGCTATCATGCCCCATGCTCGCTCGAACCGTTCATTTGGACAATCTGTCAGCCTAAAAGGGTCAGTTGTCCTTCGGTTGGTTCAAAGCCAATCTTAAGGCTACCCATGGCTTAGCACTAAGCCAAGGCACTGATGGACCTTAGAATTAGTGACAGAATAGCTTGGTCTATCCCTAAGCTCATTCCGATTGCATCCAATCCATCCGTATGGTTCATAGTGGGCGCATTACCGATCCATGATCGGACATCACCAATTCAAGATCCCTTTCCAGTCACTAAGAATAAAATAGGGAATGATGCATTTTTGGTTGGAATATGATCGCTTTTGATCATGTCAGATCGTCTGTGTATCGGTGCATAGCCGGACGGAATCACTCGCGGTTGAGCGCTATGACCGATCATGATCATCTGCCGATTCAAACTCATTCCGTGACCAATTCTCATGATGAAAAAGTCATCTTATGAGCTGGTGATCCTATCCCATCAATATGGTTGGTAGAAATTCACGGCCAACACCTTGACCAATTCATGATCATGACCGATTCTTGATTCCTTACTGATCAAACTGATCGGTCCATGGCTAATGGCCCATGATCAATCCTTTTAAGACCTTATGGCCAATCTTCACGGGTCGATATCGAGGGTGTTACAAATTTCTAAACAAAAAAATGTGCTTGGTAACTATCTAAGATTTCTATTTCTAGGACAGAAATGCGTTTAGTAGGATTCTTAAATTTTTTTTCTTTTAATTTTTTAATACTTTTATTATATTTTTCTCTTTTTCCTTTTGCTTTTTTTTTTTTTTTTTCTCTTCTTCTTCCTCCTTCTTTGTAGCCAATCATCGGCCATCACTTGCCAGGCAAGGTCCAACGAGCTCGCGCTTTGGCCAAGGCAAGCCTCGGCCTCATAGATTTGGGCGAGGCCAAGCCCCATTGATGGCCAGGCTAGCCTCTACTTTACCCAGGCGGCACGAGTTTGGCCTTGCCCTAACCTGGCAAGGTCGAGCCTCACCATGGCAATGCAAGGCTAGGCGAGATCGACCTCACCCAGCCACTGGTGAGGCTCAGTCTTACCGGGCCACCGCCAAGCGATGCCGGCCTAGAGGTGGCTTGGCGAGGCTCAACCTCGCCGGTGGCTAGGCGAGCTCAGCCTTGCCAAATTTGGGTGAGGTCGACCTCACCCAACTAAAGCGAGGCCGAGCCTCGCCATGGCTCAACGTTGCCGGGGGGCCAGCGATGCTCTGGTAAGGTTGCCGGCCCTCGTCTGGCCGGTCTCCAACCATGGTCGAGATGAGTGATAGGCCAAAAGGAAAAAGAAGAAAAGGGAAGAGAAGAGGAGAAGAGAAAAGAAAAAAAAAATGGAATTGATTCCCAGAATTATTTTTTTTGGTAAAGATGATTCCAAGAATTGTTCTCGAGAACAAAAATAACTTTTTTCTGCTGCTTAATTTTATTCCAAATCTATTTCCGGGAACAAAAAAAAATAATTTTTATTTTCGAAAATAAAAAATTTATCAAATAAATTTCTATTCTTTTTTTATTCCCTAGAACAAAATAACATAATTAGTTATTCTTGGTAGTGTTACCAAATAGGCCCTAAGCTTCTACTTGACCCGATGGAACATCAAAAGGCTGTCTTACTATCGCTATGGTACTTTGAACCTTGTTTAATGCGTGGAAACCTCAATTGTCATTATAATCTCCGTGTGCAGTGGACGATAATCAAATGATAGGGTTAGATAGCATCAAGTACGATTTCAAATCATGTCAAGGCAAGGCATAATGGATACATAATTGGGTTTTGGGAGCATCAGCCTGCAGTTCTATAAATACTAGCTAGCTTCATACAGGATCAAAATCAGATTAGAAGAATGGGAAACATTTTCCTTTTGTGCTTCATATTCGTATATTCTCCACAACAAGTCCTTCAAGAAGCTGTCTTGGTGACCTACCTAGCCTTGTGCATAAAGCTTAAAAGTCCTGTAAGAAATCATCGATATCTTCATTTATATCTTCATAGACCATTCCCTTATTTTGTCAGTAAAAGTAAAGATCTCTCATCAAGGGAGCAACAAAGTGACGCACATATACAAAACCACCCTCCTACTTGTTTCTGATCCTCTGTTTAATGTTTGAAGGTTTTCTTTACACAAAAATCATATTTCTCGCAAAAGTTGTAGCTCTATCATCCACGCCCAATCATTACATGATAGTGCACTGCTGCAGTGCTACTGCACTCTCTTTAAGACTAATGAAAAGTAGGCGGACCATATGTTGACACTTGCTTCCTCCCAATTCTCCTAAGTATTCTGAAGTATGAGAACTCCTCTTAAGTTTCTATTATCTTGATCTCCTTATCTCATATTGAATAATGCTGTAGAGCTCCCAGATATGATGCTGAACATTTTCATCAACCACATATCTGGATAAAGAGGCAGGCTTCGGTGAGAGCATATGCCCTTAATTAAATTGAATATAAGGAAATTAACGAAAGGAACACATTAGTAATCTTGGTGGAAATGGTATTTATAGCCAGAATCTGTTTATCAGAAGTTCTGCCGCCTGGAATTGCCACAAAAGGTTTAGAAATGAAGCTAGAAAAATGAATAGTACTCCAGCTCCCGAAAGCAATCCGCTACCATATGAGAGTCAGTTGTACTTTCGATAGTGGCCATGCATTATCATACCAACCTAGTGTGTCCAGTGTCCCCCAAAAGAAGCTTTACGCAATAGAGCAGGAACACTATCTTCTGATATCTGCTTGGGGGGAAAGTAGTTTTACAATTTTTCATTTCTAATTAAAAATGCACCCTTGACCTTATATAACTGGATGATCAGAACACGTGACGCTTAATTGGAGTGGGAGAGAACAGAAGGTAATTGACATCGGCAAAAATTACCAAGATGTAAATCCATCCAGAATATATATCCAATAATCACGCACGCTGAAAATCTTATCGCGCTTGGACTAGAAACAGGCTCTAGAAACTTTATAATGAAAAAAGCTAACTCAAAGCAATGGTAATGGAGACCTGGGACCTAAGAAACAGTAGTTTCTTTTTACTTCCTCGAAAGCAGATGAAGAAAAATATGTTAGATCAAAGAAGTTAACCTGTTGTCAAAGCAAGAATGTCGAGCTAATATGCTAATTAACTCAAAAGTATCACCTAATCCATTCTATATTGTGAGTTATTCAAAAGTATCAGCTCAAAGATGGATTTGCCGGGAGTGAGGGGCGACAGAATGTGAAATTAGTAAGTTGGGCCAAAATGAATTTTTAGAAAAGTGAGATATTGTATTTATTTCCCTTTATTTGAGGGAGAAGGACAAACTACAAACGTATATAAAAGCATAACTAAGTACATACATCTGCATCAAAAAAAATCTCTATGATTTGCTGGTGTTCCCTCAGAGCCCATCTGAAAAAACAAGGAATAAAAGTGGTTGGACAATGATAAGAGAAGTTTGGATCAATCATAGGTCAAGCGTATTATGCTAATAGAACTCACATTAGTCACTGCTTGCAGAGGGTTGAGAGAAAATTATTGCCAGAATAATGAGCAAAATGACGAACTACAACTAGATCATAATGAGCAATTGCACCTTCTCATTTGTTTGGGTAGTTCAGCACATTGCCATTAGACCAGCCAAATAATGCAAGATAAATGGTCGTAAACTCACCAAAACAGAGAGAGAGAGAGAGAGAGAGAGAGAGAGAGAGAGAGAGACCTTTTGTTTAGGAGGCCAGAATCTCTGCAAGCCTTCTGTATAGTCTCGATTCGGCTTAATGTTTTGTAGCATCAGGATCATTCTCGTCAACCTACAGGAGGCAAACTTTATCTAATGAGCAATGTCTCGGACTTGTATATTTAAAGAATCATACGTGAAAGGCAAGGAGATGAATAAAGTGGGTTACAAATCAAAGCATCAACGACTATTGCAGCCAAAGTGACAATAACTGATCATCAAGCAAGTTCCGCCTCACAGTGGAAGAGCAGAAAAGGACAAATTCCGCAACATTTCCGAGACTAAAATTATAATCCCATCTACCATAGAGCTCCGCAACTGAAGGAGAAGGGGTTCCCCTTAAAAATCATATCCTTGCAGAAGACAAAACTTAAGTTCATTATATCACTTCACAGAACATAACAGACTGTTGTCATGTCCACTAAAGATTCAAGATCAATCTGGTTTCCTGTGTTCATAGCTCCTTCTGTCACCCATTTTGATTGCCGAAGGTTTTGTAAAGTAAGAGTTGTCAGGGATATTACCACAAGTTCTGCACAGACCATTTGATCTGATTTTTTTTTCTTGTTCAGACATGCTAAAAACATCATCATCATCTCTCTCTCTCTCTCTCTCTCTCTCTCTCTCTCTCTCTCTGCATTGACCAATGGCTTCCAGAGCAATACCTAAACGTACCTCCCGTTTTTCCTTATGACTGCCCAAACCCCCAAGGGTAAAGTGGAAAAAGAAAGACAACAATTTCATTGCTTTCTGTTGGCTGCATAGAAAAGACAGATCCAATAATTCCTTGACTCAACTAACAAGACTTTTCAATCCTAAGTACACCAGTTTCATTGGAAGGAATGTACATAATTCTCACAGTATACCCCCGCCAGCCCCAAAGTTCATGCTCTGCTTACCTAGAGCTAAATAGGGGGATTAATTTTCTCAATAAGAAGTATCTAGAGATACAGCAGGTGGTCTAATAACCTAGGACATTGGGAAGATTCGCCTGTTTGGTCACTGGCCATGTCCTGGGCAGGCCAACTACAAAGTTACACAAACACATACAAAGTGGGAACATCAGCAGTTTCTTTTCAATAGATCAAGTCTCTGGCAGGTTGTACAATCTAGTACATTTTCAAGAAATAATAACTAAAAATGAATATGATAAGAGAATGTGTCTACGAGAATAGAATGCAATACATGCATTCTAGTCTTTGACTCTCATACCTTGGACTTCAGGATACAAGAAAAATCATAGAAAGCACCATAAACATCAGCCATAGTTCTTGTTCGATAAAAAACTTTAGCAGCAAGACCTCAAATGTATGGGTAGACAAATGGAATCACAAAGCGACCATTACCTCCAAGTTACTATAGAACATACACAGAAGTATAAAGGCTCTTGGATAGACACGGCCTTGACAAATGATGAAGTATGAGAACTGGAAACAAGGCCCTATGGAGAGTCTTAAACTGATAATGGTGATAATATCATAGGCTTCATTTCTGTCTTGCCTGGATCTGCTTCTTCAGTACGCCTCATTGTTTCCTCATGTCTAATGGCTCACTAAACCAATTATATGAATGCCTAGTGCCATTCTAGTTCTTCAAAACGCTTATCATTTTCATCGCGTATAGCATATCTATTATTTCAATGATGGAAGGAAATCTCAGCAAATCAATTTATTACCTGGCCTCATCTGTACTACGCCTCTGATGTTGTAGCATAAAGCTAATGTTCCAATTGCCATTGTCTAGAAAAATTAAAAAATGTTGGCAAAGGAGTTTCTCCCAAATGATAAAAAGATTAATGGCATGGAAGAGAAAACAGCAATATTAAACGCCATGAAAGCAAAAGAAACATGCACTGAAGTCTTGAGATTATAGTAGGAAAAATTTGCAGGGTCAACGTGTGAAACCAAAAGAAGAAGCAACCTTTTTTTTGCGTGTGGGCACTGGCTGGGGAGGGAGGAGGGGGGGGGGGGGGGGGGGGGGGGGGGGGAGGAGGAAAATTTACGAAGGAAAATTTTTGAGATTCTTAGCTACCTCCTGTACTTTAAATATATAGATGTAAGGCAACAACTCTTGGTCACTGATATGAACACTGTTTGTCTCGAAGAATAGATCATGTGCCATAGGTATAGCACAACACCGGCATATAGAAGGATCCGTTAAAGCAGACATGCATGTCAAACAGTCTTCAATATGTGTCAAAGCATTTGTGACCATGTCATTTAAACATTGCGCTGCTGACATTGAGGTCTCCTCGTACTTCAAGTCCTATGTAGATGGTTCCAATCACAAAAAAGAGAAAATGTGTGCATATGATAAAAGGGTTAAATCAATTTAATTAATCACTTAAGATGAATTATGTTGAAGAGGCATACCTCTAGTTTGTTTACGTATTTACTCCAAATCTCTTGAAGTCAAAACATGTGTGACTTTGAGATCTCATTGGTATCCTCAGAATAATCTTGAATGATGTTTGTTTTCTGATATTCACATTCAAAGCCAATATCAGAAATTAAAAGCAAAAAAAAAAAAAAAAAAGAGAAAAACAAAAAAAAAGAAGGGTGGTGATGTACATGAAGCTTAATAGTCTTGAAGTACCTATAGAAACAAACCCATTGAATTGAAGAGAGAATCTGGTGGCAGATCTTCAGCTCCAGAAGCATGGAAAAGCTTCGACAGACCTAAACCAAGAAGTCCTGCCACTTAGTGGCAATATTCATCGTAATCGTCAACTGTTTCCACCTGCAATGAGGAAGAATTTAGTGGAATTCTTTGTATGATATGTAACAGCATGACCAATGAAACAGATTGACCTCCACTACAAACAATTCTTCCTGAAGGCGCGAGACTATAAAGTAGCCTTGAAATGCTTTGTGCAAAAGAATACTGTCTGCTCTTAAATCTTGATAATAGGTATCTGGTCAAAACTTGTTCCAATCCAACCGGATCAGTTACCATAAACAAGACATTCAGTTGAGTCAACAGTCAATTCACAAGCCTGTGGATCCAGGAAGATGGAAGAACGGTGATTAAGGCCAAATGCTAAACTTCTAGATGAATTTATTTCTTTTATAAGCTAGTGAATCCTTTAAGGACTTGTGCCGAAGAGCTAAGATTAAATCCTTGTAAACAGCAGGAGGACGGGTTACCCATTCTATGTGTCAGGCATTCAACAAATAAAATGTTTACACAGGTACTAAACAATGTCCATTTTATCTTCTTCCATTGAAGGCAACCTCATGTAAAGCTTAAAACTAGCGACATCAAGACCTAGTCCAAGCACAACCAAATACTATTATTTTTGTAAGAGTTTCTTCAGCCGGGGTACTTAATAATAGGTAATTTCTTGGCAAATATTGGAAGAGTCACATAGCATGGATCAATAATCTCTTTGCAAATAAATTTTGCCATTCCTACTCCCATTCTTTTAGTAATATCCTCAATTGCATCTTGGTACCTGCAAGTAAGTCAAAAGCCACAGTTTATAAAGGAAGAACAGTCAGCATATCAATCAGCAGAAACAGTTCGTCAAGGTTGTGTTAATTGCAGGAAAATTTCAGTTATGCGTTTTCATTCTCAATCAAAGCAAAAATCTGGTTAGTGAAGACAATTGGTAGACAATGAAAATAGCAAGAATCAGTTGCAAAACTATGATCGTTAGGTTGTTGGTAAAGGAAACTCATATGGTTAAGTTGATCGGCTAAAGTAGAGCAGGTAGAAGAAGAGGATTCTCATTAAAGGTTTGCATCAAAATTAGAAGGAAAAGTCATAAGTTATTAGCCTTTTTACTAGCTCCGGGGAAGCCGTGGAAACATGATGAAATTGGTCCATTAGAACCCTGTACTCCTTTGTACCACCTTGATACGACAACACACTTCAGTTCCGTAAACTCACTAAAATCTGGCAACTGAGTAGTTCTCAGCCCAGCTCCAAATTCTTACTGGATAAGCATCATTTACAGATTTTAAACCAAAGCAGCAAAAGATTATAACTAATAATAATAATGACAACGTAACACCTGTCACATCTCAATACAGCTTTCCTAACCAAGTTCTGCATGCACCAAAAGTTGCTAGTCATAAGAAATCAGGGGCATGATGGAATCTAAAAAACCTAGAAACACCTTATTTCCCAACTTGACCTCAGAAATAATAGGACATTCTTTTACCCTATGCTGGGTCATACAATTTCCCCATATGCTGGAAATATTACATGAATTTGTCACAGCAAGAAAGCTTTCCTTGTACTTTGGTATTGGTTCTTAAAGAAGTTAGTGAAGGAATGCACAAACTAAGGAAAGTAGATGGAACTATTTATAGAGGTTCTCACGTAATGTAGAGGCAAAATATCTTTGATATATCCTGTTCTGTGAAAAGCAGTGTTACGAAAAAAAATTCTGCGAATTTGAAGTCAATTCCAAATGAAATATCACAGAGCGAACTAATCCTCTATGAATCTAGACTTTGAAGAACAAAGTCACAAGGATTTATGCAAGATATTGTCAAAGACAGAATCTCCATGTAGCTTTGAAGACCATTCTCAGCTCGAAATGTGGAGGACATCAACTATCTACACGTATAATATACAAGCTATATATATATATATATATACACACAAGGAAACCATTAGGAGAGATCACTCAAACAAATTATTTTTCAGAATACATCTAACTTACGTTTCATGAATTCTATATAAAGGTCAGGAAAGGGCTATAATACAGAGCAAAGCATATAAATACATGGAAAACCAGTCTTAGATCACTAAAAGCTTTAACCGATAAGAAGGAAGTAGTAGGACGCATATATAACTCACATGAAAAACACCACTCCTTATCATACAAGTGCCGATGAAAAGCTTTTAGGATAGGCGCTTTGACAATCCGCAGGTACGCTTGTGTCATCCTCTGGAAAGGGAACGTTAGAAGAAATAAGATTTCAGTTAAAAAATACGTACTAACGTCATTGGGGAGCTGCAAACAATTATTCAACGTGATATCAACAAGAATTAGGCAGAGGAACAAAGGACTTATCCTGAAACTAATTCTTTTAAGGATTATCCAACTGGTTAGAAATATAAGTCATCATTTATCATCCGAGAATCAGCAAGGGCCTTAACAACTAGAGCATTAGCATGCTCCACTTCCAGTCATGATGGTTAGTGATGACAAATAAATGGAATTCCAGATGTGAAGAGCTTGCTCTGACCTATGCAATTATGTTTCCATGAATGTTATGAACGCGTGAAGGAAACTTCGATGGCTTTGTGTCATGATTAGTCTTCGGCAGACAAAGGATAGCTGGCTCAGATTAACCAACCAAAAGTGCTAAAGATAAGTGTTTCAACTTCTTATTAGTTGAAAAACTTAGAAAATATCGAGATTTGAGGAGGCACGGGCTTTCGCCTTCAAAAACACATAGACAAGGAAATGGAGACTCAAAACGTCCCCATTCTTATCCTTACATATAGAAATTGAAGGGAAAAGGAAAAGCTGCCAACTGGACAGACACATTTGAAATCAATTTGGTTATATGACTATCAAGGTTTACCGTCACTCGGATCGATTGACAGTAATTTAGGACAGATGCCCTATATTTGATAAGCAGCATACTGCCTTGCAAATGCAAGACAGAGAACTAATACAGAGTCATGGGACAAACCGATTGTATCTAGTGCTCGCAGGACCAAATAGAGTACGCACACCTGCAAAAGTGAAAATGTGACAGTAAATGTGATAAGAGAACAAATTGCAAGAAACTAATCTCACAATTCCATTGGCATTTGCATGGGCTATGACAGGCGTTTGCATCGACTAATCTTTTACGGTAACAGAAGCCCGAAGGAGAAATTATCAAAAGAAAACAACAAGCAACCACAAAAATCTACGGATGAGGACAGCATTGGCATCGGCAGTAACGTCGCACAATTCCATTCAAGATCATACTTAGCTGCGGTTCATGCCAGGAGAGCTTGCGGCAGTTTCTTTAACTTTTTTAATTTCAACAGCTGATGTTCTAATTATGGGAAGGGAAAGAAATCACATCCTGAAGCTTTTTCACCAATAAACGTGACCGGCACTCTTATTTGCAGAATAAATTGATCATTGGCTTTATCTAAGAATATGTTTGGTAATCATTATATTCTTAGGAATAATTTCTACTAAGAAATAGTTTTTTCTGATTCTATTTCATAAACAAGTTTTTGAGCATTTAAACATGTTTGGTAATTACACAATTTATATTCTTAAAATAGAAAAAGGCAAGAATGTGTTCGATACGACCTCATTTTTTATTAAAAAAATTATTTTAATTTTTCAATAATTGTATGCGATTTTTCTCTTTTCTATTTTCTCTTTCGTTTTTTCCTTCTCTTCTTCTTCCTCCTCTAGGTAGTGACCTTGTTGGCCTTACCCGATCATGGTGAGGTTGAGCATTGCCCAGCCAAGGTGGGGGTCACTAGGCCTCATGCTTGGTTGGTTGCTAGCCCTCGCTAAGCTTGACAATTGGCTGGAGGAGGAAGAAAAAGAAAACAAAAAAAAAAATGAAAATGACTTGATTGTAGAATTGTTCATGAGAACAAAGAAGAAATTTTTTTCTATTTTTTGATTATGTTCCAAATCTATTTTCAGAAACAAATATGTTCCAAGGAATAGAAAAATTTAACTGACATTAGCAAATATGTTTATGTTCTTTTTTTATTTTTTTTTTATTTCGAGAAACAAAAGAAAAAAAATAACCAAGAATTGACCAGTTACCAAATAGGTTCTAAGTTGTTTTGTCTTCTGTCTTCTATAGGTAGTCAGTCCAAATTAGCCATTTTTCCTTATTCTTTTGTATTTCTCCACCTTCGTGATATGATAAATTTGGAAAAAAGGATGGCATTGGTGCCATAACTTTTATACACAGGCAGTTTTGAAAAGTTATCACTTAGATGTACAATTCTGAAAAGTTCTAACATGAAATTGATGTTCATAACGTGTTGGCACAAAATTAATTTTATTTTTTCTTTAAAATTCTTAAAATTAGAAATTTGACAACACAACATTGTGAGCCAAAGCAAAAATCATCGGACAAATATTCTTCCTTTGCCATTATTTTTCTTTGTTTTGTTAAACTAAAAACAAAATCATGCAGCAAACATTATCTCTATATTAAAAAATTGTCATATAAAATTACAAAAACCTATTTCTTTTCCTACAAAATGGGAAGTAAGTTAATTTCTTATTATGGAAAATGAACAAAGGCAGAATCCAAGTCAGATTCCATATTAAAATTGGGAGAATTACCACAACAATCTTAAACATATTATAGTTGTGCCAATTCAGTTCTAAATATTTTGCATTTATGCAAATTCAATTCATCCAACTAATTTTGATTGGCCAATGCTAACATGGACTCTAGCCATCTTACATAGCGTAGTCGGCATTAATGCTGACAATTTTTAATAATACTTTAATATTTTTCAATGCCAGTCAGCTAAAATTGGTTAGATGAATCGAATTGGCACAAATACAAAAGGTTTAGAACTCAATTGGAAAAAAAAAAAAAAAAGGGATTGAATAGAAATAATTGCAATAGGTTTATAACTATTTTGGTGATTTTCCCTATTATAATGTCCAGCCCGAAAGTTTAAGCTTAAAAGTGGACACATGTATATAACAATCATATATAGCCTAAATAGATGAATGCAGAATATTTAACACATGACAAACTATTACAGGAGAAAACTAAATCCACTCGTCCGCAATCCTATTTATATATACCTATTTATATATCATGCACAATTCCCTCAACCCCACAAATTAACCCTAATTTGCATCACGGTCGTCCAAATTTCATTTTAAAAAATTTCATGCCATCTTCAGCTTCAGCAGCCGATGCTTTAGAGTCGCTTCCAAACTCCACTGAGAGATCTGCTTCTCAGCATTCCTTGTTGCCATCTTCGGCTTCAACAGCGGGTGAAAATCCTCTGGATGTTTTAGAACGGCTCCCAAACTCCCCATTTCTCTCCCTCTCTCTCACTCTCCCTGAACTTGAAAGTTGAGGAAACAGAGATTTTTTTTTTATCGAGAAATACGATATACTATTGATTACTTAGTCACTGTTCGAGACGATTACATCAAGAGCATTAGTGCATAATAAGTCTAGAAAAGCAGGCGGGGGTTGGAACAACCAATTGGGGGGAAGAAAATTACACTGGCAGGCCTTTGCAAGCCAATCATCAGGCCGGTTTGTTGTTCGACCATAGTGGGCCAAAATTATGTCCCTAAATGTCTGCAGTTTCGCTCGGGCCCAGTCCAAGAGAGGTTGAATTCGCCAGTTCACTTCCGTCGAAGTGGTAAGTCCTTGCACGAGTGAAGTGCAGTTAGTTTGTACTTCCAGAGGGAGTTCCACACGGGTTGCAAGTAGATATGGGGTTTCAAGCAGAGCCAAAGCTTTGGCCTGTTCTGCCGATGTCGCCTCCACCACTTTTGCGAATCCATCCACCAAACATCCTCGGTAGTCCCTGCAGATGCACTCAACAACAGCTCTGTTTTGTGAGTTTCCTCCGATCTCTATTTCCGCGGCGTTGGGCTTAGCAAAAGAGGCGTCAATGTTAACTTTGAGCTTATGAGGGAGCAGTGGTAGCCATCGATCAGGCTTGGTGGTGGGCCTCCTTTCTTTCCCCTGTTGTTGGGTCTCGGAGTTGAGAGTGTCGTGGAGGGTTTGCGCCTGAAACATAATCTGCTACAGGTGCAGGGGACGCCGCTTGAAGAGGAACAGATTTTGCCCCTTCCAGATGCTCCAGAGAACAGCCGCTACTTGTTCGAACTTCTACGCATGGTGAGGGTTGGTTTTAAGTTTAGCGAGCCAATCATCAAAGCGAGTTAACCCATATCTTGATATCTTGACCTGCAGAGGTGCTGAACTCCAAATCAAAGTTGTCCATGGACAGAGTAGAAGAAGGTGTTCAACGGTTTCACCCTCTTTGCTGTAGATGGGGCAGATAGGATCCGGTACGATCTTTCTTCTATATAAGTTTTCCCGTGTAGGTAGAGCATTTTGAGAAGCTTGCCAGAGAAAAAATCTGATTTTTCGGAGAGTTTTTACTTGCCAAATTTGTTTCCATAGATCTGGATTAATGTGATGCGATGAGGTTGCTGTTTGGCCTATGCTTGCTGGATGTTTTCTGAGTGTCTGATAGCCACTTTTCACCGAGTAGATACCAAAGTTGCTATGCATCCAAACTAGTTTATCTGTTGTATCTGGCCCTCCAATAGGTGTAGCAAGTATTTCCTTAGTGATTCTGTCATCGAACATCGACTCCACCAGCTGGGTATTCCATTTGCTATGACCAGGTTCAATTAGATCCGCCACATGTTCTGGTTCATTTTCTGTTGCCGGACCTCCAATTAGACCACTTGTTGTCCATTTATCTACTCTGATTGATAGATTTTTGCCGTTCCCAACTGAGTTCATAATGTGTGGCCTAATAGAATCCCTACCCCGAGTTATACTTTGCCAACCCCATGAAGGTTGGGATCCGTGTCCAGCTTTCCAAAAGTCTCCATGAGGGTAATATAGGCCTTTCATCACTCTGCTCAATAAGGACTGAGGGTTTTGTGAGATGCGCCACGCTTGTTTGCCCAACATAGCTGTGTTGAAATCAATTAGGTCTTTAAAACCCAGGCCTCCCTCCTTCTTTCTGATTTTCAAAGCTTCCCAACTCTTCCAATGAATTCCAGCATTTTTACTATTTGTTTTCCACCAAAAACTTGCAATCCTCCTCTCAATAGCTTTGCATATAGAAACAGGTATTTTGAATATGGCAATGGCGTATTGAGGGATGGCCTGTACAACTAACTTTATCAAAATTTCATTCCCTGCTTTTGATAATAAATGTTCCTTCTAGCTTTCTAACTTTCTATTTACCCTTGTAGGTATCCACGCAAACATGTCTTTTTTTGAGCAGCCCCATTCCGTCGGGATCGCTAGATATTTCCCTATTTTTTTTCAATTTCTGGAACTCTTAGTTCTTTGGCCATATTATGCCTCAAGGCTGGTGGACAGCATTTACTGAAGTATATACCAGATTTGTTTAGATTGATGGCCTGGCCAAAGGCATAACAATATTCATGTAGAATAGTAGCCAAGTTTTGACACTCTAGGATTGAGTCATGGAGGAAAAAAATTGAGTTATCTACAAAGAGTAAATGTGAGAGGGTGGGACATCTATTGTTCAACTGGATTCCTCGAATAGTGCCATCTTCAACTGCTTTACCCATCATATAGGATAGAACATTGGCTACTAATATGAATAGATATGGGGAGAGAGGATCACCTTGTCGGATTCCACATGTAGGCTTGAAAGATGGTAGAAACTCTCCATTAAAATTCACACTGAAAGTGATAGTTGAGACGCATTGCATCACCCATTGCACCCACTGTGCGCAAAAGCCCATTTTGGTTAGGCATGCACTAAGAAAATCCCATTCGATCTTGTTGTACGCCTTCTGCATATCTAGCTTTAAGAGTGCTTGAAACTTCTTTTTTCTCTCCCGGGTTCGTAATCTGTGAAGTACTTCCTGTACCATCAATATATTATCTTGTATAAGCCTTCCTTCCACAAATGCACTCTACTCTTCAGCAATTAGAGTTGGTAGCAAGGGTTTTAATCTATTTGTCAGCACTTTTGAGATAATTTTGTAAACGAAATTACACAGGCTAATGGGCGAAAGTGTTCTAACTTTTCTAGATTTGGAACTTTGGGAATAAAGGTGATAACCGTGCTATTTATAGCTGGATTGAGATAGCCCGTGTTAAAAAAACCTTGTATCTCTGTGTAAATATCCTGAGAAATGTCTGGCCAGTGAGTTTTGAAGAAGAGACCGTGCATACCATCCGGTCCTGGGGCTTTATGGGCTCCTAGTTGTTGCATAGCTTGCATGATTTCTTCCATAGAAACAGGTGCTACCAGTCATTGGTTCATTCCCGCATTCACGGAGGCTGGTATTTGTTGTAGAAGGGGCTGAAAGTTGCGTGGCCCTGTTGATTCATACATCCTTTTGAAATATGTGTTTGTCAACTCTTTCAGTTGTTGTTCATCTCGCACCCATTCGCCTTCTGAATTTTTCAGTAGCGCAATCTGGTTCCTGAATCATCTTTGAATGGTTGTAGCATGGAAGAATTTGGTGTTTTTATCTCCCCAAGCTAACCACTTAATTCTGGATTGCATTCCCCAGTACATTTCTTCTTGTCGCCACAACTGTTCAATTTCTTTTGTGAGTTCCTTGGCTGCCTTGCTTTCTTGAGGAACCCCTGTACCATTCATTAGTTTTTGTAGTTCACTATTCAGCCAAGTTAGCCTCTTCTTTGCATTAGTAAATTTTCCTTGACTCCATTTTACTAACTTTTTTGCCACATTCTGCAGTTTCTCAAGCACATTGAGCTGATGAGAATCAGAATCAGCCCAGGTGTTCCTGACAAGGATCTTACATTCCTCCTCCTCTGCCCAAAAGGCTTCATACTTAAAAGTCTTCCTCTTCCTTTTTTTTGGTGGACAAGTAGATAGAATAATTGGAGTGTGATCAGAGCCAATTGCTAGTATGGCTATACATTCTGCTTTGGGATATTTGATTCGCCAATCTAAGTTGCATAATACTCTATCAAGACGTTCCTTGATCAGATTTTCTCCTCGTCTCTTGTTTGTCCAGGTGTATGCGCACCCCTTACATTCCATATCCAGTAAAGAACAGTGGTTGATGAAGTCCCTGAAAGCTGCAATCCGGTAATTTTCAACTCTTTTCTTGCCCACTTTTTCCCCGTTGATAGAGAATTTCGTTGAAGTCCCACATACACAACCATTGCAGATGATAAAGATTACTCTCTCTGTTAATATGCTCCCATAACAGTATTCGCTCCTTAAAATCATTCGGTGCATGTATAAAAGAGTTATGCATGCGCTAGTTGCTAGTTGGCAGATGGCATTGGGTGAAAATAATATGTTCAGTGAAGGAATCTATGGTTAGGATAACCTCATCGTCCCAAAATATTGCTAAACCCCTTACTGTTCCCTCTGGATTTACTATAAAGCAATGCTGAAATCAGAGTCTCCGCCTCAAATTTAACACCTTCTGCTCCTGATTTTTAGTTTCCATAATAAAGATAATATTAGGCCTTTCATGAGCTGTTAAGACCCTTAACGCTTGAACTGTCAAGGGGGTGCCTAGCCCTTGACAGTTCCAGCTCAGTATCTTCATGGATGAGTTCGTGGCTTATTAGGGCTGGCCACCAGAGCCCACTGAGTAGACTTTTTTGCCACACGAATAGGAGTTTCAACCAGCTAGGTAGTATCAACCATTGCTAATTTTGATGATTGAGCACCATAGGGATAGAATCTTTTTTCCTTTTTTTTGAGGAGGACAGCTTAGTACTTCTTGCTTTCTCCGTTGTTGTGCTTTTTTCCGTAGCTATCTGCTCCACCATTTCTGCTTCAGCTTCTTTTAACTGTTCCGATACATCACCATGACAGATTCATCATCGAGGCAGCTACTATCTCGCTTCTGGGGGCCCTTCTTTGCAAATAGTACTAATTCTTGTGAAGAGATAGTGTGATGGTATTCCTATAAGTTGAAGGTTTCAGCATTGCTCAAATTGCCAAGTGGTTGGGTTTGCTGCATTGCATTCTGATGCTGTTCTGGTTCAAAGGTTGGCTAAATGGGAGTCTCAAGCACACTTTCCTCCTCCTCTGGCTGTATTTCTTGCTTGCCATAGAAAATTTTGCCATATGGACTCAGCTCGCGTGCCTCAGCGAGAAGCCAATGTCCAAACCTACCTGGTAAGTTCTTTGCTAACCCTGTCTCCTCATATAGAATTTCTGGACAGTTGGTTGCATAGTGCCCGATCTTCCCACATAAATAACAATAACTCGGGAGTCTTTCATCCCCTTAAATTCAACCCACAGTCTTTTACTGTCAAAATTCACCAGTACACTTGTTTTGAGAGGGGTTTCCAGATTCAACTTTACTCTAGCCCTGCCAACTTTGTAGTTGCTATTCCCTTTAGCTACTAATTTGACCTCTACTACATCTCCAATTTTTGATGCTATTTCTCTAACGATTGCTTATGTTACTCTCCCGATGGGTAGGCCAAATAAGTTTACCCAGAAATCACACTTGTTAAAGTCGTAGCCGATGTCAGGGGTGTCGGGATCACATTGCTTTAAGACTAGTAGATTGTACCCAAAAGACCACGGCCCTGAATCAAACACTCACTGTTTTTCATCCTCTGATTGGAACGAGAATTGGAAATAACCCGGTTCAATAGCAGCACAAGTGAACGATTCAGTTCGCCAGGCTTTTTGCATTATGCCCATAAAAGCATTGAAGTTGATGTTGGTCTTATTAAAAATACTTCCCAAACAGAGTTTTTCGGCAAGTCTGCAAGTTTCCCTCAGGAACATTACTTGTAATTTCTACTTCATCTTCATCTGACCAAAGATTGCCCAGACTCTTATAAAGGGCAACCACTCGCCTTTCTTTGTCATATTGATTGGCCATCTCTTAATTACAGGAACAGGGTCACAGTAGGGTTTAAGAACTGACCTGATGGAGTAGCGAAGCTACCAAAGACGAGATAATGAAACCTTTGCGATTGAAGGGAGTTCTGGTTCGATCGACAAGGAGAAAATAGACAACAGCACCAGCTAGAAGAGATTTGCCTGAAGATCGAGATGAAGCGTGTGAAAAAGGACTAAGATGAGATGAAGATGGGTTTTGGTCTAGACGAAAGAGGACTAAAATTAGGGTTTTTCTACCCTTCCTCTAATGCACGCGATTCTGTGCGACTGGGAGATATGAAGGTGGAATGCGGTAGTGATGGGTGGCAGGGAGTTGATTTAGAACTGGGAAAACCTACCCATAAGGTAGGAGAAGACTACTCAGGCGGTAGAGGGAAATCTCCATTGCAAAGAGGGAAAATGAGCAGAAGAATTGGAGGTAGGAACAGAGATTGAATCTGGGAAGGTTTTTTAAGGCGATCGAAACTGAATGTTGTAATTGAGCATCTCGCGGATTGGAATAAACAATGTCATCTTGTTCAGAACGTCTGCTTTCATGTCTTCAAAGAGCCGCACAGTTGTTTCATCATTTATAGCTTCAATCATTGATCAACAGATCTCCCATTTCAAAATTAAAGTCGTGCGTGGTCATAGATCAATGCAATAGGGATAAAGTAGAAATTGCGAAACTTGCAGCAAGCCCTATATTTTTAAGCAAACTCAGTCAAGCCATAAAACTTGGTTAAATAATGTAATCAAGCCTCTTCATTAGGTATGTTAATTTAAGATTGACAAATTTGTGGAAAACTACCTTTGTACCGAGAAACAAGATTGTTGCACGGGAAAGCTACCTTTGTACCAAGAACGAGATTGTTACACAGGATGCTTGTGTTATCTGCATAATTATAATCACGCCCTTGCACAAACACTTGTATATCCACAAGCAAACAATCCTATGTATGTACCATTAGCCTTCCACAGTTACACCTCCGAAGACCTCGAACTTCATTGAGTCCAGCTCAATCAAGGACCTCTAATTTTGTCGTGTGCGAGTCATCAAACACTTAAGTTGTGAAAATAAGCAATTGAACAACAAAGAGACAATAAAAAAAAAAAAAGATTAGACACTAGATATATGTGGTTCAGTCATAGCAATCTACATTCACGGGAGAGGAGTAATAAATTCCACTATAAATAAACAAATCAATTGAGATTACAATTACACTCGAGTTACTTAAATACTCATAGTATTTCCTACCAATTAGACCTAATAACTCATGCAGTTTTTAATTAGCCCAATAATTTCTCACTAAATAATCTCTCAATTTCATAAAGGAATTATAAAATAATAAGAGTTTAATTGGCTTCAAACGCTTGAATTCTTGGATGTAACTTCACAAATAACTCCCCTACCAAGCACTTGCTTAAAAATAGCGCTTCAAGCCTTAGCACATTAACCACGACATGAAGACCCCGGTTTTTGTTTTCATCAACATCAATGCTTTCCTTTTCTGACAAATATATATATATATATATAATATATATAGGAAATGATTGAAATGATTGATATAGTTTTTATTGTACTATGAGAATAAGCCTATTATGGACCACAAAAAAAATTAGATAAATAAATAATTATAAATTTTTATGGGATCCACTCTTTCGAGGGCTGCTATTCTCACAGTATTCCAAAGATTATTATGCTAGTAAAGCCTTATATTTTATATAGGGGTTAATACCATAAAAATTTGAAAATAGTACACATGCAACAAATTTAATTCAAAAACTAATTTTCTAACTACCAAAGACCCTAAACTGATACACATTTGACAAATTTACCCTAAATTGATACGTTTATGATAAATTTATTCTTTGTTACTTTTGTTAAATTTAACTATCAAATTACTAAGTTGAATGACATATTAGTTTGAGATTTTACTTTCTGTTTGTCACAATTGTATCAATTTTATGGTTTTTTTTTTAGTATTAATCTAATTTAATGGAAGGTATATTTGTAAAGAATGTATCAATTTAGGGTTTTTGGCAATTTTTTAGGTAAATTTGTCACAAGTGTACCAATCTAGGTTTTTTTTTTTAATGATCATTTATGGTAAATTTATCACAAGTATGCAAATTTGGGGTTTTTCATAATATTAATCAATTTATATAACAATTGTAGGCTCTTTCTTTGTCTTGTAGTTCCCCTTCATTTAATTCACCCAAAAGAAGTTCCAATCTTAACCATTCCAACACCAACCCAATTAACCACTGGGATTTATCCTAGTAGCCACCCTTTCAACTTGGAAAGGGGAGGTGAGGGGTTCGAATCCCCAACTTTTCAAGGGGGTTAGGGTGGGGACGAATTAGTTTCAAGAGTGGGTTTCGACTCCCACGCCCTGCAAGGAGGCAAATGAAAAGTTTGAGAGTGAGCATTATAATAGAAGTAAAGTAGGATCGACCAAAAGAAAAAAAACACCAACCCAATTTCCATATATTTCCCTCATGCAGTAGATATCCTTTATATTTATTTATTAATTTCTAAAATTTAGATTTTTTGTTTTGGGCTCAAACTCAAGACATATTTTGTCATGCCTTGACCCTCGAACGCCCAACAATCCTCATTCTCATTGGTTATTTAATTATGATGTCCTAGGAGGTGTCGCCAACCCAATTATTTTATCTTTCGATTATGTTACACACTTACTTTAATATACCAAAGACTTAGCATATACACGTTCGCGAAGCGATTTCTTCTAGTTTGTCCAAAAGGGGGTTGGAGTTAGCCTAGCACCTCTATACTATGAGGGCGGCCTCAAAAAGTGTGACACCCTACGCGCCTAGTACCTAATGACTCAAGGTACCAAGGCTTAGGCTCAGGGTTGGGGTCCTAGTCCAAGTCGGTCTCCGAGTTGGTGACAGCACCAGCAAGGACATCCATGTTCGCTTGGAGGCCTGCCAAAACCCCGAAGAGGCCAAATAGATCCTCCCTGACCCATACACACTAGGCCATGAACCTATGGAGCATTAGGTTCATCAACCCTTCATCCACCCAAATGGTGGTCACGTACTTCTTGTATCTCATGTCGATCCCCTTAATCGGATAGGAGGTCACCTCTGTGTCCTAGTCCGCAGGCACCCAAAAGCATATGTGGCAGAATGGGTTAGACATGCTTAGGGTCTAAAACATTTAAATTGTACGAATGAGATAAACTTAGAAGTAAACTCTCTAATCCTCAGGTAGGGAGGTACTTCATCTCGGAGAAGCCCTAAACATGCAACTTATTTATCAATGGCAGATCAATAGCAAGTCCTTTGCTTTGCCTTATTTATAAGCAGGAAGTGAGCGAATCAACATATGACACCGTACCAACATGTCCAATTATTGCATAATCAATTACCACACAAGTGTACCATTTTGACAAGTATATGACAATCATAATTAATAATCAAAACATGAATATTAATACTTCCATGCATGATGCATAACATGAGTTCAGATTATTACGACCGCTCTCGGTCACGACCTAACACTAGTGTTGGTGGTTTTCTGGAATAACTTGGCATTGTCTCGTTCTATTGGGTATGACAATGTCCCAACTTCACTCGAAGATGGCATTATAATGAAGGAGCTTTATTCCAAAATCTATTCACAAACAGGATTGTGTTAACGTGAGAGCATTCAGAATCCATCGGGCATTGTCCCTCGTAATTACACGAGTATGGAAACAATATGTGATCACACGAGCACATCAACCACTCAAGCCAATTTTTATATTTTTCATTAGTCAATGCAAAAGTGTTTAATGCTCACACTTCATATACTAGTAGTATTTATACACAAAAATGCCATGAAACGAATTCCATATGATCACCCATTGATTATTTATCTACCAAAAATAATGATGCATCGACCTCATAACACATAATATTGCACCATAATTTCAATTATCAACTTAGCACATCCCTTTCCAAAATAACACTTTACAAGCACTTATCTTTTATTAAAATAGGATACCATGAACCCTTATCACTTTTTAAATGATGATTTCATAAGTACTTGTCATTATGAAAATTGGGATTTAATAAGTACTTATCACATTTAAAATTGCAATATTAAATGCACTTGTCACATTCCATGATAACTTATTATTAGCACTTATCATTATCCATGATAGCTTAACTCTAACACTTATCACTATCCATGATAGCTTATCATTCTAATCTACTTATCACCTAATCTAACTATCATAAGCCTTAATCTAACCCTAATATTAAGTGTAACTACCACCATAAACATGGGTTAGGAAGTTATTCACAATCTGAATCTAAGCATAACAGCAAGAAACGACAATGATAGCGGCTCATGGCTCACAGTGTTGGATGGTGGGGATGATGGTGTGAGATGCAGTTTAAGGCTCATGGCGGACTATGGCTCATAGTGGTGAGGCTACAATGGTGTAACGGCGGCAGCTCAGTGGTGAGATAGCTTGGCAAGGGTGTGAGGATGCCTCGGCATGGCGATGGTTTGGTGAAGCGGCGGTGGTGAGCTTGAGGATAGCAGCCCGATGGTGAGAACTCATAGTAAGGGTGGTGTGAGGGTGGCTCAGCAAGGGGGTTAGCGGTGGCACGGCATAGCAAATGGCGGCATGGGTGTGTAGTGATGAATGGCAGCACAGCAAGGGCAATAACAGCACGGGCGGTGGTGGTGGACAATGGTGAGGGACAAACCAAGTGAGAGAGAAATGGGAATGAGATGAGATGAACTAAGAGAGAGAAATGGGTACGGGGGTTTGGTTGAGAGAAAATGAAAGAGAGAGGGAGTGAGCCAAGAGAGTTAAGGGGAGAGAGAGAGAGTGAGGGAAATGAGAGAATGAAAGAAATGAAAGGGAGAATGAGCAAGCATTGATGAGTCAAGTACAAATTCCCTTAATTCCCTCATAGCCAAGCCATTTACATGGTCAAGGTTGGGTCACATCTTATCTAAGACATTAATGCTTGGATTTCACATATGCTAGAATTATGAAGTAGGCTAAGTAGACTGGCTAGGTAGGTCTCCTTCTCTCTCCTCCTTCTCCTTGCCACCACTTTCCTCATCCTGTATGCCCACAATTTTGTCTTATTAGCCACAAACTTCTAGAAGGGGCAAAATAAGGATTAACCCAAGCTATAGTCCAACCTACTATTCATGCACATGGGTCAATTTAATGTGCATGCTCCCAAAATCTAAAAATGGGCTTGAATGGCTTAAGGGGCCCTCTTGGGCTGCCCATGGTGAGTGTGAGGCCCATTGGGCCCACCTGTGGCTTGGGCTCTTGTGGCTCCCCATTTGTGGCCCATTTCCATTTTTGCGAAATTTCACAATCTATCGACTACCGTCGTAATTTCACTCTATAAATAGGGGTTTGATTGAGGATGTCACATATTTTAACAATTATGACTCAAATTCAATTTTGTAGCTTAGGAAATGTAAAGAGGCATTGGCACTTTTCGCTTTGGGCTTAAACGCTATATTTAGGGGGCTCTATCTTTTTATTTTATAAGTAGATGTGGCAAAATTGGTCTTAGACTCATATATAACCCATTTAAATCATAAATGGGTCATATATGGATCACTTATTTTTTGAAAAAAGAACTAGTTAAATGAATTTAACAATTAAAGACTTAAGATAGGTGGGTCTTAAATGGGTTGGATTTAGAACCCATTTTCAACCGAAACCTCACAATCTCTTTCTTCCCTCTTTAACCTTACAAAAAAATATATGTATATATATATATATATATATATATATAAATATATAAATCAAAATTATAATTTTTTATTTAAATTTTCTTTTCTTTTTTCTTTGTTTTTCCTTTTTTTTTCTTCTTCCTCCTTCCGATGGCCGGCATGGCGATGGTCGGCGATCAGCCGGGTTAGTCTCGAGCTCGCCAATCTAGCGAGACTTGAACTTGCTGGCATTGGGCAAGGCTTGAGCCTCGCCGATTTGGCAAGCCTCAAGCTTGCTTAAGCATCGAGCCAAAGTGAGCTCGAAGGTCGCCTTTGGCCGGTTGCCGGTATCGTTGTGGCCAACATCGGCCAAACAAGAAGAAGAACAAAAATGAAAAATGAAAAGAGAAAATTAAAAATTATATTATTAAAAAATAAAAATAATTCAAATTTTAATTTTTTAGAAATAAAAATAATTAAAATTCGATTTTTTAAAAGAATTATTTTAAAAATTATAAAAATTGCCCATTAAATTTGTGTTGCATAAAACTATTTTAGCAATAAAATGGGTCAAAAATTTTACACTGCAATAAATGGGTCATAAACGGGTTAAATGGGTTAATTTAGGTAGAACCATTTATGACCCGATCCAAATCTGACCCGACCCAACCCGATCCACCCCTTTAATGGGTCTATTTATAAGTGTGGATGGAACCAACGTGGACATCCATACGGCGTGGCCCTTTTCCTATTATTTTTTCTTAATAAAGTGAGATAGTCTCCATTATCTTTTATGAGGAGAAAAGTCCACTCCTGATAAGTAAACTTGAGCCTCATCAAATATCTTTTCAAATCGTCGACCATATGTGTCGCATGTCTACTCCCACGCAAGTCTGTTTTGCAATCATTATTCAAGCCAATTCTTACATTTTTCACAGAAGATCAAATGATAATGTTATTCCAATCATCATTGTTACATTCACTATTAACAAGGATAGAAGAGTTCTGCATCACAAGCTCGAACGGAGGAGGGTTAACATATAACGCCGAAAATGACGCCCATTATTATACACGCCGCACAAAAGATTTTCAACAAAAAGTACAACGCGATGGTTTGTCGTCAGTGTGTAAAATCATAGTTACAAAGCTATATTCAATACAACGGAGGAAAAGGAAAACTAGTATGACGTAATAGCGCAGGAACACTATCTTCTGAAATCTACTCTACGGGAAAGAAATACTACAATTTTTCATTTCTAATTAAACATCCACCCTTGACCTTATATAATTGGATGATCAAGATATGCAACCCGGACCAGAGACCGCGCTTAACTGGAGTGGGAAGGAACAGAAGGTAATTGACATCCGCAAACATTACCAAGATGGAAATCCATCCAGGATAATCAATAATCATGCACACCCAAAATCTTAACGCGCTTGGACTAAAAACAACTCTAGAAACTTTATAATGAAAAAAGCTAACTCAAAGCAATGGTGCTCGACAAATTATGGGAAAATCTATTAATACGGGGACCTAAGAAACAGTAGTTTCTTTTTCCTTCCGGGAAAGCAGATGAAGAAAATTATGTTAAAGAAGTTAAACTGTTGTCAAAGCAAGATTGTCGAGCTGATCTGCTAATTAACTCAAAAGTATCGTCCAATCCATTCTATAATACGAGTTATTCAAAAGTATCAGCTCGATGATGGATTTGCCGGGAGGGAGGGGCGACAGAATGTGGAATTAGTATGTTGGGGCTGAGATGAATTTTTAGAGAAGTGAGATATTTTACTTATTTCCCTTCCTTTGAGGGGGAAGGACAAACTATAAACGTATTTAGAAGCATAAGTCAATACATGCATCTGCATCAACACAATCTCTACGACTTGCTGGTGTTCCCACAGAGCCCATCTGAAAAAACAAAGGAATAAAGGTCATGGACAATGATAAGAGAAGTTTGAGACAATCATAGGTCAAGCGTATATAACTCACATTAGTTACTGCTTGCAGAGGGCTGAGAGAATTATTGCCAAAATAATGAGCAAAATGACGACCTGCAATTAGATCATAATGAGCAATTTCGCTTTCTCATTTGTTTGGGTTACCGTTCAGCACATTGCCATTAGACCAGCCAAATAATGCAAGATAAATGGTCATAAACTCACCAGGACAGAGCTGTATCTCGGTTCACATGCAAGGACGTAAGGTCTCCTGTCAGGATTCACAAATACAACAAGTAAGTCACAAATACAAGTAAATCATTGTTATAAGTAAAAGGAATAAAATCAGTATCTATACCCCAGAGAGAGAGAGAGAGAAAGGAACCTTTTGTTTAGGAGGCCAGAATCTCTGCAAGCCTTGTGTATAGTCTCGATTCTGCTTAATGTCTTTGGAGCGATAGGATCGTTTATGTCAACCTATAGGAGGCAAACTTTATGTAATGAGCAATGTCTCAGACTGTATATTTAAATCATAGGTGAAAGGCAAGGAGATGGATAAGCTGGGTTATCAATGAAAGCATCAATTATCATTGCAGCCAAAAGTGACAGCAACTGATCATCAAGCAAGTTCCGCTTCACAGTGGGGGAGCAGAAAAGGACAAATTCCGCGATATTTCTGAGACTTCAATTATAACACATCTACCATTGAGCTCCGCAACTGAAGGAGAAGGGGTTCCCCTTAAAAATCATATCTTTGCAGAGGACAGGAGTTCATTATATCACTTCACAGGACATAACGGACTATTGTTGTGTCCACTAAAAATTCAAGATCAATCTGGTTTGCTGTGTTCATAGCCCATTCTGTCACCCAATTTGATTACCGATTGCAAATTAAGATTTGTCAGGGATATTACCACAAGTTCTGCAACAGGTCATTTGAACTTTTTTTCTTGTTCAGACATTCTAAAAACGACATCTCTCTCTGCATTGTCTAATGGCTTACAGAGCAATAACTAAACAAATCTCTCGTTTTTGCTTATGATTGTTCGAAACCCCAAGAGTAAAAAGGAAAAAGGAAGACAACAATTTCATTAGTTTCTGTTGGCTGCACAGAAACGACAGATCCAAATAAACTAGTCGTCTTGACTTACAAGCCTTTTCAATCCTAAGTACACCAGTTTCATTGGAAGCAATGTACAGAGTTCTCACAGTATACCCCCTGCCAGCCGCAAAGTTCATGTGCTGATTGCCTAGAGCTAAACAGGGGATTTAATCTTCTCAGTAAGAAGTATTAGAGATACAGAAGGGGGTCTAATGACCCTAAGACATTGGGAAGATCCGCTTGTTTGGTTGCTGGCCATGTCCTAGGCAGGCCAACGACGAAGTCACACAAACACACACAAATTGGGAACATTAGCAGTTTCTTTCCCATAGATCAAGTCTCATGCAGGTTATACGGTCTAGTATATTTCAAGAAGAAATAACTGAAAATAAATATGATAAGAGAATGTGTGCCACGAGAATAGAATGCAAGAACATGCATTCTAGTCTTAAACTTTCATACCTTGGACTTCAGCATACAAGAAAAATCATAGAAAGCACCATAAACATCAGCCATAGTTCTTGTGCGATCAAAAACTTTAGTGGCAAGACCTGAAATGTGTAGGTAGACAAATGGAATCACAGAGAACCATTATCTCCAAGCGACTACAGAACATACACAAAAGTATAAAGGCTCTTGGACACACTGCCTTGACAAATGACAGTATGAGATATGTAAAAGAGGCCCTATGGAAGGTCTTAAAATGATGATGGTGATAGTCTCATGGGCTTTATTTCTGTCTTGCCTCGATCTGGTTCTTCAGTGTGCCTTATCGTTTCCTCATGTCTAATGCCCACTACACCAATTTTATGAATGCCTAGTGCCTTTCAAGTTCTTCAATATGCCTAATCATTTCATCACGTCTAGGATAGCTATTATTTCAATTGTGAAAGAAAATCTCAGCAAATAAATTTGTTACCTGGCCTCATCTTTACTACGCCTCTGAAAACTTCAATGTTGTTATAGCATAAAGCTAATGTTCCAATTGCCATTGTCTAGAAAACATAGAAAATGTTGGCAAAGGAGTTTCTCCAGGATGATAAAAAGATTATTGGCATAGAACAGAAAACAGAAATATTAAACGCCATGAAAGCAAAATAAAAATGCACAGGATTCTTGAGATTATAGTAGGAAAAATTTGCAGGGTCAACGTGTGAAACCAAAAGAGCAAGCAACCGTTTTTTCCGTGTGGGTAGGGGGGTAGAAGAAATTTTAGAGGCAAAATTTTGAGATCCATAGCTACCTCCTATATTTTAAATATATAGGAGAGATGTGAGGCAACAACTCTTGATCGCTGATAAGTACACTGTTTGTCTTGAAGAATTGATCATGTACCAGAGGTATAGCACAACACCGGCATAAAGCAGGATCCGTTAAAGCAGACATGCATGTCAAACAGTATTCAACATGTGTCAAAGCATTTGTGACCATGTCATTCAAACATTGCACTGCCTTCATTGAGTTCTCCCCATACTTCAAGTCCTATGTAGATGGGCCCAATCACAGAAAACAGAAAATAAGAATGTGCATGTGATATGACATTCAGCATTGTAGTCTTCTTCTTCTTCTTCTTATTTTCTGAAGACTGTTTTGGAGTCTTCTTTTTTTGTGAATGTCAAACAGTCTTCAGAAATCTGCCTTCATTGTTGAAGACTGCCTTCAAAAACAGAAAATAAGAAAGGTCTATCGATTTTTTTCACTAACCAGTTTTCCTATATAGATGGGCCCAATCACAGAAAACTGCCTTCATTGTTGAAGACTGTTCTTTTCACTAACCAGAAGCGTGGAAAAGCTTCGACAGACCTAAACCAACAAGTCCTGCCACATAGTGGCAATATTCGTCATAATCATCAACTGTTTCCACCTACACTAAGGAATAAATCAGTGGAATTCTTCGTATTATATGTAACAGCATGACCTCCACTACAAAAAATTCTTCCTGAAGGCGCGAGACTACAAACTAGCCTTGAAATGCATTGTGGAAAAGAACACCGTTAGCATAGCTCTTAATCCTCTCGATAATAGTATTTGGTCAAAACCTGTTCCAATCCAACCGGATCAGTTACCACAAACAAGACACACATAAGAGCCAATAGTCAATTCGCAAGCCTGTGGATCTTGGAAGATGGGAGAACGGTCATTAAGGCCAAATACTGAACTTCTAGACTAATCCATTTCTTTTATAAGCTAGTGAATCCTTCAAGGACTTGTGCCAAAGAGCTAAGGTCAAATCCTTGTAAATAGGAGGAGGATGGGCTACCCATTGTACGTGTCAGGCATTCAACAAGTAAAATATTTACACAGGTACTATACAATATCAAATTTATCTTCTTCCATTGAAGGCAAGGATTCTCTTCATGTAAAGCTTAAAACTAGCGACGTATTGACCTAGTCCAAGCACAACCAAATACTATTATCTTTGTAAGAGTTCCTCCAGCCGGGGTACTTAATAAGAGGTAAGTTCTTGGAAAATATCAGAAGTGTTACATAGCACAGATCACAAACCTCTTTGCAAATAAATTTTGCCATTCCTGCTCCCATTCTTTTAGTAACATCCTCAATTGTATCTTGGTAACTGCAAGTAAGTCGAAAGCCACAGTTCATAAAGGAAAAGCAGTCAACATATCAATCAGCAGAAATAGTTCGCCAAGATTGTATTAATTGCAGGTAAATTTCAGTTGATTTTTCATTCTCAATCGAAGCAAAAAACTGGTTAGTAAAAAAAATCGATAGACAATGATGATATCAAGAATCAGGTGCATGATCATTAGGTTGTTGGTAAAGGAAACTCATAAGGTTTAGTTGAGCGGCTTAAGAAGAGCAGGTAGAAGAAGAGGATTTTTATTAGAACTTTGCATCAAAAAATTAGAGGGAAAAGTCGTAAGTTATTAACCTTTTCCCCAGCTCCAGGAAAGCCGTTGAAACATGATGAAATTGGTCCATTAGAACCTTGTACTCCTTTGTACCACCTTAATACAACAATGGAAACTTCAGTTCAGAAAACTCACTAAAATTCTGGCGACTGAATAGTTCTCAGCCCAGCTCCAGCTTCTTCTCACTGGATAAGCACCATTGACAGATTGTAAATTAAAGCAGCAAAAGCTTATAACTAAAGTGAAAATAATCACAACGTAACACGAGTTACATCTTAATACAGCTTTCCTAACCAAGTTCTGCATCCCCCAAAAGTTGCTAGTCAAAAGAAATCAGTGGCATGATGGAATCTTAAAACCCTAGAAACACCTTATTTCCCAACTTGACTTCAGAAATAATTTGCAATCTTTTATCCTATGCCAGGTCATACAATTTCCCCATATGCCGGAAATATTACAAGAATTTTTCACAGCAAGAAAGCTTTCATTGTACTTTGGTATTTGTTCTTAAAGAAGTTAGTGAAAGAATGCACAAAATAAGAAAAGTAGATGAGAATATTTATAGAGGTTCTCACGTAGAATCACAATGTAGAGGAAAAACATTTTTGACATATCCTGTTCTGCGAAAAGCGGTGTTACGAAAAATAATTTCAAAGTCACAAGGATGTATGCAAGATATTGTTAAAGACAAAATCTCCATCTAGCTTTCAAGACCATTCTTAGCGCAAAATGGGGAGGACACCAACTATCTACACGTGTAATATACAAGGAAACCATTACGAGAGATCACTCAAACAAATTATTTTGCAGAATACATCTAACTTATGTTTCATGAATTCTATATAAAGGTCAGGAAAGGGCAATAATACAGAACAAAGCAACTATAGATGTGGAAAACCAGTCTTAGATCACCAAAAGCTTTAACCAGCAAGAAGGAAGCATATTTAACTCACATGAAAAACACCACTCCTTATCATACAAGTGCTGATGAAAAGCTTTTAGGATGGGCACTTTGACATCAGCAGGTATGCTTGTGTCATCCTCTGTAAAGGGAAAGTTAGAAGAAATAAGATTCCCCAAAAAAAAATGCATATTAACATCATTAGGGAGCTGGAAACAATTATTCAAAGTGATATTGACAAGAGTTAGGCAGAGGAATTAAGGACTTATCCTGAAACTAATTCTTTTAGGGATTATTCAACTGGTCAGAAATATGAGTCACCGTTTATCATCTGAGAATCAGCAAGTGCCTTAACAACCAGAGCATTAGCATTCTCCACTTCCAGTCATGATGGTTGGTGGCGACAAGTAAATGGAATTCTAGATGTGAAGAGCTTGCCCTGACCTACACGATTATGTTTCCATGAATGTTATGAATGCAAAAAGGAAACTCCAATGGCTTTGTGTTATGGGTAGACTTTGGCAGACAAAGTATAGCTGGCTCAGATTAGCCAACCGAAAGTGCTAAAGATAAGAGTTTCAAACTTCTCATAGTTGAAAGAAACTTAGAAAATATCTAGATTTGAAGAGGCACAGGCTTTCGCCTTCAAAAACACACAGACAAGTAAATGTAGACTCAAAACCTCTCCTTCCTTATCCTTACATGTAGAAGTTGAAGGGAAAAGGAAAAGCTGCCAACTGGACAGACACATTTGAAATCAATTTGGTATATGTGACCATCAAGGTTAACAACCATCACCTAAATCGGATGACAGTAGTTTAGGACAGATGCACTATATTTGATAAACAGCATTTGATAAACAGCGTACTGCCTTGCAAATGCAAGACAGAGAACTAATACAGAGTTAGGGACAAACCAATTGTATCGAGTGCTCCAGGACCAAATAGAATACGCACACCTGCAAAAGTGAAACTATGATAGTTGAAGAGATAAGAGAACACATTGCAAGAAACTAATCTCACAATTCCATTGGCATTTGCAAGGGCTATGAGGGGGCGTTTGCCGCTAATCTTTACAGTACATCAGATTTTTGCATTTTGATTGGCAGACAACAGAAGCCGGTAGGGGAAAGTATTAAATAAAAACAAGAAGCAACCGCCTAAATCTACGGATGAGGACAGCATTGGTATCAGTAGTAACGTCGCACAATTCCATT
This sequence comes from Eucalyptus leucophloia subsp. euroa, assembly GCA_017140325.1. Taxonomy (NCBI): domain Eukaryota; kingdom Viridiplantae; phylum Streptophyta; class Magnoliopsida; order Myrtales; family Myrtaceae; genus Eucalyptus; species Eucalyptus leucophloia. Next base: position 30,577,569 of record CM029474.1, on the reverse strand, counting down.
CAAGATCATACTTAGATGCGGTTCATGTCAGGAGAGCCTGCAGCAGTTTCTTTGACTTTTTAATTTCAACAGCTGATGTTCTAATTCTAGGAAGGGAAAGAAATCACTCCCTGAAGCTTGTTCACCAATAAACGTGACATCTTTACGATATAACCAATCCTTTGTTATATATGAGAGAAAAAAGCTACTTGAGCCACAGCGTACAGAGGAATGAACCCGAATTCTTTTTGGCAGGATAAATTGACCCTTGGCTTTATCTAAGCTGGTGTGCCTTCTGTCTTCCGCAGGTAGTCCAGAATTGGCCATTTTTCCTGATTCTTTCGTATTTCTCCACCCTTCACGATATGACAAATTTGGATAAAAGAAAGGTATTGATGCTGTAGCTTTTATACACGGCCCTTTTTGGTGTTAAAACTTTTCGAAAGATCGTTTTAGTGTCACAATTTTTGAAAAGTTATCACTTAACTTTACAATTCTAAAAAGTTCTAACGTGAACTGATGTTCATAATGTGGTGGCATTAAATTGGTTTATTTTTTTCTCTAAAATTTTTAAAATTAGAAATTTGACAACTGAACAACGTGAGCCAAAAGCCAAAATCACCGGACACATATTCTACCTTTGCCATTATTTTTCTTTGTTTTGTTAAACCTTAAAAAAATCATCCAGACCTATTTGTTTTCCAAAAAATGGGAAGTAAGTTAATTTTTAATTATGCGAAATGAACTGAGGTAGAATCTAGGTAGGATACCATATTATAATGGGGAGAATTACCAAAATAGTTTTAAATATGTTGTAATTGTACCAATTCAATCTTAAACATTTAGCATTCATGTTAAGTCAATTCATCCGACCAATTTCGGCTGGTCAAAATCAGTCGGCCAAAATTGATCGAATGGATTGATTGACCCAGTTGTAATATATTTTGGACTATTTTGGTAGTTTTCTCTATTATAATGTGCAGCCCAAAAGTTTGAGTTTAAAGGTGAAGGGGATATGTGTATAACAATTATATATAACCTAAACAAACAATGTAAAATATTTAACACATGACAAGATATTACAGGAGAAAACTAAATCCACTAATCCGCAATCCTATTTATATATCATGCATAACTCCCCCACGAATTAGCCCTACTTTATTTACATCACGGTCGTCCAAATTTCTTGAGAAAAGAAAAAACAAAAGACAGACAAAAAGAAACAATCACAAAAACAGACCAAAACATGAGAGCGATGATGTAATATTTGGCTGGTGGGGCCCAAAAGAAAAAAAAGAAAGATAAGTTGAAAGGTCAGAAAAGTAAAAAGGAGGGGAGGGGAGGGGAGGGCTCGGCTAAAAAGGGCAGCAGAGAGCACCCTCGACCAAAAGAGAGAGAAAAAGAAAAGGGAAGAAGTAGAAGGGGGAAAAGAGGAAAGGGGTTTTGGCACGTGCATGCCACGGATGCCTCGCCAAGCCGACTCAACTTCATAACCCAGCACTCAGTAAGAGATTAGGCTCATTATTCGTCCAATCAAAGTAATTTTTGGGTTTAGGGCTCCAATTCGGAATTTTTGAAAATTAGAGTAGCAAAGTCCGATTTTGGAGTCGTTGAGCCGTGTATTTTTGTAGAAATGATAGTTTAGGGTGCTGTGGAACCGTGGGATTTTGTGGATTGTGATTTGAACTTATGGTTTGCTCAAAACAAAATTTTGAAGTTTCCTGCGCACAGTAAACAATGTGCGTCCAGCAGCTTCGGGCTCTTATTTTGTTAGTTTTCGGTTTGATTTTAGGACAATCAAGTTGGGATTATTGTAGTATGTTAGAAGGGCTCTATATTGACTATAAGCATGTTTGTAATGGGGTTTGATAGAAAAAGTTATGTAACTAAGTTTTACTCTCAAGTCTCGTGTTACAAATGGCTTGAATAATTATTTCGGGTATGCGATTTATTAACGCATAGGAATCGTTTTGTTAACATTTAGGTATAATATAGCTGTTTCATGGTTGATGTGGCGTGCTACCTAAGCTTAATGTTGATTTTCGCTTATTTGATAGGATCGCAAGATCAAAAGATCAAATAACACACGTTATTTGATTTTGGGGCATCCCCAGGTGAGTAGTACTAATGTCTTCTTTGGTTTTGCGAAACTCATTTACTAAGGTAAGATTAATTGACATATACTTGCAAGGAAGTGATGACCTATTTATTATACATTGATGGATATAGTGCTCGGAAATTTTGAGTTATTGTGGGATGATTCGACAAACCTCTCTTGAAGGGTTATGTATGCTATTTTGGTACAATTGATTTATGTAGTTATGTGATGACTATTGAAACATGATATGTGATGTGCTGAGAAAATCAAATGTGTTGTGAATAGGTAAAGGACTAAATGCTACACGACAACGCAATCTCGTGTGAGTCAGCTCTAAGGCCTTGTAGTCAAGGGCTAAGTGTTACATGGCAACTTGAGTCACATGGGAATCATCTCTAGGCCTTATAATACTGACATGCATAGTAAAGACTAAGTGCTATATGATAATGTAATTTCGTGGGAGCCACCTCTAAAGCCTTCTACTATTGCTATATGTAATCAAGAGCTAAGTGCTACACGATAACGCAATTTCGTGGGAGTCACCTCTAGGGCCTTAAGTTTGGATATTGAGCATGGAATGAATCATTGATATGAGATAGAATGAGTCCATGCTGGTTTTGTTATTATGGATGAATGGAAAATTTGGCTATTTGATATAGCTAGGTTGAGTTAACATTTAACACATTTTGTTCATGCAAGTTATGATATTTTGTTAGGCAATAATGAGTTATGTCTTGAGTTTTAAATGTGTAATGCGGAAGTTTGATATGTATTAATGGTATATACTACTCACTGAGCTATGGTTGTCAATTCCATTCATCTTCCATGTTTTTAGGTCCCAGGTTAGCAACTAGTAGGACGAGAGCGCTTTTGGAAAACTTTTGGGAGTTCTATTTTGGGTATGGTTTAAGAAAGTGGTGTATATAATCTTTGCTAGTGGTTGGACTGGTTGAGTTCTAAATGTATATTTTTTTTTTTTTTTTTTTGGTGAATTATAGAAACTCTAATGTTACAACAAATTTGTTAGTTATCTAGTATGTATATATATAGCTTGAGATATATATAATTCATGGAAGGTTGGCCATGTCATCCCCATTCCTTATAGTTTTGGGATGTGACAGTTGAAATCCAAAACCGCGCTCACCACATCGCGAAGCTCGGTGCCGAGCCGTTGGATGAGGAGAGCGAAGCTCCTGGAGACCTTGGGAAGCAAGGAGTAGCAGAATCTCCGCTGAGGCTGCTGAGGTATCTGCATCTCGGCCTTTCTCGCCGCCATCTTCAGTTTCAGCAGCGGGTAGAAATCCTCCGGATGCTCCAGAATCTCTCCCAAACTCCGAAGAGGGATGTTCTTCCCGGCATTCCTCGCCACCATTTTCAGCTTCGGCATCGGATGCTTCAGAGTTGCTTCCAAACCCCGCCGAGGGATCCACTTCTCGGCACTCCTCGTTGCCATCTTCAGCTTTAGCAGCGGGTGAAAATCCTCCGGATGCTTCAGAACGGCTCCCAAACTCCCCATCTCTCTCTCTCTCTCTCTCTCTCTCTCTCTCTCTCTCTCTCTCTCTCTATGAACTTGAGATTTGAGAAAACAGAGATTGAAATCTGGTAAAGAAAACTGGGAAGGTTTTTTAAGGTGATCGGAGCTGAGTGTTTAAAAGCAAGCTTCTCGGGATTGGAATAAAAAATGTTACCTTGTCCAATACATTTGCTTTCATGTCTTCAAAGAGCCGCACATTTGTTTCGTTGTTTATAGCTTCAATTTTTAAGTAACAAAACAGTCATTGATCAACTGATCCTCCGTTTCATTTTAAGCGGTTGATACAGAGATTAACCCGAAGCCTAAGTTAGAGATCTAGAAACCTGAGGCATGGTGCTATAGGTCGTCAAAATCGAAGTTGTGTGTGGTCACCCTCTGTGTCTGTGCCATTGGCCTTCCACAGTTCCACCTCCGAAGACCTCTAACCTCATTGAATCCAGCCTAGTCAAGGACACTCTAACCTCGTCGAGTGCACTTCATCAAAAATTAAGTTGTGACTCGTGACATTCAATTTCGAAGCTTGGAAAATGCAAGAGGCATTGCCGCCAAACCTCTTCTAGCGGGCGAGCTGTGATATGGACCCTTTTTTAGCGATGCTGACTTTGGACTGTGAAGAAGAACATTGTGGCGACGACTAGCAAGCTGGCCACGATGGTAGCCAAGGCCTTGACAACCTTGCGCTAGGATAATGAGTAAGCCTGAGATCAACCGCTTAGAACGAACTCGGCGCCATCGGTTAAAGAGGTTCAACCTTGAAGCCAAAAGCGGCAAGGGGTGGTGCTCGTGGGAGGTGTCGGATAGAGAGACGCCTATGGGGTCTGCGCAGGATGAGCACAGATAGAGAAGGGGAAAGGTGGGACGCTATATTTGGGCGGTTCTATCTTTTTATTTTATGGGAGTGGATGGAACCCACGCGGACGTCCATTTAGTGTGGCCCTTTTCCTGTTTCTTCTTAATAAAGTGAGATAGTCTCTGTTATCTTTTATGAGAAGACAACTCCACTTCAGATAAGTAAACACTCGAGACTCATCAAATATCTTTTCAAATCGTCGACCATATAAGATTGAAGCCAAAACTTAAATTAATGACACATGTAAGTAAACGTGTCGCATGTCTACTCTCACGCAAGTCTGTTTCGGAACCTTTATTTTAAGGCTAAAAATCCATTTCCTAACTATCAAGCCAATTTTAGGATTTTTCATTTGACGTCATTTCTAAACGCACATCACACAAAAGATCTTCAACAAAAGTACACTGCGATGATTTGTCGTGTGTAATATCATAGTGAGAATGCTATACGACGAAGGAAAAGAAAAACTAGAATGATGTAAACTAGAATCTACCCAAACACTTTTGCTGCGCTGCTAGACATTTGAGTAAAGACTATATGCGACTTGTTCCTTTTTCTTCCCTTTCCTCCTTACTCAGGACATAGGCCGTGCCGTACGGTCAACTCTATCATTTTTCACTAAACGACCCCTGAATCGTTGGAGGAAGAAACGGCCCATGCTTGTTTATTCACAAAGTAATAAATGGCATATGTAAAGAAATTGAATAATCGAAGGTCAGCAAAGGACGGGCGGCACGTGCTTTCGAGAGGTTGGAAGCTTGTTTATTCACGAAGTAATAAATGACATCTGTAAAGAAATTGAATAATCGAAGGTCAGCAAAGGACGGTCGGCACGTGCTTTCGAGAGGTTGGAAATTAATTGTGATTGCTCCGATTAGAGAGTTTTTATATTGGCATTTAAAGAGGAGCATCCACTAGCAGCCAGAGGCGGACCGACAAGTCCATTTTAACCACTGCCTCAGCTGATGGTTCACTAAATCGAGACTAAGGTTAAGTAGGGATTCTAAAACGACACCTGGAATAGAAATAGCTTATTAACAATTTTTTTTATAAAAAAAAAAAAAGAAGAAGAAAAAAAAACCCTCATAACTACATTAGTTTCTAAACTTTCTATTGGACTGATATTAAAAAATGCATGCAAATCACCCATTATGCAAGTGTCAAGGACCGCTGTCCCCTGTTATCACGTGGACTAAAAAGTGGGGCTTTGTGGTATCGAAGTGAAGAGTGAGAGATGTCAAAGGGATGATATAACTAGTTCATGGAAGTGGTGTGGTATTTGTCTTAGGAATCCAATGATGGGATGATAATCATCTTGGAGGATCTCTAAATGTAAGGTTAGCTTCTCATACACAGATTGATTAATAGATAATGTTCTTGTAATGATGGCCATAAAAAGGCCAAAATTGATTATTGTACTAGAGTGATATATATGTCTTGCTTGCGCGACTAGATGTTTGAGTTGAATTGGGCATGCTTCAATTTGGTATGAAGATGTGATTCGTCATACCACATTCAGGAACATTTTTTAAGGGAGGGTTGGTTTGGTGTTCTTAGTTCATTACACACTGCAATGGCCCATCCTTGGCTAAGAAACTTTCGGCCAATGACAAATGGCATCAAAATAGGTTTCTCAAATTGTACGGACAAATGCTAAGAAGATATTCATTCTTGTGTTTTCAATAAGAAGAGAAGCCTTCATTTGGTTTGCTTAGATGAGGAGAAACCTAGTAAGTGAAGAAAGGTGCTGTCAAGATGTGACATCCTTGATTCAACCCCAATTTTCGGAACGGGATTAAAATAGTGGCAAATCCTCAGAGCGGGATTGCAATGGGGATCAATAAGCCACGAAAATGCCAAAAAGGCCACTTTGGGGCAAAAACTCGATTTTTCATCAGCGGGATGTAAAGATTTGGAAACATGGAAATGGGCCACGAATGAGGACTCAAGTGGGCCCAATGGCTTGGACCCACGAAGGATAGCCCAATGGGCCCAAGCACAAGGTGGGCAACCCAATGGGCCTTACACCCAAGATGGGAGGCCCAAAGGAGCTCATGGGCCACCCAAGTCCTTTTTTGGTCTTTTCAAGTTCCTCATTAATGCCCATTTGCATGAATAGTACCCACGACTTGTGAAATTACCATTTTACCATTCTACCTAATAAAACAAGAAATGGGCACCCAATAAGGAGAAGAGAGAGAAGATGATGGCATGCCTAACCTACCCTACCTAGCTAAGCCTACCTATCTTATTTTCTAGCCTAGACATGATGAGTTCATTAATGCGCATTAAATGGCATTAATGTAACTTGCGAAGGAAGTAAAGCAATAAGCAATCTTGGCCCTCCATTCTTCTCTTGGGGAGCAAGGATATATCTTGGCCATCCAATGACCTTGACTTGTGTAGCAATATTTGTCCCTCTCCCCTAGCTCATTCAACCACCCCTTTTCTCTCTCATTCTTTCATTTCTCTCACTTTCTCTCTCTCTCCAACCCTTTGGACGAATTTTCACTCACTCTTTCTCCCTCCATTTCCTTGCACCAGCTGAACCCTCTCATCCGCCCCATCCCTCATCTCACACCCATATCCCTCTCTTTTCCCTCTTGGTTGGAGCCATCATGAACCACCGGAAATCGCACGCCCTCACCATCACCGTAGCTGAATCATTGTCCTTACCACCTCATGCTACTGTCTCTTGGCTGTTTTGGCTTTGTCTTGGGCTGCTAAGCACCAACCAGCCACCGCTAAGCCTTGCCAAGCCTCATTGTGAGCCGTGCTGCCAACCCCATCCTTGCTATGATCACTTTGGAAGGTGACTAGCCATAGTCAAGCACAATGACAACCATCCAACCCTTGTCACACCTTTGCCGTCACTTGCCAAGCTTGGAATCGGGAGTGAGTGGCTTTTTAGCCCTTGAATAGAATTGTTATTGCATTTTGGAGTTAATTTAGGGCTAGATTAAGGTTAAATGATGTTTTGTTGATGTGATAAGTGGGTTTTGCATGATAAGTGATCATAGGGTTCAGATAGTTTATCATGCTTTGCCGATAGGTTATTGGGATAGGTTATCATGCTTTGCCGATAGGTTGTGGTGATAGGTTATCATGGGTTTCCGATAGGTTATTGAGATAGGATATCATAGGCTGCGATAGGTTATCGTGATAAGCCTTAATTCATTTGGAAGATGTAGAAAATCTGACAGGTGCTACATTTGCAACAAGAATGCCATTTTACTAGGAATTATCCAAAGGTAGAATTACCATTAATTCAAAAGATAGAGAAGCAAATTGGAGTATCGCTTCAGGATGATGATGTTGAATCAATCTTCTCCTTTGGAGATGAACCAACCAAACATACTGTATGTGCCATCCAGATATGGTCACAAACTAGTGACACTAAAAACTCGTTAGAATAACCTGAAGAAGAGGTATTCTTCTTCTCTAAAACCCCTCACAATTCAAGATTTTTATGCATACACTCCTATATCCTTCCATATTTCCCATAAACTTATAGCCATCTAAGTATGATAAACCTATTTCCCTCATTGCCCTCGTTAACACTAGAGCCATTGCCCTAAAACATTATTGGATGTCATACACCCAGTATTTTAACTTTGCTTCTAGATATACATTTGCTACAAGAGTTTGAAGCAAACCAATCTCTATACAATTCTTTCCCCAGTGTTCAGTCACCACCAAAATCTTTGGTTTGAGTTCACTAGATAAAGATATCACTATTAATTAAGATATCGTGACACAAATTTATAAACTTAGAATTGTACCTAATGGACTATGGTTCAAAGGGCAGTTCCAAGAATTTATAGATATCCAAAGATTTTTCATCCTTCAAATGAACATTTTGGATCCAATTCTACAAACCATTCTTGGGATATGTGCAAACTCTCATTTAGACTTTATCCAAAAATGCTCCAACCCTTTGTGGAAAAATCCTTATTTTTTCATCAATCTTCCTTTCAAGAAAAATGACGATGTTAATCCCACCAAAGCCAGTCACTCTGAAATGAATTCAAAACATTTGCTTTTGGCACGAAATGAATGCTCGAATTTGCTTCATGAAAGATTGATTCAACCTTCAAATTCTCAATGGGCTTGTGAAGCATTCTATGTTAACAAGTGAGCGGAGCAAAATAGAGAAAAAACGAGACTGGTTATCAATTATCAGCCTCTTAATCAATTTTTATAAGATGATAAGTTTCCTCTGCCTTATCAAAATTATTTAATCTCTAGTCTGACCATGGCCAAAGTATATTCCAAGTTTGATCTTAAGGCTGGATTTTGGAAGTTGAGAATTCACCCTCAAAATAGTTGCAAAACTGGATTTTGTGTTCCAAATCAACATTTCGAGTGGACAATGCTCCCTTGTGACCTTAAAACAGCTTCTTCATTGTTTCAAAATATGTACAGAATTTGTCAACCCATTCTGGCCAATGCTCAAATTTACATTGACGATATCCTCATTTATAGTCCAAATGAGGATTCTCATTGTAAATTATTAGCCCAATTTGTAGACCTAGTGCGAAAGCATGGCATTATATTATCTCTGAAGAAAATGATCATTGCCTAGAAAGAAATTGAATTTCTTGGGATACATCTCAAAGATGGAACTTATTATCCTGATCTTCATATCCCTAAGGAATTATAGAGATTTCTAGATGAAAATCTTTCCCACAAGTAGGTCCAACAATTTCTTAGGATATTTACTTATCTCAAGGATTTTGTCTCAAAAATCACAAAGTTTGTAAGTCCACTGCAACAAATGCTCAAGAAAGATACTCCACTGCGGGGACCATAGCAAACTAAATCTGTACGCAGGCTTAAAGAAATTTTATAGTATTTTCCTCCATTCCTTTATACAGGAAAAAGGATTTTATAGATAGATGCCAATGATGAATACTATGGTGCTATTCGTCTCGAAGAAATTAATGGAAAGTGACAAGTTTGTGGTCACAAAAGTGGAAGATTTATACCAACGAAAATACATTATCACTCTATGTTCAAAGAAATATTGACGGTAAAATATGGCATCAAAAAGTTTGAATTTCATCTTATAAGACATCATTTCCTTGTAGAGATGGATATATCCTCATTCTCTTAAATGTTGAAGTTCAAGTAGAAACAAATTCCACATTCACAACTTCTTAGATGGGAGAATGGTTTTCAAAGTGTTCCTTTAAGATCAAACATACCGCAGGAAAAAAGAATATACTTGCTAATTTTTTGACCAGACCAAAAGAATTTGTAGCTATCATATCCATAAATATGTATGTGGGAAGGAATTCATGAGGTGGTTTCAAGGCTCAAGAAATAAATTCCATGTGGCCTTCATATTCATACACACCAGAAATCTTTAGGCTGATCTAAGATAATGCTATTGTTGAAAATCTTGTAAGACTTATGTGGCAGTATCATTTTCATATTTTTAGTGAATAGGGTATTCTTCTCCTCCGATTAGACGGATTGTGACATCCTAATTTTCGACCTTGTACTGATTATATGAAATGGGCTTTTTATTGGCACACCTATAATTTTTTCTCTAAATTGGTTACTCACAAGATAACTAATCTATCAAGTGAAGCCGTTACGGGATATAAATGCCACCAACTTGAGAATTCGATCAGAAATCGACTACTCGACCGTGCTAATCTACAAGAGTCAATACGGCCCCATTAAAAATCGATTAGAGACTGGAGATAGGTTGATTCAACAAAGGCATGTAATTAAATTATGGGTGATTCTACCTAATTGCAAAATTCGTCTCAAACGGCACTAAATCAATTTTTTTGTCTATTCAATACCCGGTGCCCGTAATTGAAACCTCGAGATTTTTGTAACAACCGAGAGTCGCCTATATGTCAAAAATGCACAATATGAATCGAAAATAATTGACCACGGGTCAAACACGCAAAAAATTCCTAAAAGCTACCCCATAAGTTAGGTCACACTAAAATCGTGTCCGATCAAAATTAACTACGAAATTAAACCCGGTTTCAAGAATCAAAAGTTCTAGTGTGTCACGATTTATTTTTAGGACGTTGACTCATCCTTTGAAGAATTTTCGGCGAGCCTAGATTTTTGGCGAAAAATCAAAATTGGACGAATTAAAACCGGGAAATTCGGAGGGTCATTTTGGTGTGGATTTTTGGTCTTCAAAAAGGAGTAGTTGGTGATGAAAATGGTGGAAATTCGTTTGAGCTTCCTCCTCAGCATTTTGGCCATCAATTGGAGGTTGATTAGTGTGAAATTGAGTTGAGTTGGTGAGAGAATGCTTGAAATTCGTAGGCTAGGGGGCTGCAATATTTGGCCATCAACTTGGCTTGCTTAGGAAGATTAGAAGGGGAGATGATTGCTGGATAAGGGCTGTGGACTTGTGGGGCTTCACTCAAGTGCTTGGTCATCGTCATGCCGTTGTCACCATAAACTGGTTTATTTGCTAATCCGGTGAGTTTATCTCATAATCCCTAATTAGGGTGCTAATTACTCTTAAGGGTGGATTAGTGGCTAATTAGTGAGTTAGTTAGGCTAATTAGGATTAGTAAGGGATAATTATCTTAATTAAATTGGTTATGATTATTTAATTAGGCAATTAGGTGGTTAGATAGTTAGTTCATTTAGTTAGCTTAGTATGTTAGATTAATTTAGTTAAGTCCAATTAGGTGGTTAGATTAGCTTAGGTAGATTAATAAGTGATTTAATTTAATTATTTTGCAATTTATTTATTTAAATGCAATTTATTTAATTATTTATTAATTAGCGAAAATTATACCGAGATAGCCGGTTGTTAGAATTTCGTACCGATCGTCGTGATATAGTTGGTTTGTGCAATTAAGTGCTAATTTATGCAATTGAATACTGATTGATAATGTTAGATTTATTATCTCAAAAATATGGAATTTTGGTATTTAATTAGAAAAATATCGAGTGTCGATTTTTGATGCCAAAAATGTTTTAAGAACTATATAAAATCATGGACTTTTAAAATGAGAGAATAACACGCTTTATGGATTGATTTGACTATTTGTCCACGCACACTTATTTTACCGGGTGTTTTTAATAAGAAGAAAATAGGCCAAGTACATTATTTTAAATTGAGACATTTGAATGCAAAGCACGATGTCCTTGGCTAGACCTAGATGTGCGTGTGATCGTTATGAGAACTCGTCACAAGCGTTTACGCCAAACGATGCTCCTTCGAGAATGCCCCATGTCAACGGATGCTAACCGCAATGGAGACCTAATTGATGCTCCTTCGAGAATGCCATCTAGATGTAGATGTTGCCATGCTCGATGAGGCAAGACAACACCTAGCTATGTTGGATAACCGCTGACTGTTGAGTCGGTCATGGCTGTTGGGTCATAACTAATTGGAACACGCTTGGATGATTGATATAATCGCGCCTAATTATGGGACAAAACTATGTAGCACAAAATGGGACATGTCATAACAATTTGACCTTATAATCGGGGACCCTTGTGATTAATTGAAATATGAATTGAAGTGTTCCAATTACTAAGCACATTACTATATGCATATGTTGTATGAGTAGAGGTGTCAAAATGGGTCTACCCATTTTGACACCTCTACTCATAAATGGCTCATATATGAGTCACTTGTTTTTTGACAAAATGCAGTTAAATGGGTTTAACAATTAAAGCCTTTGATATGTGGGTCTTAAGTGGGTCTTAAATAGGTTGAATTTAGAACCCATTTTCGCCCAAAACCTCACAATCTCTCTCTTCTCTCTTTAACTTTACAAAAATATTTTTTTTTATAAAAACTGAAATTATAATTATTTTTATTTTTCTTTTCTTTTCTTTTTTCTTTTTTCTTTCTTTTTTTCTTTCTTTCTTTTTTTTCTTTCTTCTTCCTCCTGTGGTCGGCATGGCGATGGTTGGTGACCAGCCAAGCGAGCCTCGAGCTCGCCGGATCTAGTGAGGCGGAGGTCTCGCCAATGCCCGGCAAGACTCAAACTCACCGGCGTCAGGCGAGGCTCAAGCCTCACCAAATTCGACCAGAGCTTGCTGGCATCGGGCGAGCTCGAGGCTTGCTTGTGGCTGGCCAAAGAATAAAGAATAAAGAAAATTTAAAATTATATTTTAAAAATAAAAATAATTAAAAATTTAATTTCAAAAAAAATAAAATTCAATTTTTTTAAATAATTATTTTAAAAATTATAAAAACTGTCCATTAAATTTGTGTTGTATAAAACTATTTTAGCAATACCATATATATATATAAGAAATAAGCTTGGAAGTATTTTAGTAATATAATTTTTTTTAAAAAAAACATAGAAATAAGTTTTTCTAAATTTGGTTAAATATGAAAATATTTTATTAATATGGGTTAGGTCAAGTATGGGTTGGGTATGAGTCGGGTTGGGTATGGGTCGAAAAATTTACATTCAGCATAAATGGGTTAATGGGTCAATTTTGGTCAGACCATTAATGACCCAACCTAAACCCGACTCTACCCGCCCATTTAACAGCTCTATGTATGAGCTATACTAATGTGCAGGGAGGTGCTAAGGTGAGGTGAGTCTTATTTGTTGTGTGTTAGGCTGCCTCTAGGTGAATTATCTTCATAATTAGGGTTTAGAATGTAGACTCGCTTAGACATTATTTTACGCCATCGTGGTTTACAATTTACAGGTCCTTAAATGGAGGTGCACACAATTTGTTTTGGGTGGCCGCGAGAGGCCAAGACTGAGCATACCATCTTCCCTGTCCTCGGGAATCCTTGGACCCGCGAGCTTGTCGTGACCATAATCTGGATCAATGAGGGCCAACCTTAGTTAGTACCTCATCGATTCAAAACGTGGTTTCATCACGGGCTTGACGGGGTTCGAGAGGGTCCCTTGGGTGGTTTCAACAGACTTGCCGTCGAGAGTGAGGGTGAGGTGGTACTCAACCCTATCATGGATGCTAATGTTTTGGCTAATATTGCGGCAAACCAGTTGCTCGAGGATGAGCAGGAGCCCGAAGTAGAGAAGGTAGCTAACCCACTAGACATCGACATTCTTGACGTTGTCGTAGTGGACCCGAAGCCCAAGTAGGAGGGTCCAAGGTAGGGTTAGCTTAGTACCCATTTTTGAGTTATATCCTTGTGTATATAAACTCAGTTTGTTTTTTTTTTTTTTTTTGGTAAAGTAAAATATGTTTTTTGGTAAACTCAGTTTGTTTATAAAATATGTTTTGTATAAATTAATTGTCCTGCTTTTTTATCCCATGTTTGTTGTTTGGAGATTGTTATTTCGCTTCCGCATGTGCATAAATCATTTGGGTCGACGACACGTCCTAGGAACGTCGCAATTTAGTCAACCGCCAAGGGATGTGTACATGCCCGGGATTCGGGGCATGACACGGATTGCATCCAAAATATCTGTTTATCCATCCTCTCACTTTCTTCCCAAAAGAGGAATTTCCAAAAAAACTCAAATGGTTTTATTGGTATTATTTAATCTTTATATTATTGCCAGTGTGTTCTCAACAGTCAAGATGCCTCTTATCATCAATTTAATTATCCAAGGAGAAGCTGAATATAAACATTTTGGGGAATTGCTTAGTTGGTTTAAACCATTGGATGCATGAAAAAGAAATATTTTCCAGGCCCAACTCAGCGCGTGCAGTCTAGACCTAGAACTTTATACAATCGTTTTATTTTTTAGGCCATAGGTATTTGTCCGACCCAATGAAGATATGTGTAAAACTCCAGCAGATGTTGGAGTATCTACATATAAGCCCCAACCAATTCCAAATGAGATTTTCACAACACTTCATTGTAGAATCTCAATTTATCATCGACAATATCTGAAATTACAAAGGATATTATGCCAGTGCAATCAAGTTATTCTGCCAAAAGTATGGCCAACAAAAGATGATCCTATTTATTGGGATCACGATGATGACTATTGCAAAACCAATCCATCGATCAATGCATGCCTAAGAAAATAATACGGATTAGACATACTGGACACTTGTGAGTTATCAACAAGTTCACAGGATCTAGCTTCATCATAATCACAAGACCCATGGGGAAAATTATTGTCACAAGATCCTTTTGATCATTATGATTGCAACTTGCACTTAGTTGAGTCTTGACAAAGAAAGTCCATCACTCCAAGTTGGGTATCTACCTCAACTCAACATTCCAGCAAGTTCCATTGATGTTTCAACAAGCTTTCATCAGTCATCCAAACGACAAAGGCTATCTGAATTAAATACAAAATGTGCTCCACAAATTGAGGAAGTGGAGAAACTCCTCGAAACACTAAGACAACAATATAAAGATAATCCGGGAAAAAGTATTACTAATATCCCATCCAGCTCTAACTAGCCCCCCAAAGGCCACTAACACTCACCACCTCGAAACTCTCGAAGTAGAAAGACTCATTAGAGAGTACAGAGACAAAAAGATGGGGATGACTCTGATAGCTCAAACTGTGACGAACCAATTCATAAGTACAATCTCTAAAGCATTCTGAAGTAACATGAAAGATCCTCAAAAAGAAGAAGACTAAAGCACCAAAGGAAAAACAAGTCTAAAGCAAACATGAGAAGATGAAGAAAATTTGGCCTAGAAACACTATTCGACACTATTTGGCACTATTAAGCACTATTTGACACTATTCAGTACTGTGAATGTACTATTTGGTATTATTTGACACTATTTGGAACTGTAGCATAAACAAAAAATATATTGTAAGAGTCTACTAGAAGCAAGATCTTTATCCGTTGGTGTAAGAGTCAAATAATTGGCCATTGTCGGCCGCTAAGCGTCTATAAAATTGTCTTCATTGTTTGCCTATATAAGGCAATGCTTGAAAATGTTAAGGAGAGAACGCACCCTCTCTAGAAATAATATTGTGTGGTTTGTTATGAATCCCTAAAACCTCTCTTCTCTCTTCCTTTGTGCTTGGTATGATTCTTTAAAACTAGCACCGTGCCACAAATGTGGAACCTGTGCATCATAATTCTGCTACTCTAAAATTTTCTATGATATGAGTCAAAGAATGAAACGGAATTTGGCAGTTCCTATTCTAAGGCCAAGGAAAGGCCATGCATGTGAGATAGCATACTTGCCACTGACTCTATTTTCATTTTCCTTGGTTTGCATCATAGGCAAATTTATTAGAATGGCAAAACATGAAAAGGTTAGGAATCAATTGACAAAATTAAAATGTTTAAGAATAAATTAGCAAAAATAAACTAAGTTTAGGACATTTTGGATAATTTTCCTTATTGATAGGATCTATGTCAATGTACTCTATTTTTTTAAAGAAAAATGAACTCATCATTTTCCATTTTGTAACTTGTTAAGTTATTTTTAAACAAAAAAGAAGATTGACTATAACTAATGGTTATAGGAAAAAGTATACCCTAAGCACCAAAACTTGGCATTGGTGAACATATAAAGGTCAAAACTTCTAAAAGGTATACTTAAGTGTCATTTTTTTAAAAAATTAGACAATTAAGTACCAATTTTGGCAAGGCTTACTGAAAATCCAACGTTACATTATTTTATTAAAAAAATTTGATTTACGTGGCTTGTTGGAAATCTGATGTGACTCACCAGAAACCCAACTTGGCTTGCTAGTGGCACTTCCTTTCTTCTTTGATTGTGGCACTTAAATATACATTTTGAAAGTTTTGACATTTATATGTCCACCCATAACAAGTTTTGGCACTTCCTTGTCAACACTCCAATGGTTGTACAATTCACAAAATCTTCCACTTATTTTTGGTGCATGACCTTCATTAGGATTTTGCGAGATACTTCTGCCCCAATTTTTCTCCTTCTCATAAATTAATAAAAAAAGCAAACCTTCCTGCGAAGATGCTCTCACCAAAATCATAGAAGGCATATCATTATGCACCAATTTTTAGTGGAGATGGTTGGAGCCTTCACGAATTTTCTAGCTTAGGAGAAGAAGATCCATTATTTAAATATCATAAAATGCATCTAGATTTGACTGGTTCATGGTTGATGTTGATGTAAAGAATATTGGCTAATCCTCTAGTTATAAACATGCAAGTTTTAATGAGCTGACCAACATCTTATATGTAAAAAGGTAATTTAGTAAATTTCTCTGTGAACATGCGACATGTTGTAATATATTAAGCCACTTACGCTTAGGCAAGTGACACGGCCCACGAACGGAGCATGAACCAAAGACCGATCGTGATAGGCTGTGTCACGCCCAAGGGCTAATCAAAGAACAGCCCAAAATCAATTAATGAGCGATATGGAACAAGGCCCACGAGCGACCCATGCACAATGATCAAGTAGTCCATGTGTAGCCCATGACCGTTTAGCTGCTCGTGTGTCAGGCAGACCTGCAGACCCTGATCTTACTTCTAACACATGCCCATGGTCTTCCCAAGGGCCTGCCGTGTACAACCATCGAGTAGCCTTCGAGTAGCCTACTAAGTAGCCTTGTAATGATGATACGGATTTGAAATGCACCGTTGGATCGTTGGGACAATCAACGGCTGAAATGCGACCCGCATTTGTATAAATAAGGATCATTCTCCCTCATTGTAACTAGTTCGTTCACAAGTGAATATACACTCTCTTTGCCCATCCGATTCTTGTGTTCGAGCGTGTGTGCGTAAGGCTGACTTGGGATCGATAATCCTAAGGCCACATGGTGTTTTGATTGATCGTAATCGACCGACCCATGACAAGTGGTATCAAAGCCTTCGTTCCAAGTGCAATGGCCGATCCTCATGCTGATGCTCCAGTCGCTCAAGGTGATGACTGTGAAGATCGTGGGCGTCCAGCCGAGAAGATCACCCGGTCGAAGAAGAACAATGCTACCTCGTGTTTGAGGGATCCAAAGGGAGACCTGGAGAACCAAGTGACGGGTTTAGAGGAGACCGTCACGGACGTCCAGGTGATGATGGATGACTTGCACCAGACCATCGAAGGAGCGGAAGTCGGTAGGGTTCTTGGCCAAAGTGCAAGAACTCTAGGTCAGCATGGGAGAGCTCCATGTCGAAGTGCTAGGATCCATCACGAACGAGCTGCAGCAGCGGGATGAGACTTGGGAGGACACGATCGTGGCCATGTGCGCACAGATGGCTGAGATGAAAAGCAAGCTCACCGAGCTTAAAGTTGCACGCTTGAACGGGGTGATCCCTGTGCAACCATGTGCCGATGCACCCAAGCCAAAAGAGTTTAGGGGCTCCCAAGTGGCAAAGGAAGTGGATAACTTCCTGTGGTACATGGAACGCTACTTCTAGACCATGGGAATGATCGATGACGTAATTCGGGTAAACATCGCAACCATGTACTTAGCTGATGATGCGTTGTTGTGGTGGTGTCGTAGGTCGGATGGTAGGAATGGCGACCGTATTACGACATGGGCTTGGCTCATCGAGGAATTTCAGCATACCTACTATCCCGCTTATGCGGAGGAGGAAGCTCGCAAGGAACTCAAACGCCTAGAGCAAAAGGGCGGAGTCTGCGAGTATGTGAAGCGATTCTCGGAGCTGCTGCTCCAAATCCCATCCATGACCGGGACGGAGGCATTCCACCAGTCCATCGTGGAATACAAGCCTTCGCCCTCAACCAACAAGCAAGACTCTTGACCGAGAGAATGGATCACTGGTGGGGGAGATCAGATTGGTACAACCATCCGAATATGGGCAGACCACCTACAGTCCCTCATAAGACTCAACTTGACTTGAGCGGCAGAGGATATCATCGCAAGGTACACACCTACAAGTGCTTCTTTTGCGACTAGCCACACATGGCCCAAGATTGTCAGAAAAGAGGAAAGTCGGCAGCCTTGTGCAAAGAGGATGCACCGTGAGAGGAGGTGCGGTTGGGATCGTTACAAATCCTTAGGTCAATCAAGGCTAAGAAGGCCAAGTAACCTGAACGAATGATGTTCGTGGATGTAAAGATCAGTGGTACCACGGTGAGTGCACTAGTGGATACCGGGGCATCCGATCTCTTCATCTCCAAAGAGGCTGTGAAGAAGCTAAATCTTCTGGTTGAGACAAGTGATGTCAGCTGGCTTAAAATGGTGAACTCCAAGTAAGTCCCAACCAGCGGCATAGTTAGGGATGTGGAGCTGCACCTTGGTCCATGGACCAGCAAAGAGAACATCGAGATAATCCCCCTTGATGACTGATTTCATACTCAGTTTAGGATTCCTTGATCGGATCAATTGCGGCGTTATGCCCTTCACAAATTGCATATGCATCCTAGACAAGCGATGCCAATGCATGATCCCGATCTACCACAAATCGAGACACGATAGGAAGATGCTATCGGCCATACAGCTACCTAAAGGGCTGAAGAAGGGCGAGGTGACCTTCTTGGCAGCATTGAAGGAGAAGGGTGTGGAAGAAGGTGAGGTACCGAAAAAGGTGTCCTGAGTCCTCAATGTCTTCCAAGATGTGATGCTGCCCGAGCTACCAAAAAAGTTGCCTCCCCGGAGAGAAGTTAGCCATCAGATTGAGCTTATGCCCGATGCTCGACCGCCGGCTGGCTCTGCCCGAGTTGGAAGAGTTGCGAAGACAACTGAAAGAGCTGCTCAATGCGGGATATGTTCGACTATCCAAGGCTCTGTTTGATGCTCCGATGCTGTTCCAAAAGAAGCATGA
Organism: Eucalyptus leucophloia subsp. euroa; assembly: GCA_017140325.1. Classification (NCBI taxonomy): domain Eukaryota; kingdom Viridiplantae; phylum Streptophyta; class Magnoliopsida; order Myrtales; family Myrtaceae; genus Eucalyptus; species Eucalyptus leucophloia. The sequence goes on along the minus strand of CM029474.1, from coordinate 30,558,477 downwards.
CGGATCCCTCCGTATGTGCATAGACTACCGAGCCTTGAACAAGCTCACCGTCAAGAACAAGTACCCAATCCCGCTCATTGCGGACTTGTTCGATCAACTCGGGGAAGCTCGATGTTTCTCCAAGCTCGATCTACGATCGGGGTACTATCAGGTTCGGATTGCCGAAAGGGATGAGCTGAAAACCGCATGCGTGACCCATTACGGACCGTATCAGTTCCTCGTCATGCCTTTCGGCTTGACAAATGTGCTGGCCACATTCTACACTCTCATGAACAAGGTACTTCATTCGTTCCTTGACCGGTTCGTTGTGGTTTACATTGACGACATTAACGTGTACAGCCGGACGCTCGAGGAACATGTCGAGCATTTAGGCCAAGTGCTCCAGACTCTTCGGGAGAATGAATTGTACGTGAAGCGCGAGAAGTGTGCCTTCGCTCAGAAGGAAGTCCCTTTCCTTGGGCACATCGTTGGGAGCGAACGAGCGCGGATGGATGCAGCAAATATTCATGCCATCGTTGAATGGAAGCCACCAACTAAGGTGACAAAGCTAAGATCCTTTCTCGGACTCACAAATTACTACTGGCGTTTCATCTAAGGATATTCGAGCCTCACCGTACCACTCACGAATATGCGGAAGAAAGAAATATCGTGGGAGTGGACGGATCGATGCAAAGACGCCTTCAATCGGTTGAAGCATGCCATGATCGACGAACTAGTGTTAGTGTTGCCCAACTACACCAAACCCTACGAGGTAGAAATCGATGCTTCTAATTTCGCTATTGGTGGTGTCTTGATGTAAAAAGGGCATCCGATTGCCTTCGAGTCTCGGAAGCTGAATGATACCGAGCGACAATACACGGTCCAAGAGAAGGAGATGACTGCGGTGGTGCATTACCTTTGTACATAGAGGCACTACCTCTTGGAATCGCAATTCATCGTGAGGACCAACAACACGACTACAAGCTACTTCCAAACCCAGAAGAAGCTCAACCTGAAACAAGCTCGGTGGCAAGACTTCCTGGCCGAGTTTGATTACATGTTGGAATACAAGCTCGAAAAATCCAATTCTGTCGTCAATGCCTTAAGCAGGAAGATAGAGCTGGCTAATATGATAAGTCGACCCAAGTGTCCATGGATCGAGCGTATCACGGAGGGGCTAAAGCATGATCAAACAGCCCAAGCCCTCCTTCGATACGCACAAGAGGGCAAGACAAGGCAGTTTTAGTACGAGGACGATCTCCTCTACACCAAAGGATGGAGACTCTATGTGCCACTCGATAGGAGACTTCGGAAGGAAGTCCTACACGAGCGCCACAATTCCAAATGGGCGAGACATTCGAGAATCCACTGCACCATGGCACTCGTCGAGGATCAATACTATTGGTTGCACATGAGGGACGATGTTGAAGCGTATGTGCGGATGTGTCTTGTGTGCCAACAAGACAAGATAGAGCAACGATCACTGGCGGGGCTCCTTAAAACGTTGCCTATCCCAAAATGTCCATGGGAGAGCATTTCCATGGACTTCATCATGAATTTGCCGAAGTCCGAAAGGTGTCAAACCCTCATGGTTGTGGTGGATCGCTTCTCCAAATATGCAACGTTCGTGCCAGCCACAAAGGATTGTCCAACCGAGGAAGTAGCCAAGTTGTTCCTCAAGCACGTCGTCAAGTATTGGGGTGTTCCATGCACAATCGTGAGCGATCGCAATCCTCGATTCACCGGGCAGTTCTGGACCGAGCACTTCAAGTTGCTGGGGACGGACCTTAACTTCTCCACAAGCATGCATCCCTAAACCGACGAACAAATGGAGCGGGTGAATGCATTGCTGAAAATCTAGCTCTCGTACTACGTGAGCAACACAGAGGTGAATTGGGCATCGCTGATCAATGTGGCCCAATTTTCATATAACCTACAGCAGAGCGAGTCCACGAACCAAAGCCTATTTGAGATCGTGACCGGCAACAACCACTTACACCAAGCGTGATCACCTCGGGGTATCGAGGAAACAGCCCTCCCGCGTACAAGTTCGCTAAGGAATGGGATGAACATGTGGACTTGGCACGGGCATGCCTCAATAGAGCGGCAAAGCGCACTCAGAAGTGGGCCGACAAGAAGCGACAGCACGTGGAATTTCAGGTCAGGGACTTGGTGGCCAAACTTCACCTAGTCCTTTGATACCATGATGTACACAAAGGGCTGATCCGTCATTATGAAGGCCCCTTTCGAGTGTTGCAGCATATCGGGAAGGTAGCATACAAGCTGAACTTGCCGGCTAAACTCAAGGTACACCCTGTGTTTCATGTAAGTATGCTCAAACCTTTCCATATGCTCAAACATTTCCATGCGAACAAGGATGATCCAGATTGAGGTGAGTCACAACGAGCACCTCTTGGGGCGAGAACCTCGTATGATCGGGATGTTGAATGCATCATTACAGATCGAACCATATGGAAGAGATATTGCGCGCCAAAGAAGGAGTATCTCGTCCGATGGAAGGGCCTACCCAAGAGCGAAACGAGTTGGGAACCCTCCGAGGGCCTGTGGCAGTTCAAGAAGCACATTGAAGTCTTCCATGCCACAGACGTGACGAGGGAGTCACCAGATTAGGTGGGGGAGAATGACATGGCCCATGGACGGAGCATGAACCAAGACCAATCGTGATAAGCTGTGTCACGCCCAAGGGCTGATCAAAGAACAGCCCACGATTAATTCATGAGCGATATGGAACAAGGCCCACGAGCGACCCATGAGCGACCCATGCACAATGATTGAGCAGCCCATGACCGTTCAGCTGCTCGTGTGTCAGGCCAACCTGCAGACCCTAATCTTGCTTCTGACACACGCCCATGGTCTTCCCAAGGGCCTGCCATGTACATCCATTGAGTAGCCTTCGAGTAGCCTGTTGAGTAGCCTTATAATGATCATACAGATTTGAAATGCACCATTGGATTAGAGGGACGATCAACGGCTAAGATGTGACCCGCATTTGTATAAATAGTGATCCCTTTCCCTCATTATAACTAGTTCATTCACAAGTGAATATACACTCTCTTTGCCCATCCGACTCTTGTGTTCGAGCATGTGTGCGTTAGGTTGACTTGGGATCGATAATCCTAAGGCTGCACGGTGTTTTAATCAATCGTAATCGACCGACCCGTGACACAAGCATGCAATATCTAACAAACCTTGTTGCAAACACGAATTCTTATGATATAATAAGAGTCGAGCAATTTTTCTCCACGATTTTCCCATAAATGAATAAAAAAAAAAGAAGAAGCAAACCTTCCTGCATAGATGCTCTCACCAAAATCATAAAATGCATATCATTATGCACCACTCAGACTTAGTGGAGATGGTTGAAGCATTAAGGAATTTTCTAGCTTAGGAGAAGGAGACCCATTATTTAAATATCATGAAATGCATCTAGATTTAACCGGTTCATGGCTGATGTTGATGTAAGAATATTGACTAATCATCTAGTTATAAATGTGCAAGTTTTAATGTGCTAACCAACATCTTATATGTAAAATGGCGATTTAGCAAGTCTTGCTGTGAACATACGACATCTTTTAATATATTAAGCCACTTACGCTTAGGTCAGCATGCAATATGTAATAAACTCATTGCAAACACGAAATCTTATGATAAAATAAGAGTCGAGCAACTTGAGCTTCTGTAAGCGCAAAAATGTGGTCACTGAGATAATAAGAGAGGGTCTTGCAGAAGCTGAGGGCAATGGGGGTGTGTCTCTGTCTCACAGGATGCGGCGGAAAGGGTTGGCGTGTTGGAGCCGCTGCACCGACCAAAGCAGCTTTTGGTGGAGAGATAGTTGGATAACTTGATTAGAGACAGGAGAGGAATTATGACAGTATAATCAAGAAGATCACATACCCAAAAATCAATTGTAACGAAAATGCAGCAACGATGAGAAAGTGTTGCGGAGATTTTTTTTTTTTTTAGACTACGATGAAGAAGTTTATAAGATAATAATAGAGATGAGTCCCAAATTTCCTAAAAAAATGTATTTTGCACTGGCTAGTTTCTGAATCTATGCTTCAAATCCTCTTATTTCAACATCTTTTTGTCATGTACTATAGGCGACCATTGCTTGGGCAATCACATGACCCAAGCAACCTCGCTGACTATGTCTAACCTCGTCAGCCCTCACTGGCTGCCCTCACACAAAGATGAACAATAACAACAACGAATAAAAATTGGAAAACTAAATTGGTGAGAGTAGCTTTGGGGAAAAAAGAGTTATTTAACCCTAGTTTCAGTATTTCGTAAATGCTAAAAGCAATGATATAGACCGATCTTGGGCTTTCACCTATCCCAAGGCTAGTATCTAACCAAAAGTCCTTTGAAAAGGCTTGTTGAACTCCCTAAATTATCATCGAGAGGGTTTTAGGAGTTCAAAGCTGTGACGACCCCCAGCCTGTTAGGGTCGCCACGATGTTCCCTTGATATTTCAGTATTTCATATAGGCTTGTTGAACTCCCTATATGGAAGCGTGTAACGATAATTCCATTATAACTTAAATCGATGCACACAAAATATAAAAACAGACACTTTTATTTACTTATATGTTTTAGACGACCTAGGTGGGTACATTGAGGCCAAAAAGTTCCTCTTTCTAGCTAAACCAAAAATCTGTCCTGATCATCCTATAATCTATTCACACAGCTGCATGCGTATCATGTCCTGGTCTTGTCAAAAAATGCAGCCTTCTTTCCCTGGGTCCTCCGCCTACTCAACCCTGCTAGAACCATCATCACCATCAGCCGGGAGTGGAAGCAGCCCCACAATAGCCCCATTGACCAAGGCATATACATCAGTACGAGGCCCGACATGAGACTGGCATCCATCGTCAGAATCACGGTAATTCGGATGAACGTGACGTCAAGGAAGTCGAGGTCCACGTGCTCCACATGGTCCCAAGTGAGGTTAATGGGGATGCCGTAGAGCATAGTGGAAGACACCGGTTGGAGAGGCATGGTCACATGTCTGAAATGTAATGATCTCACAAGGGGCGAGTACAACCACTCAGTAGATAAAAGCCCGTTAGACCATATTACATAAGTCTACTCCTACTCATTCGACGGGATCCTAAACATGCAATGTGGGAAATCAAAATAACTCATGTTACCATAACTCTAAAGGAATTTCACAAAATGACATACCGGCTAGTAAATAGATGTTCGGGAAAATTCAATAATCGTATCGACTTTAGTTCTAACTGCCGCCATCTTTAAAGGGACCCATGTTGCACCCCTCCAGGCATCTCATATCCCACCTGGCATCACGAGGATCTCCAGGTTCTTATTTCAGTCCCCGGGCATCCGGAGAGTGTTACGTTACACCCCTCCAAGCATCTCGCATCCCACCTAGCATCGTGAGGACCTGTGGGGCTCAATCACATTCTCTAGGCATCCAAAGGACACCATTTTCACGCCCCTCCAAGCATCCCGACACCCGGGGCATCGTTGCCACAATGGATTGACGATATCAATATCAATTCAATCCATGGTGCAGTATTTAAGGATTCTATTGATGCCATTCGACATATCTAGACCGAACTACTTACAAACGCATAAGACTAAGGCCATTATTCTAACTAAAGCTATACTATTCTCAAGTCGACTCAAATCCAACAATTCACCTAAGGAATTCTAGCATCCGAACACTAGTTCATCTAATGCAGAATTGTCCTAACATCACAATACATGCCAAGTTGTCTTAACCTTGTGAGGCCACATAGCTTACTCGAATGACTACGGCCTCGATCACTCCCATACTACCTAAACGCTACACGTCTCAAAACTGAACAAGACCAAATCAGGACCAGACCAACTAGCAAAATTCGACCTATGGAAGAACAGTACCATTTATTCAATGATCAATACCGTCCACAGCCTCACAAACCTACTCAGTGCCGACCATGCCGACAGTCATCACCATGCATGACCGTTATCAAATCCAGCTTCACTCAACACACAAAACAGACCCGAATCACAGTAGCTCAAAGCATCCGAACTCAAATTTTGGTCAATTCCTATAATGGAAATTCGAGTAAGGGCAATACCACGTAATATAGAGAAACAGGGCCTCCACTTGCCTTAAATCCGCAGGGTGCGAGCTGGTGGTGAGGTAGCAAGACGACGATGCGAGCTGTGGCGGAGCCGCGAGCGACGCGGTTTAATCAACGGTGAAGGGGTGACATCTCTTGGCTGGTAGCGGAGATGAGGTGAGATGGCGGTGCGGTGGGGTGGTGCGGGTGGCGAGCGTCGAGCAGCGAGGCACAGACGAAGCTATGGAAGTTTGGGTGAGGGAGTTTCGTTGCTGAAAATGTTGCTGGGAAAATGAGGGAAGCTGTGGGTGCCGAGGGAGAAGAAGAACGACCCCTCCTTCTGCCTTGGCCTCTCCGCCAGTTGACTGCATTAGTCAACAACTCACAAATTTCGGTGGCAACTCAAACGGAGGGCAGGTGGGGGAGACGTGGCTACAGTCGGCTGCCCTCCTTGCCACTTGAAGAAACGGCAACAATGTGTCTGCCAATTCAGTGGTCAACCTTTCCCTTTTGTTGGCTGCCGAGGATGGAGCGGTGGCGTGGATATGACGAGGGTGGAAGATTCCCGGTCTTCTCTTCAGCATGCGTACGTACACATGGGGTGGTTGCAGCTCGTATGAGAAATTAGCTTGGCGACGTGCTACGGGGAGTGAACATTGGTCTCGTTGGTGGCATTTTACGAAGAGGAATTTAAATGAGGTGATGGACTAGATGATGATCGAGTTATCGTAGTATGGCGAAGACATGACGATGAGGTGATGTCGCTAGGACATGATGAGACGGAACGGTTCTATACAGGGATGGTGGTGGCGAAACGGTGGCCGTGAATGGTGCCAATAACGTAGTCCGACGACAAACTTGTCGACGGCATGGAACATTACGCATTTGTGGCTCAGGCGAAGTCCGGATATTACAAATCTCCCCTACTTAAAGAATTTTTTCCTCGAAATTGAGTGTCTCTTACGTCTCATTGAAAAGATGAGGATACCTTTGCCTCATTTCCCTCTCGCTTTCCCACATAACCTCCTCCATGTCGTGGTGCCATCACGGGATTTTAACCAGTGGGATCACCTTCATTCAGAGGACTTGCTCCTTCCAATCCAGTATCTACATCAGCTCCCCCACGTATCTCACTTTTCATCTACTTCGATAATCTCATGATCCAATATTTGAGCAAAGTCGGGATGATACTTCCTTAACATCGACACATGGAAGACATCATGTAGATTTGCCAACTTAGGAGGTATGCCAATCAATAGGTCAAATTACCTATCCTTTCAAGGATCTCAAAGGCTCCAACAAATCTCGGACTCAACTTGCATTTCTTTCCAAAACGTGATATAGCCTTCATCGGTGACACCTTTAAAAATACATGATCTCCCATGTTAAATTCTAACGATCTTCTATGCTCATCCGCGTAGCTTTTCTGTCGACTCTAGGCCATCTTCAGTCTATTTCCGATGATTTCTACCGTATCCAAAGTAGCTTGTACCAACTCGGGTCCTGTCAATCTTCTCTCACCCACCTCATTCCAGCAGACAGGAGTCCTACAAATCCTTCCATATAGTGCCTCATAAGGAGCCATATCGATACTTTGCTGGAAATTATTGTTATACGCGAACTCCACCAGATGTAACTTATCATCCTAATTTCTTTTAAAATTGATCACGCAAGCTCTCAACATGTCTTCCAGTATCTGGATTACTCTTTCTATCTATCCATCCATCTGCGGATGAAAGGCAATACTAAATTGAAGCTTGGTTCCTAATGTGGTTTGGAGACCTCGCCATAAATTTGAGGCAAATCTCGAGTCTTGATCTGATGTGATGGTTACAGGAACACCATGTAAGCGTACTACTTGGCTTACATACATTTCGGCATATTTGTCCATCGAAGAATCCATATGTACTGCCAAGAAATGGGTAGATTTAGTTAGGCAATCCACTATTACCCATATAGAATCATGCCCACTTGACATCCTTGGTAACCCTTGCACGAAATCCATTGTTACGTGCTTCCATTTCCATTCCGGTATGTCTAGTGGTCTTAGCATTCCTACGGGCTTGCGATGTTCTGTCTTCACTTGTTGGTAGGTCAAGCCTGAGAAACATGCTTAGCAATGTCTGCATTCATACCATTCCACCAGTGCTATTGACGTAGGTTTCGATACTTTTTTGTATTTCCAAGATGGATACTATAATTACTCTTATGCGCTTCCAACAGAATTTCCCTTCTTATCTCTTCATTATTAGGAACACATAGTCGTCCCTGGTACCTCACTATTCCATCTTCAGAAACTTTGAACTCGGGTCTTTTCCCTGATGATACCTCATCTCGAAACTTCCCGATTTCTGGGTCAGACTATTATAGTGTTCTAATTTTTCGAATAATTTCTGGTTCGATCTTCATTGCGGTTAATACACCGGTGAGATGGTATGTTTCTAACTTGAACTCTGAATTTGCCATCATCTCTAACGAGTTCCATTTTGATGCCCTTATACTTGCCATATCTATTGCTGACTTATGACTAACGGCATCTGCTACCTTATTTGCCTTCCCTGGATAATACAGCATCTCACAATCGTAATCCTTTAGCAGTTCCATCCACCTTCTTTGCCTCATATTTAATTCCTTCTAAGAGAATAAGTATTTTAGATTTTTGTGATCTATATAAATTTCAAATTTCTCCCCATATAGATAATGTCTCCATATCTTCAATGCAAATTATTGCGGATAATTCTAGATCATGAGTTGGATAGTTCAATTCGTAGAGTTTCAATTGTCTCAACATATGGGAAGGCTGCATCAAGACACACCATAACCCTTTTATGGGAAGCATCGCTACATACCGTGAATCCGCCAGTTCCAGACGGAATAGTTAGTATCAAAGCTATGGTCAATCTTCTCTCAAGTTCTTGGAAACTCCTTTCACATTCACCACTCCATTCAAACTTCACATTTTTCCTAGTCAATCAAGTCAATGGGCCTGCAAGTCATGAGAATCCTTCTATAAACCTCCAATGGTAACCTGCAAGTCCCAAGAAACTTCGTATTTTCATTGGCATTGTTGGTCTTGGCCAATTTACGGCAATCTCGACCTTCGCTGGATCCACCGAGATTCTTTCTACTGATACCACATGGCCTAGGAATATCACCCGGTCCAACAAGAATTCACACTTACTAAATTTGGCACAAAATTTATGGTCTCTAAGGGTTTGCAATATTATTCTCAGGTGTTGCTCACGTTCTTCTAGCCCTTTTGAGTATATTAGAATGTCATCAATAAAGACGATAACAAACTAATCCAAATCGGGTTTGAATACCCTTTTCATTAGGTCCATGAATGCAACTAGGGCATTTGTCAATCCAAATGGCATAACTAGGAACTCGTAATGTCCATAACGAGTCCTAAAGGTAGTCTTAGGAATGTCTTCCTTTTAATTGTTAATTGGTGATACCCTGACCTTAAGTCCATCTTAGAAAAGACTGAACTCCCTTGTAATTGGTCGAATAGATTGTCGATTCTAGGCAACGGGTACTTATTATCGATTGTCACTTGATTCAATTGTCTGTAGCCAATGTAAAGGCGCATTGACCCATCCTTCTTCTTCACAAATAGAACTGGTGCACCCCATGGGGACGCACTTGGCCTAATGAATCCCCTATCAAGTAGTTCCTACAATTGTACTTTCAACTCCTTTAGTTCCGCTAAAGCCATTCTATACGGAGCTTTTAATATCAATTCAATTCCAAGCATCAATTCAATCACGAACTCAATTTCCCATTCCTGTGGTAGTCTAGGTAGTTCTTCAAGAAATACGTTTGGAAATTCCTGAACTATTCGAATTTCATCGAGTTTGGCTTCTTCTTTTGTATGATCCTTTACTACCACCAAGTATCTTTAACATCCTTTGTCAAGAAGTGCATATGCCTCCACTATTGAAATAAGAGCCACTGAGGGGTTTGTCTAATTTCCGTAAAATTGAAAACTATGTTGATTAAGTGGGTTGAACTAAATCATCTTTCTATAACAGTTCACCCTAGCCTGTTGTTTATGGAGCCAATCCATTCCTATAATGACATCGAAGTCATACATGACCATCATTACTAGGTCTATTTCCTAATCTCGTCCACCTATAGATATCTTACATCTCTCACATACTAATGTAGACAATACTACATTCTTCAACAGCGTAGAAATACGAAGAAGCGTATCAAGAGATTTGATTTTTATTTCACCCAGTCGTCTATATCTTTCAGACACAAAAGAATGTGTAGCACCCATGTCAAATAATACATAAGACTTTTTGTCATTTAGAGAAATCGTACTTGAGATAACGTTTTTGGAAGCTTTCGCTTCCTCTTGGGTGATTGCGTACACCCGTTCTTGTGCTGGCGACCTTTGTGGATTTCTTTGTGGGGATGGTACACCTGCACATTGTTGCATCTGTCGCGTCGGATCAACATTCGACTGCGATCCTCCTTGTGGACAGTCCCTCCTAAAGTGACCTTTCTATCCAAATTCAAAACACCTCTGGTGATCTAGGTAGGGTCCTGGCCCATGTTGTCTACCACACCTTCGACAGGAATTATTTTGATATGGCACTTTGCCTGGAGCGTGACCACTCCTCATCCTCCCGACATTTCCAAAATTCCGCTTCTTCTTAAAGTCCCAAGGTAGCTCTTAGGTTGGATAGGGTCTTTTATCCCGTCAGGTGTCACTTAGTGCCATTTGTCGCCCTAACTCCATTACTCATTGCTTTCTGATACGGGAGCATCCAACGTAGCTCCATCCACCAACTCGGAACCATCAATGTTTATCCAAGCCAAGAGAGAAATTGGGCATTATGTGCTTCGATGGATCATTTTCAATGAATAATGTCAATTACTTATCGGTACTTTGTAGTATATCGATAACTATCAATGGGAGGCCATTCTAAATGTCTTGAATGACCAGTTGATGAAGTTTCGAAGGATTATTTTCTGGTCAAGGGAAGAGCTCGAATTTGAAGGTTCAAGAATGCAGAAGGCCGAAGATTAAAGGCATTTAATTCCCGTGTTAATAAAGGCTTTTATTAAGTTATTATGTGTCTTTATTGTTATGCAGTCCAAGAGTCGAAGGTTTCGGTTTCTAGGCTATTAAGGTCTGCTTTTAATATGTATTAAGGTTTCAGTTTCTAGGCTATTAAGGTCTGTTTTTTATATGTATTAAGGTGTCAGTTTCTAGGCTATTAAGGTCCGTTTTTAATATGTATTAACACTAAAACCCTCCTATAAAGAGGGGAAAACTATCCAATGTAAGAAATACAAATTTCATGAATGAGAATGGTGAGATTTCCTCAACTTGAGTGAATTCCTTTGGAAAGTGGATAACTCCTTTCGGTTTCTTTATCCTTGGAGCGTAGATCACTCCTTGGTGGTGAACCAAGAAGCCCTTTATCCTTGGCTGGTGGAATCTTTAGGCCTCGGTGGTGAGCTTCTCCTATCCCGAAGTCCTTTATCCTTGGCTGGTGGAAGCTTTAGGCCTTGGTGGTGAACTTCGTAGATCTCGATCCTCATCCTTGGTTGGTGGCGCTGCCTTTATACCTTGGAAGGAGATTGTTTTTATCTGTTCTTATTCATTTCCATTTCTTCCCCGTATACACTACTCCATACACTTAACCACAAAATTCCCCTTATAAAAAATCTTCATTCTTGAATCACTCAACCCATCACGCATCAAATTATTGGTATCAGAGCTCAAGGTTCAACTCATTTGAGTGATTCCTTTCTTTCTTTTGTTAAAATTCCTTATGGATGAACAAGTTCCTAGAGGCTTGACTTTGGAGCAAGCGCATAATGAAAGGCGATATCGTGCAATCCAAAATCTTCAACAACAAATGGAGCGAGTCCTCAATCTTCTAGAGAATCCGGCAAGAGAAGGACAACCAGCAAGGCGTCCCAATGAATGGCATTGGCGTGACGATTCTGAATCTCATCAAAATTCTGATGTCGATTCCGAGTCCACTGGAGACAACCGAATGATTTTGCACTCTAGTGATTCTAAATCTCCAATTCGAAGATGAAGATGGAGAGGGAGGCATAAGGAGGATGAAAGAGACATTAAAGTGGAGGTCCCCGAGTTTGACGGTAATCTTAATCCGGACGACTTTGTAGATTGGCTACACAAAACAGAACGAATTTTTGAATTCAAATCCTATTCAGATGAGAAGAAATGTAAGGTTGCTATCCTAAGGTTAACCAAATATGCTTCTCTATGGTGGGAGAATCTAAAGCATCAACGAGCAAGGGAAGGAAAAGGCCAAATCAAGTCTTGGGAAAAACTCAAGAAGTTGATGAAGTAGAGGTTCTTGCCCGACAACTATAAGCAAGATCTCTTCCTCAAACTAAACTCCCTAAGACAACATGGGATGAGCGTTGAAGAATACATTCATGAGTTTGAACAACTCAAAATGAGGAGTGAAGTTCCAGAAGTTCCCGAGCAAACCATCGCTCGTTTTCTTGGCGGCATGAATGGAGAAATTGCTAATATGGTTGAACTTCAACCGTATTGGTCCTTTGAAGACGTATGCAAGTTAGCCATAAAAGTGGAAAAACAATTGAAGAGCAAGAGGTTTTCCTCCAGAACCTCAACAAAGGCGACATCCTATTTTAAGGGTGCTTCCTCAAGCAAGGGCGAGAGTTCGTCGACAAAAGACAAAGGCAAGGGAAAGAATGCAGAGCCTTCCAAAGAAGTCCAAAAGAAGTTTGAAGGTGATGCAAGGAAATGCTTTAAGTGCCATGGCTTTAGGCATTTACAAGCAAATTGTCCAAATCGGAGAGTTATGACTCTTCAAGAAATTGAGGAGATCAATTCGGCGCTTCAAGAGGCTGATGACAATGAAGACCAAAATATTTCCGAATCTGATCGGGAAGAAGAAGTTGTGGAGAAAGCTGATGATGGTGAGCTGTTGATCATCCGAATAGCGTTGCATGTTGAAGTTTCTCCTAATAAAGAGCAAAAGGAGAATATATTTCACATGCGTTGCACTATTAATGGAAAGGTGTGTTCGGTGATCATCGATGGTGGAAGCTGCACCAATGTTGCTTCAACAACTCTTGTCGACAAGTTGAAGCTTCCAACAATGAAACATCCTCAACCATACAAGCTCCAATGGCTCAATCAAGGGAATGAACTCAAGGTAACCAAATGTGTTCTTATATCATTTTCGATTGGGAAGAACTATCGAGATGAGGTTGTATGTGATGTGATTCCAATGGAGGCATGCCACTTGTTATTGGGTAGACCGTGGCATTTTGATATAAATGTTATGCATGACGGTCGGAAAAACACATACTCTTTTCAGAAGGAACAAAAATGCATTACTCTTTTACCATTGAGCCCTTATTCGATACATAATAATCAACCTGGGGAAGGAAACACTTGTAAGGAAAATCTGTTATTGAGTGAGACACGGGTTGAGAGAGCCATTAGCAAACAAAAGAATGTTTTTGCTTTGCTTGTGGTCGAGAAAAAGAGTGAGATAGAGCGACCCATACATCCAAAAATGCATTGCTTGTTGAAAGAATTTGCAGATGTGTTTCCGGAGGATTTGCCACTTGGATTACCTCCCATAAGAGGTATTGAGCATCAAATTGATTTGATCCCCGGTGCTCCACTACCAAACAAGCAAGCTTATCGATGCAATCCGGAGCATACAAAGGAGTTGCAAAGACAAGTCAATGAACTTATTCTCAAAGGATACGTTCGAGAAAGCATGAGTCCCTGCTCTGTTCCAGCTCTACTTGTGCCTAAGAAGGATGGTACATATCGAATGTGTGTTGATAGCTGGTTCATCAACAATATCACCATTAAGTATAGGTACCCTATACCTAGACTTGATGATATGCTAGATGAATTATATGGTTCTTCTGTGTTTTCAAAGATAGATTTGCAGAGTGGTTATCATCAAATCAGAATGCGAGAAGGTGATGAATGGAAGACAGCTTTCAAGACCAAGGGAGGCCTTTATGAGTGGTTGGTTATGCCATTCGGATTATCTAATGCTCCGAGTACCTTCATGAGACTTATGAACGAGGTTCTTCGTTCCTTTATTGGTCAATTTGTCGTTGTTTATTTCAACGATATTCTTGTTTATAGTAGGAATGAGAAGGAGCATAACTCTCATCTAACACAGGTCTTTAATGTCTTGAGAGAACGAAAACTATATGCTAAAATGGAGAAATGTGAGTTCTTCTCTCCAAGCATTGTGTTTCTTGGTTATGTGGTTTCCAAAGATGGAATCTCTGTTGATCAAGCCAAGGTAGAAGCTATGAAGACTTGGCCGGTTCCGAAGTCTATTTCTGATGTAAGAAGTTTTCATGGACTTGTTTCTTTCTATCGACGGTTTGTCAAAAATTTTAGTACCGTCATGGCTCCTATAACTGAATGCATGAAGAATGGTGCTTTTGAATGGACAAAGACTGCTCAAAACGCCTTTGAGGTAATCAAGCAAAAACTTTGTGAGTCTCCTATTCTTGCACTTCCTGATTTTGATAAAATATTTGAAGTTGAGTGTGATGCAAGCGGAGTTGGTATTGGTGCTATTCTGGTGCAAGCACAAAAACCATTGGCATATTTCAGCGAGAAGTTATCTGATTCCAAGAGGAATTATTCAACTTATGACAAAGAGTTCTATGCCATTGTCCGAGCTCTTGATTATTGGAGTCATTATTTGAGGCCAAAGCAATTTGTCCTTCATTCTGATCATGAGTCGCTTAAGTTTATTAGTGGCCAACGCAAGCTTAATTCGAGACATGCAAAATGGGTAGAATTTCTTCAATCTTTTTTTTTTGTCCCAAAATATAAACCCTGGCACACTAAAGTTCTAGCATATGCTTTATCAAGAAGATATTTTATGCTTGCGGTTCTGGACTCTAGGATTCTCGGATTTCAATCAATGAAAGAACTTTATTCTAAAGATGCGGAGTTCTCATCCATCATCAACAATTGCAAGCGGGGAGTTCAAGGTATATATTCTTTGCAAGATGGGTTTCTTTTTAAAGGAAATCAATTATGTGTGCCGAAGAGTTCTTTTCGCTAATTGCTGATTCGAGAAGCGCATGGTGGAGGATTGGCTGGTCATTTTGGGATTAACAAAACTCTTGAGGTTCTTCAAGAGCATTTCTATTGGCCAAAGATGAGTGGAGATGTGCATGCTATCATCTCAAGGTGTGCAACTTGTCATAGTTCAAAAGTCATTTCCATCAAGGTTTGTATACTCCACTTCCGGTACCATTGCAGCCTTGGGAAGATGTTAGCATGGATTTCATCGTGGCTCTACCAAGAACTCAAAGAGGAAAAGACGCTATCATGGTGGTCGTTGATCGGTTCTCTAAAATGGCTCATTTCGTGCCATGTCACAAGACCAATGATGCATCTCATATTGCTAAATTATATTTCAAAGAGATTATCCGCATTCATGGAGTACCAAAGACCATTGTGTCGGATCGTGATTCCAAGTTCTTAAGCCACTTTTGGAGGACTCTATGGAGAATGCTTGGTACAAGACTCTTATTTAGCACGGCTTGTCATCCCCAAACTGATGGCCAAACGGAGGTAACAAATCGTACTCTAACCACTCTTCTTCGTGGTATGGTGAGTAAATCATTGAAAGATTGGGATTTAAAGCTTGCGCATGCTGAATTTGCTTACAATCGATCGCCAAGTTATACTACTGGTCGATCGCCATTTGAAGTTGTGTATGGAATTAATCCTCTCACACCCATTGATTTGATTCCAATTCCATCTAACTCTCAAGTGAGCTTTGATGGCAAGAAAAGAGCTGAGTCAATGAAGAAGCTCCATGAGCAGATTCAATCCAACATTGAAAAGGCCAACGAATCTTACAAGAAGAAAGCTAATCAACATCGCAAGAAGACTCAATTTCAATCAGGCGACCTTGTATGGCTTCACTTGAGGAAGGAGAGATTTCCATTTCGTCGAAAGAACAAGCTCATGCCCAGAGCTGATGGTCCCTTTAAAGTTATGGAGCGAATTGGTGACAATGCTTACAAGATTGACCTTCTGGGAGAGTTTGGAGTTTCAGCAACATTCAACGTGGGAGACCTTTCTCCTTACTTGGAGGATGAAAACCTTCTAGATTTGAGGACAAATCTCAAACAACCCGGGGAGGATGATGCGGGAGCATCCAACGTAGCTCCATCCACCAACTCGGAACCATCAATGTTTATTCAAGCCAAGAGAGAAATTGGGCATTATGTGCTTCGATGGATCATTTTCAATGAATAATGTCAATTACTTATCGGTACTTTGTGGTATATCGATAACTATCAATGGGAAGCCATTCTAAATGTCTTGAATGACCAGTTGATGAAGTTTCAGAAGGATTATTTTCTGGTCAAGGGAGGAGCTCGAATTTGAAGGTTCAAGAATGCAGAAGGCCGAAGATTAAAGGCATTTAATTCCCATGTTAATAGAGGCTTTTATTAAGTTATTATGTGTCTTTATTGTTATGCAGTCCAAGAGTCGAAGGTTTCGGTTTCTAGGCTATTAAGGTCCGTTTTTAATATGTATTAACACTAAAACCCTCCTATAAAGAGGGGAAAACTATCCAATGTAAGATATACGAATTTCATGAATGAGAATGGTGAGATTTCCTCAACTTGAGTGAATTCCTTTGGAGAGTGGATAACTCCTTTCGGTTTCTTTATCCTTGGAGCGTAGATCACTCCTTGGTGGTGAACCAAGAAGCCCTTTATCCTTGGCTGGTGGAATCTTTAGGCCTCGGTGGTGAGCTTCTCCTATCCCGAAGTCCTTTATCCTTGCCTGGTGGAAGCTTTAGGCCTTGGTGGTGAACTTCGTAGATCTCGATCCTCATCCTTGGTTGGTGGCGCTGCCTTTATACCTTGGAAGGAGATTGTTTTTATCTATTCTTATTCCTTTCCATTTCTTCCCCGTATACACTGCTCCATACACTTAACCACAAAATTCCCCTTATAAAAAATCTTCGTTCTTGAATCACTCAACCCATCACGCATCACTTTCCAATTGCTCCCTTATTATTTCTTGCTCCACAAGCTGGACCTGTTCATAAATTTCATTATAATATCTTATATTCAGAGGTACCAGTTGCCTCTTAATGTTCGTTCTTAGGCCCTTCAAACTCTTAGCTTTTTCCTCTCGCTCTTCTACTAATCTAGGAGCATACCTTGATAGTTCAGAAAATGTCGCTTCATATTGGTCTACCGTCAGCTCCTTTTGTTCCAGTTGAACAAATTCTATTATTTTCTTATCCTTGACACAGTCAAAAAAATAATTTCTATTGAAAAGCCCTAACAAACTCATCCCACGTTATGGCAGTACCAAGTGAAAAGATTGTGTCTCTAGAAGCCCTCCACCAATATTTGGTGTTTCCCTCCAATTGGTAGTCTACTAGGGTTATCTTTTCTATGTCATTGCAATTCAACAGCCGGAAGATTCTCTCTATTCCATCAATCCATTGTTCAGCCTCTTCTGGATTTCCCGTCCATTAAACTTGGGTGGTTTCAATTTTAGAAATTGCTCCACCAACCTTTGAGTACGACGTTCTGCTCCCAGTTGTTGTTGGGCTTGCCTTTCCATCAGATTCCTTATGTTGGCCAGCGCTTGTAGAATATCTTCCATCCGGGGTTCTACCCTCAAAGTAGTGGCTTCAACCCTTGATGGGGGTAAACTTCTTGTTCGTACCATACTTTCCTGCAGATTATTGAGTATTTACCATATGAACAATTAGTGACCTAGTGTCACTAATTGACTAATAAGGAAAAGTAACGCTCACACATTACTGAGATCATATAAGTAACATGCAAATGTTACTGGCATGCATGTGTAACTCACAATCATTACCAGAAATTTACGAGTGAAAATCAGTCACGTGTTTTTGAAAACAAATCAACCACATGCCTTTCGTGCCTAAATGTGTGTGATCACCATAACCCCCTTTTACTACTAACGTACCTTATCACTCCAAACAAAACCTAAGCTCCAATACCCCCCGTGCTATGACAACCCCTAGCTCATTAGGGTTGCCACGACATTCCCTTGATATTGCTATGTGGAAGCGTGTAACAATAACTCCATTATAACTTAAATCAATGCACACGAAATATAAAACCAGGCACTTTTATTTACTTATATGTTTTAGACGACCTTGGTCGTCTAAAACATATAAGTAAACCAAAACTCTGTCCCAACCATCCTACAGTCTATTCACACGGTCGTCTGTGTATCAAGTCCTGGTCTTGTCCAAAAATGTAGCCTTCCTTCCCTAGGTCCTCCACCTACTCAACCTCGCTAGAATTATCGTCACCTTCATCCAAGAGTGGAAGCGGCCCCACAGTACACCCATTGACCCGAGCATATAGTACAATGAACCCCATCAGTACGGGGCCCGATGTGAGACCGGCATCCACCGTCAGAATCATGGTAATCTGAATGAACGTGATGTTAGGGAAGTTGGGGGTCCATGTGCTCCACCTGGTCCCCAGTGAGGTCAATGGGGATGCCGTAGAGCATAGTGGAAGACGCAGGTTGGAGAGGCATGGTCACATGTCTAAAATGTAATCATCCTACAAGGGGTGAGTACAACCACTCAGCAGATGAAAGCTTGTTAGACCATATTACATAAGTCTACTCCTACTCATCCGACGGGACCCTAAACATGCAATGTGGGAAATCAAAATAACTCATGTTACCATAACTCTAAAGGAATTTCACAAAATGACACACTAGGAAGTAAATAGATGTTCAGGTAAATTCAATAATCGTATCGACTTTAGTTCTAACTGCCGCCATCTTCCGAAGGGACCCGTGTTGCACCCCTCCAAGCATCTCGTATCCCACCTGGCATCACGAGGACCTCTGGGTTCTTATTTCAGTCCTTGGGCATCCGGAGAGTGTCGCATTACACCCCTCCAAGCATCTCGCATCCCACTTGGCATCGCGAGAACCTCCAGGGCTCAATCACATTCCCCAGGCATCTAGAGGACACCATTCTCACGCCCCTCCAGGCATCCCGACACTCGGGGCATTGTCGCCACAGTGGACCAACGGTATCAATATCAATTCAATCCATGGCGCAGTATTAAGGATTCTATTGATGCCATTCAACATATCTAGACCGAACTACTTACGGACGCATAAGACTAAGGCCATTATTCTAACTAAAGCTATACTATTCTCAAGTTGACTCAAATCCAACAATTCGCCTAAGGAATTCTAGCATCCGAACACTAGGTCAGCCAACACAGAATTGTCCTACCATCACGGTACACACCAAGTTGTCTTAACCTTGCAAGGCCACATAGCTTACTCGAACGACTATAGCCTCAATCACTCCTGTACGGCCTAAACGCTACACGTCTCAAGCCCGAACAAGGCTGAACCAAGACCAGACCGACCAGCAAAATTCGACCTATGGAAGACCAGTACCGTCTATTCAACGATCAATACCGTCCACAACCTCAAAAACCCAAATCAGTGCCGACCGTGCCGATGATCGTCACCATGCATGACCGTTATCAAATTCAGCTTCATTCGACACACAAAACAGACCCGAATCACGGTAGCTCGAAGCATCCAAACTCAAATTTTGGTCGATTCCTATAATGGAAATCCGAGTAACGGCAAT
Source organism: Eucalyptus leucophloia subsp. euroa (assembly GCA_017140325.1). NCBI lineage: Eukaryota > Viridiplantae > Streptophyta > Magnoliopsida > Myrtales > Myrtaceae > Eucalyptus > Eucalyptus leucophloia. The sequence goes on along the minus strand of CM029474.1, from coordinate 30,538,737 downwards.
ACCACATAATATAGAGAAACAGGGCCTCCACTTGCCTTAAATCTGCAGGGTGCAAGCTGGAGGCGTAGCTGGTGGCGAGACGATGGTGCGAGCTGTGGCAGAGCCGCGAGCGACGCAGTCTAAGCAACGGCGAAGGGGTGAGATCTCTTGGCCGGCAGTAGAGATGAGGTGAGACGGTGATGCGGCGGGGTGGTGCGGGTGGCCGGCGTCGAGCAGTGAGGCATGGACAACTGCATTAGTGAGGAAGTTTCGTTGCTGAAAATGTTGCTGGGAAAATGAGGGAAGCTCTGGGTGCCGGGGGAGAAGAAGAACGACCCCTCCTTCTGCCTTGGCCTCTTCGCCAGTTGACTGCATTAGTCAACAACTCACAAATTTCGGTGACAACTCAAACGGAGGGCAGGTGGGGGAGACGTGGCTACGGTCGGTGGCCCTTCTTGCCACTTGAAGAGACGGCAGCAACGTAGCTGCCAATTCGATGGTCAACCTTTCCCTTTTGTTGACTGCCGAGGATGGAGCGGTGGCGTGGACGTGATGGGGGTGGAAGATTCCCAGTCTTCTCTTCAGCATGCGTACGTACGCATGGGGTCGGTGCAGCTCGCATGAGAAATTAGCTTGGCGATGTGCTGTGGGGAGTGAACATTGGTCTCATTGGTGGCATTTTACGAAGAGGAATTTAAATGAGGTGATGGACTAGATGATGATCGAGCTGTCATAGTACGGCAGAGACATGACGATGAAGTGATGTCACGAGGATGTGATGAGATGGAACAGTTCAGTACGGGGATGGTGGTGGCGAAACAGTGGTCGTGAATGGTGCCAATAACATAGTCCGACGACAAATTTGTCGACTCGACATAGAACGTTATGCATTTGAGGCTCGGGCAAAATCCGGATATCACAAAAGCCTCTTGAAAAAGCTAAAACAAACATATCTTAAATTTGTTTGTCAAAACTCCTCTAGTAAAAAATTGCAAGCGGATGAAGTATAGTAGCCTAATATTATCTTAAATTCCTACAAATACACTAAGAAGAGTATAGGCTATAATTGATATTTGTATGCTTCGATATCATGGACGCATAAGGAAAAAAAAATTAATAAGCCTTCCAGTTGTCCTGTTAGAAAATTCATTTTTTGACATTTGTTGCCCTTCTCCCATGCTCTGAAAAAGAGAGAAGCATCTAAAAAATCTTTAGCCAATTCAATTCTATTTTTTTTATTTGGGTTGTCCAATCCTAAATCTTTAAATGATTTGTCAATATAATTCTCATGCCCAAAATTGATCGAAAATTACTGACATAATGTTCTCCATGACATAAACAACACCAATATGGGTGATTTTTACACTTAGAAAAAAAAATTGAATTTTCTTTCCTTTTCACTATTCACTTCTCGAAAGGGCCAGCAGGGGTTGCTGGCTATCGCCAACCCCTTCTGAGAAGTAAATATTGAAAAAGGAAAGAAACTAATTTAGAAAAATTAAATTTTTTAAAACATTGCAAAAATCGTCATCATCAACAAAATTAGTAAAAGTCAGAGTTTGGGCCTAATTTAGTTACATTGAAGGAAAAAATTCACTGTCACACAATAGATTTAAAACTATATCAACTATCATCCCTCACAAAAAAAGAGATTTCATCCATTATGTTTCACATACATAATCTTTGTGAATTTTGTGCTTCAAATTATTTACCCATCATTTTCTTTTGTCGCAGCAGACATACCATCTGATACGGTATCAACTCAACGATGGATTTGCCCGGAGCATGGAGCGGTAGATCATGGTATGAGTAAGTTGGCGCTGAAATATATTTTCAGAAAAATTATATGTTGAATTTATTTCCGTTTCTTTGAAGGGGAAGGACAAGGTAAATTCTCTCTACTTTTACCAAGAGCAAATTACAAGATATATATCAAAGCATAACTCCTTAATACATGCATCTGCATCAACCCAACCTCCATGACCCTGCCCAAAAACCGAAGGACCCAAAGTTGTTAAACAATGACAAGTATGTGGTAATCATAGGTCGAGCTTATTATACTAATAGAACTCACACTAGTTGCTTGATCTGCTTGCAGACAGTTGAGCCAAAATTATCGCCAGTATAATGAGCAAAACGACCACCTGAAATTAAAATCCTAATAAGCAATTGTTTGTTCTTGTTTGGGTTACTGTTCAGCCTGTTCTCAGACCAGCCAAACAATGCAAGATAAATGGTTTTATACTCACCAGGACGGAGCTGTATCTGGATTCACTTGCAATGATGTAAGATTTCCTGTCAAAATAAGAAGTTTGTCTAAGTAAAAGGAACAAAACCAGTGTCATATACCACCAAGAGAGAGAGAGAGAGAGAGAGAGAGAGAGAGGAACCTTTTGTTTAGGAGGCCAGAATTTCTGCAAGCCTTCTGTGAAGCCTCGATTCTGCTTAATGTCTTTGTAGCATTAGGATCATTCTTGTCAACCTACAGAAGCCAAAAGCAGTAATTTAGGGAGCAATGTCTCAGACTAATTTAGAAAGTCAGAGCGTGAGAGGCATGAAGATGGAAAAACTGGGAATCAATCAAAGCATCAACTACTATTGCGGCCAAAAGTAGCAATATTTGATCATCAAGCAAGTTCCGCCTCACCAAAGGAGAAGTGGTTTCCCAATATATATATATATATATATATATACAGAAGATAAAACTTCAATAGCTAGCCTTTACAATCTTCTCTGCTGTATTCATAACCTCTTTTGTCCGCTAAATCAGTAAGATTTTGCAGAGGACAGTTTTTCAGGGATATTTCCACAACAGAACTCGTGGTTCCATTTGTTTTCTTGTTGAAATTGGTTAACCCATCATCTCTCTGTCACACACACAACTTACAAGCCTTTTTAATCCTCAGTACACTGGTCCATTGGGAGCAATGTATGGAGTTCTCTATAAAATTTTGGGCACTGCTTGTCTAGAGCTAATGTTCCCTATTCGTATGCATCTGTCTAACATTGGGAGGCCTGCTCAGGACATTGCTAGCAACCAAACAGGTGAGTCTTCCCAATGCCATAGGGTCATCAGAAAACCCCTTGGGCCTTTATCCTAGGATACTCCTAGTGTTACACAGACACATACAAAATGGGAACATCAGCAGTTTTTTCCAATAAATCAAGTGTAATGCAGGTCATAAGGTCTAGTTCAATTTCAAGAAGAGATAACTAAAAATATATATGAAGAGAATGTGTGTGCAAGATTACAGAATACAAAATGCATTCCAGTTTTTGACTTTCATACCTTGGATTTCAGCATGCAAGAAAAATCATAGAAAGCACCATAGACATCAGCCATTGTTTTTGTGCGATCAATAACTTTAGCAGTAAGACCTGAAAAGTATAGGCAGACAAATGGAATCACTAAGTGACATTATCTAGGAGCTACTACAGTATATACACAAGAGTATAAAGGATCATGGACTGCCTTGACAAATGATGAATTATGAGAATTAAATTGATTAATGGTGATAGTCTCCCAGGCTATACTTCCATCTCGATCAATCTAGTTCTTCAGTATGCCTCATTATTTCCTCATGCATAATCGCCCAGTAAAACTATTTTACAAATGCCTTGTGCCATTTAAGTTCTTCAGTATGCCTAATCATTTCATTATGTCTAGGATAGTAATATCAACAAATCATATTCTTACCTCGTCTCATCTTTACTACACCTCTGAAAACTTCAATGTTGTTGTAGCATAAAGCTAATGTTCCAATTGCCATTATCTAGAAAAAGTAGAAAATGTTGGCAAAAAGAGCTCCTCCCCAATAATCAACAAGTTAATGGCATAGACAAGGAAATAGCAATATTAAACACCATGAAACCAGAAGTGCCACATACAGAAAGGCTTGAGATTATGAAGAGCTGACAACTGATTGTTGTATGAAAATTTGGCAAACTAGATGTGTGAAACCAAAAGAACAAGCAACCTTTTTCTAATGCACTCTAGTAAAGGATGCAAACACGTGCATGCAAGGAGAGAGAAAGGGACAATTTGTGTGTCCATGTGTACTTGTGTGAGAGACTGCCAGGGGAGGGGGGGTGAATAATGCAGAGAGCAGGCTAGTAGAATGTTCGTGAGAAAAACTTTCACAGGAAATCTGTGGTCAAAAATTGTTGAGATAGCTACCTCCTATATTTTTAATATAGGAGAGATTTAGGCAACAACTCTTGGTCACAGTTAAGAATACTGTTATCTTGAAGAATTGATCATGCACCTGAGGAATAGCACAAAACCGGAATATAGCAGGATCCCTTAAGGCAGACATGTATGTCAAACAGTCTTCAACATGTGTTAAGGCATTGGTGACCATGTCATTCAAACATTGCACTGCCTTCACTGAGTTCTCCTCATACTTCAAGTCCTGCGTAGATGGGGCCAATCACAGAAAGAAGAAAGTAAGGGTGTGCATGCAATATGATAGGCAACACTATAGGTGAATAATATCTCAAAAATTCATCTGCAAACTAAGTGGTGGAAAAACCAACTCCATATGGTAAAACGGGTTAAAGCAATTTATGTGAACACTTAATATTCATGAATCATGTTGAAGAGGCATACCTCGAGTTTGTTTACATATTTACTCCAAATCTGACGAGGCCAAAACATGCGTGACTTTGGAATCTCATTGATATCCTCCAAATAATCTCGAATAATATTTGTTTTCTGATATTCACATTCAAAAGCAACGTTAGAAATCCACATTAAAAAAGGCGGTAATGCACATTAAGCTTTGTAGTCTTTTTAAGTACCTGAAGAAACAAACCCATTGAATTGGATAGAGAATCTGATGCCAGATCTTCAGTTCCTGAAGCATGGAAAAGCTTTGACAGACCTATACCAACGAGTCCTGCCACATAGTGGCAATATTCATCATAATCATCAACTGTTTCCACCTGCAATGAGGAAAAAATTAGTAGAAGTCATTGTAAGATAAGTAACAGCATAACCTATTAAACAGATTTATCTCCACTACAAGCAATTCTTCCAGAAAGTGCACGACTAAAATTACCCTTGAAATGTTATGTGCAAAATAACATTGCCAGCTCTTAGATCCTCTTGATCATGGTATTTAGTCAAACTTGTTCCAATTCAAACAAATCGGTTACCATAAAACAAGGCGCACAGTAGAGACAATAGTCAGTTCACAAGCTGCTGGACCTTGGAAGATGGAAGAATGGTCATTACTTCTAGATGTATCCATTCTTTTCTATAAGCAAGTGAATTCTTTAAGGAGTTGTACCAGAGAGCTAAAGTCAAATTCTTACTTCACTACAGTTATAGTACACAGCAGGATGGGCTACCCGTTGTGTCAGCCATTAAACAAATAAAAGGACGCTGGCACTAAACAATATCGACCCCTTCGATAGGAGGAAAGGATTCCAGCCATGTAAAGCTTATGCACTAGCTACATATTGACCTAGTCCAAGCACAACCAAATACCATAAACTTTGTAAGAGTTCCTTCAGCTTGGCTACATATTATAGTAAGATCTTGGAAAATATCATAAGTGTCACATGGCAGATCACAAACCTCTTGGCAAATAAATTTTGCCATTCCTGCTCCCATTCTTTTAGTAATATCATCAATTGCCTCTTGGTAACTGCAAGTATAGTCAAAAGCCACAGTTTATAAGGAAAAGCAGTCAACATACCAATTGGCAGAAACAGTTCGCCTTAATATCAAGAATCAGTTGCGAAACTATGATGGTTAAGTATGTTGGAAGAAAAGGAAACACACATGGTGAAGTTGAAGGGCTAAAGAAGATCAGGTAGCAGAAGAGAATACCCTAATCTCAAGAAATGTGTTCACATCAAAATTACAAAGAAAGTAACAAGTTTGTAACCTTTTCCCCAGCTCCAGGAAAGCAGTTGAAACATGATGAAATTGGTCCATTAGAACCTTGTACTCCTTTGTACCGCCTTAATACAACAACAGAGAAGTTGAGTCAGTACACTCACTAAAAAATCGGGGCGACTGAATATTTCAGAGCCCAGCCTGACGTCTTCTTAGATGAGGTAACACAGATTACTGGATAAGCACACTTCACAGATTGCTCACAAAACTAAGCAGCAAAAGATTATAATTACAATAATAATAATAACTACAAGGTATCAACAGTTGCCACTTAAAGACAGCTTTCTACCAAGTTCTGGATGAACCAAAAGTTGCTAGTTGGATGAAATCAATGGCAGATGGCATCTAAATAACCTAAAAATACATGATTTCCCAAGTTGACATCAGGAATAAATTTAACAATCTTTTACCCTATGCTGGGTAGTCCAGTTTCCCCATATGATGGAATTATCACAAGACTATCTTACTGTAAGAGAGCATTCATTGTACTATAGTATTGGTCTCAAGAAATTTAGCGAAAGATTCCACAAAATAATAAAAGTAGATGAGACTGGTGAAAAGGTTCTCATGTAGAATCATAAAGTAAAGTCCAAATATTGTTGATATATCTTGTTCTACTAAAAGCGGTGTTAAGAAATATAATCCAAGTCAATTTGAAGTCAATTTCAAATGATATATCACAGAGGGAACTACTCCACTATCATTCTAGATTTTGAAGAACAAAGTGGTAAAGATGTATATTTGCTACAAGATAATGTTAAAAATAGGATCTCCATGTGGCTTCAAAGCCCATTCTTAACGCAAAATGTGGACAACATCTATTATTTATGCATATATACACACATTTATATAAACGAAACCATTAAGAGAGATGAGTCAAACACTTTTTTATTTAGAACACATGAATCAATACTGAATCAAGCCTTTAAATACTGAAAAGCCAGTTTTCAGTCTTGGATCACCAAAAGCTTTAACTGGCAAGAAATAGATAGTAGGATAGCATGTCTAACTCACATGAAAAATGCCACTCCTTATCATACACATGCTGATGGAAAGCTTTCAGGATAGGCACTTTGACATCAGTAGGTATGCTTGTGTCATCCTCTGGAAAGGGAACATTAAAAGAGATAAGATTTCAACACAAAATCATGTAATAATGCCATTATGGAGCTGGAAACAACTATTCAATGAGATACTGACAAAAGTTGGCAGAGGAACTAAGGACAAATCCTGAAACTGATTCTTTTATGGATTATCCAACTGATATATATAAGTCCATGTTTCTCAACCAATGAATAAGCATGGAACTTATCAACTAGAGCATAGCATGGCCGACTTCCATTTATGATGGATAGTAGTGACAAATAAATAAAAGTCTATATGTGAAGAACACACTGTGACCTACACAATAATATTCCCATGAATGCCATCAACATAAAATGAGAACTCCAATGGGTTCAGATTATGGTCAGTCTTTGATGGACAAAGGATAGTTGGCCCACTTCACCAGCTAAAAGGTGCTATAGATAAGTGTTGCAATTTCTCATAGTTGAAAGGATACTTAAAAGAATATCAAGATTTGAAGAGGCATAGGTTTTCGCCTTTAAAAACACTCAGACAAGGAAATGTAGCCTGAACTCCACTCCCTTATCTGGATATGTAGAAGTTTGAAGGGAAAAAGTAGAGCTGCCAACAGGGTAGATACATTTGAAATTAATTGGGTAAAATGGCAGTCAAGGTTTAATGTCGCCCAAATGGAATGACAGTAATTTAGGACAAATGCACTATATTTAATAAACGGCATGATATCTTGCAAATGCAAGACAGAGAATTAATACAGAGTTATGGGACAAACCAACTGTATCAAGTGCTCGCAGGACCAAATAAAATATGCACACCTGCAAAAATGCAAAAGAAAAGTTAAAGAGATAAAAAATATATCGCAAGAAGCTAAACTAAGAATCCCATTGGGATTTGCATTGACTAGTACTGGCATTTGAGTTAACTAATCTAACAGTTCATTGGATTTTTGCATTGGATTAGCAGACACTAGAAGCCCATAGGAGAAAGTATCAAAAGAAAGCAAGAAGTAACCACATTAATCTAGGTAAGAGGACAGCATTGACATCAACAGTAATATTACGCAATTCCATTCAAGATCATACTCAGATGTGGTTCATGTAAGGAGAGCCTATAGCGCTTTCTTTGACTTTTCAATTGTAAGAGAGTAGTATAGAAATATGTACTTTCAACAGCTGATATTCTAATTTCTAGGAAGGGAAAGAAATAAGCTCCTGCAGCTTGTTCACCAATACAAATGTCATCTTTCCTATATAACCAAGTCATCATTCTATAGAGTCCATCAGAATTGGTGGATCTCCAGGTGCCATGTGTGCCATGGGGATGCTATCAAACAGTATGACGAAAGCCAGTCCAGGCAAGAAACACTCCGAACATTAACACGTGATATATCCTCCCTGCACAATCTCTCTTGAGAAAGGAGAGGGAAAAAATCTACACTTTATTTGGCTCCGAATTTTGGAATCAATAATACTAAAACACCAAAACCTTAGGAGGAGGAGGAGGATGGACTCGAGGAACCTCCTCCGATCAACTAAATTCCAAATTCATGAAAACATTGGGCTTATGCTAAAACATCTCGCATGTTCTGTGGACTTCTCATGGGGACTCACCAATACGAGAGAGAAAAGTGTGTGCTTGGAGTACTCTATCTAACGTCATCATCTTGCATCAATATCATGCATTAATCCTCTAGTAAAATGCCTCAATAAACTGATTCAAATCCTTTCAGTAAGGGCACGCCACTTGAGCCACAACAAATAGAATAATCGATCCTTGGCTTTACCTAAGCTGTTGTACCTGCTGTCTTCAGCAGGTAGTCTAGAATTAGCAATTTTTCCTAATTCTTTCGTATTTGTCCTTTACAATATCATGAATTTCCTCATATTTCCCGATAGCAGGTAGTGCTCCCTAAGCCATAGAAAAATTCCTCCTGGCCCCAACCAAAAAAAAAAAAAAAAAAAAACACAAACAACTTCGTCCATTTAATAGCAACAGGCAGAGTATCCAAAGTCATCACGGCATCGCTTAAACACCACGAACATATTCAGCGATCACGATTCCACAAAAACACTCGTCCAAAACAAGATCATTACAGCAGAAAACTCAATCCACCGATCCCGCAGTCCTATTCAATCATCATCCACAACTCCCGCATGAATTAAACGTCGCGATCGTCCAAATTTCTCCAAAAAAAAAAAACGGGAACAAACCCAAAGGAATAAAAAAAAAATAAAAAAAATAAAAGACCAGACTACATCATGATAGCTGCAAAATCGAAAAACCGCGCTCACCGCATCGCGAAGCTCGGGGCCGAGCTGCTGGATAACGAGGCCGAAGCTCCGGGAGACCTTGTGGAGCATGGAGTAGCAGAATCCCCAGTGCGGCTGCGGAGGGATCCGCTTCTCGGCATTCCTTGCCGCGATCTTCAGCTTCAGCAGCGGGTAGAAATCGTCCGGGTGCTTCAGGATGGCTCCCAAACTCCCCATCTCTCTCTCGCTCTCTCTCCCTCTCTCTCGCTGAACTCGAGATCGGAAGCAGACGGAGACTGAATCTTGGTGAAAAACCAGAAAGAAATGGGGAGGCCTTTTGTAAGGCGATCGAGACCGAAAAGTCCAATGTGGCGTCTCTGAGATTTGGATTAAACAATGTAAATGCCGAAAATACGGATGGAGGGGGAGTCAAATCGAATGGGGAGAGAGCGAGCCCGCTTGCGGACAAGGAAGAGGAGATATGTTTATTTCTCCGAAAACGACCCGGGTCCTGTCTGTGACTCACCAAGAGCGAGTTAAGACGAGGAATTTCTGGATCGATGATGATGAAGTGGATGATCATCTGTATTTTCATTTTATTTGCACTTCATTTCGTTTTTGGTCATTTTTCTGAGGCCACTATTTTCCCGAGCTTTTCATTTTCAGTTTTTGCACCCTGTTTTAATTTTTCAGTACTTATTGGTTTATCAAAGAAAAGGAAAAGTTTTGTTCTTATCGGAAGAAAAAAAAAAAAGGAAATTGAGGCTCTATTTGTTCTACATAAATAAATAATTTAGAAAAATTCTTCGTTCATGAAAACGTCTGTTAAGGTAAATTATCTTCGATAATGAATATATTTTATAGGTGATTATTTCAAGTGGTATAAATGATTATTTTTTCAAAAAAAATTAAATCATTCATTTTTTACAAAATAAACAGAGTTTTTACTATTCATTCAAAAAAATTGAGGATTATGTGTCATTAAGTATATACCAACTCCAGTGTTCAACCATATAGGAATCATTTCATATCTAAACTTTCAAAAGTTTTCATGAAAACAAAGTGCTTTTTATTCATTTTCGCATAAAGCGAGGGTTTTTGGAAGTTCAATGTTTTAATAGCTTGCTTCAAATAACTACTTCCCCTTTAAATCTTTTATATATATTCATACATTGTGTTTCTTGTGTTTTGATGTTCATATGATGCGAAACACTTAAAATAATAAATTATATGCAAATATTGATCCATAGAAACTTATACCATTTTCTTTATGGCAAATTGAGATTTGATATTTCAAAAAAATTTAAAAAGGGAATGTACGAAATTAAAATTGATATGATAGGGTTAAAAAGGGGGGCATTTGCCTATATTTAACCTATGCCAAATGTCCAAGAGGTCGCATAATTTCCACTTCCGTGAAGAAATGAATAATTGAAATCGTGGGGGTAATCCTCGAATATTCTCTCCTCTCCCACCAGCCCCTTCCAGCTCTTAATTGTTCAACGGGTGAGAGTACAGTACCTCCAAGCACACAGCTGCTTCAAGTTGACTCAATGAACAAAGGTTGGCCGAAAGGATTAGTTGACTATATATGAATGTGGAGGTGGGACCGAATTCACATTGGAATTCAAGGCTCTCTTTCTATTACAAGAGCTGTTTTGGTCAAAGTCAGTGCATGGCATGCTGTATAGCTTAAGCTAGGGCTCACAAAAGTTGACCCTACTTTTGTTGTGGCGATTGAAAAACGGAGAAACCAATAAAAACGTGAAAGTGGTGAAAAAATATGAATTGTCATAATGACACAAGACTTCGCTAATTTTAATTTGATGTGTAATGTGGTCCTGAAATTTTAATTTATTCATTTTGATTCATCAAATTTAATCCAATGAATAATGCGGTTCATTAATTTTCAATTTATTTAAAATACATGTTCAAGTTAATATTGTCTTTTCATTAATTCAAATTCATGAATTATATTAAATAAATTCAAAAATCAAAAATCATATTATATATTAAATTAAAATTCAAAAATTACTTTAAACAAATTAAAATTTTAAAAATCAAAATATATAATTAAATATAATTTAAAAATTATTTGTGTCATTTCTCTTAGGGGTGTGCAAAAATACTCGAAACCACCGGACCGCCGGAACAGACAGAACCGCTTGGCTGCGGTTCTTGAGGGAACTAGTCCGGTTCCCGGTTCCAGTTTTTGGGAACCGGTGGAACCAGTCCGGTTCCCAGTTCCATGGGCAGATCCACCCGCCAGCCCACCCAAACCGAACCAGTTCCCTTTTAATATTAAAAAAAAAATTTACTAAAACAAACCTAGGTCTCACGCTCACCGTCTCATCTCACTTCTCTTCGGTTTCTGCGATTGCCTCTCTCTCTCTCTCTCTCTCTCTCTCTCTCTCTTCTTCCACTTCTCTTTGGTTTCTATGGCTGCCTCTCTCTCTCTCTATCTCTTCCTCGGTTCCTCTCACTATTTCGATTCCTCCTCGGTGACCTGTGCGTCTGCCTCACCGCCCGAGCAGCGAAGCTGCTGTAGCCCAGTCGTCCGCCACCCTCTTGCTGGGACCGCTCCAATCTCATACCCGCGCGCCCGCCAACCTGCGACAGCTTCGCTCGTCCTGCTAGATTCGCCTTCCCCCCGAAGTGCAGCACCGCAACCACCGCTCGTTTCTTCACATCGGTGGCCGCGACGCCAGCAACCCACGAGACCCATCCACGACCAACGCTCGGCGTCCTCTACTTCAGTCGCGCTGATCTCGCTCAACGACTACAGATCTGAGCTCATATTTGCCCTGACGCTGTCGCTGTTCAGCCGCCCAGCGACCCGCGATCCAGTTCAGCGACCCGCGACCCAGCTCCGCCGCTACCTCTCGCCCAAGCGACCCTTCTGCAGATCTCGAAGAACCAGCATTGCTCGCATCAAGATCGGTTCCATAGATCCACCCGGGAACCGAACCGGACCGGCGGTCCGGTTTCCGGATGGATCCATGCAACAAACGGGTGGATCCCAGTTCTAATTTTTTGAAATCGTTACTTAACAGGCGGTTCTTGATTCTAGGTAGAGAACCGCCTATCCAGACTATGCACACCCCTAATTTCTCCAACGTCCAATGAGCTTCTTTGGCTCTCCTCGTTGGCCTTGACTTCGATGATATCGAAAGGCGATCACGTGACCTTAACACAGTCTCACCAATCGTATCGAAGTATTGGAACTAAAATCATTTAGTGGGCCGGGCCCCACTTCTTATGCCTACTCTCCTTGATATTGTCGCAGGGGTGTTGTGGGCCCCACTTTTCATGCCTGTTGTTTTTTCATCAGATTTCTTTTCGTCTCTGCTCCCTATTAACAAAAAAAAAAGTGGATATTTCCATTCCCAAAAATGAACACTGACAGCCAACCCTGACTTTGCTAGTCTGGCTCTACATTTACACGGTGGTCCCTGTGCTCAAGTGTCGGTCTACCTCGTGCGGATGAATTCATCGTCCTTGCTCTCCGCTCACTCAAACGAGGGGTCTAAAAAGATGCTTTGAATTAGAATGATAGGGGGCAGCAATTGGCTGTAGACCTGTCAAAAAGAGTTAGAAGAACCCACTTTTCAACTCATAATTGATGAGTTAAATATGGATTAGCCAACTTTAAAATATGGGTTGAATATGGATTTAAGTTGTAAAGCCAGATTAATTTTGAATTTTCAATCAGTTTAGGCTTTATAGAGGAAGCGAGGATGAACGAGTTGGGACAAACTTTCTCTGTTAGTGAAGACGACACTCTAAATTCACCTTTCAAGAGTTGGGGCAAACCTGCTCAGCCAGCACTCCGTTAAGAGAAACCAAGAGGCCACCATCTACGTCAGCAATCTTGACTCAATAGCCCACTTTATACTCCATGGTCAATCCTCTTGAAAACTCAGGTTTGAGCATCACTCCCGTGCTCAATGATTGGCTATAAAGAGGCAAAAAGGCCCGATTCTTTGAGCTCCAATGCATTATCTATGACTTCATTATCTATGACTTCACTGCCGCCAAAGATTCTTTCAGGTGCTCGAGTTTGTCATTCTTTGTTTTTCTCTTCAATCAAACTATTGATTTAGGTCTTTGGGTGTTTTGATCAATGTGGGGTTTCGCATGATAGACTAGTCAAGATTTGCATTGGATGTGATTTGGTGATGTTTCTAATGGCGTGATTTTGGAGGGTTATTTTGGTCACGGATTAATTTGAGCATTCAAAGTGCTATTCTTACAACTTATTTTAACTATGAGTTAACATGTCAATATCAAACATTCAAAAAGAATATTCAATTACCAAAGGATCCACACAAAGTTATATACTTAGTTCATAAGGACTTCGAAAATACCTCTATTTGCTCTAAATAATCGAAGATATGCACTTCGGCTACATGGTCTTGTAAAGCAAATCATTGGTGAAGAATGGCTCTTGCAAAACCTTGAAGGGCAAGCGAGCGATGTGTGATTCAAGGAAAATACATTTCTATTTGCGTACTTCGAAAGATGTGTGATTTTGGTCCTATTTCTATGTTTCATGACAATGTTAGCCTCTATATTATTATTTTGAAGACAATTTAAGTGAAATTTCATTGCTAATAGTTTAATATTAATATTTAATTATGTTTCACATCAATGTGTGTGTAGTAAATCTATAGCCTATTCGTTGATTAAAATGTGTAATTTTGGAATATGATCAAAAGGAAATAAATTAATATAGATTTATATTTGTTACAAGAGAAATCTAAATTGGCTTTCATCAAACCTAATACATTAAGATCTCTCATCAATATATGACCCAAAACTAAGGCCTGAACCTCTTTCATGATATGTAAATGTTGAAGTTGGATTTCACTGCCATCTTCACGCCCTTGTCTATAACCCAATCCCAAAAACTCCTTCACTAACTCGATGAATTGATTCATGGAGCCATCCATTCTTCAAAAGCAACATATTAAGGAAAACTTTATTAAAAAAAAAAAAGTATTGCTATTTAGTTTGGGTATGGATTGCTAAATTTGTATTGCATAGAAATTAGTCAAAAATAGATTAAATGCATCAATTTGGGTTGAACTATTTTAGACTCAATCCACTTGTTCTTTTTTTTTTTTTTTTTTTTTTTTTTTTTTTGGGGGGGGGGGGGGGGGGGTGGGGGAACCCTCATTTCATCTCATGGAAATAAAAAAGAAGAACGTCCCAGATAGGATTCGAGACAAAGTATTGAAGGGATTGAAACCCAGCTTCGCGAGAGTCTTTTGGAGTTGGGCTTTAACATCTAGTCCGTACCTTTATTTTGGGCTCCGGAGCAATGGGTTAACCGGTTAAGCATCATCGTGGCAACTTAGAGAGATCAAGGCCAGCACTCTTTGACAAGCACTTCAACGTCCCGGAGCTTGATCTGCGCGAAGGAGGGATTGAACTAAAGTGAAGCCGTCAGGCTCAAGGTACAACTCCTTGCCTTTCTCCTCTTCCCTCAGTTCACACGCGCACCGCAAGCCTTCAGGCACGGCAAGGGTTTCAGCGTGGAGAGCTGATTGGGCGGGCTTTCACCAATCGAAACCTCCTATTAGTTTTCCAAATGCATCTTGGCACACGCAGGCCACCACACCTGGGTTTGTTCCACCAATGAAGGAGCCAACAATGTTGATTTTAAGGGACCCCATCACCACTGGGACCCAATTTGAGTATATACCCGATCCACTCGTTTTATGGGTCTACTAAATGGGCCAGGTGCCAAGAATTTTAGATGGGTCTCATAAGCCCCAAGTACTTAGTTATCTCGAGAATAGATCTAACGAAATTCCTTGCAAAGAACATCAAAGTTGACAGTATTAATATCATTGAGACAAAGCTAGATGGTGGGGACAACATCATATTTCTCTCATGCCAACTATACATGACAGGCAATATTTTACGATGTATAAATTTGAGTTTGTCATGCCATATGACTGGTCAAAAGTGGCAGCTTGGGGTTTGGCTACCATATGTAGAAAGATGAGAAATACAAACCAGGAAGTCTATCAAAACTAAAGTCTATCAAAACTAAAGTCTATCAAAACTAACTTTCTCGATCTTTTTTTTTTTTTTTCGAATCTAAAGATCTTCTGACTTAAACACTTTATCTTGCTCCTCGTTCTTGAATTGTTACTCACAAAATCACTAGGAATTGATTCATCAAAAGGTCCTTTCGAGGAAACCCCTGAGAGGCATTTGAGTTTTTTGTGTGTAGATTCCGATTTTGAAGAAGATCCAGTTCGAAACTCTTCACAGACATGTGCATCGTTGGGAAGTAATTCAAAGTGCAAAGATTCCTGTTGAAAAGAACAAAAAGAAGAGTTAATGTGTAAAGGATGAAAAATTAGAAAAACTCGATCAAGATGGCTAGTTTTGTGATGATAAATTGGATTATGCCGATGAACAAGCACAAGAGAGGAGTAGTTGAGGACAAAATGCATGATCTGGAGAGAAAGTTGTTCAAGGAACTAAGTATGGTTATTTAGAGGTGATCAATGTTAAGGATAGCAATGCATGGCTTGTTCAAATTCTATTATTAGTTAATGCTTTTATTATTTCGTTATTACTATAGTTATTACCATAACAGACTCATTCAAAATTCAATTTATTTTGAATTAGTCCATATAATTATTGAAATAGCTAGTACATAAACTCTATAAAATACAATCGCTATCCTAGAGTTAAAGGATAAGCAAAATACATGCTCAAACTCATAGTCTGTTTTTACATTATATCAAAGCACTAGTAAGATCCTTAAAAACACCTCCGTTATTCCTTCTTTCTCTTCCATTTTTCAACTTCTTCTATTCATGATGTCATCTCCCACCTCCACTCAAGTTGTGCAACACCAACTTTCTATTGTGGAAAACTCAATTGTTTCCATTGCTTCACAAGCAGTCCTTGATAGGATCCCTTGATGGCACATCACCCCGCAGACTCCACTATTGCCGCACCGAACCTTGCATATGATGAATGGATTCGGAAAGACCAACTTGTTCTTAGTTGAATGATATATTCTCTTTCACTTGATGTCGTACCCTATGTGGTTGGATTAACTATTGTTGTCAATGTTTGGAAGGCTCTATAAACTGCCTTTGGAACTCTATTGCATACAAGCATTTTTCAGCTTCATATGCAACTCCAAAATACATCCAAAGGTGAAAAATCTAACTCAACTTATCTCCACAAGATAAAGTATATTTCGAATCAACTAGCTTCTGCCAATTACCTTATGGGGAATGAATAATTAAACGCCATCATCTTCCATAATCTTGGTTCTGATTTTTCTAACATCATTGCTACTTTGGGTACAAAACTTGATTTGATAACTTTTCCTAAACTCCACCGATTGCTCCTCAATCATGAGCTTCAAATGAAGTCTCCCATGGTGCCCATAGAGGCAAATGTTACTACGTACACCCCTCCATCATCTATCCCTACCACTCAATCACAACAAATTTCTAATTTCCAATTATCTACCACCCAAAACCTTCAATACTGTTGGCAAGGCAACCATCGCAATCATGAAAACCCAGGCAACTGATCCAAAACAAGAAAGACTGATGCCAAATTTGTCAAAAATTTAACCATACAGCCTCAAGATGTTATTTAAGGTATTTGCAATCTAACAACAGTGCATCTCAACCTACTACCAATATGGCTGGAATTCTTCCTACCCCATCATAACAAGACTGGTTTCTGGATACTATAGCTACTCATCATGTGACGCCTAACATTGCTAATCAGCATATTTCTGCACTACATAATGGTAATGAACCTCTCTATGTAGGTAATGAAATAGGTTTAGACATTGTTAATATCAATTCTTCCACTCTTAAAAACCCCATTAACTAATCTTTTACTTTCTCAAGTATCTTTCATGTCTCTACCATTACATGAAATTTGCTTTCTATACACAATTTTACACATGATAACAATTGCTTCTTTGAGTTTCATCCATTTCACTTTGTTGTGAAGGACTTGCAGACCAAAACACCAACACTCCAAGATTTGCTTAAGGATAGATTATATCAACTACAGGGTCTTCATACCACACCTCCATCCGCCGACACCATTTCACTTGATACTTCCACTACTACCACCACTTGACATGCTCAAGTAGGTCATCCCCAACAAAGCAAAGTTCACTCTTTGATTCATTTAAACAATTTGTCATATTCTACATTTGATTTTAATAAATGTGCTTTTTGTTTGTTAGGTAAATCTTACAAAACCCCTACCCCCCCCCCCACTCATAACATTAGTAAAGCACATCTTAATTTAACTTTTACTGACGTATGGGGACCTGCTCCAATTGATTCTTGTTTGGTTATAAGTACTTTGTTGTATTTGTTGATGATATTTCCAAATATACTTGGTATTATCCTATTTAAAGTCGGTCTATAATCCCTTCCATTTTCAAAGAATTCAAGATCATGGTTGAGAAACAATTTAAAAAATCCATCAAAGCCGTACAATCTGATTGGGATGGGGAATACAAAACCTTGAATAAATTTTTTTCAAAAGATGAAATTCTGCATCGAGTAGCATGTCCACACTCACAAGCAAAACATAGCAACTAAGCGAAAAATTTGTCATTGTTGATATTAGCCTTACGTTATTAGTCCTTTCATCTCTTTTCCTTAAGTATTGGCCTTGCTTTTGAAACCACAATATACCTTATTAACATATTAATACCACTTTTAAATAATATCTCACTTTTTCAAGTACTTTTCCATTAACAATTGGATTACAAGTTTTTAAAAATATTTGGTTGTATTGTTTTCCCTTTTTGAGACCATATAATTCACATAAGTTTTCACTATGTTTTTCTCAATGTGTGTTCTTAAGACATAATTCACTGCATGTTAGTTATCGTTGTTTAGATTACAAAACTAGATGCATGTTGCTCATTTCATTGAAAATATGTTTTCATTTGCCACACTTGGCTTAGACTCCTCTAATATAGCCTCAACATCACATCATTGGTTGACGATCTCCACTGTTGGTATGTCCTTCCATGTAAACCATGGTGTTAATGGTAATGCCTTGCCTACTACCCTTGTGACATCCTGAAATTTCAGTTCTGTTTTCAATTGAATGAATCGAGCCTTTCATCGACGCACCTATGGTGCTATTTTATGAGCTGATCACTCATGAGATAATTAGACTATTTGGGAAAGCCATTAAAGGATTTTAACGCAATAGATTTGAGAATTCGACCAGAAATCGACTGCTCGACTGTGCTAGCCTGTAAAGGTCATTACGACATTGTCAAAATCGATCAGAGATCAGAGATAGGTAGATTCGATAAATATGTGTGATCAAAGAGTAGGTGATTTCACTTGGTTGCAAAATTCTCGTTGATTGGCAGTAGACTAGTTTTCTGCCGTTTTGGGTACCCTGTGTCCGTAATGGAAACCTCAAGATTTTCACGACAACCGAGAGTCATCAATATGTTGAAAATGTATGTTGTGACTTGAAATAAATCGATCACGGGTCAATTACACCAAAAATTTTGAAAAGCTATCCGGTAGGCTGGTTACGCTAAAATCGCGTCAGATTGAAATTAACCATGAATTTGAACCCGATTTCAGAAATTGAAAGTTATGTCAAGTCACGATTTATTTTAGAAACGTCAACTCATCCTTCGAAGATTTTTCGACGAGCTCGGGATTTTTACGGAAAATCAATTCAGACGATTAAAAAAAGAACAGAAATTCGGACGGGCCAAATTGAAGGGATTTTTGACTTCCAAACCGAGCTACTTGGTGAAAAAAAATTGTAGAAATTATGTGGGCTTTTTCTTTTACAAAATTGGACATCAAATTGAGGAATTCGATGAAGAAATTGAAGATCAAAATTGATGAAATTCGGATGCTAATATGGGGGCTGCAAATTTGGCATCATATTGGTTATTTGTGGGATTAAAATGTTGAGAAAGTAATTTGGGACATTAGAGATATGTATGAGGGCTTTAGGGGGGACCAAGCATTTAATGGAATGGATGATCTCATTGACTTCTTTCCCCCTTGCTTCTGCCGACCTCCCTTTTCACCCGTCTCCTTCCTCGCTCAAGCAACCCTCCTTTGGTTTCTGCTTTGCTTTTGTTTCCTTTTTCCTTTGAAGCTCACCCTCTGCGAATTCTGCTACCCACTATTCCCTGCTCCCCACCATCTTTTGTCTTTTGGCCCAATTGTCGACCACCATCTTCAACGCCTGCAACCCCACCAAAGCCACGCGGCGGTCCACTCTCCATTTGATCAAACCCCTAATAGATCAACCATGTCAACCACCCACCGAAGCTACTGGCTGCTTCTACCTTAACCTTGCCACGCGTAATCCGCCGAAGAAGCCCACGTTCTCGATTTTCTTCACACCTGCAGCAACTCACGCCAGCTACCGTCTCCACCAAAGCAGCAGCCCATGAATAGTTCGCCTCCTCCTTCGTCCAGCAACCACAAGCCCAACAGCTCACAAATTTTCCAGCCAGCTTTGTGGCCAATTTCGGCCCGGTCCAAGCCTCCATTGGTGTTGCCGCTTCGGAGTTTATCAGCTGCTGTCGTGGTGAACCAATTTGCGTGCTAAACTAGTGAGTTTATGCACTAAACTATACTTAGTAGGCTAATGACGTTTAAAGGATGTTTAGTTTAGGTTAATTAGGGATTAAGTGATTAGTTAGATTAGATTAGTGATTTAATTAGTTAATTATGCATGTTAGGTGGTTAGAGAAGTGCAATTAGCAAGCAGATAGGTCTAGTATTTATCTAGATAGGTTCAGAATATTTTTTAGGCCCATTTCGGTATTTAATTATGCTTTTCCGGCCTAAGTTGCATTTATTAGTATTAATTAATTATTTTTGGTAATTATTTAATTAATTATTATTTTCCGAAAATTAGACCGGGATAGCTGGTGACCAGAATTTCGTACCAATTGCAATAGTGTGTTTGGTTTATTTATCTGGGTACTAATTTGTGCAATTTGAGTGATAATTGCAATTTTGAGTATCTATCTTAAAATTTATTACTTTCGGTATTTAATTAGAAAATTACCAAGTATCGGTTTACAATGCCAGACTATATAATTACTGGAATTTTATAAATTAAAGATATTATATTTTTAGCTCAGGCCGACCATGTACCCACACACGATTATTTTTATCGGGTAGTTTTAATACAAAGAAAATAGGCCAAGACATTATTTTAATTGAGAAATTTAAGTGCGAAACACAAAGTCCTTGGCCATGGGTGAATAATCGTGTGATGGTTTGTAGTCATGGTAAAATGACTATTGAAAGATGATGTGACGTATGTTGTGTGTGATGATATGGGATGGGTCAAGAAAACTGCCGAACTTTTAGTAGGCCGTGCCTATGGAGTCATGATTAACCACTGAACTTCTAGTAGGCCGTGCCCATGGGGCCGTGATTAACCGCCGAACGTCGAGTAAGTTGTACCCATTGGGCCATAATTAAAATACAACACCTGGCTACACTAGAAGAGCACCGAGCATCAAGCAGGCCGTGATTAAAAATTGGGACGTGTGTTTGGTTGAGATTGTGTGAGACGTTCCTAGTGATGTGTCTATTTGCTATATGCATTTATGATATGAATTGTGCTAACCCACAGGGAGGATCTGAGACGAGGTAAGTCTCTGTGGTTGTATAATTGTGTGGTTAGAATGCCTCTAGGCGTATTACCCTCCTAATTGGGGTTTAGAGTGTGAACTTGAAAATATTTATATATCATCCCCATTGTGGGCTCATTTCTTTTCAGAGCCGTAGAGTGAAGGATCTGATGCCGAACTGAGGGGACCTGAGGAGTAGGTCAGTTAGAACAGCTTCTTTTTGAAGGATCGTCTTTTGTAGACTTTTGGTTACTAACCTTTGTACAGGACTCAGCGAATATATAAAAGCGTGTTTTGTTCGTGAATCTATTTTCTTGCTTTTCTATCTCAAGCCGTTTATTGTCACGGGATATTTATTCACTTTCACATCTGCAATAAAAATGAAAGAGTCAACGACTCATCCTAGGAAATCACAAATTTGTATCGACCACCGATGTATGGGCACACACTTGGAGGATCAGGGCATGACAACCCCACCCTCTAACACCTCCCCGCCCACCTTTGGAAAATCATCACTGACATTATCAAATACTAATACTACTTCAACATCTAATACGTTGCTTTCTAGTCCGTCTAATGCCAGTATATGTTCTAATAAGGCTCTTTCAAACGCCTCCCCACAACAAGCTATTATGATACCTTTGCAACCGATTTATAAAAAGCCAAGAACCCTTCAATGCAGTTGTCTCAAAACCCAAAGCCCAACACTAAATATCCATTGCCAAATATGAAATTGATTAAATAAGTTTTATAGAAGAGCCATAGTGCTTCATTGGAGCTAATAAACATAAAATAAGGAGGGACGCAATGCTTGAAGAATTTAATGCTTTGTTGCGTAATAAAACATGGGTTTGGTTCCACCAAATCCCAAAAAAAAAATGTCATGTGCTCCAAATGGATTTATCGAGTCAAGACATATCTAGATGGCTCAATAGACTGGTATAAAGTGTTAGTGCTAGTATGAATATTTAGAGGGGGTGAATAGGTGTGAAGACAATTTTTCGCAAGAAACAGTAGAAATATTTTGCTACTAAAATAGAGTCTGAAGAACAACGGATTTTGAGTAAGTTCAGACTTTAGTAGTTAAATAGAATTACGAACAAAGTAAAGAAGTTTAGGGAAGAGAATAAGAGCACATAAATTATAGTGGTTCGGCTTAGATCAAACCTACGTCCACTCTCCATGCTAACAACCTACTGGTTGGATTCCACTATGAATCAAAAGAGAATTTGCAACCTTATGATCTAAACTTCACAGTGAAGAGTTTGCTTCTCTTTCACGAAGTCAGACTATGAGTTTTTCTCTCTTTTGAGTACAAATTTGAACTTAGTGAATGAAATAGCAAGGAACAAGGAAGCTTCAGACTTTAAAATTTTTCTTTCACGCACTCTATCGAACAACTTGAGAGTCCACCTTAAAAACTCCTTCATGCATTCTCGACCGTTGGCACTTTCCAAAGGAATTCTTCCAATCTACCCGTTGGATAGAATCAATCAAGGAGATCTCGAGTTATTTGAAGATTGTAATGAAAGCCCATCAATCATGTTCACCCATACAATCAAGATCTTAATTTTCATAAGTAGAATTTTCTAAGTTTACTTGCAATCCAAAAAGGATTGGAGTATTGAAATTGATTCCTTTAAAGATAGCCAATCATGTAAGTGCTAAATCCAATCAAAAAGCCATCCACAAGTTGTATAAATCGAACTCTTGAAGGAATAAAGATAATCTTACGTCTTGATAAGTCTTCATTCTTCAGTAGTGTTCAGTCTAGAATTTGTTAGTGTGGGTAGCCTTTGAACCTAAAGTCTGGCGGTCTTCAGACTTTGACACTAAAGTTTGGAGGTCTTCAAACTTTGACACTAAAGTTTGGAAGTCCTCGGACTATACTTTGGAAAGGTTTATCAACTTCAAAATAATAAAGAAGTTTTTTTTTTTTTTGGTAAAGGTAAGATAATAATAAAGAAGTTTTCTTCAACAATCTTCCCATTTTTTTATGGTGACAAAACTTTCCCGCAACTTTAAGAACTTTGACTTGCAAAACAACTTTTAAGCAGTACACGATATCTTATAACAATAAGTTGATTAGGATCTGAATAGTATCAATTCTATAACCACAAAAAACATGTTAGTCTTGAAGAGATAAGACAAATATCAAGATTTAAAAAATTATCCATCCATAAATATCATCACCACAAGAGTTAGTTGCTACAAGCGTCAACGTCAAATAGAATAAGTTCAACAAACAACAAAAGTTCAATAGTTAAAAGAGTCAACAATCATAAACAATCAAAAAGATAAGTCAAATATGCACATTCTCCCCCTTTTTTGTTAGCAGCAAAAAGTGAAGAAAGATAGAAGGTTCAATGAAATTAGGTGTGTTTGGGAATGTAAACAAGCTGGAAATCCTTAATTGACTGAATTGTCTCTTCCAACTTTTGTACTATTTCTTTCAACTTCTCAACATTTTCAACCTCAGCAATCTCTTTCACTTGCTATTGTAAAGCTTGAACTTGAAGATTAAGAGCCTACACCTTCTCATGGAGAGAAACTGAAGTAGATTTCAAATTAGATTGAAGCTTCTAAATCTCACACTTCATTCCACATTGTTGTGCCTTTATCTCCACAAGGAGCTCAAGCAGCCTTTGATAGTTTACATTAGGTTCTGATTACGCACTAGCCTTAACACATTCAATTTGTGGAGTGTTGATAGATGAGGGGACATCAACTCCTCTACTTCCAAGACTTGGAGTAGATCCTCCAACATCAGCTTCAGGAAAATGTGAAGTATAGACATCCTTTGGATCGACAGGAGATCTATTAACATCATCACTTGTAAAAAGAGGAGAAGAAGAAGTACATCCTTTCTCCTAAACTGCCCCTATTTCTGTGGCTACGGATGGAGAAAGGAATGCTTCTTCTTGTTCCTTCTCAAATGCAGTACCAGAGTGATGTTCTTTTTCGGTTTGAGCTCCTACAGCTCCACTCATTGTCTTCTTTGAATCCTCAAATAAGGATATTGCAAAAGTTGGTTCAATAGAGTCATCCTGACCCTCTTCCTCTTCAGTTGTTCTTGCTTCTTCTTTGGCTTCTCTTCCTGCTTCTTGTCTTTCTTCTCTTCCTTCTTTTCTTTGCTCTGTTTGTCCTCTTTCTCTTTCTTCTCTGTCTTGTTCTTGCTCAAAACTGACAAAACTCCGAAGATTTTCAAGGCAAATGCAGAGAGAGTGAGATCATCCTCATCCTCTTCGTCATGCAGAATAAGAGATCTTTTTCTTCTTTGTAGGTTCACGCATAGGTTCCTTGCCTTTCCTTTTCTTTGTAGCAAAATCTTGCTTGGTTTTTTTGCGGGACTTATCCTTCAAGCGCTCTAAAGCTTTGTTCAGTTCCTTTAACCTCATCTTGAACACCATCTTTAATCCTATAACCATAGGAGCAATAGTTCTAGCAGAAAGAGAGGCTGGAAACTAAATGTGAAAGTGTCTGAACAGTTGTCTGACCAACGCCTGAGTAAGGGAGCTGTCCCTTATCCTTCACAACAGTTCTATACATATGCATTAGGATTGTGTAAGGCAGAGAGAACTTCATTCCATTACTGATAGCAAACATCAGTTTGGCTTCAGATCGAGAAACATCTATCTTTGAAGTTGACTTTGGTCGGATGCAATTCATCATAACTCTGTACAGCAAAATGTTTGAGGCAAACAGTTTGGAATAAGTAATGCCGCATTCAGAAACTTTGTCTCTAACAAGAAAACTTGTTGCATGACTAATAGAGACATTTATTGGTTGGAAACCACCTCTTTCCACACCAATAACATTAGCCAACATGTCAATATTCACCATGTACTCTTTCTCCCTTATAATAAATCGAAATATGTTCGCATCAAGAAAAGACAAGTTCGAATAGAAATACGGAGCCATCTCAGGATAAGCAACAATAGTTTTAGAACAAAATTTTTCAAGTTGAAGGAAAGTCAGCTTCTCCCTCAGGTTCACCCTTATTGTATCCAAGAAATCAAAGTCGACCGAACGAGTGTTCATATCACCCCTCTTTTTAGTAATTTTGAGTAAACCTTTCTGTGATCCTTAGAACGAAACAAACTTGTTCCATCACCACACACTTTAGTAGTGATGCCCATTCTAAGCTGAAAATTTGAGTACATTTTCTCATCATTGTCCTTTATCTCTGGCTGATTGAAAGAACTAAAACGGTGATCAACAGGAAAGTTATCAAACGTTTTATCTACCGTTCCTTTAGGTGTTATGCCTAATCTTTCCATTGCTTGCATAAACAGAGTCTCGTTCTTGTAACCTCTTTCTTTCAGAAATTCATCAATAAAGGTCATAGTAGTACCACCCTGCTTCAACTGATTGTAAAGTTTAAAATGAACCAGGGGTTTCAACATCCTGACAAGTTCAACATCTTCCACGATTTCCTCTTCTACTAGTTGGCGCGGAGGATTTTGAGTAGCACACTATGGAGAAAGTTGTGGAGAATCTTCTTCCTTGGTTAGATCAAAATGTGTAGGACCCTCAAGCAAATTGCGAGGTCCCCTGTTTGAGATCCAAGATGACTTCATTTGGAAAGACATCTTCACACTCTTTGAGGATTTCCCGAACACGTTTGAGTGAAAAAGATGAAAACTTGTGGGGCAAACTTGAGAGTAGAAATTATGTATTCTAGGGTTTGAGAAATCGTAAATGAAGAAGAAAGACTCAACGGTATATAAAGAAAGTAAAAATGGGTAAATGAACTATTAAAAGGAAAAAAGAAAACTGCCTTTTTTCAAAAACAAAAACTACCAACAATTCAAAAATTTGAGAAAGATAATTTCTAAAAATAAAATAGGCAAGCAATAATTCAATTATCAATGTACATTTTCGAAATTTTCATACTAAAATTAAATTACCTATATTTAAGAGATAATAACTTACTAAAGTAGTTTTTGGACATTTTGAGTCTAACCAACTTCATACTTTAACTGATAGGAGATATAATATTCAATCTGGTGCGAATAGACTCAAATAGATTTTTCTCCAGTGGCTTTGTAAATATGTCTGCCAACTTATTTTTCGAGTCAATGAACTTAATCATAATTTCTCCATTTTGAACATGATCTCTTATGAAATGGTGTCGAATCTATATATGCTTTGCCATTGAATGAAGAATTGGGTTCTTCGTGAGATTAATAGCACTAGTGTTATCGCATTTGATCTCAATGCATGATTCTTCAATTCCAAAGCCTCTTAGCTGTTATCTTATCCATAAAATTTGGGAACAACAGCTCCTAAGAGCCATATACTCTAGTTTTGCCATTGATAGAGTTATAGTATTATGCTTTCTTGAGAACCAAGACACTAGCATCCTGCTCATAAGTTGACAAGTACTAGAAGTACTCTTTTTATCGACTTTACAATATGCTAAATATGTGTCTGAATATCCAAAGAAAGTAAAGTCTCATTCTTTAGGATACCACAGACCTAATTCTGGAGTAGTTGCAATGTATTTGATGATGCGTTTTGCAACACTTAAACGAGATTTTTTGGGATTTGATTGGAATCTAGCACAGATGCAAACACTAAACAAAATGTTAGGTCTAGATGCAATAAGGTAAAGAAGCGAATCAATAATGCTCTTGTAAAACTTATGGTCTATTTTCTTTCCTCCTTCATCTTTCTCCAACTTCGAAGAACTTAACATTGGTGTCTCTGTCTTTTTGCAATCTCCAATCCAAATTTCTTGATGAGATCTTTTGCATACTTCTCTTGATGAATAAAGATACCTTTCTTCGATTGTTTAACTTGCAATCCCAAAAAGAAAGTTAACTCACCATCAACTCATCTCGAATTCATCATTTCATACTAGGCTCGAGGTGCTTACTTCAGTCCATACAAGACCTTTTTCAGTCTGTAGACTAAGTCTGGCTTTCTTGGATCTTTAAATCCTAGTGGTTGTTTTACATAAACTTCTTCTTGGATAAATCCATTGAGGAATGCACTCTTTACATCCATATAAAATAACCTGAAATTATTATAGCAAGCAAAAACAAGTAATAATCTAATTGCTTCTAACCTCGCTACTGGTGCATAGGTCTCATCATAGTCTATCTCTTCTTCTTACGTATATCATTTGGCCACAAGTCTTGCTTTGTTCCTAACCACTTTTCCTTTCTCGTCCACCTTGTTCCTGAAAACCCATTTTGTCCCAATAATAGACTTACCTTTAGGTTTAGGAATTATCTCCCAAACATCTTTGATGCTGAACTGTTTGAGCTCTTCTTGCATAGCTTCAATCCAACTTTCATCAGATAGGGTTTCTTCTACACTTCCGAGTTCTATCTTAGAAACAAGTACTAGAGCAATAGACTTTTCTCGCCTTTTAGATCTGGTGCGAATTCATTCATCAATGTTGCTAATGATGAGTTCATTGAGATGACTTGACTTATACTTCTAGTTGCTAGTTTGTTTGAGAGTCTGCTGATCCTCTTTAGTTGAATCTTCTGCATCTGCTTGTTACTAATCACCAGAAGTCTGAACCTCTTCGAGGGAAGTAGACTTTTGTAAAGTTTGGAACTGGTTCAGACTCTTCAAGTTGAGTCTAATTAGGTTAAGTCTCTTTATATTTGACATTCATAGATTCTTCCACAAATTAAGTCTTCTTGTTAAAGACTCTATATGCTTTGCTTGAGATTGAGTAGCCAAGGAAAATTCCTTTGTCTAATTTTTCTTCGAATTTCTCAGTTCAATCATTTGGATTTTTCAAAACATAACATTTACAACCAAATACATGGAAGTAAGAAACATTTGGTTTCTTCCCTTTATATACTTCATAAGAAGTTTTCTCTAGAATATGCCTCAACAACACTCTGTTGATGATATAGCAAGCTGTAGAAACTGTTTCAGCCCAAAATCGAGATGAAATTTTGCTCTCAATTAAGAGGGTTCCGGCCATCTCCTGTAAAGATCTATTCTTCCTTTCCGTGACTCTATTTTGTTGTGAAAAGTAGGGAGAAGAGAAAACATGCTGGAAACCAAATTCATCACAGAACTTCACAAAGTCTTGATTTTTGAACTCACCTCTATAGTCTGTTTGTATGCTTGAAATAACATATCATTTTTCATTCTGAACCTTCTTGGCAAACTTTGAAAAGTGAGAGAAGACTTCAGACTTATTTGTCAGAAAGTAAATCAAGTAAAGCGAGAGTAATCATCAACGATTACTAGGCAATATCTCTTTCCACAAATACTTTGAGTTCTGGTTGGTCCAAAGAGGTCCATATGCGGAAACTACAAAGCTCGATTGTTAAAAATTTGATTTACAGGTTTAAAGGAACTTCCAACCTGTTTTCTCAAAACACATGGAGTGCATAATTCATACTTTTTATAAGCCATGTTGGGAAGACCATGAACAAGCTTTTTGGAAGAAATATTGGCAATCTGCTTCATGTTAACATGGCCAAGCTTTCGATGCCAAAGATTTTTTTTCATCTTAAATAGATATAAGACACTGAGAACTTTCTGGTTTTGTATCCAGAAGGTAAATATTCTCATGTCTTCGTCTAGTGAAAAATTGAGAGAAAACTTTACTAGTTCCCGAATAGATGCCTTTTTGGAAATTAATTAATCCAGTATCGTAAAGCTGACTTATGCTGAGTAGATTGTAATTCAGACCTTCTACCAATCAGACATTGTTGATATTGAGAGTTCCAATCTTCACGGTTCCACATCCGACAATTCTTCCTTTGTTGTTTCCACCAAAGGAAACTTTTCCACCATTCATTTGAACAAGTTTTGTAAAGCAACTTGAATCTCCAGTTATGTATCTCGAGCAGCCACTATCCAAATACCATTTGATCTTCCTCTTGATCATAAAAAAAAAAAAAAAAACTTAAGTTTTCTTTGATACCCAGATTCTCTTGGCTCCAAGAAGTTAGTATTAAAAACCGTCTTTGCCCAATATTTCTTAACAGGTCTCCAAACTTTGGGACATTCCTTCTCGAAATGTTCTGAACTGTTACACTTTGAACACTTGAGATTACTTCGGCCAATAGGTTTTACAAAAACTTTTTGAAAATGATTTTTGTAAAATGCCTTTGCAGGTCTTAGTTTGAGTCTCTCTTTTACTTTGGGAAAATCAATTGATGAAATAATTTCTGAAGTCATACCCAAACCACATTTGTTAAAATAAAGTCTTTGTACCGAAAGAATTTTTTCCAACTTCTCAGATCATTTTGAAAATCTTTTTGTGATATTTAAAATATGTTCTTTTAAAAAAGCATTTTCCTTCAAAAGAGAATCAAAATTTGCTTTCAAATCAACGAAACTTTTATCCAAACTTTCAAACTTTTCTTTCTAAGAAGTTTCTTGTTGCCTCGGCTTGGAATTTTCTCTTTTTAGTTCAGAAATCATTTTAAGAGAGGTTTTGAGACTAAGACTGAGTTCATCTATATACTTCCAGACTTTAATAGGAATTTTTAAATTGTTAACCTCAACTTCTTTGTCTAAGTTTGAATCAGAGTCTATTTCCGATTATGAGTTTGAGTCGGAATGAGCCATCAAACAAATATTGGCATATTCCTCTTCATTTTCCTCACACTCAGTATCACTCCATGTTTCAGCTTTGAGAGCCTTCTTGTACTTCTCAGTTCTTCTCTTCTTTTTCTTCAACAAGGGGCAGTTGGGTCTAAAATGACCATTTTTCTTGCATTTGAATCATATTACTTTTTTGCTAGTTTCATTTTCTTCAATTGATCTTTTCTGGAAATTTTGCGTGTTGTGCTTCTTCCAGTTAAATCTTCTTCCATTTTTATTCAACTTCCTGAACTTCTTAATCATGAATGCCAACTATTCATCATCCATGTCATCTTCTAAATCTGTATCATCAGAATCATCGTTAGATTTTAATGCAATTGACTTCTTACCTCTTAGATCTTCTTCCTCATTGATCTGCTCTGCTTCATATGATTGAAGTGTGCCAACTAATTCATCTCTTGAAAGATGCATGATAATATGGGTTTCTCTAATTGACATCTTAATGTGATTCCAGTCTTTGGAGAGTCCACGCAACAATTTATTGACCTTCATTGGTCCTGAGATTGGTTGTCCTTGATATGCAAGGCCGTTTATGATCTCTGTAAAGCGACTGAACATATCAGTAATGGATTCTCCAGGCTTCATCTTGAAGGCTTCATACTGTCCGAGTAGAATGTTGATTTTTGTTTCCTTTACTTGATCAGTTCCTTCATAGGTCACATGCAATCTATCCCAAACTTCTTTCGTTGTTTCATAAGAAAAAATTTAGTTATACTCAATAGGAGATAAGGCGCAGTATAAAGAGTAGATAACTTTAGCATCAAAGCTTGTCCCTTGGTTAATTCTGCTTGTGTTATTTCGCTAGCATCTACAACTTATTTTCCTCTTTCTAAGGTTGATGTAGCTTTGGAATTGATACTTTTTTCTACCACACATCCCATTCCAGGGGATCTTTCGATCTCAGAAATACCTTCATCTTGTTTTTCCACACATTGTACTCCTTCCCATCGAAGTAAGGAGGTCTAGTGTTGCTCTGACCTTCAACTAATCTTGGAGCCAAAATACTAGCCATAGATCTTTAGCTTAGAAGTAAAAACACTTCAATAAAATAAGCACGCGGGCTCTTGTACCAATTGCTGCTAGTATGAACACCTAGAGGGGAGTGAATAAGTGTGGAGACAATTTCTCGCAAGAAACAGTAGAAATATTTTGCTACTAAAATAGAATCTAAAGAACAATAAACTTTGAGCAAGTTCAAACTTTAACAATTAAATAGAATTATGAACAAAGCAAAGAAGTTTAAGGAAGAGAATAAGAGCACATAAATTATAGTGGTTCAGCTTAGATCAAGCCTGCGTTCACTCTCCACGTTGACAGCCTACTGGCTGGATTCCACTATAAATCAAAAGAGAATTTACAACCTTGTGGTATCAACTTCACAGTGAAGAGTTTGCTTCTCTTTCACGAAGTCGAACTATGAGTTTTTCTCTCTTGAGTACAAATTTGAGCTTAGTGAATGAAATAGCAAGGAACAGGGAAGCTTTAGACTTTGAAATTTTTCTTTCACGCATTTTATCGAATAATTAGAGAGTCCACCTTAAATACTCCTTTATGCCTTTTTGACCGTTGACACTTTCAAAAGGAATTCTTCCAATATACCCGTTGGACAGAATCAATCAAGAAGATCTCAAATTGTTTGAAGATTGTGATGAAAGCCCATCAATCTTATTTGCCCATACAATCAGGATTTTGGTTTCCATAAATAGAACTTTCCAAGTTTACTTGCAATCCAAAAAGGATTGGAGTATCGAAATTGATTCCCTTAAAGATAGCCAATCATTTAAGTGCTAAATCCAACCAAAAAACCATCAATAAGCCATACAAATTGAACTCTTGAAGAAATAAAGACAATCTTGCGTTTGGATAAGTGATCATTCTTCAATAGCATTCAGTCTGGAATTTGTCAGTGTGGGTAGATTTTGAACCTAAAGTCTGGCGGTCTTCAGATTTTGACACTAAAGTCTGGAAGTCTTCAGACTAGACTTTGGAAATGTTTTTTTTTTTTTTTTGGTAAAGAAGACTTTGGAAAGGTTTTATCAATTTCAAAGCAATAAATGAGTTTTCTCCAACACAAAGCTCGCCTAGTTGGCAAGGGCTATAATCAACAGGAGAGTATTGACTATATAGAAATATTAAATCTCGTTGTTAAAGCAACCACTGTCCGTACATTTATTTCATTGACTGTAACAAAGAACTAGAAACTCTGGTAGTTGAATATTAGCAACGCATTTTTAAATGGTAACTTGATTGAGGAAGTCTACATGGCCCAACCTCAAGGCTTCATTGATAAAGAAATGCCAAACCATATGGGCAAGTTACAAAAATCTTTATACGGATTGAAACAAGCATCACGGGCTTGAATACTTCCCTCTTTATACTATTAATACTTCCCTCTTTATACTACATCGGCCTAAATTATCCGTTTACATGCTCATTTATGTTGACGACATTGTTATTACAAGGTCTAATCCAACATTTATTCAAGACACCATCAACTGATTAAATAAGGAGTTCTTTATACGGGACTTAGAACGACCAAAAAAAAAAAGGGGACTTGGGAAAACTTAATTACTTCTAGGAATCAAGGTACTTAAACATCCATCAGGACCCCTTTTGTCACAATAGAAGTATGTTATGAAAGTGCTAGTACTAACACCCATGACTTTGGCTGCCATATCTTTACCGCCCTTGCTTCATTTTGGGCTGTTAAGTGCAACATCCCAAGGCAAAATAGATCATGGATAGATAACCTTATGTGGGCCATCGAATTCCTTTCTAGAAGTGACTTCTATCAAGCCATTGCACGATTCTCTTTTGGTGCTCTTTATCATGTCATTTGGAAGACTAGGAATAATATCCTCTTCCAGGGCCAAGCCTTGTTTATTCCAGCTTTGAAGTAACATCTCATCAAAGTTGTCAAAGACAAGGCTCTCTCCTTCAACCACATTGTGGATACTCCAAGGAATAGGCGGCTACAACAGTGTTAGGGACTTGATCCCTCTATCTTCTCTCTTAGGGTAGCAGATCTTCATTTGAGGATCTAGGTGTAAGTTTCCTTCCTGTTTTGATGTGAGGGTTAAAGCTGTGTCATTGTTGTTAGGGAAATCCCTTATGATGTTTTGAATATGACAAAATAAATCAAAAGCTACTAACGTGTTTAATGATTGAGTAAAAGACTATGCCGATGATAGAACATGTAAAGAATATTGTTGAAATCTCTACTTGGAAGAATCAGAAGATAGATTATATGATGGAGCTCAACTTATTCAGACTGTGTCCAGACCTTAAGGCTAAATATGTTCAAAAGTAAAATATGTTCAGACTTACGTTCATATTGTAAAGTCTATTTCGGATAGAATGCACTCAGACTCTACTTCAGACGAAAAACACTCAGACTTTACTTCAGACAGAACACTCTTAGGCTTCACATACAAAATAAGACACAAGTCCAAAACGTGACAAGGTCCAGAATGGGACACAAGTTCATAATGTACCAGATTTAGAATGAAGCCTGTTCAGAACAAAACAATTTGACAGAACATAACACAAGCCCTAAACATATAATAGATAGTGATCTAGTTTTGATTCTACATTAAGATAAATTTAATTGACTCAATCTAATTGATTGACAATTGGATGTTGAAGACAAGAATTTTCTAAATGAAGAAACTCTACTTATGGAAACTAAGATTCTGTTTGTATGGGCAATTATAATCGATTTGGGATTCTACTTCTATTACTCAACGGCTACTAAATCTTCTAGATACAGATCTGTCCAATAGGTAGATTGGAAGACGATCCTTTAGATACTATCCAACAGCTAGTTTGGAAGTGGATGAGTATTTAAGTAGATCAATGACCAATGAGCAAGTAAGAGACGAAACATATAATTTATAATTCCAAAGTCTGTGCGAACTTCAATCATACACTTGTCTCCCGTGAGCTTAAATGTTTGTAATCATAAGAGAAATACCAAAAGAGTGACTTGGTGAGATAATATGATCTACCACTGAGTGTTTGCATTCAAAGTTGTAATCTCTTGTTAATCACATAGTGGAGTCCAACCAAGAAGGCTGTTAGCGTGGGAGAGTGAACGTAGGCTTGATCTAAGCCGAACCACTATAAATTTCGTGTACAACATTCTCTTTCTTTAACTCTTTATATTTAAGTCTATTGCATACTTACAAGTTATTTTAGAAGTTTGTTCCATCGTACAACAGATTCTAAACATCTACCAGAAGTTTAGTGGCTTGCTTATCAAACTTTAATCCTTATTCAGACTTTACTTGCAACTTGTTTTATTCCGCAATTATTTGTCAAGACTTCTTTTAAACACCTATTTACCCCACTCTAGGTGTTCGTACTAGCACCTTCAATTGATATCAGAGCTACAATGCTTATTCTATTAAAGTGTTTTTACTTCTAAGCTAAAGATCTTCGATGGCTAGTATCTTGGCACCAAGACTTATGAAAGAGCAAAGCAATATTAGGCCACCCTATTTCGATGGAAAGGAGGAATATGACGTTTAAAAGACAAAATGAATGCATTCTTAAGATCCAGAGATCCTTTGCAATAGGATGTTGTGAAAAAAGGAATCAATCTCACTGCTGCATCTACATCAAATAAGAATGGCAAAGACAAAGAAACCAAAACCCCTACTCCTATATCTCAAATGGAGATGTCCAAAAGAGAAGCTCTTGATGCAAAAGTCATTTATTCTTTATATTGCGCCTTGTCTCCTATTGAATATAACTGAATTTCTTCATGTGAAACAGCTAAGGAAGTTTGGTATAGACTTGAAGTTACTCATGAAGGAATTAATCATGTAAAAAAGACAAAAGTAAACTTATTTCTTGGCCAATATAAATCCTTCAAGATGAAGCCAGGAGAGTCAATTGGGGATATGTTTAGCCATTTTACATAAATTGTAAATGGTTTAGCATATCAAGGACAACCAATTTCTGCTCCAATGAAGGTCAATAAACTCTTGCGAGGTCTCTCAAAAGATTGGAATCATGTTAAGACCTAAATCTGAGAGATTCAGAGGATTATGCCACTCTTTATTGATGAATTGATTGGCACTCTTCAATCCTATGAAGTGGAACAAATCATTAATGAAGATCCCGAAGGTAAAATATCCATTGTTTTATAATCTAACACTGCTTCTAATGATATAGACTCGGAAAATGACATGAACGACGAAGAACTTGCTTTTTATGATTAAGAAATTCAAAAAGTTGAGTAGAAAAGGAAGCAAATTTAGTGGAAGAAGACAATACAAGCAAAATGGGTAGAAAAGAACCATGAAAGAAGAAGACCAATAAGGAAATATATGCTGGATGGTACATTTAGACTCAGACTCAAATTTAGAATCAGAATCAAACTCAGAATTAAAGTCTAACTCTAACATAGACTCAGAATCCGATAAGGAAATCGAGGCAAGTCATTTAGAATTTCCTACTAAAGTTCTTAAGTATATAAATGAGCTTTGCTTAAATCTCAAATCTTCTCTTAAAATGATCTCCGAAGTTCAAGGCTTAGGCAACAGGATCTTTCTCGAAAAGAAAAGTTTGAAATTTTGCAAAAAGATTTTCTACAAATAAAAGAATATCAAGATTTACTTGTCAAAGAAAATGATTCTATAAAGAAAGAATTTCAAATATTTCAACAAAATTTTCAAAGGATTCAAAAACATTAGAGCGTATCATTTCCATACAAGTACCTTACTATAATAAGTTATGACTTAGTTTTAATAAGGAAAGTGATTCTCTAATAGATTTTCCTAAAGTCAATGAGAGACTTAGACAAAGACCTTCTAGATTTACATACAAGAAGCATTTTCAAAGGATATTTACAAAACATGTTGGTCAAAATGCCCTCAAGTGTCAAATTGTGGAGACTCAAAACACTTTGAGAAATAATGTCCTAAAGTTTGGAGACTTATCAAAAAAGATTGGGTAAAAACAACATACTCTACTAACTCTAAAGGACCTAAGAAAATTTGGGTATCAAAAAAAAAAGATGAATTGTATTTTGCAAGAAATAAAGGAAAAGAAGAAAGAAAATTTAGTAAAGAACATATTTTTTTATTTGAGCACATAATTCTCATTATGCTTGATATTTGATATATCCCTGGTTGATTCGGATTTTATAATGATCATATTCTATGATTTGTTTTATTGAAGGAAGAATCGTGTGATTTATTTTTGTGATTCGTGATTACATGTGATTATTTTTTATATCTTGTTTAGAGACAATTGAGTTTATTTAGTTTGATTTTATGCTCTCAAATTTTGTCATATTTACAAATTGAAAATCTGTTTTATGTGATATTAATTTATTATGCAAGATATTCCTTCTTAGGTACTCAAGGATTTTATTGTGCTTTGACTAAAGTGAGAATTCCTTTTTCAAGATATTATTGCACATAATGTTCTTTCCTTAAATACTTATTTATGATGAATTAAGAAAGAATATTTGATTATCTATGGAGATTTTATATTTTGCTCTAGCGAAATGGAAGGATCCAAATTGATGGATACCAAAAAGGAAATGAGTTCATTACAGGAAATTCTATAAGGGAAGAATGATTGCGAATCTACGCAAATCAAGGTGCAATAAGAAAGGGGGAGAATGTGAAACCAAAAGAAAGGAAAAGAATCATGATCACCTCAAAAAGGCAACAAATTGAGGAGGAGCGTTGATTAATTATGGAAAAATCTTTTGAATCGATTATGATCTTGATTATTATGGAAGGAAGAAAAAGGTAAATATGTCAAAATTTGTTAAGTTCTACAAAATCTGGTTAGTGCATCTTTTATTACCTTTTGTCATTAACAAATCGTGTATTTACATTATCATTTTATTATGACAAAAATGGTAAGTGAATTTTATAATGCATCCGTGATTTTTATTGGATATTTGCTTATATATATATGATTGAAGTGAGTTATATTACATATCTTTAATATTCAACTTACTTTGTAAAAGCTGATTTTTTGAAAATTATGTTTCATGCAAGATATTTGTTATCATTTTATATTCTCTATGTGATACTATTTCTATTATTATCGCTTTTTGATTATGACAAAAAGGGGGAGAGAATATAAATATGCATATGTGTTGATTGGTTTATATTATTTATTGCATAATATTGAGCCGCGATTATCTTTCCATATATAATTATGCTCAATCTATTTGCTATATTTTGCTATCTTTTAATTCGAATCACATTTTTTTGAAAATTTAAAATTTTATGATTGATTTATCAATATTTTAGAATGTATGATTACACATATGCATATTCAGAGATTGTTTTGTCATCACTAAAAATGGGAAGATTGTTAGGAAAATCCCTTATGATGTTTTGAAGATGACAAAATAAATCAAAAGCTACTAACGTGTTTAATGGTTAAATAATAGACTATGTAGATAACAGAACATGTAAATGATATTGTCGAAGTCTATACTTGGAAGAACCATAATATAGATTCTACGCTGAAGCTGAACTTATTCAAATTGTGTTCATACCTTAAGGCTAAATATGTTTAAAAACAAAATATGTTCAGATTTACGTCCAGATTGTAAAGTCTATTTCAGATGGAAGGCACCCAGACTCTACTTCAAAGGAAGACACTCGGACTTTACTTAAAATAGAACACTCTCAAACTTTACATACAGAACAAGACACAAGTCCAGAACGTGACAAAGTCCAGAATGAGACACAAGTTCATAACATAGCAAATCTAAAACAAAGAATGTTCAGAACGAAATAACTTGACAGAACATAATACAAGCCCCAAACATATAATAGCTAGTGATCTGGTTTTGATTCTACATCAAGATAAATTTGATTGACTCAATCTAATTGATTAATAATTGGATGTTGAAGACAAAAACTTTCTAAACAAAGAAGCTCTACTTATAGAAACCAAGATTCTGTTTGTTTGGGTGAGTAGAATCAATTTGGGATTCTACTTTTGTCACTCATCGCCTACTAAATCTTCTAGATACAGATCTATCCAATGGGTAAATTGGAAGACAATCCTCTAGATATTATCCAACGGCTAGTTTGGAAGTGGATGAGTATTTAAAGAGATCAAGGACCAATAAGCAAGTAAGAGACGAAGCGTAGAATTTATAATTCCAAAGTCTGAGCGAACTTCGATTATACACCTATCTCTCGTGAGCTTAAACGTTTACCAAAAAAGTGACTTGGTGAGATAGTGTGATCTACCATTGAGTGTTTGCACTCAAAGTTGTAATCTCTTGTTGATCACATAATGGAATCCAGCCAAGAAGGCTATTAGCATGAGAGAGTGGACGTAGACTTGATCTAAGCCGAATCATTATAAATTTAATGTGCAACATTTTCTTTCCTTAACTCTTCATATTTAAGTCTGTTGCATACTTACAGGTTATTTCAGAAGTCTGGTCCATCGCACAACAGATTCTAAATATCTACTAGAAGTCTAGTGGCTCGCTTATCAGACTCTGATTCTTATTCAGACTTTACTTGCAACTTGTTTTATTCCGCAATTATTTGTCAAGACTTCTTTTAAACACCTATTTACCCCATTTAGGTGTTCATACTAGCACTTTCAGTTGTTCTTACTCCTGATGCGGTTAGGAGGACTCAGCCTAGATGAGGGCTAGATCCAGTTCTTCAGAGGTTGCTGTCGCTTGATGCTGTAAGAGTTGCTGCCGCCTTACTATCTAGTTTCCCTTTCCTCTTTCCCTTCTTGTTTGTTGCCATTGCTTGGCTGCTTGTTGCCGCTGTTTAGTTGTCGATGTTTGGTTCCCCTTTTATGGCTGTTTGTATTTCCTTTTTTCTTGACACCCTTCCACTCGTTATGACTTTGTCATTATGAGTGTAAGTTTTTGGTGCCATGAACCCCCTATTGTATATTTTTGGTTAAAAGTTAATATATTTCTTACCTTACCAAAAAAAAAAAAAAACACAGAGAAGGGCAAATAGGTATTTAAAAGAAATCTTGATAAATAAATGCAGAATAAAATAAATTGCAAGCAAAATCTGAATAAGGATTAGAGTCTAACAAACGAGTCACCAAACTTCTAGTAGATGTTTAGAATCTATTATGCGATGGAGCAAACTTCTGAAATAACCTGTAAGATATGGAATAAAATAAGTTGCGAGCAAAATCTGAATAACGATCAGAGCCTAACAAATGAGCCACCAGACTTCTAGTAGATGTTCAGAATCTATTATGCGATGGAGCAAACTTCTGAAATAATCTGTAAGTATGCAACAGACTTAAATAAGAAGAGTTAAGGAAATAGAATGTTGCACACGAAATTTATAGTGGTTCGGCTTAGATCAAGCCTACGTCCACTCTCCTACACTAACAACTTTCTAGTTGGATTCCATTATGTGATCAACAAGATATTACAACTTTAAATGCAAACACTCAATTATAAATCACACTATCTCACTAAGTCACTCTTTTGGTATTTCTCTTACGATCACAAATGTTTAAGCTCACCGAAGATAAATGTATGATCGAAGTTCGCTCAGACTTTAGAATTATAAATTATACGCTTTGTTTCTTTCTTGTTCATCGATCATTGATCTCCTTAAATATTCCTTCGCTTCCAAACTAGCCATCGGACAATATTTAGAGGATCGCCTTTCAATCTACCTATTGGATAAATCTGTATCTAGAAGATTTAGTAGCCGCTAAGTAACAAAATTAGAATCCCAAATTGATTATGATCACCCATACAAACAAAATCTTGGTTTCCATAAGTAGAGCTTCTTCATTTAAAAAGTTCTTGTCTTCAAGATCCAATTGTCAATCAATTAGATTGAATTAATCAAATCTATCTTAATGTAGAATCCAAACCAAATCACTAGCCGTTATATGTTTGGGGCTTGTATTACATTCTGTCAAGTTATCTTGTTCTGAACATGCTTCGTTCTAAATCTATTATGTTATGAATTGGTATCTCATTCTGTATGTAAAGTCTCAGTGTGTTATGTCAGAAGTAAAGTTTGAATGTCTTTTGTCTGAAGTAGAGTCTGAGTGTCTTCCGTCTGAAATAAACTTTACAATCTGGATGTAAGTCTGAACATTTTCTGCATCTGAACATATTTAGCAATAAGGTTTGGACACAGTATGAATAAGTTAAGTTTCAGCATAGAGTCTATCTTCTGATTCTTTCAAATATAGACTTTGACAATATCATTTACATGTTCTATAATCTGCATAGTATGTTACACAACCATTAAATACATTAGTAGCTTTTGATTTATTTTGTCATCTTCAAAACATCATAAGGGATTTCCCTAACATGTTACAGATCTCCTTCACCGAACCCAAATGGATGGTGTTAAATTGGTTCACATGCCCATGGCTATGAATACCAGTTTAATCAACCAAGGTTAGCCACTTGAAGATGCCAATTTGTACAGGAGCACCGTAGAAATTGAAAGAACCAACAGACGACCATTGGAGTGCGGTAAAATGAATTCTACACTACTCAAAAGAAAAATTTTTCACGTGAATTATTCATTCATTCCCAATCCACCATAGAAATCCATGCATATAGTGATGCGGATTAAGCTGATTGCCCCATTGATAGACATTCAACAGGAGGTTATGCAATTTATATGGGTCAAAATATGATTTCTTGGTTAGCCAAAAAGTAGCATACCATTGCACATCCCTCAATCGAATGTAAGTATTGAGCATTGGCAAATGCCACAGCAAAAGCGGTATGGTTACCATCATTGTTACAGGAATTGGGTATCTCTTAATTAAAATGCCATATCCTTTGGTGCGACAATTTAGGGGCAACGCATCTTATAGTGAATCCAATTTTTCATGTGAGAACAAAGCATATCAAGCCATTTACCAAAAAAAAAAAAAAAACAAAGCATATCAAGGTAGACTTTCATTACGTCTACCATTTAGTGTCACAACGCAAACTCGAGGTTCACTTCATATCCGCACGTAACCAAATCATGGATATCTTCACCAAGTTTCTTACACGGTGTTGCCATGATATGCTCAAATCGAAGTTGAAGATCATCCAGAAGACCACCTTCAACTTGCACAGGCTTGTTAAGGATAGGAACGCATGAATCATTCAAATAGTTAATCATTTTATTATTCAGTTATTACTGTAGTTATTACTATAACAGACTAATTTAAAATATTTGAATTAGTTCATTCATATCTCGTGTAATTATTATTGTAGTTATTATTGTAACGAACTAATTTAAAATTCAAAATATTTTGAATTGATACATGTAATTATTGTAATAGCCAGTACATAAACTCTATAAATACAATCGCTCTCCTAGAGTTAAAGGATAAGTGAAGCTCATGCTCAAACTTAGATTCTATTTTTACGAGTGCTAAATGGCTTACTCCACTTGTCTAAACCTTGTGCCTAATATGAGATGAGTGAATTTGAACAAGGATCTTGGTAAAAATTCTTGACCTAATTATCCTTTGCTAGAACCGACCTTTTTTCCTAATGGATTGGTTTCATTAAAAGTTCGGCGATGCAATCGCCAGTAAGTTTGCTTGGGCCAACTCTAGTTAGTATGCAATTGTTACTTAATTGGAATAGTTTGGTGATGCAATTGAATAAGCATTCAGCACCAGGGACGTTGCTTCAATAATTTCTCTATGAGAGCGTGAAGTAAAGATACAAATGACTACGAGCATCGAAATTGCAACACGCATACGAAAGTTGGCGTAAAAGTTCAAAAAATAACCAAGAAAAAAAATAGCTTTATAATTATTGAAAAAAAGGCATAACTGTACCTTTGTGTATTGTCCTCGACGTGGGCTTTCTTGTCTTTAAAATTCCCGCATGGTTGTTTCGTTGTTTATGGGGTTAAAAACATCATTTTCAATGTAAGTACTGCACAATCATTAGGGAGAACTAACATAACAGTCCTAAACTATTATAATTATATTAATTCGATCTTAAATCATTTATATTTATACCAATTTAGTCAATCCAATCAAATTTGATTAGCTGGTGCTGACATCGATAACAGCCGTCCTATATAACGTGACTGATGCTAATGTGAAAATTTTTTAATTTTATTTTAATATTTTTTCTGAATTATTTATGTATTCATTTTTTTCCTTTTTTTCTCTCTTTTTTTTTTTTTTCACCTTCATCGTCTAATCCTTGGTGGAACTAGCAACCAGCCAGAGGTGAGGATTGGTGAGGCCGAGGGTGAGAGCGAGGTTGACCTCACCAAATCTGACAAGGCTTGCCCTTGCCCAACCACTGGCGTCAGCCACTGAAAAATGAGCATAGCGATTGGAAATCCTGAGGCAATCCAGTGACCAAGGAGAGAAAATCACACACTGAGTTGGGGAATTCGGGAGCTCTGAGAGAGCGAGAGCGTGAGTATTTGTACAGATCTAGGACAAATGCTCGAGAATTGAAGTGAGAACGATGGCAAAATGATAAGAAGAGAGGGAATCACAGTGTGCGGAAACTGCGGCTTGAGGGCCGACACCAGCGCCAGCTCGTGGTCGTAGCCTCGTTCGTGGTTGTTTCTACCATTGAAGAAGGGGAGGACATGGTCTTGCAGATGGGGAGGCGTTTCAGTTGATTGTAGCAGAGGAGGACCCGTCTCGGATTTGGAGTAGATGGAGAAGCAATCTGAAGGAGATGACCGAATTTGGGTCTGAGTAAAATGGTCATGATTTTTCTGTGTTGGCGAGGGCATCCCTGTTCTTATAAGTGGCCAGCAGGCTGACCTCGTCGGCTCTCGCCTCTGACCGATCGCTCAGTTTGGGCCACTAGGTAAAGGATGTAGATGAAGGGAAGGGAACGGAAAAAAAAAAAAAAAAGAGAGAGAGAGAGAGAAAAAGTGAAAAAAAATGAATAGATAATTTGAAAAAAGTTCAAATCTTATCAAAAATTATCCATATCAACACCAATTACGCTACGTAAAAAGTCGGCATTCATGTCATGCCCGCCGACTAAAATTAACCAGATAAATTAAATTAACACAAATATAAAAAGTTTAAAGCTCAATTGACCAAAAAAAAGAAAAGTTTATAATTGAATTTATGCGATTGCAATAGGTTTAAAATTGTTTTGTAATTTTCATTGATTGTTTGATTAATGTTTCAAAGCTCATCGTCTTCCTTTAGCCTATGTCGATGGACGTCATATGTCAGCTTCTCAGGTGGCCTCGGCAGCCATGTTCGAGGCAAACTCACCATCTCCACTTTGCAGAACATTGCCACCCACCTTGCGTCTCTCTCATCGACTTCATCGTCATCCATAGATAAGATCTGCAGATCTCAGATTTGAATAACGAGTACAAGCTCCTCATCGTCTGTGGAGACGATACGAGATTTCAGCGAGATAGAGATATGCAGCCTTGGTTTTCATTGCCATCTTCTCGGACTCCATCAAATTGAAGACCCTCCATGTTAATAGTTTTGACTTCCTTTCCTTCCTCATGGCCACAGTGAGCTCGCCCTCCCTTGGGGCTCGACTTTACCCCAGCCCTCTAGTCCGCAACCGCAGCTTGGGTGTTGCCACTTTGCTTCTCGGCGCCATGTCGTCGAAGCGTCTGAGGCTAACGAGAGTGGTGCAGAGATTGCCTTCTTTCTCCTCACTCGCGCCGCATTCATTGAATTGCTCAACGGTTAGCAACCAATCTTCACCGTTGATCAGAGAAGAAAAACAAGGGGGGTTGACAACAAGATATCAACGAAACGGCTTTAACCTTGCTTGGTATGCTTGGTCAGCGTGTGGATCTCTGAGGCGGCTGATCATGCCTCTTTTGATATCGTTCGTCATCGAAACGATGACTGGCGGATGTGGAGTACTTGTATTTTACTCTTTTGCTTTGTTTTTCTTTTTCACTAACCAGTTTGGTGGATACCAAGAAAAGAAGGTGTGCTTACCCCTTGGGGAGCCTGGCTGACCGGTTGACCTGGCGAGAAGACATTTCCCATGAAAAATTGGCAAGGGCCACAAAAGCCTTACA
Organism: Eucalyptus leucophloia subsp. euroa; assembly: GCA_017140325.1. NCBI lineage: Eukaryota > Viridiplantae > Streptophyta > Magnoliopsida > Myrtales > Myrtaceae > Eucalyptus > Eucalyptus leucophloia. Next base: position 30,495,273 of record CM029474.1, on the reverse strand, counting down.
GGATCCAAACTTTTCCGGTTTGAGTAACTATTGAGTACATCACACGAATGTCAGGGAAGTCCATCGTCATCATCCTAAGACCATGTGCTTGTTAGATGAAATCCATCAAGATCGAAGATCGTGGCTCGCTGCCATTGGACACGTTATTAGGGTGAGCAATAGTCCAGGTTCTAATCCACGAACTTGGTTTTGAGTGGGCAGATTTGCCGGTTCAAAACTTGGGAGCTAACTAGGTTAGCTTTGGTGCTTATATTGTGTCTCGAATACGTTGGTTCTATCCAAGTGTATGACTAATTAGGGGGATTCACACGCAGAACAAATCAAAACTAGTATTGAATTTATGAGCATACGTGTCTTTTTTAATACAAAATTGCTTTATTAAAAACTCAGCAACTCAAGAAAAAATAAACTCACAAAGACAACGTGATAACTCAAAATAAAATAAAAAAAATAAAAAAGTTGACTACTTAATATGTTTATACATTGTTTAAAAAAAAAAAAGAGCGGGCTTTTGATTCTATCTAGGAATCAGTCTCAAAAAGGCTAGTTCGATTTAATGTAAATTCTATGGTAGATCATTTCAATTCTTGATTTCAATTCTGGCACTTGCATCCGGACCATACTCTCGCCTACTCGTTTGTATTTGCTATAGTTAGGATTTACTCTTGAAATTGCTCATTAATAGGGCATGTAAATTTGAGGCCATTTGATTAGTGAAGATTTTCAACCTTCGTTTCCATGAAAAAAATAAAGCAAAGATAAATTTCAATTTAGCATTTTATTTTCTTCTTAACAATATTGTGGCGGTTAAAGATCGATATCCAAAAGTAACTTGTAATGTTAAGTAGCATAAACCTAAATGAACATTTGGCTTAATAATTATGTCATATCCAAGTCTCCAAAAAATCTAAAGCATCATTCCGTAAGTTGATATTATATGCTAATTTTAGTGTTGGGGCATTATTCTTTTAAAGCATATTTGATTGACAAATATTTAGACCGCTTGGTTTGCATTTGAATTGAAAACAATGAAAATACCAAGAAACGTTTGAATCTATTTCTTAACTTAGGTTCCGTTCATTTTGCAGAGAATCAATGATAGAAAATATTATTTTAAAAATAATTGCTTGTATCTGAAAATAATTAGTCAATTGAAAATTTTTTTATTATAGAAAATAATTTATGCTTAAATAATTTTATGAATTTTTTTATTATTCATTTTTGTTAAATATACAAGCAATCACTTATAAGAAAATATTTTTAAAATTAATTTTTTTTTCGTGAAAGAAATAGAGTCCTCAATTTGAAAATTACTTTTAATAAGCATGTTCTTGTAAGATTTTCATTTTTCCAACTCCATCTTAATGTAGTGGGTTATTAGTTGGGATTTCAGCGAAAACGTGAGGCGAGAAAATGAAAAGAGATTGATCGAGAGGAGTTAAGCTGACTTTAGCGGTCGCTCTCCCCGTTTCGTGCGGGCGGATCTTATGGTCTTCACGGGAGACGCCGCTTGGAATTGCCGCTGGGGCACGTGCGCATCGGAGCGTGGCCCCCACGCTCGTTACGGTTAGATACAGATCTCCAGGAAAGAAGTTAGTTGGAAGACGAAAGCCGCCGCTGCCCATCAGCTGCCGAGCCGAGCTCCTTGGCCACCCACCTGAAATTTCCCGGTCCCTCTGTCCGTGCGCGGTGAGCCGAGTCGAGCCGCTTCAGCTCATTTGAAAATGGCTACTATATAAGCCCCGCTTTTTCCAACGATCTCTCTCTCTCTCTCTCTCTGCGCACATTAACGGGAACAAACGCAACGCAAATGAATACACTCGCTCATTCACCCACTCCAATCCACCACAATGCGAATCCCAAGCGACTCTCTCGACCATCTCCAGTTCGACTCCGGCCGCCGTCTCTCCTTCCTGCCACGCTCAAGCCTCCATCGAGCTTCTCACTCGCCCCTTCCAATCCGCGCATCGCGCTGCCGACGCATCCTCGGCGCCCCTTCGTGACTCCGTGCCTCAGCAGCTCGAGCCAAGAGCTCCTCCACGATGAGCCTGATGTCGCCGCCGGGAGCGACAGCAACGGTGCGCTGGTCACACCGAGTGAAGAAGATGAGCTCCAAGCGGCAGGGGTTGGCACTGAGGAGGAGGATCTCGCGACGAAGAGCCTGTGGAGACAAATCAAGGAGATCATAATGTTCTCGGGGCCCGCAACGGGGCTGTGGATCTGCGCTCCGTTGATGAGTCTCATCTCGACGGCCGTGATCGGCCAGGGAAGCTCGACAGAGCTCGCTGCTTTAGGTTAGTTTGATTGACTGTTGAAGTTCCTCTGAATTGAGCTAAATTCAATTAGAGCTCCATCGGTTTCAGGGAAAAAAGGCAAGAAGCTTGCTTCTGAGTCTAATCATCAGTGCAATTTTTGAATTAACAGGTCCTGGGACAGTGTTCTGCGACAACATGAATCTTCTGTTCATGTTCCTGTCGATTGCTACTTCGAATATGGTTGCCACGTCGCTCGCGAATGGGGTAAGCATTCTGAGCTTTTTAGATGAATAATTTCTTGTTACGCTGTAGTTTAAGCACAGTCGGTGACATTTTAGAATTGAGAGTAGAATGATATGGTAGACTTTAGGATGACCAACATGCCTGCTTAACAACAATATTTCTCATAAAAGTTCAATGCCAAATTAACATCCTGCTGCCGCGATGTACGATTGCTTCCAAGTACCTTTGGCGCATCTCTTTGCAATGGATGTAATCATATGTTTGAGGTGTTCATCTGGTACTGAATTTGCTCCTCCGAGTTAACTGGATAAATTTGTCGCAGAACAAAAAAGATGTTCAGCACCAAATCTCCGTCTTGTTATTCATTGGATTGACATGTGGGACGCTGATGCTTTTGTTCACCCAATTCCTCGGATCACAAGCACTCACTGGTAATAAGCTTGTGCAGCATTTTTCTGTTCTTCCTTGTTAAAAATGTATAGCAAACTTTGGCATATCATGCATAAGAACTAAGGAACAATCAGCCGCTTTCTTTACGTGTAAATTTGTTGCTAAGACAAGAAATTCAGTCTTCGGGAAACTGGGTAAGGCAGTGAACTGACGAGCCCAAACTTGTATACTTTCAGCTTTTGCGGGGGCAAAGAATGCAAACATTGTACCTGCAGCAACCAAATATGTTCAGGTTCATTCAATTTGACTTGTCTTTCCTTTTTGTTAACCAATTGTGATCACTTGCTAGCTCTCTTCTTGTATGCTTCCAAATTACAATATTTTTCAACAATAGTTCAATCTATCCACTCGTGTCTGTACGATCTCCACTGAGGAGAAATGGACAGATTGAGACCATGACAGATGATCCTTCTGAGGACACAAACTAGGTTCATATGTTTCACTAAATCTATACGAGCTAGATTGATCTGGATGTTGAGTTTTTTGGCTTATTGGTGCATAGTTTAGATCTCATGCTTCCTGTATCTAATCATCTCAAGTTTGTAAATTTTTTCATGAATTCATAAATTACCGCAATGATGATCTTTTGATAGATCCGAGGACTATGAGAGATTGAGCCCATGACAGATGATCCTTCTGAGGACACAAACTAGGTTCATATGTTTCACTAAATCTATACAAGATAGATTGATCTAGATTTTGAAGTTTTGGCTTATTGGTGCACAGTTTAGATCTCATGCTCCCTGTATCTAATCATCTCAAGTTTGTAAACTTTTTCATGAATTCATAAATGACGGCAATGATGATCTTTTGATAGATCCGAGGACTAGCATGGCCTGCTGTCCTATATGGATTGGTCGCTCAAAGCTCGAGGTGGGTACTTCTTATATATGTCCTTGTTTAGTACTATGCAGTGTGCTACATAAGGCATGTCAATAAAGCACTTTGTGCTGATTGCTGAGCATATTCACGTATCCATGTTCAAATGTGCTATTCATTGGTAGCAACTGTTGGAAGACTCCTGCATTAGTTGTTCTCCAAGGATCCTTAACATTGTACAATATGTAGCAAGGGTCTGCAACTCTAGCCTCATTTCATATGGAAAGTTTTCGAACATCGTAAGGTTACATCTGGGTGATTGCGATATCATACAGAATGAGATACTTTAGCACAATGATTACCGCCCTTAGAACTCTCAGGTTTCTTTTGTTAAAATAAAGCTATTCCTTAGCATCTAGGTCTGTGTTTTTTCTCTTGATTCTGTCATCTTCAGGCCGAAGTTGCATGTCTTTTACTGTTCTGAGCTATGTGATAACCATCTAATTTTGAGTTCTGAGACTGGCTGAGACCTGTTGAGTTAAGAATACAGTTCAGATGCTTGTAATTTTGGCTGGCATATGCAGACAGGAATATCTTGTAGTTGTCGGATATCATTTGTGTCCACGCTCGTGAATCTAGTGTTACCTGATTCTTGTGATGACCAACAAGGATGTTCTGTGCTAGTGATGGTTTGTGATAAAATTGACGAAATCACCCAAAATATTTTTCTCATTGTTATACTTCTAATGGCTTCCTAAATTTTCATTTCAGCCTTGGCATGAAGGATTCCGTGGGCCCCTTGAAGGCTCTGTTAGTGGCCAGTACAATAAATGGAATAGGTCACTTAGTCCTGTGCAAATTGTTGGGTTATGGTATTGTTGGTGCTGCTTGGGCAACAATGGCTTCACAGGTATCCCCAAAGAGCATTTTCTTTTTTCTTTTTGGTGCAAGTCAGGGAATATCACCCAGAAATTTGTGAATGCACAAACAGAACTTCCCCTTTTAGCTTGAATATCATTCAATCCATGGTGATCTTAGTTCTTGATTTTCACTAACTAGTAAATACATGACCATCCAGATTGTCGCAGCATATATGATGATCGAAGCTCTGAACAATAAAGGTTTTAATAGCTTTGCTGTCTCCTTTCCATCACCCAGTGAATATCTACACATATTTGGGATTGCCGCTCCAGTTTTTGTAACCATGTTTTCAAAGGTCAGCTCCCTTTTACCCGACACATTGTCGTCCATCCCACTCGATTATGAGGCTGACACATTGGAGGTGTCTTGACGTTTCAGGTGGCTTTCTACTCACTCATTACGTACTTTGCCACGGCCATGGGCACACACACGGTTGCGGCTCACCAGGTTAATTTTTTTTAGTGCACTGAATAAACTGCATTGATTGGCTTGCATTCCAATTTTCATGTGGCATTGATGAACTCCGTGTGTATACTGTTAGGTCATGATACAAATGTACAGCATGTGTGTAGTGTGGGGCGAGCCTCTCTCTCAAACTGCGCAGTCGTTTATGCCTGAGTTGTTGTATGGAAGAACCCGAAGCTTAGAGAAGGTATTTTCTTTTCTGCCTTTATAGATTCTGACATGTCCACATACTGCCTTTCCTCGCACTTCTTGCTTAAGTTGATTTGGGCTGCCCTGAAAAAGATATCTGTGCTAAAGTGACTTAAAAAAATTCTCAGGCCCGAATGCTGCTGAAGTCTCTTATGATTATCGGAGCAATTCTAGGACTAGTAATATCTGGTATTGGAGCTTCCGTTCCTGGTTTGCTCCCCAATATTTTCACTGCGGATCCTAATGTCATACAGCAGGTTAGTGCTTTTTTGTTCCCTTTTTTTATCATATGAATGGCATAAACTCCTTTTTCTTTCTCATTTGACGGGAAACTATGGTCAATATGCTGATTTTGCTTCTTTAATGCACTCGTTCTACCAAATTTTGGCATCAATCATTTGCCTTGTCTACTTGGCATTTGTTTTCAGCACCGCAGGCACTGTGATAATGTGCTCAAGGTGAAATTTAAGCATCTCAGTAATTCCTTGTGCTTGCTCTTGCAGATGCACAAAGTCTTGCTTCCATTCTTCATTGCCTTATCTGCGACACCTTGCACTCATAGCCTCGAAGGAACCTTGTTGGTAAGTCATGTTACTTTCCAGCCTTCTCCATTTCCTCAGTACATTTTAATTAGGTGACAAACGATCTCAAGCGCTCTGGCGTGCTATATATGCACATGATTGGCATTAATACTGGAGTACCAGATGCTAATCGCCTGCTTGGCTCTTCAGTGTCATTTAATTCACATTACATGAGAACAAGAAGATAGAGAGATCTAACATCAGAACCCCTCTATTTTACAGGCTGGGCGAGATTTCAAATTTATTAGCTTGTCGATGAGCGGTTGCTTCTCTCTTGGCGCCCTTCTGCTTCTGGTAGGGATCTGTTCCTCGAGTTTCTATAGCTTTGCTTTAGGAGTTACAGATTTTTTCTCCAAGATCTTTATAAACTGAAGAATTTCCTTCATTCTCTTCAATATCAGCTTGTTAGCAGCAGAGGATACGGTTTGCCAGGCTGCTGGGGTGCACTCGTCGCGTTTCAATGGGTAATTTTTAGCAATTGCAGATCTTTAAGAATGTCCCACCATTCTCTTCTTACGCAACATTGCTCAAGACTTGTTTTTGATTTTCAAAATTCAGGCTCGATTCTTCCTCGCTCTCCAGCGTCTCCTCTCCCCTACAGGGATACTTTATTCTGAGAGCTCAACACACTTTCAAATAGGGAAGTTGAAAGCTGCTTAAGTTCCGAACTGTCCACGTAAATCTAGCTACAAATCAGTGAAACTCGAAGGGAGAGCAGTGACGAAGGGTTCTTGCGTTTGCTTCAAGACCCCGAATTAACAGCTTCCTGGGAGGAATTTGTACTCTCCAGACTCCAAATGGATAAGAGGCTCTCATTCTTTAATGCCGGATGGCCAATAGACGACTATAAGTGAGCACTGCTTTTGGACCTGTGCTTTTCTCCTGCTAGGGTAGTACAGTATGTTTGATCCATTGGTTTTGTACGTCAATTTATTATGCCCAAGTGTATTCTCGTCTGCAAGGTACTCATAGGGAACAAAAAAATATACTAATTGTTCTTCAGGAGGTTCTCGCAGTTTGCTCTGGAAAAAAACCTTGAACCCCATATACAGTCCGAAGAAACTTCCGATGTAGTGGCAAGCGTAGGATATGGACATCAACTGAAAGAACCTTGAAGTATATTTATGGATAGGGTTAATAGTTAAAACCAAACCGGAACACTCATGAACCGCCATGTATCATTCAACTCAGCAATTCGAAAGTAAAATTTAATGAAAATTAACATGGGGTAAATTTGTTATAAGTGTATCAATTTGGGGTTTTTGGTAATTAAAAGTTATTTTAAAGTAAATTTGTCATAAGAATACCAGTGTAGGGTTTTTCTTGATATTAGCCATTATGGATATTAGTTAGTCATTAGTAGATATAGTAGAGTAAAAATGTGGCTTTGGAGTATTTTCTCTCTTCCTCTCTCCCAAAAATTCTAGATTATTTATATAACATCATCAGAGTCACCAAGTAGAGGGAACCAAATCAAAATCCTAAATTTACCTTTCTTCTTGTCGTTGGTATTAAAAAAAAAAAAAGAGTAATGACCTAAAGAGTCCTTGAACTTTCCTCATCATTCATTATCTCTAAAACTTTATTATTTGGTTCAATGTCATTCATAAATTTTCTAATTTTTTTTTTTAATGTGATGCGTTTGTTGATGGTTTAACTTTAATGAAGTATGTTGATGTGGTCGTTAATATTACTGAGTGGTCAATTATCTTATTCAATTTAGCCCTTGCCTATATATTGTATTTGTTCAATTTCATCCTTAAACTATTGTACTTTTGTTCTTTCTAAAAGCCTCTGCTTGAGCATGGTGAGGATTATTAGATATTCTACATCATAAATTTCAATAACCTTTATCTAGAACTAGTAATTCTCTTCATAGTGCATAGATAAGGTATGCATTAAATGTGTTAATGTGTTCATAATAAGCATAATCATGAGTATGATAAACATATCAAGTATGAATTGACCCTTTTACCTATTTATGACAAACCTATACTCATTTATTCAAGCAATTTAAAATTTTCCTTGTGTTACATGACATGTCTATTTCCATTTAGATAATTTGAGAAAATTCTAAATAAGAGCCTAAGTCATGTTCTCCAAAAATGTATCAGATTGGACATTATTTCAAATAAGAACATAAAGTACCAAAATCAATTTTAAAAAAGGGATAAGTGTAATAAAAGTCCTAAAACTTGTTACAAAAATGCAATTGAGTCCTAAAACTTGCAAAAAGTACAATCAAATCCTAAAATTTGTCAAATTATTTCAATCGAATCCTAAAATTAACACCGTCAGCCTTTTTAACAAAAAATGCTGACGTGGCGTGGACGTAGCATTTTAAATAATTTTTGATTTTCCAAATGGCTTTTTTAATTATTTTTTATTCAATTTTTTAAAAAAAATAGACTTAAAAACTAAAAAGAAAAGTTAAAATTTATTTTTAAAAATTGTTAAAAGAAAAAAATGAAGATAAAATTAGTAGCTCCTCCCATGCCGTCGCCGCCACCGCCCATCACCGGAGGGGCCGGCTTTTTTTCTCTTTTTTTTAAATTGTTTTGCTTTTAAATAAATTTTAGCTTTTCTTTTCTAATTTTTAAATCTAATTTAAATAAAAAATTTAAAAAAAGCCACATGGAAATAAAAAAAAATCATTTTAAACGTAACATCTACGCCATGTCAACATTTTCCGTTGAAAAGGCTAATGGTGTTAACGTTAGGATCGATTGAAACAATTTGATAAGTTTTAGAATTTGATTACACTTTTTGCAAGTTTTAAGACTCAATTACATTTTCATGACAAGTTTTAAGATTTTTATTGCACTTATCCCTTTTTAAAAAGTATCTAAGTTCGCCGGCCAATAAGCATGTGACTTTTTCAACGAGCAAAAGTAGGGCCTTTTTGTTAAAAAAAAAAAATTGAATAAAAAATCAAAATTTATAAAATTGAAAACTTCAATGTTGATTCTTTCCCTTCTTTCAACCCATTTTCGCTCGTCTCGGTGCTATTTCACAATCTCCGTCGTTGCCCTCTTGAATTCTCTCTGCGTCTCTCTGTCTCCGTCTGCTTAAGTTGCCATTCACAAGATCTCACTGTATCCGCAAAAATTTCTACCTGAAATGTCCTGCATCTAGGGTTTTGCATTAGCCCTTGCCTGCCGCTTTCAAGTTTCAGTTTTCGCCGGTTTCCCATTTCCGTTGGCCTCCGAGAGAGGAGCTCCGATTTCATCTTTTGCATAGAGTGACCCTCAAAATCGGTTTGAGTTTCGCTGGATTGTGTGTTTTGAGTGCTCCGATTTGGAAGTCACAAGGCTATGCACTCGAGCTATATTTCAATCTCCAAACCCTCAAGACCTCTCACCGCCAAATCAGCACTCAACTTCACGCCCGGCGCCCGCACATCACCTTGCTCTTTTTAAAAACTTACTTGGATTTTTATACGAAACAATGTCCATTCCGATCCTTTTTAAGAAAATGACCTTCCTTTAAATTTTTATTTGAATTTCTCTTGCATTAATTTAAAACTGTACAAACAGGTAAATATCTTTATATATGAAAATTCGTATCTTAAATATATCGTATCGTGAAATCCAATTAATTAACGTGTTATGTTTGGATTTTAGTCTTGTGAGATAATTAAGAAACATTTTATGTTGGGATTATATCTAGACTTGAGACGGTGCAATAGAGAGAGAATAAAAGAACAGTGGAAGGACCAAATTAAAAGTATGGGGACGAAACGAGCGACTCCTCACCTCGATGTCATCTGTATCCATTTCCAAATGTGAATGGTTGAGTAATTCGTCCCAAAAACAAGTATGAGAGTAACCGGATGTAACTGCAGAACCAGTGAATTCTGGCCAAAATCATTGCATAGCTTCACATTGATAATAATTTCGTACTAGTACTCTCCATCTGGGAGAAAAGAAGACGCAAAATAGGAAATGATTGAAGACGATGGCGCTATGTGCACATTGGCATCTCAGATTAGCAGCAGTTTCATAACTCGAAGCTGATCAGAATACTACAACGGCAAACAGCATGATATAATCTCGTTTACTTCCCCGTAATCCCAATTAATGACCGCACTGTTGAATGTTTGGTCTTGCATCAAAACAGGCGCTCCCACAATCCAGATGGCACTCCAAGATGCATGTTGTGTGAAACTTCATTTCCCTATCAGAGAACCTGCCATCACAGAATTAAGTGATGGAACAAAGGACGATGCGATTGCTTAGATGTTCAAGAGGGATAATTAGACCTAACGATGAGCTGGATATTAAACCCGGCTGCTGCTGCGATGACCACGTCCCACAAGTCTTGACGGTTGGCCTTTCTTCTGCATTTGACCATGAAATGTTCAGGAAGGTCCTCAAATTGCTCCCACTAATTGCAATAGGGATAATGTTTTCAAGTGAACTGAGAGAATCCTAAGATTTTCATTTTTACCGAGAGCAACGGATTGAGGTAAGCTCCTTTTCTAACAAACACCCTGCGAGCCTGCTTCTTCTTCTCCTCCGCCTTCATTTTGGTAATGCTGGGCCTGTATATGATTATGGTCCGACCAATCTGACCAACAACAACTGATCCGGTGACCAACTCCAGCTGCTTCACAACTTCATCTAGCTCACCAGGACAAGTCCTGTGTATTTTGATCTAGCAAGAAGATATGAAACAAATTACCCTCGCTCATCCGAAAACTATCAAATTTTATACCCAAGCTAAAACACTGACAAGTTCAACTTCTACTTATCCATTTACAGATGAAATGCACACAACAACATGGAACTACGGAAAGATTCTTTACAAAGCGAAATCTAACCATTGGCCGTCAGAGACATAGGGCTTGTTATAAAGATCCTATCAACCAATCAAACCCAAAAAAAAAAAAAGTATAGAGAAGCAGCCAGTAACTAAACATCAGGGACATGTCCAAAGTGCTCGTCCAGAACTGAAGAAAATTGGAGGGGGAGGGGGAGAGAAAGCGGATTGGGGGGGGGGCGGGGCAGCGATCTCAAAGAAATTAGTCAAAGCAAAAAGAAGAGTTCCAATCCCCTTAAAAATAGAATCCAACTATGAAGAGAATATTGTCAAATCTTTTGATCCCACTAAGAAGGATCCCCTCACACTAAAAACCAAACCAAACTAATAGCTACAAACATGAAAGGTTTCACCAAGAACTCTCGCAGTAAAGAGCACGGTTTTCCTATACAAACAAAAGATAGAGAATGAGCACTCAATGAAATGAAATTCCACAAAGGTAGACTTATACAAGAATCCTCAATCAGAAAAACAGTATTCCAAGATAAAAAAAGTAGGTGTATCATGAGTGATGATGCCCAGCCTGAGTTGAGAATAGAAACATGTAACCGTCTCGTCAGTAACAATTCTTCACCAAAACCCCCAGTCCAAGAACCCAACCACTCCAAGTTTAAGACCAAGAAACCACGGAGATGTATAAAATGACACTCCAAGAATGCTTTCATTCTCAGGTATATAAATAAAACCCACTTGATAACACAGATTAAACTAAACTAGCTAAAACAACTGTCTAGTTTTTGCAGATGAAACCCTTCCCTAGAACTAAAGAAACCGAAACCCATCAACCATTGAAGATCTTACCCAACAATTACCCCCTTGAAAACCCGCGAAATGAGAGTGTCATGGTTATTGACCCCAATTTAGTGACAAAAAGAAGAAGAAGATTGCACATTTCCATGTTCATCATACAATATGCTCTTCCAGACCACTCTGAAGTCTACATACAGCAAATCTCCAAGCAAAACAAGTGCAAAACAAGTAAATTAAAGCACAAAACGCTCCTCATCTTCATCCAACACCAAACTAATCCCATCTCAAAAATTCACATCCTCACTCCACACTCCATATTCAATCTCTCACAAATAAAAAAAATTGAACCGTCCCAATAACAAGGGAAGAAACGAAAAACCGGTACCTTGAGAAGCTCGTTGGCTTCAAGCGTCTCGATAAACGACGCCGCCACATTATCGGTAACCCCCGACTTGCCCACCAACTGACACTTGAGCTTCTTCCCCAGGCTGTGCGCGTACGACGCAAGCTCTTTCTTCTCCTTCACACTCAGATCAGGCACTTTCCCGGCCGTCCTTGGCTGTCGATTGGCCGGTTCTGGCACTTCTTCTTTCTCTTCTTCTTCTAGAATCTCGATGCCCTCGCCTCCGTCGTGGCCGTCGTCTTCGCCGAAGATCTGCCCCTGAGGAACAGCATCGATCGAGGCCTCCGAATGCAGAGAAGGTGTTTGGGTGGATGCCGAAATGGACGCTGACGAGGAGAGACGACGAGAGGAGGCGAGGCCAGAAGGAACGGAAGAGAAGGAGGGTGGGTTGGAAAGTAGGGCTCGGAATCGGACAGCGGATTTCGAGGGCGACGAAGGTAGCGAAAGTGCGTTCAGCTTGGCTGTGGAGGCTGGGGTAAACTGTGGATTAAGAAATAGAGACAGAAGAGGAGAAGGAATCGGCGCTGACGGCGGTTGCGGCCAGCGATGTTGGTGGAGGAGATGACTCGACAGAGAACAAGATGAAGATAGAGTTGTTGCCGCCATTTTTGTACCGTCTTTCCCGAGCGAGCTATTTGCTTCGCTAGAGATGGCTAAGGTTACACCTTTGATTCGGGAAAGTTGTAAATATTTAATTGAACCACATGACACCGCAGTTCAAAACTGGGTGTTTGGTCTAGTGGTATGATTCTCGCTTCGGGTGCGAGAGGTCGCGAGTTCGATTCTCGCAACACCCCAATAAAATTTTCGTTCCCTTTCCTTATACCTTTTTCTACCCAAGAAAATGTTGACTCGGTGACTGCCTCAACAGAAAGATCAACAGAAAAATCAAAAAAAGAAATCGAAAGGACAGAGAGACTTCCGATGTAACCCCAAAAAAAGGAGAGAAGAAAGTGGCTTAAATGTTCTGAAAAAATCTTTACGATCATATTAATTGTCGTCATCTAGAATCTTTACTATTCTCGATAGTAATGCCGTTGAATTAGATTAATAATAAATGAGATACTATAAAACCATTTAAGTGTGTTCTGTATATATGTATGATTGATGATTTCATGATTCGATTTTTTATTGTTTATACTTCTTCTAAAAACTTGGGTTTATTTTCACTTTAACTAATCCTTATAAATACATGCGAGTTGCCTTGTTTGCATCTGTCAAATAATGTCTTACTCGCAAAATGATAATATGATCATAAAGGTGATTCTATATGATGACAATTTTTTTTTCCTTCGGCAATTGTCGATACCATTCAAAATGGTTAAAATGCGAAATGGAAAGATCAACTAAAAATCAAAAGAAGAAATAAAAAAGATAGAGAGACTTCCGCTTGAACGAAAAAAGAGAGAGAAGAAAGTGGCGTAAATGTTCTAAACAAATTTGTAAACACCAAACATTGTCGTAATAAAACAATACTTGCATTAATTCTCTTCATCGACTCACATTGTAATTAAGTGTCCAGCTTATTCGATTCAACATTCTTACCTATGTGTATAATTTAGCCAACTTTACTTTTGCACTTAAAATTGTTTATTGTCTTTCCATTTCAATATCACGTCAACTTCAAATAAAAAGTTATTCCAGAATTTGGTGGATAATTTTATAAAAAATTATGGTGCAAAGCTGTCGAGCATGTTTTTTACATTATCATAATTAATGTTCATAAGCATTTGTTTGGGAATCATTATTAAAATATTTACGTGTTAATTTATGCATTTATCTAATAATTTAAAATTTTTAAATAGTTGATAATACTCTCACAAAATCTCAAATGAGCATAGACTCCTAAGTTTGCAATAGTCCCATGAGAATCCTAAAAAATCTCCAGCTTTAACTCTAGTCCCAATCTATCCTTAACCTTTTTTTTTTTTTTTTAATCTTGTAAAGACTATCATCTTTCTCACTTGAGTCTCATATTTGCCCCTGTAAACATTTTTTCCAAAATCGCCCTTAGTGATCCTATTTTGGCATTTCCAAGTTGTTCTAGTTTTCTCCCAAATTTCAGATTCAAGAACACGTCTTTTGACGATGAATTTCCACGTTTGCCCATACGAAATTTTCTTGGATCTGAAATTTGGGTAAAAATTAGACCAATTAGGGTTGTCTTTCTTCAATAGCTCTTTTACTCTCAAAAGAGTATTTTTTACATCTTCCTTAAGAATCTTCGAGTTTGCGTTCGCTCTTCATTCTCTCATGCTTGGCATTCTTTCATCTCTCTTGATGGGAGAGTTGGCGCTCGGTAAGTTTGTGCTTGGGATACTTTGCTTGGGTTGCTTGAATGATTTACACTATAGGGTCTTCTTTCTCTTGATTATCAACTAGAAATTTTAGAGGGAGGTTTAATATGGGCAGATTTGAGACTTGAGTAAAATGTTTACTATTTTTTACAAGACAAAAAAAGGTTCAAGGTAAAATTCTGGTTGGATATTATTTTCTCTTTTTTAGCATTTCAATTTAAAATTCTAAAACCTTTCGAAATTTAAAAGTAAGAACATGAAGTTCGTCTTTAATTTATGGCTAATTTATTATTTTAATTTTTTTAGGAAAATAACCCCATTTTTCAGCATTTCTCGAATAGATACTTCTTTCTTCACACAATTAAATTGTAAGTTCTATCAAATTTTCTTTAGTGCACACACCGTGCTATATTCATTGCGTTTCCGGAAAGTACGCTACTACCCCGTACCTCTTTCTACATAAATCCTTTTTGGGCCTGCACCATTCCTTGCATTTCGCGAATAAACACCTCTTTTTACACATAGTAACTTCATGGATGTTAAAAACCAAATTTTCCAAAATAATAAAAATCTCAAATAATTTCATATAAAATATTTTAAAAACCATGAAATTTGTATTTCACAACAATTTCACATATAAACTTTGCAATTTATATAAATTTTTTTTATAAAATCGCAATTTATGTTGCATAAATTATTATTACTAACATAGAATTGCATTTTGCATCATCCTATTAATCTTGCCTTCAATTTGGCCAAAAAAGAAAAATGGACACATGCCTTGAAGGGAACACAAGGGCACAATGTCCGTGCTAATTCAACATTCGTAGTTGATTTGTTTCTATGTGCTTGATGTAAATCCACAAACTGTATAGTGTATCATAGAAATAGTTTTTCCTATTCTAAGTAATAATTTGTCCGTTTATTGATTAATATTCCATTTGTTTTGCAGAAAATATAGCATTTTTAGAAAATATTTTCTAGGATGCCATTTTATAAGAAAACGATAATATTTTTTAGTGTTGGACTAAAACCTAAAAATGAAATGAAAAATATTTTCCGCCATTTAGTATCTGATTTAATTTTTTTTGTGCGCTCATTTTGATCATTTTTAAAATATATTTTTATGTTATTTTTATTTTAAAATCCAATTTTTATTTCTTTTTTAAAAATTAGAATTTTTTCTATTATTTTTATTTTATTTTATTTTTTTCTTCTTTCTTTTTCTTTTCTTCAGCCAATCACTAGCCATGGCGATAGAGTGACAACTAGCAAGCTTTGTGAGAGAGGGGTTGGGGCTCAAGCCTAATCATCCTCTTATGATGCTCGAGTGTCGCGATTTGGGAGGCCCCATCACCTTTTGGCAACGCTCAACAATTTGTGAGGCTAGAGCTTGGCCATCCTTTGGTGATGCTCTAGCTCGATCGGCCATCGCCTTGGCTGGTGACCAACCGAAGAAGAAGAAAAAAGAAAAAGGAAAAAAAAATTAAAAATTCGAATTTAAAAAAGAAAATAAAAATAAAAATAATTAAAATGAGTTTCACCAAAAAAATAATTAAAATGGGTGGTGAAAAAAAAGAGTAGTGGAATTTTTCCCCCTTTTGAAAAGTAGAAAACATTTTCCTTATTTTTGAAGGAGTTTTCTTAATTGACAGAAATTTTTTTCTTAACTAGTTTATTTTCTGTGAAGCGAACGCTGAAAAATCTGAAAAATATTTTTGGCAAAGTTATTTTCCGTGAAACAATGAAGTTTATATAGTTGGTTTGCTTATATTATTTTTAATATTTCGAGTGAATGATGCGCAAAAAGTAAGTATCTCCATTTTCAAAGGTTTTAAAAGAGTTTAGTACCACAGTCAAATGTCAATACAGTATCTCTATGTCAATACAAAAAATTTAATCGCAACAAACAACATTTAAATACGAGGTCTTATAAATTTCTACGGAAAAAGCAAGAGAGCGTACTATGGATTAGTATCATCATGCTGTTAGTGCGTGAAAAGGAAAATAGGAAAGTGTAAAAGATAGTTATGTTTTATTACCTTTACCTATATATATATAGTTATGTTTCATATTATTTGAATAAAATTTACTTTTCCCTATTTATATGTGCATTATCAAAATTATCAAAATAATATATAAGGAAGAAAATCATGTACATACGGAGCTCTCTTCTTATTGCAAAATTATGTACATATTGCCTTGGATCCTTAGGATAACCTCACCAAGATAGGGGTTGTAGACAACTAACATGGGATTGGTTGCACCTGTCCACTAATGTGGTGAGCTGCTAAACTACATTTTTTATTTTAATATGCCGGTGCTCAGACGTGCTGTCTCCCTCATTGGTATAGTTTATTTATTAAGCCCTATTCCAAGCTATACATTCTATTTGTTTAACATCGGAGGGATGCAGAAATCCACAAGGTCCTTTGACAAAGCATTTTAACGACTTGCTTAGGTCCAAGAGCTCTCCTCTTATTGCACCAAAAGAAAAAATTGTCATTACAAAAAACAGATTAGCTTTTCCTAATATTAGATATAATTAATACGTGGAAGATGGTGAAAGAAAAAAGTGCTGCGTTCAAAATTTTACTAATACGATGAATTTGATTTGAAAACTATAATTGCATTTTTCTGGTGCTTCCAAAATATGATATTTTGTGTAACAAATAAAAAACTTCATAAAGTATTTCATCACTCAAAAACAAAATGTCGAATTAAAAATTTGATAAGCTATGGGTAGCTGTTTGTGCACTGATTTGTTTTTTTTCCATTATTGGAATATAAAAGGAATATGCTATTTGAAATTGCTGGTTTTATTTATATGTTGATGGGCCTAAGTGGGTCCGTCTGTCCATGTTGGGCCTAAAAGCCTAGCCCACAAGATAAGGGCCCATGGAGGAACGGTTGCGATATGAAAGGCTACGTTGTCTAGATACAAGGGTTATGTTTTTAAGAGGAACGTTTTACGTTGAAGAGATACGTCTTTTAGAGAAGACGTAAGAAAGAAAAAGAAAAAGGGAACGTTCCCTTTGGGGCACGTACGTTGTTTTCAATCTCTCTCTCCCTCCAAAAAGCATAAGACGCTAGGCTCCCAAAAACAACATTTTTCCCCTTACAATAACAGTACGCTCTTCAGTAGAACGGGATCAAGATTCTTTCTCAAACTTTAACATTGATGTTTAATCTGTGGATAATAAGATACGTTCAATTTCGTGATGGGTCTTTGATCAGTGATACATGTTTGTTCTTGGGCTTGTCTTCCGCATTCGTTTTACGGGTTTGATTTAGTGTCGAATCCGTTTTAGGAAATTAATAATTCCCAACATTGGTATCAAAGCCTTAGTTCATGTTTCCCAATTCCCTTTTTATGTATTGAATTATTTTTGTGGTCGAAATTTGAGAAAAGTCACTGCCGGTCAATCGAGGACGGAAAAAACCGACACCCTCGCCACTTTTCGCCCTGTTTTGTAATTTTCTATAAGTCAAAATTCGTTTTTGATAACGCAGGGTCGAAGCTCTTGTCGATACGAGAAAAACGAGTTGCGGATCGCCGCCGAGAGCCGCCGAACGTGCCTCCACGCACGGATGGAACGAAGAGGCATGCGCCGATTCGGGCCCCCTTGGGTGCGTGCGTCGCACGCGCCCTTTGGACCTAAGCGCGTGCGACGCACACAGGGAAGCCTAGCGCGTGAGACGTCTACGTGTTGTTAGCCCGCGCACGCGCGCTGCACGTGCCTGTTAGTTCGTTCGACCTAGCTCGTCCGGTCGAACCGGTCCGACCCAACCCGACCGACCCAACCGGCCCGACCCGATTTGACCCGACCTGACGACCATTGACTCGACCCATTGACTGTTGACCACCTTTGACCCGTTGGCCTGACCCGTTTGACCCAACCCATTGACCCGTTGACTCGACCCGATCATCCGTTGACCGTTAACTGGAGTTGACCACCGTTGATCGGTCAAAAAAAAAAAGAGGAAAATTTTTTATTTTCCAATTTTTGTTTATTATGGATTATAAGCAATCCATTTTTTTTTTTTATCTTGCATTTGTTGCATGAACCATGCAAAATTATGTATTTTCCTTTTTGTTTATTGTGGATTATAAGTAATCCATCTTTGTACTACATTTGTTACAGAAATTATGATACGTTATGTACACATACCTATATTTCCGAGAATGAATGAAGAAAATACAAGACTTAAAGGGCTAATGACAGAATTAGCTAATTATCAGTGGAACGATGGTGATGTAGCAGGGTCAATCAGATTATGCAAGAAATCATTTGGAATAGTTATCTAATGCTAGATTTAATTAACACTCTTATACCTGAATGGCAAGCAGTGTTAGATCGCCTATAGGAGGTCAATGTGGTCCCGGATTATATGAGGCTTACGGTAGCTTTTGTAACATAATACTATGGGATAGAGTTAACTAAAACTCCAACCCTTGGAATGAGTGCCACATGGTGTAGAGTGAATGCGCCTTTGAAGTGGCATGAGAGCTGTCCAAAAGTCTTTCCTCGGTTGGCTAATGTGCTTTCAAATTTCTTAGAGAATTTTACTGATAGATTAAAAATGACTTTCCCTATTTATTTATTCTATTAGTTTGAGATGTTTTAGGTGTAGATATCTCTTTCTATGTTGATATTTTTTTCCTCTGAATATATTACTTAGTGTAATTGACATATTTGGTTATTGAAAGTTCAATGTTATTTATTACTATAAATTAGTATGTTAATTTACAATACATTGTGGGAAGTTCAAGAAAGTTTTAGTGGCTTTGCTGAACTTATTTTGCATAGAAAATTATATTAATGATAGTTTTAAGTTAGAATTTTTAGATGATGATTGGGAAATATAGTGACATTTTGGTTTCAAAACCTTACTTAAAATTATTCATTAATATGATGGGTCTATGCAAAATATATGCATAAACAATAGTCATTAATAATTCGTGCAAATGTGTATGATATGTTCAGATTGATGGCTTCGGCAACTAAGAACATAATTGCTGATTTGAACAAAGAAGACAAAATGAACGGCGAGAATTGTGAAATATTAAGTATGAAAATTCAATATGTGCTTGAAAAGTAAGAAGCACTAGAAGCTCTTGACCATGTTATGAAAGAACTTGAGGATGCTATATGCCACTTTGAGCTAGCAGAGGACTGCCTCAAGGCATTTGAGAAGGAAACACATACTTGCTATATTGCTTCCAACTTAGAAGGAGCTTCGAGCTCTAAGCGCAAGCGCATTGTTTATACAATTTTAAACGCAAGTGCACGTATCGAACAAGTAATATAATTATAAAAAAAAAAAGTATCACCCCACGGAGATCGATGATTAATAAATTAATTAAATACTAAAATAGATTAATTCTAAAATTTATCTAACAAATCAAAATATAATTTAGAATAAATTAAGAACAAAACTTGAAGACTAAATGCAGTAAAATCAATCAGATAAATATGTTAGAGCATCTGATTTCACTATAACCATTAGATATGAATTTCATATTGTTGTGAATATAAGAACAATATCAAACATGTGATAGCGGAATTTTCTAATCTATTTACTATCCTATTTCTAGGTATAGCAAACCTACTTAACTTATTAATCCACTATAATAAACATGAGTGCATTAAAAACTATAAATATTCCCAGTTTACAATGAGTCTTTTGGATCACCTTATCACCGAAAGCTACACAAATAACGCGGTATATTTGTACCCACGTTTAATTCATGGTTATATATTATAATGAACAATTGCATATTATCACCTATCGGTCTCAAACATGCACATCAGTTCATTCAAGTGGTGGCCAGTCACTCAAAAGCATTAAACGCAATAATATATAACTCACATGAATAAAATCAATTGTAGAACATAAAAATCATGAAATTCATATCATTATGGTTAGGCAACATCGTAGCCCTAATAAAAGAAAATTAGAACATAGTAGAATAAGAAATAAAAATATAAATCAAACTTAGCATCTTGAATCAAAGAACAAGAATTCTGTCACCACTTTTGTCTTATCTTCAAAATACTTGAAAAACTCTCAGAAGAATAAAAAACGATCTAACTCTCCCAAAACCTAACTACTCTCTCTCTTTCCTATTTATAGGAGATCTAAAATATCTATCTCCCAGCGCTTGTAGATAACATTATGGAACAAAATCAAGAATTTCTTGATTTAATATCCATTTTCCACTGCTACTTTTATTTGAATTCCTGATGGTTGCCATTCTTTTCTTTATCTTCTCCATATCTCATTATTCTGCATAAACAAGGAAAATTCAAATAATCAGAAGGAAATCCAAATATTTTCTTATAGATAATGCATTAATTGTTACTTAAAATAGGTAAAATAACTCTATTTTTATAGAGTTATCACGCATTGACTCGTTCAATATGTGAAAATGCAAATGATCAAATCCTTCTTGTAAGAAACCAAGAGCTAACCAACATAAGAGAGGAAAACGTTCTCGAGTGATGAGTATTTCAATGGTGAAGTGTTACAACTGTGACCAAAATGGTCACTATACTCACGATTATCGTGAACCAAAGAAGGTACTCACCCCTTGTATTCTTAAGAACTTTGCTAATGTGTCAAATTATGTATTCTTAACTAAATCTAATCATTTGTAGACTGTAGATTTAGGAGCAACAGACCATGTAGCGAAAGATAGAGAATTATTTGTGGAATTCTGACGAATATTAACTGGAACTAAGTGGATCCATGTAGGAAATAACTCCAAAGCAGAAGTAAAAGGAATTGACACCTGCCAATTAAACATGCGTGGTGAACACACTTTGTTCCTACATAATATATTGTCTACTCCGGAGATTTGTCGAAATTTAGTGTCTGTTTTTAGTGTTGGTTAAGCTTGGTTTTAATATTAACTTCCATAATAGTGGTGTGGATTTGTATTTGGATACAAATTACTATGGTTGTTGTTATTTTCTAGATGGTTTTATTGTGTTAAATATTAACTATGGTAATGCCAATGTTTGTTATTCCCTTTTTATGTCTCCTAATTCATATGATAATGATGTAAACGTGTGACATGCTAGACTTAGTCATATTGGCCAACAACGTATTAATAGATTAGCCAACGAGGGTTTGTTGGGCAACGTTGAAAAAGTCGATTTGCCTATATGTGAGCATTGCCTAGTAGGGAAAATGAGAAGGAAACCATTTGAAAAAGGTAAAAGAGCTGAATGTTCTTTGCAATTTGATCTATTCTGATGTCTGTGGTCTAATGAATGTGAGAGGAAGGCATGAAGTTGTTTATTTCATCACATTTATAGATGATCATACTCGATTCGGATATGTCTATTTGATTTCTCATAAATCTGAAGTATTGAGTTGTTTCAAAAGGTTTATGAACCTCGTAGAAAATCAATTAGACAATAAAATAAAAGTATTGAGATTTGATTGAGATCGCAAATATTTATTTGATGAGTTCAGAAAGTTGTGTGATAAAAAATGAATAGAAAGATAGTTGTCTATTCCTTATACTCCTTAACAAAATGATATCGCGGAAAGAAGAAACAGAACCTTTCTGAAAATGGTTAGGTTCATGATGGCGCATGCTAACTTACCTATTATTGTTTTGGAGTAATGCGATGTTAACTGCTGCCTATATACTTAACAGTGTGTCTTCCAAATCAATTACTTCCATTCCATATGAGTTATGGACAGGTAAAAAATCGGACTTAAGTTTTCTTAAGCCTTGGGGTAATGTTGCCTATACTCATGAGCCCTCACAAATTTAGGAAACTGAGTCCCAGAGGAAAGAAGAGTATTTTCATAAGATATTTTAAACACTTGAAAAAGTATATGTTTATAGGTGAGCAGGAAAGTTAGAGTATAACTAAGTTTGAATCACGGGATGTCACATTCTTAGAAAATGATTTTCCTAGGAATGACGAAATATGTGAGGATTACTCATTATTTGAAACCTGGATCAAGATAATGAACTCAATAGACTTCGTCCAAGTGGAAATAATATGAGAAGTGATGAATTTAATTTAATTCACTTTTAACTACAACCACATAATGAGACGATATCATCATTATCTAATCCGAGTGGGAGCATAATGGGGAATGATGTACAAAGTGTACTATCTCTCGTACGGCGAACAAGTCGCAAAAGTATTCCCCATTAACGTTTTAACATTGAAGGTGAAACTTTTATGGTTGCTTCGTAAGATGAAGATGAGCCAAGGAATGTAAATGAGACTCTAAGTTGCCATAACAAGGAAAAATGGATGTATGCAATGAAAGAGGAAATGAAGTCAATGAAGTCAAATCATGTTTGGGAACTGGTTGAACTTCCAAAAAACCGCAAAGCCATTGGGAACAAATGGGTTCTGAAAATTAATCATAAAGCTGATGGCTTGATAGAAAGGCATAAAACTTGCATTGTGGCGAAGGGATATAATCAATAGGAAAGAATTGATTATGAGGAAACATTTTCTCCTATTGTGAGATTTGCCTCGATTCACATTATTCTGGCAATAGTGACAAGTATGGATCTTGAGTTACATCAAATGAATATAAAAACTTTTCTTCAATGAAAAATTAGATGAAGAAATATATATGGAACAGCCTGCTGGTTTCATTATGGAAGGCCAAGAAGAAAAGGTATGTCGACTTTTGAGATTGATATATGACCTTAAACAATCGTCGAGACAATGGTATATACGTTTTCATGATGCTATAATAATATATAATTTTACAATGATAGATGAGAATCATTATGTATATATCAAAAGATCCAAAAATCAATTTGTGATCATATCATTATATGTTGATGATATACTAATTGCCGGAAGTAATATGGAGTTTGTTAATACCGTGAAAAGTTGGTTATCTTCCAACTTTGAGATGAAAAATATGGGTGAGGCCGCATACATTCTTAGAGTTAAGATTTCAAGAGATCGTTCGAAGAGATTATTATCTCTTTCGCAAGAAACATACATAAATAAGGTTTTTCAATGATTTTGTATGCAAGATTGTAAACCCATTAATGCTCCTATTACAAAAGGTGAAGGATTAAGCCATAGACTATATCCAAGGACTCTATAAGAGAAGGAACAAATGAAACATGTTCCTTATACTAGTGCTATTGAGAGCTTGATGTACGCTACGATATATATAAGATCTGATATATGCTTTGCAGTTGGAATGATGAGTAGATATCAATCTAATCCAAGTCAAGCACATTGAAAAGTCATTAAAAGAATACTGAGGTATCTAAATGGAACTGCTGATTATATGCTGAGTTATCAAGGAAATGATTTACGACTCGAAGGTTATTTTGATGTTGATTGGGGAGGAGATTTAGATAAAAGGAAATCTACCTCTAGATTTGTTTTCTTATTGAATAATTGCGCCATATGTTGGAGCAGTAAGAAACAAACGTGTATAGCCTTGTCCACGATGGAAGCTAAGTTCGTGGCATTATCAGCAGCTGTACAAGAAGGTGTTTGGCTTAAGAGATTTTTAGATCATTTATGTGTTATTGGGTATACTGCAAATCCATTATTGGTTAACTGTGATAGCCAAACAGCTATAACATACACCAAAGATCCAAAATATCATGGCAAGACCAAACATATAGATATTAAGTATAATTTTGTCAAGGATATGGTTGAACGAAAAGATGTAAACTTACAGTACATATCTACGCAGAGAATGGTAGCAGATCTTATGACAAATCCAATACCTAACGATGTGTTTTGTGGCCATGTAAAATCTCTAGGATTGCATAGAGGCTGATGTACTAAATATTGTAATTTCTCTGAAACGTTCACATTTAATGAATTTGTGTTTTTCATCATTAACGCCTATGAATTTTTGTTTGAAGTTTATGCATCTTAATGCTTAGTGCATTATATTAAGTTGCGAAAGTATTTCGGACGGATAAAAGATTAGCCCATTCACATGGGTAATTACCTCTATTTACTATGTGATAAATAAAGATGAGATGATTTTTAAGCTTATTATTTAGATGATAATCGAGAGCTCAAACTTAAAATACATAAGTTACCTTAACTGAGTGTTAAGATGGGGACATAATATTTACTATGTCCAAAAGTAAATAACTCACATATTTAACTTTATCTGTTTATGACGCCATATGTGAGTTTTGATAAATTTTGTGAATGAGTAAATATGTGAACTCAAGTTAGTTATTATGTATGTCTGAACTATCATCTGTACGATATTTATGGTGTATACATATGCTCCATGGGAAATGAGTTAATACCGTAATACGTATTTCATACTTTGTATACATGAAACGACCAATAAAAGTGGCAAAAGTTTGATCTCAACTTTTATACCGTGTGAGACTCTTGAGAAAAATGGTTCCTCAATTTAATGCCCTCATGACTCTTACTTATTCTCAAAATTTCTATTTAGTGTTTGCTATTTTAGGATGTTGCCAATAATCATGAATTAATTCGATCTAATATAATGTTTCTAGAAAAGCAAGCTGAACTGAAAATTGAAAGTTTGAAGGAAAGATGAAGATCAAATATGGAGAATTACATTCTAAGTTTTGTATTCACTAGTCGATCAATTATGACTGTTCTTGGGATAATCGTAATTGTAAATACAATATATCATTATTTAAAAAGGAGATCAAGAAAGATATAAATGTGATCGATCGATTTATGGTACTGCATATTAAGGGCATGCATGTTTATGTTCTTTTTTTCTTGTTTACGAACAAAAATTTTCTTTTTTTGTTCCCGGGAACAAAAAAAGAACAAAAATGCATTTGTTTGCGTTTTTGTTCAAAATCTTTTTTTTTTTTGTTCTTGGAACAAAATTGGAACGGAAATAAGAAACAAAAAAAAAAGTTGTTTTTTTGTTCAAGAAATACTTTTGAAGAATAAATTTTCTCTCCTTTCTTTTCTTTTCTTCTCTTTTTTTTCTTCTTCTTTTCTTCTTATTTTTTCTTTGGTCGATCGCCAGCCTCGGCCATGGCCGGCAACGCCGTCAAGGGCTGGCGACCTCACCGAAATGTCATCGGCTCCCGGCGAGGCCGAGCGTCGTTGGATCTGGGCGAGGCAGTGCTCGCCCAGCCATCGGCAAGGCTCGGCCTCGCCGGGGGCCAGCGAGCCTTGCCATGGCAAGGCGAGGTCATCGGCCAAAAGAAGAAAAAAAGAAAAAAGAAAGGAAAAATGAAAAATAAAATAAAAATATTAAAAATTAAAAGAAACAAAAAAAAAAAAAGAATATAAATTTACCAAATGTGTTTCTATTAATTTTTTATTCCCGAAACAAGTTTACCAAACGTGTCTTTCTAGTCAAAAAGTATTCCCCGAAACAAATAGTTTTTTCTATTTTTATTCCTTGGAACACTTTTTGAACAAATACAAACAAACGTGTTCTAAATCTACTCAAAGTGTGATGCCCATTATGAGTTGTTGTATATTACTAATAGATGTATAACAACGAGTTTTCAAAGTATGCTGGTTGCACGCATTATTTACCGATATGAATGTTGCAAAGAGGTAAAGATGATCCAGTTCAGTCCATCATATACGAGTGGGAGATGCTTGTTTTATTTATATGTTGATGAGCCTAAGTGGGCCCGTCTGCCCATGTTGGGCCTAAAAGCCCGGCCCGCAAGATAAGAGCCCATGGAGGAACGGTTGCGATGTGAAAGGCTACGTTGTCTACATACGAGGGGTTATATCTTTTGGAGGAACATTTTACATTGAAGAGATACGTCCGTTGGAGAAGATGTAAGAGAGAAAAAGAAAGAGGGAACGTACCCTTTGGGGCACATACATTGTTTTCAGTCTCTCTCTCCCTCCAAGAAGCGTAAGACGCTACGCTCCCAAAAACGACGTTTTCGCCCTTACAGCAACAATACGCTTCTTGGTAGAACGGGATCAAGATTCTTCCTCAAACTTCAACGTTAGTGTTTAATATGTGGATAATAAGGTACGCTCGATTTCGTGGTGTGTCTTTGATCGATGATACATGTTTGTTCTTGGGCTCGTCTTTCGCATTTATTTTAGGAGTTCGATTTAGTATCGAATCTGTTTTAAGGAATCAATAATTGCCAACAAAAATACATATTCTGTATTACAAAAAATTATTTTTAAAAATCTGATGTCCTTAGATAAAAGAAAATTAACGTAAGTTAAAACTAGAATTAGATTTTTGAGCATGCCACTATTTCCACTCCTTATAAGACTAAATCACCTCATTTTTATCAAAAAGACAACATCGCCCTCAATCATTCAATTTCAATTTAAAGTAGTTGCTTGGTTTATATAATATCCTTCTCTTTTTAGTTTTTCTATTTCTAGTTAGCATCAAGTTACCATAATTAAGAATCACACACACACACACACACACACACACACACACACACACACACACATATATATATATATATTTGCTAATTGCGGGTATCTATGTATGTTAGAAAGGCTCCATGTTGTCTTTTCTATTACTGGATTGTACTTCTATAAAATTTATTTTTGTCGAAAATAGAAATATTCAAGAAAACCAAGTTCTTTCTTCCATTGGTGAGCAACAAATTTATAGATTAATAATTATTTCGCCAGAATTGTTTTCGTAACAAAATATCTTTCCTCGAAAGTCATTCTTTGATTTTATTAAAGGGGACGAGATTTTGTACAACTCCGGACAAAGGATATCTCATTAATAAGGAATTAAACTTCTTTAATCCAAATAACGCTGTACAATCTTAAGTTGAGTTAAAATTTAATCAATGACAAGACCCAAAAGTTACAAGACCAATCTCAAATTATGCTAGAATTTAATCAGTGACATGGGTTGAGGATATAGTAAGATATAATGGCGAAATTTAATTGACGACATTATACCGGGATAATAAGATATAATATCGAAATTTAATCAACAACAATGTACCAAAATAAATAAATACATTGGAATTTAATGGATGACGATGCGTCTTCTCTAGTAGCTACCAATGTTTTTGTCATTCCTTTATCCTCGAAGACCACTTTGCCTATACTTCATATGATCATCCTGGTCATGCTTTGAATACTGTGCAGTTATCGATGGCCATTCATCGATTGGGTCTTCAAGTAGTAATTGCTCTTGTTCTATAGTGTGTGTATTTAATGCGAACTATCTTGATGCTTTGAGTAATATTTAAAATGTTTCCAATGAAAAGCTATCGCCAAGGTCCATGCAAGCGACTAACAAACCGTTCATCATTGTATTTCAACAAATAAACAGGTAGCATTTCTTTATGTCTTCATCAATCATTGGACTTTTGCTTCTACATCCATGGATGGTCAACATATAGTAGATACCACCCATGCGTTTTGCACGTGACTCTATCTTACTTCTACCTAAATATTATATATTTCTCATCCTTGTGGCAAGTACATGCCGACTGAATCAATTATGAGTATCAACAATTATGAAGTAGAATCTAAAGATGACTTTGTTAACATGGTTAACATGTGTTGACACCTAATTTTGAAAAAATAAAATTACATTTTGAACAAATAAAAAGAAAAAAAATGAAAACTAGGAAAATTGATTTGATTGAATTATGCAAGGAAATATGGAATTCTGATGGATGCCCGAATTTTATTAAATGCAGCAACAATTTTAAAATCAAGTGAAAAATATATAAAAATTGACATGATTACCAAATCATACAGATTTGATTTAATGTGACAAGAAATGATAACTCGAGAAATGCCACGTAAAGAGACCGTTTCGAATCACTATAAAAAAGAGGCTCATTTTTCATGAAAAAGGGAGGTGAATTCAGAAAAATTTTCAAAGCAAAAAAAAGTGAGAGTGGTTCTTTCGTTTCATTAGAATTCGAAATTCAAAGAAAA
The DNA here is from genome assembly GCA_017140325.1 of Eucalyptus leucophloia subsp. euroa. NCBI lineage: Eukaryota > Viridiplantae > Streptophyta > Magnoliopsida > Myrtales > Myrtaceae > Eucalyptus > Eucalyptus leucophloia. The sequence goes on along the minus strand of CM029474.1, from coordinate 30,467,187 downwards.
AAGAGAGTTCTGTTGTCTTTGTTTTCGAGAAAAAAAAGTCGAGAAAAGAAAAGAGGGAAAGAGAGAAGAGACGTGTGAGGGCAGAGAGTGCAGTGACAGGGAGAAAAGAAGTGACGTGAGAGAGGGAGAGAGAAAAAAAAAAAAAAAAAGGCTACAGTGTCGTCTTCTTCGCAAGGCTCCACTGTCCGCGCCAGCCCGTGCCCGCGCCGGCCACTGCGTCGGCACTACGACGCCGGATACCGTCGCGCCTCGCCACCTCGCCAGTTCGCTCGTCTCGCCCACCTCCACCCGCGAGCCCGTGTCGAGCCGTCGCCCCCTGTTCCGCCCATGACGCCGCTCGCCGATCTCGCTGTGCCGCCCGCGACGCCGCACCGCTGTCCCTGCCGCGAGCCAACGCCACCGGAGCCCGCACCGCCGCCGTTCGCCTCCACCCGGTGCCCGGCAGCCAGCCCCGCGCTCACGCCACTGCTGCTCGCCTCATTCGCATCTGCATCGGAGCCCAGACGCCGCGACGAAGCCCCTCTGCAACGCCTCTGCCCGCAACCCAGGACTGGTCGCCGAGATCCGACACCCTGCAGCTCCATTCTCGAGTGACGCCCGCTGCAACCCGAGCTCCAGTCGCCGTCTATCTGAATCACCGTTTCTTGTGTTCCTCATCCAGCATCTTCATCTATTTAATTTTTGGTGGCTACCTCCGACGAGCAGATGGCATTCTCATCCCATGCATAATGTAAGAGAAAATTAGGGCACCAAGGCATCTGGCACGCCCACATGAAGAATTCTGGGTTGTGATGTAGGGGAAGTGGTGGCATTTGTCTCTCCGTGAGGGTGAGATTTGGAGAACCGGCTGTGAGTTCTCAAGAGAGACCACGTGGAATCGAAGCAAGAGGACATCGAGACTTTGTGGCTCAATCGAGGAGTCCCACCGAGCAGCACTCATCACAGCCGAGCCATCGTTGGCCGTGAATTCATTGATCATCGAACCACACCAGTTGTGGATTCTTTGGGTGCGTTTGATTCAGCATTTGGAAAGCTCATTGGGAAAATGCAAAGCAGTTTAATCTAAAGGGCCTTGAAGGAAATGTAAAGACTGTTTGGTAAATTCTGCTTTGGAATGCAACTTTGAGAGAAATGCTGTTTGGTAAAAAAACACATTTGCAAAGCCTCTTTGGTGATTAATATAAATATTTTAATTTTTATTTGTTTAAAATTTTAAAAATAATATTTACGACTTTTTTAATTTATATTTAACAACAATGTTAAAGATATTGTATAAACAATTTTATTAAAATCAAAATTCTTTTTTTTGCTAAGAAACATCAAATGGAAAAACTTCACATGCTCTCTTTCTTAAGTACAAGAAGAATACTTTCGTTACAATAAAAACATAATAACATATGCTTTGAGGAAAGAAGCTCATTATCATTAAAAATTACAAATATTATTAATTACTTCCTAAATTCATAAGTATTTGATCATGTAAACGTGTCATATCGAAATGTTGCAACACTTATAGAAATAGGAGGATTCAACATTGCTTTGGGGATTGGACCCGTCCATTTTTAATTCTGCCGATATTTCCCTGTAAGTTATGGTTCTTGGTGCTGCTGCTGCCTTTGCCAATTCTTGAGAGTTGTGGGCTGCTCGGTTGGCTAGTTAGCTTCTTGTGCTGCTCTTCGGTGGGTGGGTATTGTTGAAGTTGGGAGCTGCATCGGTATGTGAGGGTTGCCTTTGTCTCTGAGATGATTTCTTGCTACTGCTTAGCTGCGCGGGTCATCAAGTTTAAGAGATCTCCTTTTCCTTTTGTTGGTAATGCTGTTTTGGCTGCCTTGTTGCCGTTGTTTTTGGTTTTTGTTTATGATTTTTGTGCGTTGTTTCCTCCTTCTTGGCACCCTTCCACTCGATCTAACTTGTTGTCTTCTTGAGCGTAAGTTCTTGGTGCCATGTTTTTGTGTATAGCTGTATAGCTTTTGGTTTAAAGTCAATATATCTATTACCTTTACCAAAAAAAAAAAAAAAACAAATTTGTCCAATACCGTATGGAAAAAAGTACCTGCAATCAACGCACCAATTGCCAAACAAAATGCTCCAACTTGAAGAAGCAACTCCACCCTACTGACTTCAAGCCTCCGAGAGCTGATAAAGAAAGTAGTCAAATTTTCATAGCTGATTTCCACTCATACAACCACAACAAAAGTGGTGCTCAAAGAGTGAAGGGAAGAGCAAGTTTTACACATTTAGTTGCGCTACACATGAAAATGAAATATATCGATGGATTCAGTCTTCAATGGAGCATGCTCTCAGTCCAAAATCTAATATGGAGAATAACATGTTCAGTAGTCCAACAGTAGTCCAACTAATAATTCACGGTAAAGAATGTTTTGGGGATTCAAACAATTCACAAGCATTATGGAGATGCTGATCACTGGCATTTTTGCCATATTAGTATTTACAAGAGAATGATGATATATAGTCAACAACAAAGCTTTAAGAAATGATTGTTGTTGGATTTTGTCTACATATTATTATCTTATGGGTTTCAAGTTTGTGAGCAGTGAGCTCAATGGGTTGAAAAGAAAAGAAAACAAATCATTTCAGCTCTTCCAAGCAAAACAAAGCAGCCTTAAAAATCATGCACGATTGCATTTCTTCAACTATCTAGTCATGGTTACAAAAGCATAATGCAACTCTTTCTCCCAATAAAGTTTACAGAATCAATGCTCATGTGGCCAAGCATCGGTGTCTGGCAAAGCGAAAGAGGAAACATGGTGTACAAAAATTTATGGACAAATAATGTTAAAAGAGAAAAAATCCACAGATGCCAAAGTTCATTCATTAGGAACCAAACCAGACTGAGAGAACATAACTCCAAACAATTTACGGTTAGCGCGGTAAACTAGGCGCTTTCAAAGCGGCACATAAAAATTACAACATAAGGATGAATGCAAAAGTTTTCTATTGGTAATGCTTGATAGAAATGAAGAATCAAAACAACAGTATAGCGAATGCAGTGTTTCTATTTTGCGAACTTGTCCTTTGAAATTCAAAACATTGAACGAAAAACTCCAATTGTATGTCCTTTGAAATTCATAAAAAAAAACACCCACGACCCACAACCCACAACCCACAGCCCTTGCCGCTCACTACTAAAAATCTGTCCAACCTCGAAAACCCAGATTGAATCTCAGCTCACGAAACCCGCAAAGCAACACAAAACCCTTGCTTTCTAAGGAGAACTCCAAATTCCCACGCATTCGACCGCTAAAAAGCAACCACCCCGAATTTCACCCTCGCACTCCGCCATGGGTTATACAATCACAGATCTTGATTACCAACTAGTGAGAGCATGGAAAAAAAAAAACAAGGAACCTGGAAGCAAAAGCAGACGAGATACAAACAAAGGCGGAGCGGGGAGTCAAATGGGATCATCAAACCCGGATGAGGAGAAGAATCGAGCGAGCGAGAGAGAGAGAGAGAGAGAGAGAGAGAGAGAGAGAGTGAGCGAGCGAGCTTACACGCTGAAGGTGCTGGAGAAGTGTCGTTGGCAGATCTAAAGGTGGATTCGATATCCAAGCTGATCTTGAAGTCGACGCCGTCGTGGGGCTCTCGGGAGAGTAAGCATGAGGAGTTGGGAGCGTGAGCGTTTCTGGAGGAGCTGCAAGGCGAAACCCCTGGTTTTGCTCTTTTATATGGGGGTAAATTTGGGTTTCCGATGCTTTTTTAGGGTAAAAATGGAACTCCACGAAATTTTATTAATGGAAGCCTTTAGCATTCCGAAAATGCTGAAATGCTCAAGGCTGGTCTCCACCAGCCTTGAGTTTTCAGCATTCCGAAGGGTAGACTTTCACTTGAAAGCCCTTTGGGAATGGTTGCCAAACACCCCTATTTAGGGTGAAAGGGCTTTGGGGCTTAGATGAGCTTTCTAAATGCCCATCCAAACGCACCCTTTGTCTTTGCAGGTTCCCTTGGCATTCCTTGCGGCCTTGTCGAGCCCTATCCTTAGCCATGCCGAGCTTCTATCGTGATCCACCTCACCGTTTGGATTTGAAAAAACATTCGAATTTAGGTAGAGATTTATTTTATTGGGCTAATACCCTAAAAAACCCCAAACTGGTACATTTGTGACAAATTTACCCCAAACTATTTTTTTGACCACAAAAAACCCAAAACTGGTACACATGTGACAAATCTACCCTCCGTTAGCTTCCGTTCGATTTTGCCGTTAACCTTGCTGACGTGGCAAGCCATGTGGAAATTCATAAGTTTAATACCATTAAAAACCCCAAACTGGTATATTTATGACAAATTTACCCCAAACTGGTATATTTATGACAAATTTACTCCAAACTGGTATATTTACGACAAATTTACTCTAAATTAATTTTTTCGATCATAAAAAACCAAAATTGGTACATGTGCGGCACATTTACCCTCTTTCAATTTTCCCAAATTTGAACGAGTTGTGATCTCCAATCAATTTTATTTTCCGAATTATTCAATCGTTGCCTCAATATCATTAATACTTGATTTTTTTTCTTTTTATTGGAATCATTATTATAAAACCATTCAAAGACTACCAAATGTGCATGTCATTCTTTTGCCAAGAGGATGCCCATTAACTAAAAGATGGATAGATTGCTTGCGCACATATACAAAAGAAGTGCTATTCATAACGAGCCTGAAGCAATATACTTTTCATCAGAATAGGCATATATAAAGAGAGAGAGAGAGAGAGAGAGAGAGAGAGAGAGAGAGAGAGAGAGACCCTTCCAGCATACAAGCCATATGCAATCAACCAAATTCATCATCAAAATGCAAATAACATCAACTACACAAAATGGAGAGAACGAAACTAAAGCCACATATCAATATATCTTTGAAATAGCTTTACAAAATAGCCTTCACACTAGACTTGAACAAGCTTTACAAAGCGGCCTTTACCCTAAACACCAACCAACCAACTAACCAAAAAAGGCAATCCAAAAGCATGTTCTACATCAAATACTATCCAAAAAAAAAAAAAAAAAACAAAGCTTTACAAAACAAGCTTTACAGGCCAAGCTTTACAAAACAAGCTTTACAGCACAAGCTTTACACCAAAAATCCAACTCTCCCCATAGGTTCATTGCCCTACTTCACTTTGAGATTGTTCAGTTTGAGGTCCAGAAACTTGGCTTGAAAGATCCACTGTATGATTTGCACCACCTCGACGAATTTCTTGAACTATGTTACTCCCAGGCATCTGAAAATTGAGGGAAAAACATAATCTTATTATGCTAATCATAGCAGATTAAAAAATGCTTAACAAAATAAAATCTTCACTCTCAAATATGAGTTTCCAGTGGCTTCAGATACGTAAAATCCATATCCTTGTAAAACCTATAAGAAGACAAAACATATTAACATTTTACTTTGGTATTATAAAAAATCATATGAAATCTACTTGTAGACTCCTCACCCTTCTCTTCTCAGAATTGACAATATTTGATTGTCCCATTATAGATCTAGCTGAGGTACTTTCACTTTCTTTGTTTGATGCCCCTCCTTCAATGGTTAGTTGCTTTGGATGCTTCCTTGGCCTACCTCTTTTGCCCTATATAATAGACATATATAAGGTATTCTAAGAGAAAATATATCACATTTATGTTTAAATTTCCTTACAGGTAGTTTAACTTGGATAGGTGCCGGAGGTTGGGGGCATGTTGTCTTGTTGTGTCCGGTACCATGACAATTGGAGCATTTCATGGTAATACCAGATTTTGATATTTTAGTAGGATCAGTGTTGGTGACCCTTGGCTTCCTCACTCTTTTGCTTTTCTCATCCTTTTTCTGCTCACCATTGGATCTCTTCCTATCTTTCTTGGGCCTCCCTGGAAGCTTTCTGAACGGCGGAGGCAACAAAGGCTCTTCACTAGTCGCTGGCCACATTTTCTTTCCATTCAAGGTGGGTAATGCAAATTGATAGCAACGCTCATACACAGCTTTCTTGAAACAATCAGCTACATAATCATTTAAGTTACACTTCATGAAATTGATGCACGAGATAGCATGGTTGCATGGTATCCCCGATATATCCCATTGTCTGCAAGTACATGTCTTCTTATTCAGATCAACCATAAAAGTATCATCATTCACTTCAACTTCAAATCTCGAAGCTGTAGATGGCTTTGGAATACAAAACCTAGACTTCATCTTTTCCTCCTCAATCTTCAATCTAATTCTTGGACAAATCTCATCTCTCGAACCAACCATCAATTGGCTTTTCTCATACATTCTTACCATAAGTAATTTTCTTATGCCCTCTAACATATCAACAATGGGAAATTCCCTTTCTTTGCATATATATGAGTTGAACGTCTCGCTCAAATTGTTTTCGATAGCATTGCAATTTTGTCTACACTTGATGAATGCCCTACAAAAGTGTTCTGGACCCTATCTCATGAAGTCTTCATATGCATGAACAGACTCTTTCTTCATTTCTTTTACTGCCATATTGAAATCAGCCTCATATGTAGAATATGCAGCTCTCCAAAAGCAATTCCTAAATGTTTCTCCCTTGTATAATTTTTTCCAGTTGGCATAAATGTGCCGAGCACAATTCCTATGCTCTGCTCGTGGAGAGAGTTTAGAAACTGCATTGAGCAGGCCCTGTAACATGTTATTTGACATGCAAATAAGTTAGTTTTCAAACAAGAAATACTTCTATTAGCAAAGCTTGTGCGCAATCTTACCTTCTGTTGATCGCTCATGAAGGTCCAGCCAAGACCTTGTCCCACATTCAAATCTTTCAGTAGTAGCTCGAGGAACCAAGTCCAAGATTCTTCAGTCTCAGCTTCAACAACAGCCCATGCAATTGGAAACATTTGGTTGTTTCCATCTCTACCAATAGCACAAAGTAACATCCCCCTAACTAAAGTCTTCGTAAAGCATCCATCCAATCCAATTACTCGTCTACAACCTGCTAGAAAACCCTCTTTCAATTCTTTGAAGCACACATAGAATCTTTTGAACGTATTACATCGTCCAACTTCCAAGTCAAATGTGCTATTAGGACTACATCGAATCAACTCAGCCTTATAAGAATGCAGCAACTTGTATTGCTCGACAAAGGGACCTCTAATGATCTCAACAGCTCTAGTAATCGCTCTATAACAAATCCTCCTATTTAGTGTCAATGGCCACATCTCCATTGCATCTGCTTGCATTTGTGATGTTGTATACTTCAAGTTAGCTCTAATTTTAGGCAAAAACTGCTCCGCAAGCCATATATATGATGCATTCTTATTTCTCATGCTCCTAGGGCAAGTATGTTCTTTTCCAACAGTCTTTATGATGAAGGTCTTCTCACTCTACATCCAACTAGCATAAACTCTCCATTCACAGCCACTCTCACACCTACCATCCATTTTTTTCGCTTCACTCTTCTTCCATCCAATGTTAAATCCGTTTGTGATTGCGTAAAGTTGCACAGCTTTCTTGAATTGAGCACGTGAGACAAATCTCATTCCTACTTTAAATTGTATGTCTTTATGATCAGATTTGGGGTCATATCTAATGGTTTTTGATCTTCTTTGGTCACAAACTTCTTCATCTCCATCAGAGTTGGGAGGGCTCAAATTCTCATCTCCTTCTTCTAGATCAATGTCTCCATCATTTTCACCCCCATCCTCATTTTCAGGAATATTAACGGCAACTGTATTAGTAATAGCAGCAACATCAACCTCTCTTCTTATTTGCCTAGCAAGAAAGAAATCCTCATTACCACCACTGAGAATGTAGTCATCATCACTTAAAGATAATGTATCAGCATCTTGCTCTGGTTCACTGTCTCTATTGCTATCACTCTCACTATTATGACCACTAGTAGAAGAACCACTATCATCACCAAGAGTAGCTCCTTCAATATATACTTCAATAACACCAAAACTTGATCCTAGACCCACCAATTCTAACACTTGATCATCACCAACAATCTGCACAAGACCACTTCTCAAGGAATCCCCAGGAGTCGCGTACCACAACTTTTTAACTGAATATCCTAGATCAAGAACAGCCTTAACAATTGCATTATAGTTCACCACCATCGAATTACAACGATGGAGATATTCTACATGGTAGCCCGTGTACTTTGTGATGTCTCCAAACTCCATAACTCCACCTAGGTGAAGTGCAATTGTAAATTCGTTAAACATCTGCAAGGGAACAACAAACAAACCAATTAGTTTATAAAAACCTCTCACAAATAATTAGCAAAGATGGGATGACAAAATTGAGTTCGCCAAACAAGATGCTTGGAAGCCTTGATAGGAAATATGAGGCACCTATGTCTAGAAAGAGACCCATAGCTATTTTAGTCATAGCAAAAACCTGCAACAAGGTTAACCAAACTATGCTGATAAAACTCTAGAAATCTTGATATTAAAGGAATGAAAAACTAGATAATCACAACTACCAACTACTTGCTTACATTAGGCACTCAAATTGACATATATCTGTAGTACCAGTTAGATATTCTAGGTTATGTAACAAATTGCATAATAAGTGGCAAAAGATACTGAGAATATAATCATTTTATGTTTCACAAGCAAATATCAGCTGTACGAATCGCCAATCGACATCTACCCCGCCTTATTTATTAAGCAAACAAGAATTTCAATCTCGTTAAGTGGGGTTAACTGAGCTCAAGTCACTATTCCAAATAATTTATAGGTACATATAAGTGTGTGCCCTTGTATAATTTCAATGACCAAAGAGTTCACAAAAGGAAAAAAGCTTGTCATTGTACCGTGACTATCATGTCAGCTTCTTTAATATCAATTAATTGATTATGATGATCCTGAGAGATTACCTGGTTCGTGTACAGGGCAAAGTTCAGCCGTGCGAGTCGCCCTATACTAGGAGGACTAGAGGAAAGCTACCTTATATTCTATTCAGAGTAATAATTGAGATACAAAATATATAACTTGTTTTTGCTGCAAAATCGAATCTTGAAACCTTAATCAAAATTATCCACGTAGATATGTATATTATCCACGTACTAAAGTCGGCGTAATATTATAATATTCAAATGTACGTGCTCTTTAGGGACTAAGCATATTTATGAAATCTCATGAGACATATAGAATCACACTCAAAGTACACCTAAAATCAGTGACAAACATAAGTGATTTTGGTTCCGGCATTTCAACGAGCATGTGATGTACAGGTCAATCATACTAATTACATGCAAGTTTCATGTTAAAATTTTGACACACTTACGATTCAAGGTAGGAAAGACTACGTAACGCTAATAAAGACATGCACTAACACGAAAGACCAGCAAGTAATCGTGCAAATAGATTGCGGACAAGTAGTAAACCATGTGAGCCCAAGACATATGGCCACGTTTGTCACAAACCAAAAACCAGCAAAGCAACCGCGATTAGAAGAATATGGCTGAAAGATCGAACAAAAATGAAAGAGATGAGGTCCTCAGAAACCTAGAGCTTGAATGCGACGTGGAATAGAGCACGCCTACTTAAAAACTCAAACTTTCCACGCTCGGGAGCAATTCACTCACTTTGAGAGTCTCCTCGGCTTGCGCCGACACCGCGACCCCGATGAGCGACCGGACGAACTCGTCGAACTTCGACCGGAGCCACGCCCTGTAAATCACCTCGGGAAAGAAGAGTGTTTGTCGAGAAAGATGAACTAAGCTGAATTTGTTGTTAGGGTTTTTTTTGTGCAGAGAGAACGTGAAGAGAGAACAGAGAAGAGAGAACGTGAGGAGAGAAGAGAGAACGTGAGGTACTGAAGAAGGCGTGAGAAATTAGGGCTTTTTAAGATATCTTTTTGTTTTTTTCTTGTCAAAAAAAAGATATCTTTTTGTTTAGGGTTAATTTTTAAGATATCCCTTCACTGTTACAAAGTTATTATTATTTTATTTTGAAAAAAATTAATTTATTTCCACGTGGCTTGCCACGTGAGCAATCACGTCATCGAAATTAACAGCAAAATCTAACCAAACTAACGGAGGGTAGATCTGTCATAGGTGTACCAGTTTGGAGTTTTTAATGGTCAAAAAAATAGTTCGGGGTAAATTTGTCACAGAGGTACCAGTTTAGGGTTTTTTAAGGTATTAGCCCTATTTTATTTTATTAGGAAGGTATATTTAGTAGATTTATTTTATTTTAGTTTTTGATATTTTATCTCATTGTTTGAAATATTTTCCAATGCATGATTGAAATTCCATAATATAGCATCCAATTCGCAACCGCACAAATTTTTATTCTATCTATAAGGCTTTAGATGAAATAATTATTCACGTGGGAGTAAAATTGATATATTGATTTTTAAGGCTTAAGATTAATTTATCGATTTTATTAGCAAAATAATCAAATTTGAATTTCAATTCAAGTGGTGGATAACATCTTTGATGGCCATGGATGATTTAGTGTTTATCTTTTAATTGTTTTATTTATCCCGAAAATACAAAAAAAAAAATTGCATTTGCATCCCATGTAGATTAGAACTGATTGCATGATAGGTTAGTTAGATTAAAAAAAAATAAATAAATGCATATTTAGAATAGGGATTTTATCTCGAATTTAGAAAAATCATAAAATAAAAAAATGCATTAATTTAGTATCTTAGTTTTTTTTTGAATTGCACGTTTAATTATTTGGCAATTTTAATTTCGAATTTCATAAAAGAAAAAGAAAAAAAATTAGAATTAGGGCATTCTTTGCACGTCATTGCATATTAGGATAGATCGCATGCTCATTTAAAAAAAAATTAAAAAATGCTATGTGTATGTCATATAAAATTAGATTCATGAAATGCATGTCATTTAGTAATTGTTGCTAAGTCCATTTAATTATAAATTGCCTGTCATTAGAATTAGGTTATTTAGTTATACTACATTGCATGACTCATTAAATCAATGAAAAAAAATTGCGTGTTAATTAGAAACCATATTTAGGGTTTGTTGATGTGGATTTTAATTTAACATTGCAAATAATTCCGTTGCTCCGAGGTAAGTTCTGCAATTTATATAGTGCTTTACTTGGGAGTTAAATTGGTAGTTTGCGCATTTGCATGATCGCCTCACATGTTAGGGAACTATATTTAAAATCAATTTAAGCTGCCTGCCAAACATTTTTCGAAATAAAAGAGAAATGTACTGAAATGGTGTTAGAGAAATTTTAGACTAACCAAGTTCCTGAACTCATAAATCTCTAGTTTGTATGAGTAAAGTAAATCTCCTATTACTTTGCTTGGACTTCTAATCGACCCACAAAAAAAATATTAGTGGTGACTCCTAAATAAAATCCATTTGTATATTAAGAAATTTGAACTTAAGTCGCGAATTGGTATGAGCTTGGGAGAGCCCGAATTAAGTTTAGGCTTAACAATCCATTAGCCAAATTTTAGGTGGTTCACCCGAAAAATTGGTCGCGACAACATGTCTATGAACTTTTACTTTGGTTGTGCATGTCACCATTGAACCATTTCTCATCATTAGTCTTTTGGATGAAACAAAAATCCAAGTCTCTTTAAAGTTTTATCAAAATAAAATCACAATTATATTCCTGAACATGAAAATTTAAATCTAATGAATCAAAGCTTTGCATAAAATCCAAAAGTCATTCGTTCTTTAATATTGAAAAATGAGTTGACTTTTTTTTTTATCAAACTTTGATGGAAAAGACCCAAAAGTCAACCTTGGTTAACTTTTTTTTTTTTGCATAAAAATCTTAGAATAGTGTTAATTCACTTTTGCACTTCCAATTTCTTTTGATAAAAATTGAATTCAAAATTGATAAACTTCTAGGGCCTTATTATAGGGATATTTTACTGTTATTTTTTTTATGGAGAGAGAAAAGAACACTCAAGTGCCAAAACTTGACACGGGTAGACACATAAGTGCCAAAACTGCCAAAATTTATATTTAAGTGCCACTTATTTCTTGAAAATTGGACACTTAAATGCCAACTTTAACGAGACTTGTTGGAAATTTGATATGGCGTTATTTTATTAATAAGACTGGTTTACATGGCTTGTCAAAATGTCTACTCGGCAATCCTTGTCCCAAAATGACGTCAATTTACACCCAAACTTAATTTTTAATATAAATATTAATTAAATTAAATTAAAAAAGACAGCAACTTAATAAGGGCTTCGTTGTCGCCCCACCATTGTCGAAAGGCAATGGTGGGGCGAGGGTTGACTAAGCCTCAGCCAATGGCCGATGACCTTGGCTGATCATAGATGAGGGCCTACATGCCTTCACCAAATTTGGGGCAAGTGGTCACGGTCATCCCCTAGATTGGGCTAAGGGCCGTTGTTGGCTAGGGCGAGGTTATTGCCCAAACTCCTCCCCCCCCCCACGTTAGTGGCGACCCTTGGTCCATCTAGGTAAGGGCTATAACCCCTTGCCCGATCTAGGAAGGTTAGTGACCACCCCTTGCCCCAAATCTGGGCGAGGGCTTATAGGCTCTCGCCTATGGTTGGCCAAGGGCACTAGCTACTAGCCGGGACTCATAAACCTCGGCCAACCCTTGCCCCATTGTTGCCAAACCTTTATAGTGATGGTGGCAATGGCGAAGGTGAGGATCATGGAGCCCTTGCTAATTTGCCTTTTTTAATTAATTAATATTTATGTTTATATTATATATCAAATTTAGATCAAAACAACTTTGTTTTTGCTTATCTAGCTGTAGCACTTTTTAAAGAAATGCCACAAAATATCTTTCAAAATTTTCATCGAAAAAAGCCACGGCATCTATTTCATGGGAAATTAATGTCGTTGACACATAATTATTCTTTTTTTAAAATCTAATTTTGGTACTTTGATATACCTTTTGGAAGTTTTGGCACTTATGTGCTCACCTGTGCTAAGTTTTGACATTTAGGGTTTTCTTCACCCTCTGTAGAGACAATACTAGGTTGCTCTCGACACTTGAGGTTTTCTTCACCATTTGTAGAGACAAAACCAAGTCACTGTTAGTGCACTTTTCATTTCGATTTTACTTGACTGTGCTCTTTTAATACATTGCTTCTTTTTTTCCCCTTTTGAAATGGTTAGGATGAATTTTAGGATCGTTGCTCGACAATAGATTGCCCTAGCACTGTGGCTAGCAAATAACAAAGTTTAGGTATCTAAAGTGTGTGATCAAGTCCCCAACCTTTAATCTCTAGTTGCTAAAAAGTGAGGTATTCTCTAACACCTCACATGATTTCTAACTGACCTTATTAGACTAGTAGTGACTCCTTATGTATATTATTTTTATGATCATTTGGAATATAAATTGCAAATCCTATGTTACACGAGGTATGGTTTGGGAGAGATTTTATGATCAAGGGTCCTCTTGTAGTGTTATCAAGTGAGGGTTCATATGAGACCTTAACTTGTATGTACCATTCAAATTGTCTAATGAACATATACTTCTAAATTTATCCCCATGGGTGGCCCATTTGAGGGTAGGTTTTGACACGTACCTCCAAGTCATTATGAACACCTCGTCACTTTGACTTGTTGTCCTCCTTTTCAAGATCCTCATCATTATATGTAGTCTTTGCTAAACTCACATCAACACAGTCTTCCATCTCATATGTATAAGGTAGTTGTTCTTTCCTAATAATCTACTCTTCAATAACAATCCCTTACACCTGATAATGATCCTGCTGATCTTTTTTTTTTTTTTTTTCAAGTATATTGGCAATTTCAACTCTACTAAGCTGTCATTTTCTTCCAGGCTTGTTCACCATTATCAGGTCCATCTAACTATTCACATGATCTTTCCACCCCCAAGCCATCATGAACTTCTATGTTCTATTCAAGGTCCTTCCAAATGTTCATTTTATTTGAAGATCCTTACAACTTGTACACATCTTTAACCCCTAATATTTTCTTTACCCCCAGACATCAATAGCAATTGTTCGATACAATAGGGCACTCCTCATATCATAATACCCTAGTGTTATTTATGAGATCATCTACATTTCATCTTTTGTATATTTCACCTAGCCCTAATCAATGAATACACATATTATTAGCCTAATCAACCAATATAGATATTATAAGCCTTTTATTGTCTTTGTCATTATCAAAACAACATAAGGGATTTTCCAACAATCACCACATTGGTGATTTTTCCAACACCTCAAACTAATTTTTGTATCATAAAAAAATCTCAAATTGTATACTTATACTACATTTACCGCAACCTAATATACTCGTTGCACATTTAGCCTAAATTATGGTAAATTTGGGTTTTTTTTTTTGAGGTAAATATGGCACAAAATGTGCCAATTTAGAGTAAATATAACACGAATTTATTAGTTTGGGATTTTTTGTGACACAAAAATTAGTTTGGGATAAATGTGATGTAAATATACTAATTTGGAGTAAATGTGGCATGAGGTATTAGTTCAACAATTTTTATGATATAAAAATTAGTTTGAGATCAATATGGCATATATTATTACTTTAGAGTTTTTGATGGCATTAATGTGAAAAAAAAAAAAAAAACAAAAGGCTATTGGCCCAATGACTATACTAAGGCCATGTTTGGTAATACTCCAATTTGTCTATTTTTTTTTTTTTTTTTTCTTTTGTTCTCTGAAACAGAAATAGAATAGAAATTCGTTTGATAATATTAGTTATTTTTTCTATTTTTCATAATAGAAAAGTGGTTAAGGAATAAATTTGGAACAAAATAATAAGTAAAAGAAATCTACCTTTTTGTTCTCGGGAATAATTTGTGAAAGAAGATCGGCTAAAGGAGGAAAAAAAGAAAAGAAAAAGAATATATTCAAAAAAATTAGAAAAATCTCATGAAATTATTAAAAACTAAAAAAATTCCACTTCCCATCAAATTGAGGGTTTATACGAAACACTCAGAAATTTTTTTAAGATCATACAAAATATGTTTTTTTACTATGAAACTCATCTAAGAAATAAAAATAAAAGAATTACTTTTCGAGAACATAAATATTATCAAATGAGCCTAAAAAGATCTCAAACCCTAGAAAAACCCAATACAACAATGGTCGGGACTTTGTTCACTAAGGGTGTAAAGTGTTGTAAGATATTGTATTGCGAATATATAATAGAGAGAATAGAAAATAGAGAGAGATTAAGTAGAGAAAGCAGATAAACACCAAAGATAGTAGAGAAAGCTAGACACTAAAGATCGTTAGAAAGAGTTAGAGGAAAAAATTTTAGTTTTACTATTTATTTTCCTTTTCTTCATTATATCACTACTATGACAAAAACTAACTTCTATTTATAAGAAAACAAGGAGACACTTATCATTAATGTCAATGTATTAGATAATACATATATTAGATATGAAGCTGAACATTCATTGAATAGAGAGATTTACTTAGAATGTATGATACGAATATACCATAATAGATACATTAGATAAGATGAATATAATGAATATTCATTCATCTATTTTATAATACTCCCCCTTGAATATTTATTGTATTCATTATATTACGAATGTACATTGAATGATACTATCTCATTAAAAACCTTAAGTCGGAAAAAAAAAAAAAAAAAAACCCAATGAGACAAAAACTGAACAAAAGGGAAAAAGAGTACAAAGCACAAATTTTATAATATCTCCATTTTATGGATGCATTAATTGCCTCGTTAAAAACTTTAAGCCGAAAAAGGCTTGTGGGAAAAACTAGGACATAAAAAAGAGGGCAATGCATATAGTTCATAATATCTCCCTATCAATTAAGACATATAACCATTGCTGGGGCTAGTCAATTTTGCATCTTGTGAACTCGTCGCATACCAATGCCATATACTAATTTTTCAAAAGTTTGACATTAACAATGATTTGGTAAAAAGATCTGCAATATTATTTATGAATTGAATTTGTTTAACATTAGTTTGTCAACTTTTTTGGAGTTCATGAGTATAGAAAAATTTCGATGAGATATGCTTAGTCCTATCACCTTTGATATATTATCCTCTAACTTATGCAATACAAGTAGCATTATCTTCATAAATTATATTGAAAGAATTTGTAGTCAGTATTAAGCAATAGGAATTGTGAATATGCGTTATGATGAGTTTTAACCAGACACACTCTCTTCTAGCTTCATATAAGTCAATAATCACAGAGTGGCTTTATATAAGTCAATAATCACAAAGTGGTTAGAAGATATAGTTACTAGTGATTACTCTAGCGATTGTTTCGTATAACGCTAAGAAATAGCGGTGCCATTATAACAAAATAAATAACCGATTTGAAGCGAGCCTTATGTGGATTATATCTATACCCAGTATCAGTATATCCAATTAAACCAGAGGTAGTAGAATCATTGGAATAATATAATCCCAAATCGATGGTTCTTTGGAGATAACAAAAAATATGTTTGAACTCCATTTAAGTGTCTCCATGTTGGCTCAAAACTAAAATGTGTCAATAAATTTATCACAAAAGCGATATTTAGTCTCGCACATTATGCCAAGTACATCAAAGCCCCAATTGCATTGATATATGACACTTCAGGATCAAGTATCTCTTCATCAGATCCTCTTGGACAAAACAAATCCTTTTGGGGATCTAAAGACTTTACAATTATAGGGATGTTTACTGGGTGAGCTTTGTCCATGTTGAAACATATAAGTAATCTTTCAATGTATTCTGATTTATGGATGATAATTCCATTTGCTTTATGCTCAAGTTCTAGACCAAGAAAAAGTTTGGTTTTACCCAAAATTATAACTTCAAACTCCATTTTTAAATACACAGCAGTTTTAACTAATTTATTGGAGTTCCAATTAAATTTATATCGTTGACATAAACTGCTAATAGTAAATCCAATTTCTGATTTCTTAATAAATACGCACAGGTAGATATGATTATTCTTATACATTTCTTTAATTAGGTACTCACTTAGGCGTTGATACCACATGCGATTGGATTGCTTTTGATGCGGGAGCATCCAACGTAGCTCCATCCACCAACTCGGAACCATCGATGTTTATCCAAGCCAAGAGAGAAATTGGGCATTATGTGCTTCGATGGATCATTTTCAATGAATAACTATCAATGGGAGACCATTCGAAATGTCTTGAATGACCAGTTGATGAAGTTTCAGAATGATTATTTTCTGGTCAAGGGAGGAGCTCGAATTTGAAGATTCAAGAATGCAGAAGGCCGAAGATTAAAGGAATTTAATTCCCGTGTTAATAAAGGCTTTTACTAAGTTATTATGTGTCTTTACTTGTCATGCGGTCAAGAGTCGGCGGTTTCAGTTTCTAGGCTATTAAGGTCTGTTTTAATATGTATTAAGGTGTCGGTTTCTAGGCTATTAAGGTCCGTTTTTAATATGCATTAACACTAAAACCCTCCTATAAAGAGGGGAAAACTATCCAATGTAAGGGATACGAATTTTATGAATGAGAATTGTGAGATTTCCTCAAGTTGAGTGAATTCCTTTGGAGAGCGGATAACTCCTTTCGGTTTCTTTATCCTTGGAGCGTAGATCACTCCTTGGTGGTGAACCAAGAAGCCCTTTATCCTTGGTTGGTGGAATCTTTAAGCCTCGGTGGTGAGCTTCTCCTATCCCGAAGTCCTTTATCCTTGGCTGGTGGAAGCTTTAGGCCGTGGTGGTGAACTTCGTAGATCTCGATCCTCATCCTTGGTTGGTGGCGCTGCCTTTATACCTTGGAAGGAGATTGTTTTTATCTGTTCTTATTCCTTTCCATTTCTTCCCCGTATACACTACTCCATACACTAAACCACAAAATTCCCTTTATAAAAAAATCTCTGTTCTTGAATCACTCAACCCATCACGCATCAGCTTTAATCCATACAAATATCTTTGTAATTTTATTGAGAGTAAGTTGCAGGGAGTGTATGCAATCTCTCATGAATTTTCATATAAATATGAGTCTAATGAGCTATATAGATATGCCTTCACAACGTCCATAAGACACATTTCCAATCTTTCAGAGAGTATTAGGCTAATGAGAAAACGAAATGTAATCATATTTATTACAAGTAAATATGTCTTATTATAATCAATCTCAGGTATTTAGGAGAATTCTTAGGTAATGAGTCGGGCTTTATATTTGACAACCTCGTTTTTCTCATTTTGTTTCTGGACAAATACCCATTTATATCTAACAGGCTTTACATTATTGGGGATTCGAATTACGGATCCAAAAACCTCTTGTTTAGCTAGGGAAGGTAATCCATCCTTCAATGCTTCTTCCCACTTAGACCAATCTTGCCTTTAACGGTATTCAATGATAGATTATGGTTCACAATCATCATCCATAATTTTATGAGCAATCGATAATGCAAAAGCATTATCAATGATGATTTCATTTCGATCACAAATCTCATTACAATATGTAATAAAATTCTTAATATTCCAGTGTTGGTTTTCTTTTCATGGGTTTACACCTCTTTAAGGGTAATAAGTTCTTTGAGAGCAAACACAACACAGGCTTTTCTGGAGCGAAATCCTAATTCTTTCCCCTTTGTTTTTGAGAAACAGTATCATTTGATCCTTTCAATCTATCACGCTTCAAGTGTGGGAGATTTTGATCCATTTTAGCTTGTCTTTCGAGAACAACTATCCTAACTGGAGCTTTTGCAGCTAGAATATGAGATTTCGTTACCTTAGTAATATCATTAAATGCGTCAAAAAGCCTATTGATCATAGCTTATAAATAAATTATGTGTTACACCTTGTTTTGTACTCAAGAGTCCTTGGGTTTAATTGAGATAATTATTTATTTTTTTCATTTCATGAGAAAACCTTAACTAGTTTTTGCTTTACGGTCACGGAAGTTATAGGTGTCCCAATTGATGGAAACATAGTCTTATCAGAATGACAATCTGTGAATCTAGCAGTAAAAAACTCACCAACAGTTAGTTCTAGGAACCTAATGATAGACGGTGAATTAAACCCAACATAAATGTCTAAACGGCATTAGGGACCCATTTTCGTTCTTTTTGGCGATGCTACAAGCACCTGTACTACACAACCAAATGTGTGTAAATATGAAATATCTTGTTCATAATCAAGAACCATTTAAATGGGAGATTGTAAAAGACTAGTAGTAGGGCGCAATTTTATTAGAGCTGTCGCATGTAAAATTGCATGACTCCATACTAATATCGTTGAGATTCGTTCTCAATAATAGATTGTGGGCAATGATTTGGATATATTTAATCAAGAATTCTACCAATCCATTTTGAGTATGAACATGTGCAATCGAGTGCTCAACCTTGATTCCAAGTGAAACACAATAGGTATCAAAACTCTTTGATGTAAGTTCACTAACATTATCCATACTTATGTTTTTAATTAGATAATCAGGGAATTGTACTTAGAGTTTTATAATTTGCACAAGTAAATGTGCAAATGTGACATTGCGCATAGATAATAGACAAACATAGGATCATCTACACGATATGTTCACTAATACCATAAAATATCAAAAGGGTCCACTTGGTGGTTGTATTGGTCCATAAATATCACCTTAAATTCTTGGTATAAATAAAGAGGATTCAAGATTAATTTTTGTTATAGAAGGTTTGGTAATAAGTTTTCCTTATGAACAAGCTTTACAATTATAATATTTGGACAACAATACATTTATATCATTTAAATGGTTTCTTTTTATATTCTAAATTATTTTACGTATCATTGAAGCGCCAGGATGACCAAAGCGATCATGCCACAGTCAAAATTGATCAAATTTACCAATCTCCAAGATATGGTGACATAGGTTTCAATGGCCATGACATAATACAAACCCATAAAAGAAGTTTCTAACTTTTCATGGATGGTCTTTAGGCCTATCTTATAAGAGATAATGCCAATACATTCTTTCTTGCTCATAAATAGCCTCAATATGGTACCCATTATGGTGTACATCTTTGAAGCCGAGCAAATTTCTTTTTGATCTACTACTTAGAAACGCATCATCAATATGCATGATGGTGCCATTTGGTAAAACAATTGTGGTATTCCTAAAACTATCAATAATTGGAATATGATCTGATATTGTATGGATATGTGCCTTGCGCAATGTCATACTCGAGAAAAAGTGTATACTACAAAGTATGATATGTGTACTATCAAATAACTAAACATCTTCATTTTTCTCGGTATTTTCCATTTGCATTTATGTTGACAACTTTAGGTGTCAAGTATCATAAAAATTGCATATTAGTTATAGGGTCAAATAAAATTTTGAAATAATAAATATTATATAAGGTTCATAACTATTTCATTACATAATTATATTAGAGAACAATAAAAAGTAATACATTTAAAGGAAAACAACTATAAAAGAAATTATTGGAATCATAAAATTTGAAATCCAAGTTGTCATCCACAGTCCGATGCCTTATCAAAGTAATCAAAAGTCCTCAAAGAAATCAGAGACATTCATGGATGCAGTTGCTATTTCAAGAGCAAAAGGAGTCACAAACAAAGATATTGTTGGTCTCAACAGTGGTTATGACAATAAGATTAATTTCAATGGCGTGAGATTCACTACGCTTGCTCGTATTTATTAAAGATGATCGGTATATATCAATAAAGTGCTTTGGAATACGACAAGTTTGTCACCAATACCCCATTATATCATAGCGATGGCAAATACTTTCATTAGTCACAATTTTTGACTTCTTTTTTTTTTGTCATAATTCAGGCACAGTTAAATTTCCTACAATTTCTTCTAGGATTATATTCTTGCATGTGTTTATATCCCTTAAAATGAGCAGTATTTTTTTTAAGACTTAGCATGTGCTTCAAGCAATGTTCTTGCTTGCGCTTATATCTCTTAAAATGAGCAACAATTTATTAATTTGCTCAGCAATGAGAAGTACGTAAGTTAATTTAGAGTATGTGAAATTTGGTATTACTAATATTACTATTGCGATACAATATTTAAAGCATGGAAGATGGAGAAAGTTTTTTCTAATAGTTTCGCTTTAGTGAGCTTGATATTGCATAATTTAATCCAAGAAACAATGTTAAATAAAGCGGAGTTATAGTCATACGTTGATTTAAAATCTTGCAGTTTATGATTTTGTTAGTTATATTGTGCTTGGGGGAGGATAATCGTCTTGATATGATTATCACTATCCTTCAACCTCTTTTACAGGTTTTGAGGACCTCAAACGAATAAACATTTAGTTTGCATACTTTTATGCAAATGATAACGAATAAAAATCAGTGCATTTGCTTTATTATCTGTATTTGAGATTCCATCTTCTGTAATTGCATTAGTGAGATTTTGCCATTAGAGGTGCATTTTCATGTCGAGGTATTAGAATTGATAATTATTTCCACTCACTTCCAAGATGTGGAATTTGAGCTTTCAGTATTTGTCATAATTCTTGCAAAAATAAATTCGTAAATTAATTAGAAGAATTTCCAAATTTCCACTGCTACTTTAGGAGCAGAATGATACTTTTAGAATTGAAATTGGTTTTAAGCCAAGAAAAAAAAAATGAAGAATTGATAGGAGAAGATGAAGTATAAGTTGATTAATGAAAACAAAGTGAGCACTTATCTTGTAAAAATTATTTACTAAGCTGTTAGATCTTTATGCTGATAACATGTAAAATATTGCGTTGTAAACATATAATAGAAAGAATAGAGAGAGATTAAGTATATTAAGTATATAAACATCAAAGATGGTAGAGAAAACCAGATACTAAAGATCCTAGAGAAAGTTAGAGGAGAAAATTTAATTTTCACTATTTATTTTCCTTTTCTTCACTAAATTACTATTATGACAAAAACTAAGCTCTTATTTATAAGAAAATAAGAATGCACTTATCATTAATATTAATATAATGAACATACATATATTGGATAGGAACATAAACATTCATTAAAAATGGAGATATACTTAGAATATGATACAAATATATTCTAATAGATACATTAGATAAAATGAATATGATAAATATTTATTTATGTATTTTATTTATTTATGTATTTCATGACGTAAAGAATGTTTATTATTTTTTAGCCGGGGGGCGGTAAAACGATGCAGGGACTTCTCAAACGGATCGACGCTGAAATTGCGACCAGCGCTACGAATTCTCCATTTTACCCTCCATAAGTTGGAAAATTCCCTCCTTATCCTCCTCTTCTCTCTCTGCGCTCTCTGTAATACTGACGCACAAGACCAGATCTAAAGCGAGGACAGCTCTCTCTCTTTCTCGCCCTCGCTCGTAGGGGCTCACAACTTCGCCAGCTATCTCTACCTTCTTTTCATCATCATCATCATCTTCTTCTTCTTCTTCTTCTTCTTCCTTCTTCGTCTTCTCCTTCTTCTGTATCAATTTGTCTCTCCGAGTGCACGCCCGCCCGCCCGCCGGCCCGCCCGCCGCCCGCCCGCCCGCGCATACAATTATCTAGTGATTGTGCCGATTTGGATTTTGCTCGATCTTCGTTTGTACGTTTACTGATCCCTGAGGTAAATTTCATCGCGAGCGTGTGAATCTCGTTACCTAATCCAATGCTGCCGTGGGGGGCCTAGATCTCTTTGAATTCCCCTCATTAGGCTTCGCGTGATTCTGCATCTACTCATTGTGTCCCCCGTAAAATTTCTTTTTGTCGAGATTGTGTGTTGTTCGTGCGTTCTGCCCGGTTAGCTGAAGAAACGTGAGCGAGGTTTGAGCAAGGGCTTGCGTCAATTTAGGTTGCGTTTGATTTGATCTGGTTCGTGCTTAGCGTTTTCTGTTATGTTGTTACTGGGCAGTGGTTTTTTTGGCGTGACTGGCGGTGCTGTAGCGGTGGAGGTTTCAGTGATTGGCGAGGATGTTGACGAAGTTTGAGACAAAGAGTAATCGGGTTAAGGGACTCAGTTTCCATAGTAAGAGACCATGGATACTTGCGTCCCTCCACAGTGGCGTGATCCAGCTATGGGATTACCGCATGGGGACTCTGATTGATCGTTTTGATGAGCATGACGGCCCTGTTCGTGGGGTGCATTTCCACAAGTCACAACCTCTTTTTGTGTCCGGAGGTATTGATTTATGCCTTTATATGATAATGGACCCTACTTTCATGAAATTTAATGCATCTTCCGTATTAGCGGCCTTTTTGCAGTTACATTTTCATCTGAAAGATAATCACCCCGGCAAGCAAGTTAAATGTTGTTTCATTTCTCTTTTTGTCTCATAGTAGGTTTGATCTCCAGTTCCTTGTGATCGTTGTATGGGGATATGAGATATATGCATGGACAGATGGGAGAGAGAATTTTCACTTAATGGTATCTGGTATCCAGGGATCATGTCTGTTACTTATATCTCTTTGGAGGATGCGAGACTCTTTCTCTCTAATTTCGAATCAAGTAATTGCCAATTATGGATTTAACTAGTCATTGCTGCTTTCTCATCAGATTGACTTTAAAAGATGCAATGAAATCATCAATTTTCCATCTGGATTTGATATTCCCTTCCTGGATCCTTCAGAATTTAAATCTGACACTTCCATACAATTTGTGATAATCATGTCATGTATGTCCCAATCAAGTGCCATGAAATACTACATTTCGGGCAAATTTGTTCTTGTGTTTGTGTTTTTCCCATTTTTCGAGAGTGATCAATCCTCTCGGAAGTCTTGGTCCAAAGTTAAATTGTCAATGCATTGAGATTGTTCTAATTTAATATAATGGATCTCTCCAAATTTTGCATTGCTTTCTCACTGTGGTGTCTGGAGTATAGTAGGTTTGTGTATCTTAGATTGGAGATTGGCTATAGAATGTGACTTTTTCCTCTATTGACATATTGCCGAGTAGATTCTTCATTTAAAGAAGATTTGATCGGTGTAGTCCAAGCTGCTATATTATTGTGGCCCAGGTGTTCTGAGGGGCAAGGGGATGACTTGCCTGGCTTCTTGCCAACCAGGGCAAACTTCATTTAGCAAGGCATGCATTTTTTGCACTGAAGCGATTGAGGCAAAAGGATAAAGTCCTCCCTTGGCCCCTTCAACATTTCAGGAATCCAAAAATGTTTTATATCTCAAAAATACCCTATCGTCCATTTTTTCAGCCATAATGGAGGGTTGAAATTTGAAATTTTGGGCCAAAGCATGTTTTGTTCTTTTATAGCAAGCCGCTTCTGTAGTTTCTCACTATTCTGGTCCTTAACACTAGTGCTCTTACTCCCTAGGGATTTACTCTCTTGTTTTGGTATAGTGTTAGTTTGAGGTGAGGTTTTTGTATTGCCCCCGATGCCTACCCACCTCTCTTTTTGTGCTTCTGTGATATTCTAAGGTCTCAGGCCCTTAGATGCATTTTTCATCCTTAACTACACTGGAATGGACTCTTTTGAAAATGTGATATGGTATACTTCTTTTCTTTGGATAATTACTGTGTTGTGTATCACTTTTTCTTTGGATAACTACGATGTGTGTACTGTAATGACTGTAATATAAATTTCTTGCCATCGCAGGAGACGACTACAAGATTAAAGTTTGGAACTATAAGACGTGTAGGTGTCTTTTTACCCTTTTAGGACACCTTGATTACATCCGTACTGTGCAGTTCCATCATGAACATCCATGGATAGTGAGTGCCAGTGATGATCAGACTATTCGCATATGGAACTGGCAGTCTCGCACTTGCATATCTGTCTTGACAGGTCACAATCATTATGTCATGTGTGCTTCATTCCACCCAAAAGAGGACCTTGTCGTCTCAGCTTCCCTTGATCAGACTATTCGTGTATGGGATATCACCGCCCTAAAAAAGAAGACAGCTTCCCCTGGTGATGACTTACTGCGGCTGAGTCAGATGAATACAGACTTATTTGGTGGTGTGGATGCTGTTGTCAAGTATGTCTTGGAAGGCCATGACCGAGGAGTCAATTGGGCAGCATTTCATCCTACCCTTCCCCTGATTGTCTCTGGAGCAGATGATCGCCAATTAAAGTTATGGCGCATGAATGGTATTTGGTCCTAAGACATTGGTTTCTTTTTGAAGTTCCTTGTAAAGTAGTATGAATGAGGTGCTTTTGGTTCCTTTTCTGCCTCCCCAAGAAAAAATGGAAAATTTATGTAAAAATTTGATTAGAGGTAAGCTTGAATGTTAATAGTAGATGTTTAAAGATTTGAGGTTCACAACATATAATGAACTTGGGCTTCATGCTTTAGGAGTTAAAATAAAAGCCATAAGCTTATCCACAATGCACCTAATTGTGACTGTGCCATTACTTTCGTTGCTTACAATTTGTTAGAAGCATCTCGATCTTCCATAATTTATAAATCGAAAAAGTGTCGATGTTTTCACTGAAGTGGTAGACATGTTTGACTGCAGATACCAAGGCTTGGGAAGTGGACACTCTTAGAGGGCACATGAATAACGTGTCTTGTGTTATTTTCCATTCAAAGCAAGACATAATTGTATCCAATTCAGAAGACAAAAGTATCCGCGTTTGGGATGCAACAAAGCGAACTGGAATACAAACTTTCCGACGTGAGCATGACCGTTTCTGGATACTGGCTTCTCATCCCGAAATGAATCTTTTGGCAGCTGGTCATGACAGTGGCATGATAGTGTTCAAGTTGGAGAGAGAGCGACCTGCCTTTGCTGTGAGCAGTGATATTATCTTTTACACCAGAGAACGTTTCTTGCGCTGTTATGAGTTTTCTAGTCAACGGGACACACAGGTTATTCCTATTCGACACCCTGGATCTACTGGCCTCAATCAATGTCCAAAGACGCTCTCTTATAGTCCTACAGAAAATGCTGTTCTTATTTGCTCTGATGTTGATGGAGGATCTTATGAACTCTATGTCATTGCAAAAGACACTACCAGTAGGGGTGATGGTGTTCAAGAGGCAAAGAGAGGTGCTGGAGGATCTGCTGTTTTCATGGCTCGGAATAGGTTTGCAGTGCTTGACAAAAGTAGTAATCAAGTATTGGTCAAGAATCTAAAAAATGAGATTGTTAAGAAGAGCGCGCTTCCTTTTCTTGCAGATGCAATCTTTTATGCTGGAACTGGTAACTTACTGTGTAGATCAGAAGACAGAGTTTTTATATTTGATCTCCAGCAGAGGTTGGTACTTGGTGATCTGCAGACCCCTTTTATCAAATATGTGGTCTGGTCAAATGACATGGAAAGTGTTGCCTTGCTCAGCAAACATGCAATTGTTATAGCTGGCAAAAAGCTTCTCCACCAATGTACTCTCCATGAGACCATTCGTGTAAAGAGTGGAGCCTGGGACGACAATGGAGTATTTATCTACACTACACTGAACCACATTAAGTACTGCCTCCCTAATGGTGATAGTGGAATAATTAGAACTCTTGATGTCCCTATCTACATCACGAAGGTTGCAGGGAATACCATCTTTTGTTTGGATCGTGATGGAAAGAATAGAGCTATAGTTATTGATTCCACAGAGTATATTTTCAAGTTATCTCTCCTGAAGAAGAGATATAATCATGTTATGAGCATGATAAGGAACTCTCAGCTTTGTGGACAGGCTATGATTGCATATCTGCAGCAAAAGGGCTTTCCTGAAGTTGCTCTTCATTTTGTTAAGGATGAGAGAACGCGGTTCAATTTGGCTCTAGAGAGTGGCAACATTCAAATTGCAGTTGCATCAGCTAAGGAAATTGATGAGAAGGACCATTGGTATAGATTGGGGGTTGAGGCCCTTCGTCAAGGCAATGCGGGAATTGTTGAGTACGCATATCAGAGAACAAAGAACTTTGAGAGGCTCTCTTTTCTTTATCTCATAACTGGAAATATGGACAAACTGACCAAAATGTTGAAGATTGCTGAAGTGAAGAGTGATGTCATGGGGCAATTTCATAACGCTCTGTATTTAGGTGATGTTCGAGAGCGTATTAAGATATTAGAGAATGCCAGGCACTTGCCTCTTGCCTATATCACTGCTTCTGCTCATGGGCTGCAGGATGTTGCTGAAAGATTGAAAGCTGAATTGGGAGATTCTGTTCCATCTTTGCCAGAGGGGAAGCAATCTTCCCTTCTGATGCCCCCAATACCTGTTATGTGTGGTGCTGATTGGCCTCTTTTGAGAGTCATGAAAGGCATATTTGAAGGTGGGCTGGATAATGTTGGCAGAGGTGCTGCAGGTGAAGAAGAAGAGGAGGCTGAAGGTGATTGGGGAGAGGAACTTGATATGGTTGATGCAAATGATTTAGCAAATGGTGATGTGACATCTATTATGGAGGATGGTGAAGTTGGTGAGGAAAACGAGGAGGGAGGTTGGGATCTCGAAGATTTGGAGCTCCCTCCTGAGGCAGAAACTCCAAGGGTTTCTGTCAATGGTCGCTCCCTGGTTTTTGTGGCCCCAACTCCTGGCATGCCTGTAAGTCAAATATGGACACAAAGATCATCTCTTGCTGCCGAACATGTGGCTGCTGGTAATTTTGATACTGCAATGAGGTTGTTGAGTAGGCAACTTGGAATACAGAATTTTACTCCTTTGCAGTCAATGTTCCTTGATATCCACACTGGTAGCCACACCTATCTAAGTGCATTTCCTTCTGCTCCAGTGGTATCTCTGGCTGTCGAGCGTGGTTGGAATGAGTCTGCTAGCCCAAATGTCCGGGGTCCACCGGCACTTGTGTTTAACTTCTCTCATTTGGAAGAGAAGCTCAAGGCTGGTTATCGTGCCACTACAGCCGGGAAATTTACTGAGGCTCTTCGGCTTTTCCTGTGTATTCTCCACACAATTCCGCTTATTGTGGTTGAATCAAGAAGGGAAGTTGATGAAGTCAAGGAGCTGATCATCATTGTTAAAGAATATGTCTTGGGTATGAAAATGGAGCTTAAGAGGAGAGAAATTAAGGACAATCCAGTTCACCAGCAGGAACTTGCGGCCTACTTCACTCACTGCAATCTTCAAATACCTCACTTGCGGCTTGCCTTACAGAATGCGATGAATGTTTGCTACAAGGCAAAAAACCTTGCTACTGCAGGTAACTTTGCTCGGCGGCTTCTGGAGACCAATCCCATCGTCGAAAACCAAGCAAAGATGGCAAGGCAAGTTCTGCAGGCTGCTGAGAGGAATATGGTAGATGCTTCTGAGCTGAATTATGATTTCAGAAACCCATTTGTGGTCTGTGGGGCAACATACGTGCCTATATACCGAGGGCAGAAGGATGTCTCTTGTCCGTACTGCAGCTCCCGGTTCGTGCCAAGCCTGGAGGGTCAGCTCTGTACTGTGTGTGATCTTGCTGTGGTTGGGGCAGATGCTTCAGGATTACTGTGCTCCCCATCTCAGGTGCGATGATCTCTCCTGCTGAAGCAAGAAGAATTTTCCAACCTTTTTCTCATGCATCAGAGTTGCAGCTGTTAGTTTTGTTTACATGTGCAGCAGTTAAGAGGTGAGAAATGTCAACTGTCAGAGCTAATGGTGAATTGGTTGTGTTGTCTTCTTTTCTTGTTCATCATCATTGGATTTTTGATTCTCCTTTACTTATCTGTTAAGATATCCAGTGTAATAATTGAATTCAGAATTTTGTAATGGGTAGATGTTGATAGATATGAATGTGTAGAGGCCCTTGTCGGATTTTGATGGTGATACTAGGCTGGCCAACTTTCATACAAGTGACTGCAGATGCACTTGGCAGATTTACTAAAGATTTGATGATGATTGGGAGCAGCATTTGAAGAGTTCGGTGGATTTATGTTTCTTTTTTGGTTTTTTGCGCCCTGTATCTTATTATACCATTTGTAGGCTATCCTTTGAAGTACTGTTTTGTTGTTCTCTTGTTTAGTTTTTTCAATTCATTCTTCCCTGAGCAAGATTAAATGCTTGTGAAATATCTTCTAAGCAAATTTGCTTTCTTGATTTGGAGCGTCTGGTTTTAGTGGGATTAATGAATGAAGATGAATATGCATTTTTTGTTGTGTTGGTTTTGGTTAGAGGTGTTCGGTGAATTTGGTGTACAAATTGCTGACTATTACAATGTACCGGTTGGATTTTTCTTTATGATGCACCATATGTTTATCGTCATGTATTTTGCGAGTTCAGAAGGTCGTCTGAACCTTGCAAGTGATTGAATAGTGAACTTGTGTCCTGGCTTTTCGTTTGTCTTACAAAGAGGGATTGGATTTGGTTGATCAATGCGAGGCTTTAGTTCCAAAATGCAGCAACTTTACCATGAGTGAACGCCCAAAAAGAATCTGTCTTTGGTGTTGTGCTGCGCTGCACAAATAAGAAAATAATTTAGCTGTGCCACATTGATTGTCGCTTGATTTATGAAATAAAAATTTTTAGACACAATTGTAGTCCTTGTGTGGTTAATGATCGAGATTCTAGAGAGAAGCATAGATGTATTCAAACTATGTTGATTATAAACTGACACCTTTGTCTGCTGGATCATCTTACTTATTTTTACAGATACTTAGTTGTTCAACCAACCGATTTGAGGTTGGGATGATATAACTTCAAAAAAATTCTTGAGGTGCATTTGTTTTCTGAAAAATTCAATGATAAAGAAAATATTATTTGAGAAATGATTGTTGAATTATGGTTAATTTTTCTCTTGTTTGTTGATAAATGATTGATTGTAAATGTTTTTCGACATTTGGATCTCATTTGAAAATGATTTCAATCTACGATTGTTTTTAGGCAAAAAAAAAAAAAAAAAAAGAACGGAATTTTTAGCAATTTTATTTATATGTTTCGAATACTTTTTCTTAAATTGAATAATTATTTTTTATTATATTTCATTTCCTTTCCCTTTTTTTTCGGTTTACTGGTTGACAATGGCCATAGCTGAGCTCGAGGCTTAATCAACGACGACCACAAGTGAGCTTGAGTCTTCAAATGGGTGAGCTTTAGCCTTGCTAGGCTCGAGCTTGTTTGTAGTTGATTACCGGCCTTCATTGCGACTGTTGAATGGTCGAAGAAGAAGGAAAATGAAAAAAATAAAAAAGAAAAAAGAAAAAGAAAATATTTAATATGAGCAATTTCGGAAAGTGTTCACTTCTTTAATTCAAGGCATTGACTTTTTAAATTTATATGTGAATGTTTTGTTGACTGAAAAGTGTTTCTACTTAACTAGTCATTTTTCGTGAATCAAATGGATGACAGTTCGGAAAATCAACTCTTGAAAAACACTTTCTCCCAAACACACATAGCGAAGGACACTAAAAATATCAAAAGTTGTATACAGTGTACGCTTTAGTGTTAAGTTTTCATCAAATTACTTAAATGCCAAATCGAGAAAAATGATTACTTCAATGTCAATAGCGAGAAATTTCAACCAAATTGATTATATAATATTTATAAATAAAAATTCTAAGTGACATATCTTATATTTTCAAAAACATAATCCACGTAGAAGTGTGAAAATACGTCGCCCAGTCCAACGTGGCTGGGTAATGAACAAAATGACATCCCTTGCCATCCACGGCAAAAGGCTGTCCTCATCACATCGATCCTTGTTGCTCGCTCATCGTTGCTTGATTGTTGTCGCATGCCTGCCCTCGCTTGCCATTCGTTCGTCGTCGGTTGCTCGTCACCCATGGTAAAAAGTGCGATTCTCTCTGTGTTGCTCAATTGGCGGGAAAAATTAAGGTTCGTAAGGGAAAAATTTGGGCTCGTAAGAGAAAATTAGTGCTCGCAAGGGGAAAGATTAGGGTTGTGAGTTGCTGTTGAAGTTCCTACTCTCTATTTGTAAGATTGAACTGTTAATTTTGGAGGCAAACTAAAATAGGGAGTGAATTTAGGTTCAAAGGTTAGTTAGGGTTTGAAATTGGGGGTTATCTATTAATTCGAGGATTTTGGGTTCTTGTTTGGTAGAAAGGTACTGGACAGTGTTGTTTTAGGGTTTAGATGCCAACTAGACTCTCGAGTAGGCTACGGCTTAAGAAACTAATAAAAAAAAGGCCATGTCAGATTTTTGATCAAACATATAGGAGTTGGTATTGAAAATATTGTTTTTAAAAGAGTTTAGCACTTAAGTGATATAAAAAGAAGTTTTTGCTACTTCTAGCACCTCATTTGGGAGGTCAAGACAGCTACTCCATGTGTGTCAGAGGCAACAAACGAGCGAGTCTACATCCACTACAATTGTCGCCTCTCTTGCCAACTTCCTCCTCTCAATCATCAAAATACACATAAGCAAACTACATCGATATTATATTGTCTGCAGTTATCTGAGCGCAGAAGGTCAAAGACCTTAAAAATCCTTCCTTAATTAGTTATGCGGCGACGGAATCTTCGTTGATAAATCTCAGTAGATAATTGATTTGGAAACGGGATCCAACGAAATTTTTGTAAATGAAACAACGGGCTTGGAAGCATTCATGATTTTTTTTTCCTTTAAATTTTTGCATTCCTGAATTTTGCAAATGTCGACTGTCAAAAGATTCTTGCGAGTTGAGAGGCTTGGTAGTTAGTAGAGAGAGCTCTTGATCTCTCTACTTTTATTTTAGATGTTCCCCCTCCTTTGCATGGGGACCCATATTTATATGGACATGGGAGAGGGGCTCGAAAAACGCTCTACTAGCATGATTCCGACGATTTTCAAGAAAGTTTGTGCTTTTCATGGCCCTCCTATCGAAAAGTTTGGTAAAATAATATGAAAAAAGGTTGTTAGAACGATGAGACACGCACTTTAGAAGGTTTGCCCTCTTAAACTCAATCCAACGGACAAATAGCATGATTTTGATGATTTTTGATGGACTTCTTGTGCTCCATGGCATTCCTATCGGAAATTTATGCAGAATAGAGACAAATTTCACGAAGAAAAGTTATCGCAATGATGACATACGCACTTTGAAGATTTGCCTTCTTAAACTCAATGCAAAAGGGACTAATAACTAGACAAACGCCTTAATAGCATGATTCCCACGATTTTTGAGAAATTTCGTATTTTCCATGGCATTCTTCTCGAAAAGTTATGCATAACGGAAACAAATTTCGCAAAAAAAAAAAAAAGTTGAAAAAACTATAAGATAAGCACTTTAGAAGATTTGCCCTTTCAAACACAATGCAAAAAGATAAATAATTGGAAAAACGCTGTTAGAGCATGTCTCAAAAATTTTGAGAAACTTCATGTTTTCGATGCATTTTTCTCGAAAAATTACGTTAAATAGAAACAAATTTCGCAAAAAAAAGTTCTCGGAACAATGAGATACGCACTTTGGAAGATTTACCCTAAAACACAATGTCAAAGGAAAAAATAACTAGAAAAATAGCTTGGTTCCTATAATTTTCGAGAAATTTCGTGTTTTTCATGGTATTCCACCCGAAAAGTTACGCAAATTAGAAACAATAAGATACACAATTAGGAGAATGTTGTAATCACATGGTTCCAACAATTTTTGACAAATTTTGCGTGACATGGCATTCGACTCATCGTGCCTTGACCCTCGGACGCGTTGTATCTCTTCCTATCCTTTGGTCATTTAATTGCGAGATCCTAAGAGACGTTGCCGACCCATTCATTTTTATTTTTCGATTATATGCAAGCAGAAGTAGAATTAACACCACCCAATCATTCATAATGAGAGGGATACCTTAGAATACACATCAAAACACCATTTCATTTAATATATACATTTCACTTCACTTAGGCATCGAAAGTTCTCATTTACACATTCACCTTGCGAATCTTTTCTAATTCGTCCAAAAAGGAGTTGAGGGTTAGCCTAGTACCTTCTTACTATGAGGGCGACCTCAAAAGGAGGTATCTCCTATGCATCTAGTATGCATCTACGTTAAAGTGCCATGGCTTAAGCTTGTGGCTGACTTTGGATTCGAGGCCACTTCTAGGTCGGTGCAATCACCATCGGGGGTATCTACAACCATGGGGTCCCAAACAACACCCCTAGATTCCTTGGCCGGTATTCCATCAAATCTCTGGAGAGAGCTTTAATGCTTCCCTCCAATCCAAACATACCAAGCCATAAATCTATGGGGCACTAGGTTAGGCAGCCCCTCATCCATCCAGATGGTGGACATGTGTTTCTCGTGGATCACGTCGGTACCTTTGATTGGGTATGGGGTCACTTGGGAGTCTTAGCGGACAGGCATCCTAAAGCGAACATGTTGGAACAGGCTAGACATGACAAGAGCCTAAACATTTAAATAACAATGAATGAGATATACTCAATAAGTAAACTCCCTAGTCCTCGCATAGGAAGATACTTTGCCTTGAAGACGCCCTAAACATGCACACTTTACGTACCTCTCGAATCATAGATAGGGTCAATCAAGCATGCATGTGCCACATAAGTCATTAGTACGATAATTAACTCATGCCTATAATACATATGCAAGCCTTTACTCTCACAATATGCATTTAGTACTTATGTACTTTGCACACATAGTGTCTCAAGAATCGCATGGCACACATAGTCACGCCCTAGCCCCACTCTTGGTGGCGAAAGTGTGACTTGGTGGGGTTAACATTGATGTCCCAAGCACATTGAACATCCCAAAAAAGATCTTTTATCTTTGGTTAAGCACATACGGAAGTGAATACAAGCCAAGCAAATGAAAGAAAATATATATATATAGACACACACACACATATCAAGAGATGTCATATTCTACATGACCATCCTTGTTCCGAGCTATTTCTTTTCATTACTACATGTAAACGATCAAAAAGGCTAGGTGTCACGCCCCAACCCACTTTGGGCGTGCAGCACCCCTTGCTTACTTATGGCCATTCGACTGCAACATTTCAACAGGCGTCATCGACCCACCTATATTATAGATTATGTACGCAAGTGGAAGCGAATGCAGATAACCCTACTAACGAACATGGATAGTTTAAACCATACACACACTAATGAGTGATGAGGTGAGTGATTTCAGAATGGAAATTTTTCAGAGGGGATTTTTGTGGTTAAGTGTATGAAGTAGTGTATACGGGGAAGAAACAAAAAGGAAAAAGAAAAAATAGAACGATCTCCTTCCAAGGTATAAAGGCCATGCCACCAATTGAGGATGAGGATCGAGATCTACAAAGCTCACCACCAAGGCCTAAAGCTTTCACCATCCAAGGATAAAGGACTTTGAAATAGGAGAAGCTCACCACCAAGGCCTAAAGATTTCGCCAGCCAAGGATAAAGGGCTTCTTGGCTCACCATCAAGGAGTGATCTACGGTCCAAGGATAAAAAAACCGAAAGAAGTTATTCACTCTCCGAAGGAATTCACTCAAGTAGAGGAAATCTCACCATTTTCATTCATAAAATTCGTATTTCCCCTACATTGGATAGTTTTCCCCTATTTATAGGAGGATTTTAGCCTTATGAAATATTAAAAACATACTTTAATGACCTAGGAACTTAAACCTTCGACTCTTGAGCTACATAAAAATAAAAGCCTTTATTAACACAGGAACTACATGCCTTTAATCTTTAGCCTTCCGCATTCTTGAACCTTTAGCTTTTCGTATTCTTGAACCGTATTATTGAACCTTTGGCTTTCCATATTCTTGAACTGCATTTGTGAACCTCTAGCCTTCCCAAAATTCGTGCTCCTCCCTTGACCAAAAAATAATCCTCTCGAAACTTCATAAATTGGTCATACAGGACATCTAAAATGGTCTCCTATTGATAGTTATCAATATCCCACAAAGTACCGATAAGTAATTAACATTATTCATTCAAAATGATCCATCGAAGCACATAATGCCCAATTTCTTTATTGGCTTAGATAAGCGTCGATGATTCTAAGTTGGTCAGTGGAGCTATGTTGGATGCTCCCGCATCACACACACACATATATATATATGCGCACATATACATCCATAACGTCATCACACCATACAAACCAATTACACGTAACTTAACCACACAAGCTTAAGCATCACTCGTTATGCCATTTCATGTACAATCTAAAAGCGTGGCTACAACCATCTCTAGTAGGGTCTCACCACCTCCAGTACTATGTAGGCGACTTCTAAAGAGTATTGTACCCCTACTACCACCTAGCTTCCAATGAGCTTCATGACGCAAAGCTTTGGCTCAACGATCATGTCAGGTTCAATCTTAGGATTAGACCCAACCTCATTGGGCACATCTAAATCCATGGCGTCGCGGCTTATATTCATGGGTATTGCACCGATGCGGGAGCATCCAACGTAGCTCCATCCACCAACTCGGAACCATCAATGTTTATCCAAGCCAAGAGAGAAATTGGGCATTATGTGCTTCGATGGATCATTTTCAATGAATAATGTCAATCACTTATCGGTACTTTGTGGTATATCGATAACTATCAATGGGAGGCCATCTAAATGTCTTGAATGACCAGTTGATGAAGTTTCAGAAGGATTATTTTCTGGTCAAGGGAGGAGCTCGAATTTGAAGGTTCAAGAATGCAGAAGGCCGAAGATTAAAGGCATTTAATTCCCGTGTTAATAAAGGCTTTTATTAAGTTATTATGTGTCTTTATTGTTATGCAGTCCAAGAGTCGAAGGTTTCGGTTTCTAGGCTATTAAGGTCCGTTTTTAATATGTATTAACACTAAAACCCTCCTATAAAGAAGGGAAAACTATCCAATGTAAGAGATACGAATTTCATGAATGAGAATGGTGAGATTTCCTCAACTTGAGTGAATTCCTTTGGAGAGTGGATAACTTCTTTCGGTTTCTTTATCCTTGGAGTGTAGATCACTCCTTGGTGGTGAACCAAGAAGCCCTTTATCCTTGGCTGGTGGAATCTTTAGGCCTCGGTGGTGAGCTTCTCCTATCTTGAAGTCCTTTATCCTTGGCTGGTGGAAGATTTAGGCCTTGGTGGTGAACTTCGTAGATCTCGATCCTCATCCTTGGTTGGTGGCGCTGCCCTTATACCCTGGAAGGAGATTGTTTTTATCTGTTCTTATTCCTTTCCATTTCTTCCCCGTATACACTGCTCCATACATTTAACCACAAAATTCCCCTTATAAAAAATCTTCGTTGTTGAATCACTCAACCCATCACGCATCAGTATTGCACCCATACGTCCATTAAAACTGTGAATGGGGTCATAAACATCATCCTAACCCAAAAATACCAAGTTGAAAAGCAATGAGCCACTAAGTTTGGAAGTCTCTCATTTACCCAAATAGCGGTATTGTAGTGCTCATAACATGTATTGGCCCCCTCAATCAAATACTCAGGGGGTGCATGACAAACCAAAATTTCTATTCCAAAAATAATTTTTCTATTCCAAACCTGTTTCTAGAATAAAAATCCATTTGGTAACATTATTTCATTTTTCTATTTCAGAAATAGGTTTGGAATAGAAATCAGAAGCTAAAATATTCTACTTTTCTATTTCTGGAATAGAAATCAGAAATAAAAATTATTCTCATCGTTTGTAATTGGTCCTTCATCCGTTGCCACTGGTCGCCGGTTGCCGGCTATTGCCACTGCCACCATCATTCGCCGGCTGTCCATCCCTGCCGATCGCCGGTCCACCGCCGTTTAAAAAGAAGAAATTTTGTGTCGTTATCAAACGAATTTATATTTTTAGAGTAGAAATTTTATGTCGTTATCAAATGGTTATTTTTACTTAGAAACTCTTCTAGAAATAGAAATAGAAAAATCTATTTCTGTTCCGGAAACTTTCTAAAATAGAATGGTTGTCATGTGCGCCCTTCGTAACTTCTTGGCTTTGCTCAATGGGAAGCCCGAACCTAATGAGGCGATAAGGCTCAGACATTCTTAGTGCTTGTAAACTTTTAAACAAACAATAATGAGATGAAACTCAATGAGTAAGCTTCCTAATTCTCACGCAGGGAGGTAATTCATCTCGGAATTGGCCTAAACGTGTAAGTTATCTATTGATGGCAAATCAATAACAAAGCTTCAGCCTTGCCTTAACTATTAACAAGAACAAGTATCTTACTTCCTTCAAGCCATCAATATAAGCACATAAACAATTCTTATAACAATTCACATACATTGGAGCCAAAAATAAGAATGCGCAACATCTTATAGTTATGCAGCAATGTCATGCAACAATGCAGACATAATCACATATTATTCTCATGCACGCTTCACACGTATATGACTAGATTATTACGATTGGTCAAAGCCATGGCCAACTCAAAGGTTGGTAGTTTTCCGACATAACTAGCTATCGTCCCGCCGTATTGGGCACGGCATCATCTCGTGTATACATACAGCTCAGGACAGCATTTCAATTAAGGAGCTTTGTTCAAAAATCCATTCACGAACGACATTCCGTTGACGTGGGGGCATTCGAACTTAATTGGGCATCGTCCTACATAGTAATAAACATCGGAACGGTTCCATCATCCTGCATAAATATACGGATCAGGGTATTTAGGTGATCACATGAAAATACCATCACCCAAGCCCATTTCTTATGTTTCAAATTAATCAATGCAAGACTGTGTACATTCATATAATATCCAATAAAATGTGTCACATACAACCATGTCATCCTTGTATCTTACATCATATCACACCAATACATTACTTACACATTCCAACTTGTTATCTTTTTTCGACAAAGAAAAAACTTGTTATCTTTTCACATAACTTTGCATGCATAACAATTGACTACAATCCTTGAGTGCCATAAACATTTACAATTTTCCATTCTAAGTGTCACATAAGACTGCCCTATAAATCTAGCAACAACAATGCATCCAACTGTTAGAAACTCATAGCATAGAGGACACTTATTGTAATGGAATAAGATATCGCATGTTAATATAACAGATCACTATAACATGCTATATATTAACATATTACAATACTATTAACACTTTACATATTAACATATCATACATTACATAACATATCACGTATTAACAAAATATGTAACTGTCACACCCTAACTCGCTCTGGTTGTGCGACACCCCTTGCTTTCCATTCACTCAGGTCATTTGATTATGATGTCCCAAGAGGTGTTGCTGACCTATTCATATTATCGTTATTTATACGCAAGTGGAAGCAAAACAAATCACCCAATCAACAAAGAGGGATAGTTCAAACCATATTTATATACATATGTACATCCTCAACATGATAATGCCTTACAAACTAGCCACAAACAGGCCTGAACATACAAGCTATTTTAGCACACACTATGCCACATGATACATAACAAAATGTGCGGCTACGACCATCACCAAAAAGGGGCCCCAAGATAAGTGTAGCACCTCCAGTACTATGAGGGCAACCCCAAAATGTGTTGTACCCCCCACTACCCCTAACTCGTTAAGAGCTCCATAATCTAGGGCTCGGCCTCAACGATCATTACTGGGGTTGATCTCGGGATTGGACACAACCCCATCAGGCATATCCACATCCATAGCATCCCAACTAATACGTCCCCTTAATCCTCCTACATTCGGAGGCCTATCGAACCCACGAATGGGCCCATGGAGTTGTCTCCCAACCAAAAGTACCAAGCCACATAACGTTGAGCTACCAAATTAGAAAGTCCCTCATCAACCCAAATGATCGTGACGTAGCGTGTGTAATGCACATCAGTCCCCTTAAGAGGATAATCAGTCACTTCTTAAC
The DNA here is from genome assembly GCA_017140325.1 of Eucalyptus leucophloia subsp. euroa. Lineage (NCBI taxonomy): Eukaryota > Viridiplantae > Streptophyta > Magnoliopsida > Myrtales > Myrtaceae > Eucalyptus > Eucalyptus leucophloia. The sequence continues at coordinate 30,428,704 of CM029474.1, read as the reverse complement.
TATGCTCAATGGGAAGTCTGAACCTGATTTAATGAAAGGGCTTAGCCATTTTTAGGGCACGTAAACATTTAACAAACAATAATAAGATAAAACTCAGCGAGTGAACTTTTTAGTCCTCGTGTAGAAAAGTGGTTCACCTCGAGATCGCCCTAAACGTGCAAGTCATCTATCAATGGTAGAACAATAACAAAGCCTTTGCTTTGCCTTAACTAACAACATGAATGCTTATTTTACTTGTCAAAACCAACAATAAGCACATGAACAATTTTCATGACCATTCCCATACTTGGCCATCAAACACCAGAACGAGTAATGTATTATGGTCATGTGTCCATGCCATGCAATAATCCAAACATAAACACATATAAAACGCACATTTCACACGCATGTGTCTAGATTATTACATCCACTCAAGGCCAAAGCCAACTCGAAGGAGGCGGTCTTCTAGCATAACTAGGCATGGTCTTGCCCCATCGATTATGGCATCGTCTTGCGTTAACACATAAAGATGGCATTCTTATAAAGAGCTTTGTTTGGAAATCCAATTGACTTGAGGGCATCCGAACTTAATTAGGCATCGTCTCATGTAAATGCATCAGGACGGGTTCACTATCCTGTTTAAATGCATCGGGGTTTTTAGGTGATCACACAAGCATAATATCACACAACTCATTTTATATCTTTTCTCATTAATTAATGTGTGATGTCTATACAATATGCATAACATATGGCACATACCCTCATGTCATATTCATATCTCATACCACATCATGCTAATGCACTACTTAAACACTCCAACGTGTTATCCTTTCCACATATCATTACATGTATGATGATTGACTAAAATCCTCGAATGCCAGAGCTGGGGAAAAGGTTATAACTTGTGTTTTTTCTTTGTAATTGTTGTGACCTCCTTTTCGGCCGCCTACTGTGTCAGCACTTGTGGAGGCTAATGGCTTGCAAAGCCTATTAGGCTTAATCTAGGCTTCCTAAGCCCATTAATTCATGACTTATGGTCCAGATTTTTAAAATGCAAATTCATTTTAAATAGGAGTCGCCACTAATCAATTTGGAGTTGGCCTATTAAAAACCCAAGCAAAATACTGGGAAAAATATTTCGCTCTTGCACAATCAGAGAAACTAAGACCATGGACTTGATTACTTATTAACAACAAATGCCCTTCTTGTTTAAATCGAAGGCTTTTTGGATTTTTTTTATCTTTAAAAATAATTTATTTTTGATGATAATAATAATAATAATAATAATAATAATAATAATAATAATAATAATAATAATAATAATAATTGGTGGGAAATTATTTTTTTTCGAGAATCGACGCATTCTTCGGTCGGCTATTGGAGCAATAGGTTGTTTATCTAGGAACTGAACCTTTCTTTAGTTGCTTTGATGGGAAATTGCTTTTTCTGGACTCAAACTATTCTTCGATTGCTTGTTAGAGGAATAAAATGTTGGTTTACGATTCGAACCTTTCTTCGATCGCCTTGACAGGAAATTGTTTTTCCAAGACTTGAACCATTCTCGTGGGATGTGCTGACCTCTCGTGGGACATTTGTTTATTGAGTAGTGATTGCCTAATCTTTCTTGGGGGATGTGCCGACTTTTCTCGGCACATCTGATTGTTGAGCACCTAACCTTTCTACGGGTACCTTGGAGGATACCTGGACATTTGCAAGCATGGAAAGAGTACTTGGATGATCGCAAGTACTAAACCTTGAAGGATACCTAGTCATTCGTCAAAGTGCACGTAAAGGAGGTGAATAGGTGTAAAAACAAATTTAACCAATAGAAACAATAAAAGTTACTTTCTCAAACAAGGTCGGATTAACATAAGACTTCTAAGTTCCAATCAAACTCAAATGACATATTCTTGAATTTTGCAGGACACAGAAAAATATTGGAACAAACAAACTAAAGAACTTAAGGAAAAAGAAAATTGGACACATAATTTATAGTGGTTTTGCTTAAATTAAGCCTATGTCTATTTTCCCATGCTAACAGTCTTCTGGCTAGATTCCACTATCAAATCAAAAGAAAATTACAACAATTTAAGTACGATCACTCAGTCGAGAGTATCTTTCTCTCTCCTACGTCCATTCTCCCACTCCTTTGTGTTTTTCTCCCTTTGAGTACAGTTGTAAGCGCAATCAATGAAAAAACAAATGATTCGGTAACTTCAGACTTTGGAATTTTAATCCCCATGCACACATTCAAATGAACCGTATGACCTCCTTAAATACTCCTTCATGCCTTTCTATCCATTGGCAATTTACCAGAGGAATTTCTTCTAATTAATCTGATGATCTTGGTCGCCTATAGATTTAGAATCTGGGTATCCATAAGTATAGATGCTTCCCAAAAAAGAACTTGTCTTCAAAATTGATTTCATCATATATTTAGAAAAGATATGTGAGAATCTTTGCCAGAAAGCCAAATATGTCTTTGATTGTACTGAATCCTAGTTGGAAGATCAATAAACTTGAGTCTGATTATATCTCCATTCTAGACTTAGTTCAGCCAGGATCTTCGTCAAAGTGGGAAAGGCTTTTGATGTAAAATAGATTTTGACAGCATTCCATGATATAACACGGAAATCCAATATTCTTTAGAGTAAGAATAAGATACGGAAAGTTTTGTCAATTTGAAAACCAAATAAAAGTTTTCTCAACAATCTTTACCTTTTTTATAGTGACAAAACTTTCATGCAGATTTAGCAAGAAATTATAACCCGCATATCAACACTTTGGCAGCACATGATAAAGAAAAGATAAATAATATAGTAGTTTGCATCCATAAAACACATCAGTCTCATCAGCACTACAAAACACATACCAATACCAATTAAAATTCAAACACAAGTGCAAGCACCACAAGTTTAAGTTCAAAACACAACCACAAAAGATTCAATCTGCATAAGCTCTCCCCCTTTTTGTCAGTAGCAAAACGATAAATTCAGTGTGTTGTAAAAAGAGGTTGAGTCGAAAATGATCAGGGATGTCTAGGAACACGAACAAGTTGAAAATCTTCCAATGACTGCACAATCTTCTGAAGCTTATCTTGGCACAGATGATAAACAGCCTCCACTTTAGCCACAGTCTGGAAAATTTGCTGATTCAAAGTTTGAACTTAAGTGTCAAGAGATTACACCTTGCCTGTAAGGAATTCTGAGGTACATTCGAGAGTAGCATGTAACTTATGAATTTCAAACTCCATAGTATATTTATGTGCCTTAATCTCCGAGAACAGTTTTACTGTCCGAGGATAGTTGGCTTCCGATTTTGTTTGGGCACTGAACGTCAACCTGAACATGTGTAGTTTGTTGTTCCCGCTGAATAGTAGTTCCTTTCGCTAGACCTTTAGGTGAAACTTCAGGAAAATGAGATGCGAATAAATCTTCAACGTTTGGCAGGGATCAACTGATGTCGTCACTAGTAATAGATTCAACAATGGGAGTTTTCTCACTTACTCCTTCTATTTTGATGCCTTCAGCTCGCGCATTTGACACATTAATAGGCAGGAATCCACTCCTTTCTACACCCAACAAGTCAGCCAAGAGATTCACATCCACATCAAAAACTATCACACATAGTAAACTGAATATGAGTGGGATCCAATGCAGACATATTAGAGTAAAAAGTATGCTATTAATTCAGGGTAGGCCTCCGATGTTTCTAGACAGAACTTCTCCAACTGAAGTTTAGCAAACTTTCTCCTCAAGTTAACCTGGATGGAATCTAGGAAGTCAAAATCCACAGCTCAAGGGTTGATAACTCCTCTATTCGGCATTTGAGCAAAAACTTTCATATGCTCTTTTGAACAGTTTCTTTCTTTCCCCAAGGAGTCGCAATTGCAATATGGGGTTGGAAATTTTTAAACACTCTTTCATCATCATCTTTGTTTTCAGGCTGATTTTCTGACCCAAAATGTGGATCAAAAGGAAACTTCGAAAACTCCTTATTTGCAATTCCGGATTCTACTAATTCTAACCGTTCCATGACTCACAAAAATATGGTTTCATTCCCATGTCCATTTTCTTTCAAAAAGTTATTTATGAAGTCCATAAGGCTTCCTCCCTTCTTCAAAAGGTCGTAGTGTTTAAAAGTGCCTCAGGCCTTCTCATAAAAATGGGGGTTGCATCATGAGTAACTTCTTCTTTAGAAGAACGGCGAGAACTCTGAGGTGAATCTTCTCTAAACTAATGCGTGATGGGTTGAGTGATTCAAGAACAGAGATTTTTTTATAAGGGGAATTTTGTGGTTTAGTGTATGGAGTAGTGTATACGGGGAAGAAATGGAAAGGAATAAGAACAGATAAAAACAATCTCCTTCCAAGGTATAAAGGCAGTGCCACCAACCAAGGATGAGGATCGAGATCTACGAAGTTCACCACCTAGGCCTAAAGCTTCCACCAGCCAAGGATAAAGGACTTCGGGATAGGAGAAGCTCACCACCAAGCCCTAAAGATTCCACCAGCCAAGGATAAAGGGCTTCTTGGCTCACCACCAAGGAGTGATCTACGCTCCAAGGATAAAGAAACCGAAAGGAGTTATCCACTCTCCAAAGGAATTCACTCAAGTTGAGGAAATTTCACAATTCTCATTCATGAAATTCGTATCCCTTACATTGGATAGTTTTCCCCTCTTTATAGGAGGGTTTTAGTGTTAATGCATATTAAAAACGGACCTTAATAGCCTAGAAACTGACACTTTAATACATATTAAAAACAGACCTTAATAGCCTAGAAATTGAAACCTTAATACATATTAAAAGCAGACCTTAATAAGTGGATATGCTTTCATTTAATTAAATTAGGGCCAAACAAGAGAAACTTTGTTATTGATCTGCTATTGATAGAGGAATTGCATGTTTAGGGCATCTCTGAGATGAACGGCTTCCCTGCGCAAGTTTTTGGAAGTTCACTCATTGAGTTTAATCTCATTGTTGTTTGTTGAATGTTTACAGGCCCCAAGAATCACTGTGCCTTTTCGCTAAGTCCAATTTGGTCTCCCCGTAGAGCATAGCTAGAAAGTTATTGAGTAGCTGATAGGGGAGGTTGATGCACTTTACACGCACTACGTCACGACCATCTAGGATGATGAGGGGTCCTCATCTAGTGGCTCATCATTTTGTTGAGTGGTATTTTTGGGTAAGAGATGAGAGACACGGTCCCATCAACGATTTTGATGGACCTCCGGGTGTCAGAGGATCACGAGGAGGTATTGGCTGGGATGCCATCGATGTGGATGTTCCCAATAGGGAGGTGTTTGATTTCAAGTTTGATCTCGATATGACCATCAGGCCAGAGCCCTAGATTTTTTGAGCCCTTAGAGGGTTAGGTGGTATTGGGGTTACTATTACCTCGAAAACCTTTTTGGTGGAGGTCGTGGCCGCACTTGTAGATTCATTTGGTATGACATTATTTTGATGCATATGTATATATATGGGTGTGGTCAAAACTATCCTGGTTTGTGTTGATTGGGTGAATTGTTTATACTTTCGCTTGTGTGTTTAATATGACACCTTTTGAGACATCACAATCGGATGACTTGAAGGAAATGAATGATGATGAGCGCGGGTTGTCGCACATCCCAAGTGGGTCGAGGTGTGACAATTACCATCTAGATGGGGGGTGAACAGATGTACAAACAAATTTCAAACGATGAAGAGAAAATTAACATCAGACTTCTAAGTTTAGTTCAAACTTAAATAGGATATTCTGGAATTTAGTAGGACTCAGAAAAATATTGTAACAACCAAATTAAAGAAGTTAATGAAAGAGAAAATTGAACACATAATATATAGTAGTTTGACTTAGATCAAGATGTCCCCTTTCCCATGTTGACAGCCTTCTGACTAGATTCCACCATGAAATCAAAAGAGAATTATTGTGATTTCAGTATGATCACTCAGTGAAGAGTTTCTTTCTCTCCCATTAAGTCACATCTTTCTGTTTTTTCTCTCTTTGTAAGCGCAATCAATGAACAACAAGTGATTTGGTAAGTTCAGCCTTCGGAATTTTAATCCCCACCCACACACTCAAATGAATCGTATTACCTATTTAAATACACCTCCATGCCTTTCTATCCGTTGGTAATTGAGAAAGGAATTTCTTCCAATCATTTAATTGGACAAAATCAATTAAGCAATTGCGATAATCCTGGTGACCCATACAATCAGAATCTAAGTTTCCATAAGCAGATGTTCCTAGAAGTCCAAATATGTCTTGATCGTATTGAATTCAAGTTGGAAAAAACACTATTAACAGCATCAGAGGTATTAATTTAATAAAAAATCGCATTTACAAATATGTTAAATATTGAACGTTGAAAAGGGTTATTCAAAAATGGGTGTCCACGGGTTGCCCTTTTCAAATAAGCATATGACACATGAATGATCATCCAGGGTTGGGAATCTAATCATTGATTTGACGGGCATTTCTGCTTTTGCCCCTACAAAATAGAAGATGCCAAAAAAAAAAAAAAATGGATGCAGAAGAGAAGATGCAAAAATGGATCACTCAATAAAGCCAAAATAAAATGTGATCAAAGTCTAACTAGGAGAGTTTACCAGAGTGGGATGCCTGGGATGCCATTTTTGGTTAGGAGAATTTATTACAGTCTGACATGCCTCACCTAGATTTGTTGTCCACATCTTTGAAAATCACTACCAACTGGAAGTGATACATCATTACACTTCATTCGTTCCCTAATGATTCCATTTTTCATTTCATTAGGTCATCTACCTTCCAATTTTTCCAAATGGATGCAAAAGAGAAGATGCAAAAATGGATCAGTCAATAAAGCCAAAATAAAATGTGATCAAAGTCTAACTAGGAGAGTTTACCAGAGTGGGATGCCTGGGATGCCATTTTTGATTAGGAGAATTTATTACAGTCTGACATGCCTCACCTAGATTTGTTATCCACATCTTTGAAAATCACTACCAACTGGAAGTGATACATCATTACACTTCATTCGTTCACTAATGATTCCATTTTTCATTTCGTTAGGTCATCTACCTTCCAATTTTTCCAAATTCAAACCAAGTAAAATTTTTTGTTTGTTTTTAGATATACGGCAACTAGTTGTTGTTGGAGAAATCTTCTTGAAGTGTTTTGAAGCTGACAAAACGTTTCCATCAGTCTAGTCTGAAGGCTTGCAGACTCTGCTATTTAAAGTCTAAAGACCTCCGGACAGCCAGACTCAAGACTCAAAGTCTATCCTCATTGACAGTCTCTAATCCGTTGAAGAAAGCTTATCCAGAACTAGATGTTTCATTAAGGATATAACCTTATCAACTAGAGAAGATCCCTTAGCCGGAAAAGACACAACAGAATGCTTTGATTGATCGAGATTGACTCAAAGATTAAGGAACCGATCGAGTGAAAGAGACTAGAATCAACATTCTTCTCGGTCATTAAGGATAACTGACATGTTTAGTCGTTTTACAGAAATCGTGAATGGTCTTGAAAATTAAGGTCAACCAATTTCTGATCCCATGAAAGTAAACAAGCTACTGTGTGGACTCTCCAAGGATTTGAATCATATAAAAACCTCAATCAGAGAAACCCAAAGAATCATGCCACTGTCTGTCGATAAGTTGGTTGGGACCCTTCAATCTTATGAAGTGGAACGAATCAACGAAGACGAAGATCCTAAAGGTAAGAAATGAACTGCATTAAAATCTAATGATGATTTTGATGTAACAGATTTTGAAGATGACATGGATGATGAAGAACTTGCTCTCATGATAAGAAGATTCAGAAAGTTGAATAGAAAAGGAAGATTCAATGCAAAGAAACAAAGTTTTTAAAAACAACAGACCAGGTCTGCTGAATATGATGAATCAAACAAAGATGCAGTCTGCTTTGAATGTAAGAAAAAGGGACACATCAGACCCAATTGTCCTCTTCTAAGGAAGAAGAAAGGAAAAACTGAAAAATATCGAAAAGCTCTGAAAGCTGAAACCTGGAGTGATACGGAGTGCGAAGATAGTGATGATGATTATGCCAACATATGTCTAATGGCACAATCAAACTCAGAATCAAACTCCGTGACTGATTCAGATTCAGAAAGTGAATTCGAGGTCACTATCAAGAAAGAGGTGAAATGGTATCTAGATAGTAGATGCTCGATACACATGACAGGAGATTCAAATTGTTTCATAAAGCTTGTTCAAGTGACTGTTGAAGATTCAAGTAAAGGAAGTGGCCATCGATCTGATAAATTAACCAGCAACTAGAAACATAAGTCCAGTCACCCCAAAGATCTTATAATTGGCGGCATCAAAGAAGGAATTCGCACAAGATCCAAAAGGCGAGAAGAGTTTAGTGCTTTGGCTCTTATTTCTGAAAAGCATAGAAGAAGATTTATCCGATGAGAGCTAGATTGAAGCCACGCAAGAAGAACCCAGACAATTCAGAATTAATGATGTCTGGGAATTGACTCCTAAACCAAAAGGTAAATCAATTATTGGAGCTAAATGGGTTTTCAGGAACAAGATGGACGAAAAAGGTAAAGTCATAAGAAACAAGGCTAAACTCATGGCCAAAGGGTACACACAAGAAGAAGGGATTGATTATGACGAGATTTATGCACCGGTAGCAAGGTTAGAAGCAATTCGTTTATTACTTGCATTTGCTTGTTAAAAGAATTTCAGGTTATTCCAAATGGATGTCAAAAGTGCCTTCCTAAATGGATTCATCCATGAGGAAGTTTATGTGGAACGACCACCTGGGTTTAAAGACCCAAGGAAACCAGACTTAGTATTCAGACTCAAAAAGGTTTTATATGGCTTAAAGCAGGCACCTCGAGCTTGGTATGACAGATTAAGTAAGTTTTTAATTCGAAATAGATTTGTTAAAGGTAAAGTAGACACTACTCTTTTTATTAAAAGAGAAAGCAAAAGTTTTCTATTTGTTCAAATATATGTAGATGACATTATCTTTGGATCCTCTAATGAAAGTCTGTGCAAGAAATTTTCTAAAATTATGCAGGATGAATTTGAAATAAGCATGATGGGTGAGTTAACCTTCTTTCTTGGACTTCAAATAAAACAATTGGAGGAAGGAACTTTCATTCATCAAGAAAAGTATGCAAATGATCTTGTCAAAAAGTTTGGATTGGACAATTGCAAAAAGGCTCACATACCAATGTCAAGTTCATTGAAGATAGACAAAGATGAAGAAGGAAAGAAAGTCGACCAAAAGCTGTACAGGAGTATCATCGGATCACTTCTTTATCTTAATGCTTCTAGACCTGACATTTTGTTTAGTGTTTGCATTTGTGCCAGATTTTAATCAGACCCAAAAGAATCTCATTTCAATGCTGCGAAGCGTATTATCAAATATATTTCATCAACTTCTAGCTTTGGTCTCTGGTATTCAAAAAGGGGAAACTTTACTATTCTTGGATATTCAGACGCAAACCTTGATGGATGCAGAGTCGATAGAAAGAGCACCTCCGGTACTTGTCAACTACTTGGAGGCAGGACAGTGTCTTGGTTTTCAAGAAAGCAAAGTACAGTAGCTCTCTCTACAGCAGAAGCAGAGTATATAGCTCTCGGAAGTTGTTGTTCGCAAATTCTGTGGATAAAACAACAGCTAAGAGACTTTGGAATTGAAGAGTCATGCACAGAGATTAATTGCGACAACACAAGCGCTATAAATCTCACCAAAAATCCAATTCTCCACTCAAGAGCAAAGCACATAGAGATTCGACATCACTTTATTGGAGACCATGTTCAAAATGGAGATGTTTCAATTCAATTTCTTGACTCCAAAACAGCAACAGAGCCCACAACATTCTCAGCAGCGTCATTCTCCCTCATCTAGTCCTCAAGGCATTGATCATCAACAAGAGGCAGAAATTATTGAGGATGCAGACAATGTAAGAGTTCAAAAGCCCGCTTTTATTTATCAACTATATCGTGCTTTAAAAGGAACTCATACACCATTGAACTTTGTCGATGATTTTCTTAAAGACAAAGGGTAGGGAAATGAATATATCTTTTTGAGAAAAATGGAAAGTTTGGGAATTGCTTGTAAAGGGGTGGTCGAAGAAACCCTTGCGAATATCCCAAGTGATCCTCGTGATTGGGGACCGAATCCTGTAGATGGGAATGATGATGACAAATTGTACAGCCCATTTCAACCGAGAATGGGTGTTGCGGTTGAAAATCGAGGAAAAAGAGGAGATTTGTTCAGATCGAAGGAACAAAAGGATTTGTACTCAAAATTGCTGAAGCGTGGGGTAATAAACCCTAGAGTGTGGATTTTGATTTTCTAGATGCTGTGAATTTGAACTTGAGGGAAAAGTTCGGTTATCTTGAACTTGAAAAGTTCTGCTCCGACACTACAGAGGCCTATGCTGAACTAACCGCATATTTCTATTCAAATCTTAGCTTTTTGGATGCGAATAGAGTCTCTTTCAGTGTCAAAGACCAAGACTATATTGTGGATATGGATATGCTGGCAGATGTGTTAGGAGTTGAGAGAGGAAGATATCAACCGATCAAAGTTTCTATTGCTCGTGCTACATTGGAATTTGTTAAGGACAGGAGAACAGAGGAAAGATTTCCTACTTAAGGATGAGTGCATTCAACGTCTTACTTCACAAGATTGTGATCAATTGCCTCCGACCAAAATCAACTTCCAAGACTAATGTTTCAAGTTCGGAGGCAAAGCTGATATATGCCATCCTCACTGGGAAGAGGTTTTCTCTTCCTCACACTGTTATGTTTCACATGTATAAAGCGATGATGAAGGACAGAGGTCAACTTCCTTATCCAAGTCTTGTGATGTAGTTATTCAGACATCTGAATATTCAGCCTCCGCAAATCTTTTGTGTTCGATCGTGCGATCATACGGTGGTAGTACTAAAAATGGTGACCAAGATGCGTCTGAAGGAACTGAACAAGGCGTTGGAGAAATCTAAGGAGAAGACTCCAGTCAAAGCTCATCAACCCTCTTCTTCATCACAAAGGAAAGGAAATGAGCCCTTGGTTGCTTCAAAACCGAAAAGAAGAGCTCTTATTGTTGAAGATGAAGATGATGATGAAAATCTCACCGTTTCTGCAATGGCTTTGAAGAATCTGAGTCGTTCTGTTCTAGAGAAAGAATCGAAACAAGGGACAAAAGAAGCTGAGACGAAAGAAACAGAGGAGAAGGAAGAAGAAGAAAGACAAGCTGAGAAGGAAAGAGTTGAGAAAGAAGAAGAAGAAAGAAGAGAAGAAGGAGAACCTGAGGAACACTCTTCTCCACCTGTAGGCATGGAAACAGGGGGAGATCAAGAGAAAGGAGGGAAGTCCTCATATCCTGATGCAAGTGAAGGAGTCAGTCGCTCATCTACAGACCCAGAGGACGTTTATGCCTCTCAATTTCCAGAAGAAGGTCATGAAGTTTCAACGCCAAGCCTGCGAGATTATGTTGATCTACCATCGTCTGTATTTACTCCATCAGATCGAGCCCAAGCAAGTACTCAGACTGTTAATACAGTGGATTTTCGCAGAATCATGGATATTCTCTTGGAGATGCGAGGTCAAATTTATGCCTTGGGATGCGAGGTTCAAAACTTGCAAAATGCGGTCAAGTTTCTTCATGTTTATTGAATGATAAAATCCAAGCCCTCACTGTTTAGATTCAGGCCAATGCCAAGGGTGAGGAAATTGCACAACTGAAGGAAGACTTGAAAAGGCTGGAAGGCATCATTCAGTCTATGGGAGATTTCCAGCTTGTCCACGTTCCCAAGCAATCTTGACTCTATTCAATTTTCATCTCAACCTTTTTAATGTTGACAAAAAGGGGGAGAGATGCAAGATTCGAACAATTTGACTTTTAATCGTGTGGTTTGTTAGACTGTTTGTTGGATTTTGTTGGATTCTTTTGATGTTTGAACTCTGTTTGACTTTGTTTTGTGTCTGGGTGAGAATTGAACTAGACTTGGACTTGATTGCTTCTATTAACTACTATTGATATCTTAAGGATGGCTTTATCGCATATTAGACTAACCTATTTTCTGTGGTTGCAGATTCTAGTGTTATTCATTGAGCCATTTATCTTTATAAGATATGCATATGTGTTTGAGAAATGTTTTGCATGTCAAAGTTGTCCAAATCTGCAGAAAAGTTTTGTCACCATCAAGAAGGGGGATATTGTTAGAGAAATGTTCTTGAAGTGTTTTGAAGCTGATAAAACGTTTCCATCTGTCTAGTCTGAAGGCTTGCAGACTCTGCTATTTAAAGTCTGAAGACTTCTGGACAGCCAGACTCAAGACTCAAAGTCTATTCTCGTTGACAGTCTCTAATCCGTTGAAGAAAAGTTATCTAGAACTGGATGTTTCATTAAGGATATGACCTTATCAACTGGAGAAGATCTCTTGGCTGGAAAAGACACAACGGAATCCTTTGATTGATCAAGATTGACTCGAAGATTAAGGAACCGATGATTGCCTAAATATTCTTGGAATGTTCTACTTATGGAAACCGAGATCTTGATTGTATGGGCGAACATGATTGATGGACTATCGACACGTTCCTTTAATAGCTCGAATAATCTTCCTAATTGATTCCGTCCAACGGGTAGATTGGAGGAATTCCTTTGGTAAGTGCCAACGGGTATGATGGCATAAAGGAGTATATAAGGAAGACGTTCTAAGTTGTTCAAGGTGTGCGCGATAGAAGAATTCCAAAGTTTGAAGCTCCTTGTTATTTAGACAATTCCTTTGAGCGAAACCTTGTATACAAAAGATAGTCTATATTTGTGAGAAACCTTGAGGAGGTGTGATAGAACATTTACACTGTGGAATCAAAGGAAAAGCCGTGCTGTAACTACTCTTTTGTTAATAGTGAAATCTAGCCGATGGGCGATATGTTAAAAGCAATAGGGTGGATATGTTAAAAGCAAATTTAGAAAGATGGACTATTGGAAATGATACCAAATTACACTTTCCCAGATTTTGTATCTGCTAACTCCTTGGGATATTCGAATCCCGATAACAACTCTTTTGTCTTGACGCAATTCAACATTTCTTTTGATAACTCCTTAGGATATTCAAATGCTGATGGTCTTTGATTCATCTTCAACGCCTTTGTTCAGTGGAATTTTTCTTTTGCCTTTGACCATATGAACATTAGCAACATTGGACAAATTCATGTACCTCAAACATCCATGGAATCTGAGAGGGACAATTAAAACCGCCAGTTTTTCTGATGGCAAACACTTCTCGTGAGAGTATGCGACTGGAACAAGAAGTGAGGTTTTTAGATTCTAAATTCATCATCTTTAATAGGGGGCTAGTGATTGTCCCGATTTTTTTGATTTTATCCTTATTAACAATAGCCAATTCAAAGGAAGAGAAGAGATTCCTTCCCCGTGTATCCTAGCTTGTCGAAGCTAAAAATCGCATCAGTGAAGCCCCAACATTGTGTGAAAAACATATTTCTCAAACTTGAGACAAAGTTGTGCTGGTGTGAGGTGGAGTGCATAGAGCTCCAGGGACGGCTCGCAAAAATGGAAGGCTAAGAGCAACATGGAGGAGGCTACCCTACTTTAAGGTACCACAGTATGTATGCTTCGAGTTTAGTCGTATGCTTGTGCCTATTACGTCCTATGTTTCGTGAGCTATAAATAGAAAAGAGAGGACATCATTTCAAAATTTTGTGCAAGGAATAAGACATACCCTTTTTGAAACGAGATGATCCTTTTTGTTTGGTGTTACTTTGTTGAAAAAGTGGTTTAGAATCTGACAAGTTCACATGAAATGCCATTTTCAAATGCCCCCTGTCATGTTAAATAAGGGGGATGATACTCTGAGACACGAAATGAGTAAGTCAGAAACATAAATAGGATTAAATTTGACATCTTCCTTCGAAAGTAACTTTTGGAAATGATATCTTTTTTTTTTTCAAATATAATATATATATTTTTTTTGGGGGGGGAGGAGAGGAAGAAATGAGCAACCCCAGTCCTCAGTATTCTCTTTTGATTATATTTTCTTTTCATCGTTGGATAGCTGATTATATTTTCTTTTCATCGTTGGATAGCATCATCGGGTCAATTTCAAATGCCACCTCATGTTCTTAAAATGAATAAATAGGCCTCTAGGAAACAGGTATTGGCATACCCCTTGCATTCAAGCACTTTGAGCTCTTCTAGGATTTTACACTGGTATGATCAGACAAATCAATGGGATCTTGACCCTATAGCTGGGTCAGCTTCTTCATGACCCTTGTAAACTATCTATCGTGTTGGTTAGCCTTTGAAAATTTGCAGGTCTCGCAAGTATGTTTAAAGTAGCTATAGTGTTAGGCTTGGCCTGAGTGGAAACCATTTGCCTCGAGAGTTGTCCAAGGACAATGGACATTTGTCTTACACCGTCTTCAATATTAGCAAGGTAATTTTGTACGTTACTCTAATCGGCCACTATTGCTTGAGGCCATTCGCGAGCAAATGGTGGTTGGCGATTTATACTCACCTAACGTCGCAAAAACAACGAATGAGGTCGAGAGGAAATAAAGATTGACCCATGGCAATGGTCCTACTGTTTTTTATTTATCAAAAGACAACACATTTTTGACATCTATACTTGGAATTAAAATGACATAAAGAAATATTAGATAGTAAATAGAGGTCCCGGAACAGTGGGGACTAAGACAAAACTTTTCTAATATTAACACTAAGGAGCACACGACTGCTATTTTATATGCAACGGAAAGCCTTGGTCCTACGAAGTTCTTTTCTTTCTTGGGATGGCTCTCAAACGTGTATCCAGCTTATTCACAAATCCCTTTGTATATGCTCTACTTGCTCGTATTGATTCATTTTGCTGGTTAGGTTACGGACCAATGGCTGCAGTCTTGTTGGGATACAATGGTTTTGGACGTAGGACTCAGAGGCGTGATGGGTCTTTTCTTGCCCCTCAAGCTCTTTAGGTAACACAATCCTTTTGCGATGGCACTTGCTCCACATTTCCTCGATAATGGAAATCTCAAATGTTTGGTCATGACTTTGATGAGCAAAAAAGAGGGGAGCTATCTTTGTCTTGAAAGGCGGTGGGATCTCTTGAAGGGCTCCGTACTGTCGTGCAACCCGATGTTGGTAATAGGGAGTGGGGCTGATGAGGTCGAGTAATGGGATTAGATTGCAACGTTTGTAAGCAAAGCGAGTTCTCTTTTCATAGAACCGACCAGCACACCATAGCAATAATGCCTCAGGAGCGGATCCTTTGGGGAATCTATCGAGTTAAAATAGCTTTAGTAGGGAATGTATGGTCTTAGAACCACAAATTTCTATAATAGATTTTGGAAATAATTTAATTCATACAATTGCATGAGGTATTTGAAAAGGCTAATAAGAACACCTAGAGATAGGGTAAATAGGTGTGTAAACAAATTATTCTAAAATGTAGTGAAAAGCCTTACTTTTAAAACTAAGTCTGATTAACTACAGACTTTTAGAATGATTCAAACTTTAACAACTATTTCAAAACACAAAACTATATCTAAGTATACAAGATTTATAGTGGTTCAACTAAGATCAAGCCAACGTCCACTCTCGCACGCTCACAGCCTTCTAGCTAGTTACCACTATGAATCAAAAGTGAATGTTAATGCATTTTGATCTCAAGTTTTCAGTGAGCACTCTCTACTATTCTCATAAAATCACTGTCTAGGGTTTCTCACTTTCGAATACAAATTTAAACACTAAGTGATGTAGGACAAGTGATTTGGAAGCTTTAGACTTTGCAATTCCTATCAAGATAACCAAGATGGTAGGTGATATTTCAAACCAGAAAGCTTGATATATCTTGTACGTACATAAACCTTGAAGAAAATAATCTTGAGTCTAATTAAATCTCCATTCTTCCCTTCAGTCTAGAACTTGTCAAAGTGCATAGACTTCTATAGACCTCGACACATAAGTCTACCATTTCTCCGAATAGAAATTAGATAAGTTTAGGCATCTTGAAAACGTCATAGGAGTTTTCTCCAACAATCTACCCATTTTTTATGATGACAAAACTTTCCCGCAAATTTAAAACATATATCTTGCAAAACAATACTTTAGTAGTATTCTTGACAATTTAGAGAAAGATTCATATCCATAACCCATTATCCAAATTTAAAAGTGGTTTGGCCTTATCTTTTATTATGGTTCGTAGTTGGTGTTTATTGCATTATGGTTATTAGAGGGAAAGCCAACTTTGGAGTTGAAGGAAAGCCAACTTTTGAAAGAAAACTAGTGGCTTGACTGATGGAGATATTGATTAGTTGAAAACAACTTCTTTCAACTTCTAGAATATCGGCCAGAATGTCAACATCCACTATAAAGGCTTTGTCACAAATAGTGAACTGAATGTGATTTTGATCATGGAAAGATAGATTTGAGTAGAAGTATCTTGTCAATTCTAGATAAGGCTTAGGCGCCTTACCATAAAAATTTTTGAGTTGAAGGAAAGCCAACTTTTCCCTGAAGTTAACTTTTATTGATTCTAAGAAGTTAAAATCTAATGTTCGAGGGTTTATCACCCTCTGTTCAGCATTTGGAAATAAACCCCTTTTACGCTACTTAGAACAAAATAGTTTCGTTCTTCCACCATGAACATCAGCAGCGACGCCCATCCTGGGTTGAAAATTTGAAAATATTCGTTCATCATTATTCTTATTTTTAGGCTAGTTCATATAACTAAATCTTGGATCATAGGCAAAATGCTGAAAAGCCTTTTCTACCGAACCTTTTGGTGCCACTCCTATCCTTTCCATGGTTCTTAAGAAAATAGTTCCGTTCCCATGTCCATGCCCTTTTAGGAAACTAATAATAAATGACATTGGAGAACCAGCCTGTTTCAGATAAGAATAATGCTTGTAAGGAACTTGGGGTGTCAAGACTCTTAGAGGACCCGCACCTTGATCAACTTCTTCTTCAAAAGGTTGAACATGGACTTCTGAGGAGAGTCATCACTAGTCATCACCAGCCTGTTCTCAAAGGACTTCTTCAAAAGGCCCCTGACTTGCGATCTGAGAAGATTTCCTTTGGTGTGACATGGATGGAGTCTTCCAAGATTTTGTAGACATGTTCGAGTGAATAAAAGATTGAAACTTGATGAGAAATTTTGAGAGCAAATGTTAAAATTTTGAGAGATTGGACGTTAGGGTTACGAAAAATTTTGTGCCTCAAAAAACAATATTTTGAGGTATTGAAGCAAATTGAAATGAGGTACCCAAATCGTTGCAACGAAAATGCTTTTTCAAAACTGAAATTAAAAATGGGAACTGCTAAAAATTTGAAATCAAAATTTTGCAACAAAATATTAACTTCCAAAAATAAAATAGGCAAGCATCAATTCAAATAAAATCATACCTATTCAGAATTTACATTTTAAAAAAAAAATACTTGGATTTCAAAATATGTACATTTTGACGTGGCTTCTTCAAGTTGAAGTTTTGTGTTTGATGAACTTCAAACTTTAATTGATAGGAGAGATAATATTTAGCTTGCTGCAAATAGACAAAAATAAAGTTTTTCCAATGGTTTTGTAAATATATCTGCTAGCTGATTCTTTGAATCAATAAATTGAGCCATTCTGAACATGATCTATTATAAAATGATGTTGAATCTCTATGTGCTTCACCCTTGAATGAAGAATGGGGTGTATGGTGAAATTAATAGCACTTATGTTGTCATATCTAATCTTTGTGCAGGATTTTGCTGTTGATAATGCCACTACACTTTGTTTCCTTATTAAGAAACTAGATACTTGCATTTGACTCAATTGTTGGTAGGTGCTAGATGTGCTATTTCTGTCGACTCTACAACTGGCTAAATCAGCATCAGAATAACCAAGAAGAGTAAAGTGTCATTCTTTTGGATACCGAAGACCAAGCTTTGGAAAAGTCGCAACATATTTCATGATGCGTTGAACAACACTAAGATGAGATTTCTTTGAATCAGATTGAAATCTAGCACAGATGCACACATTGAATAAAATATCAGGTCTAGAGGTAGTGAGGTATATAAGAGGGGGGTGAATAGGTGATCAAATAAGTTTTTGCAGTTCTGATCAAAACAAATTTAAAGCTTTAATTTAGAGTAAAGAGTTTAGGGATAGAGAATTAAGATACAAGGTTTATAGTGGTTCGACTTAGATCAAGCCTACGTCCACTCTCCCGCACTAACAGCCCACTAGCTGAATACCACTAAGAATCAAAAGAGATTTTATGGTCTCACGTCCTTGATTCCACAGTGTAGAGACTCTGCTACACTTCCTCAAGGTCTCACAAGTATCTAATCTCTCTTTTGAGCACAAAATTAAGTTCAACAATTGAAATAGCAAATAATAAGGAGCTTTAGACTTTGGAATTTTGCTATCATTCACACACTTGAATAACTAGAGCGTCTTCCTTATATACTCCTTTATGCCTTCATAATCGTTGGCACATTTCAAAGGAGTTCTTCCAATCAACCCGTTGGAAAGAATTAATTAGGGTGATCTCGAGTTATTTAAGGAATATGATGATAGCCCACCAATCCTTCTTGCCCATACAATCAGGATCTAGGTTTCCATAAGTAAAACCTTCATAGTATACTTTGCTAATCAACGAATCTAAAATACTCAAATTAATTTCAATACGAATAATAGATCTTGAGATGCCATCGTTAGCTGCACAAATCAAATCCTTAAAGATATACTTGCATCTGGATACGTCTTTTCTTCAAAGGATAATACTTTTCTCCATCGGTTTGGAAACTGCTAATGAGGGCAAACTTTAAATCTTAAGTCTGGAGGTTTTCAGACTTTGACGATAATCTTCAAGTCTTCAGTCTAAACTGATGGAAATGTTTTGTCAACTTCAAAACAAATAGGGATGAATTCTCCAACACTGAAATAAAGTAAGAAAACAAGCTCTGATACTAGTTGAAAAGGCTAGTAAGAACACCTGGAGTGGCTGAATAGGTGTGTAAACAGATTTTGCTTAAATGCAGTGAAAAGCTTTACTTTTAAAACTTAGTCTAATTGACTATAGACTTTGTAGAAGGATTCAGACTTTAACAACTTTTCAAAACACAGAAATATATTGCAGTAGATAAAGCAAAGGAGTTCAACGAATAGAAAAATAAACGCAAGACGTATAGTGGTACAGCTTAGACCAAAGCTTATGCCCACTCTCCCATTCTGACAGCGTTTTGGCTGATTTCTACTGTAAATCGAAAGAGAATGTTACATCTCTATGATCTCAACTTTTTAGTGAGGAGTCTCTACTGTTATCGTACAATCATTCTCTTAAGTTTCTCACTTTTGAATACAGTTTAGGCATTATGTGATTTGAAAGCTTCAAACTTTGGAAATATTCTTTCACATTCACCTTTGAATGACTTGAAGAACCTTCTTAAATACTCTTCTATGCCGTTTCGACCATTGGCACTTGTCAAGGAAATTCTTCCAATCAACTAAAGAGATCTCGAGCTGTTTGATTTTGATGAAAGCCCATTAATCTTGTTTGCCCATACAATCAAGATCTTGGTTTCCATAAGTAGATTATTTCCAAATAAGCTTGCATTCCGAAATGATTTGCTTCTTCGAAGTTGATTCTTGGTTTCCAAAATGTATTTCTCCAAACCTGGTATATCTTGTATGTACTGAAATCTTCAAGAAAATAATCTTGAGTCTGATTAAGTTTTCATTCTTTTGTTCAGTTTGGAACTTATTAGAGTGGGCAGACTTTTGACGAAGGATAAACTTTGAAACAGAAGTTTGGTGAGAAATTTTGTCAACTTCAAAAGATCATATGAGTTTTCTCCGACAGTATCGAAGTTTTGTCAGCTTCAAAAGATCATATGAGTTTTCTCCAACAGTATCGAAGTTTTGTCAGCTTCAAAAGAACATATGAGTTTTCTCCAACAGTATCGAAATTTGCTTAGGCAAGAAAAGTACCAAGAATGTTTCGGCCGAAATCATGTTAACATGATTTTGCCACCTTAAGACCCGATCAACTACCCATGCCATCGAGGGACTTATGGCATCTTCTTGATGGGGAAAAATAATAAACCCGAAAAAGGCTAGGGGGAAAATTTCACTTTTTGGGGTCATGGGTTGATTTTCAAAGCAATCTGTCAAAAATATTAGGGGGCACCATTATGGCTTTTTTCAAGAATTTTCCTCATAACATGAATTTCAGTTTTTAAAAGTTGCACTAACCCCGCAGCGGGTTAATATGTGTTGGTGGCCTAACAAGCTCACTTTCGAAAGGCATTCCAACGATGATGTTGTATTCTTTTAGAGTTGGGGTTAACTCCAACCCACCGAACATAGAAGTGGATGCCCTAGGGCACCAAAAATGTGCTCTTAGGCAAATTCATCCAATTGACCCCGCCATCTAAATAGTTATGTTTTCGGGGTACGAATTTACTGGATATTGTCTTTTGCCATCGCATATAAACTATGACCGGAAAAAACCTATCTAAATTGCCAATCAAAACGAGACATGCACATGATACATGTAGCTCGACGCCTAGCTAATTAAGACAGTGTTTGCCCATCGCAATCTCGCGTTCAAATCCGTATATTTCTTAACGTAATCCTAGATACCTTTTGACGGCACAGGTCTGACGGTCAGGTTGCGTCTGCCACGTTTAGTGCTAAAACATTAAAACATACATAGCAATTTATAATCACAAAACATTTTCTTTTATCCTATAACCAGACCACACTCACAGTTAACATAATCACCAGATTTAATCATTCAAACGATTTTATCCCCCTAGAGGACCAGTGTTTGTGTCCTTCTCGGATTTTGCATCCACACTGGCATTGTGAAAGCCTCCAACATTTAGCCACTTAGGGCCACCAGGCATCTAGAGCGTACCATAGCTCTAGGCATCTCGTACCCCACTTGGCATCACAAGGAATACCTCCGAGGCCCACCTTGAGAATGGCTACCCTTGCCCTTTTGGATGTACGTACAGACTAGCATACAACCAGACATCCCGAAGCTCATGAGGAAAAACCTCCAGCATTTGGCCACTTAGGGCCACCGCACATCCACAAGGCATTGACTCATTCGATCCTTTGGGCATCCTGACTCTTGGGGCACCATTGACCCGAGGGTCCAATAGCAACAATTTACATCTTAATTTCCAAAAATACTTTCAAATGCAATGACATAATATGCCAATGCCATATCATCAAGTCAAATAGCAATTTAAGATGTATTGCCTTTGGGACAATTTATGCAAATTCGAAGCAAAACAACGTGATTTTTACAATGCACAATTCTGATAAAAATTTCGGAATAATCTTTAAATGAACTCAGAAAAATATGAAAGTTTGACATGTTATCAATAAGACCTACAGGAAAACGTTTCATGATGAACAGAAAGTCAAATTCCATATGAATCAAGAGTAGTAATAACTGTATTCCTTGCTAATGTTCTTTAATGAAGTCCAAATTTAGCATTTTCCTAGAAAAATCGTTTCATCGATCAAACGTTGTTCATTTGTTCTGAATTTTTGATATGTTATTCGTAAACATATGCCCTACAATTTTCATTGAGGATCTGAAGTCTAATTCCGGCTATATAATTATAGAAAATTCATGGAATCACCGAAGGTCATGCTGTTTTTCTGCGGAAAAAGTTAGTAAACCCAAAGAGAACTTCTTCTACTCATTGAATCACAGCATCCAACGTCCACAGCCAAGTGTTTACAATCT
Source organism: Eucalyptus leucophloia subsp. euroa (assembly GCA_017140325.1). NCBI lineage: Eukaryota > Viridiplantae > Streptophyta > Magnoliopsida > Myrtales > Myrtaceae > Eucalyptus > Eucalyptus leucophloia. Next base: position 30,406,981 of record CM029474.1, on the reverse strand, counting down.
TTTGCACTACAATACAGCTACTTCACTTCAAAAATCCACTATAGTTGGACCCTTAAGTTCTTATTTCAACCCAAAAACCGAAATCCACGGAAGATACTCTGTTTTTGCTCAGTTTCTTAGTCCAGCTTCATCTCATTCATCTAAAATCAACATGTAGCTACAAATTATGCCTTTTCTAGCACTTCAGTAGACAATTATAGGATGCAAAAACATAGATTAATGAACTTTCACTTGCCTCAAGCTCTTCCACTCGGTTAAAGCAAAAATAGGCGCTCAGGGTTCTCTGCCCTCACTCGCTCTCGCTTGAAGTCTCTCTCTCTCTCTCTCTCTCTCTCTCTCCCTCCCACTTGCTCACCCGCTCTCTCTCTCTCTCTCTCTCTCTCTCTCTCTCTCTCTCTCTCTCTCTCTCTCTCTCTCTCTCTCTCTCTCTCTCTCTCTCTCTCTCTCTCTCTCTCTCTCTCTCTCTCTCTCTCTCTCTCTCTCTCTCTCTCTCTCTCTCTCTCTCTCTCTCTCTCTCTCTCTCTCTCTCTCTCTCTCTCTCTCTCTCTCTCTCTCTCTCTCTCTCTCTCTCTCTCTCTCTCTCTCTCTCTCTCTCTCTCTCTCTCTCTCTCTCTCTCTCTCTCTCTCTCTCTCTCTCTCTCTCTCTCTCTCTCTCTCTCTCTCTCTCTCTCTCTCTCTCTCTCTCTCTCTCTCTCTCTCTCTCTCTCTCTCTCTCTCTCTCTCTCTCTCTCTCTCTCTCTCTCTCTCTCTCTCTCTCTCTCTCTCTCTCTCTCTCTCTCTCTCTCTCTCGGCTAATCCGCGTCATTTGCTCCTTGCTTAATTGATTGATTAATTTCTTGCATGTAAGTGATCCGGTGGTTCAAGGGAGAGACTGGTGGAGAGTGGCGCTGCAATAGTGGCCCCCACCCCCTTTTCGGTTGTTCCTCCCCTTAGTCAACAATTAAGGGGGTTTCTTGGGCTTTTTGGGCCTGAAATTTGTGGCCGAAAGGTCCTAATTAAATGGCCCAAATTCTCCAAAGATAAGCCCTTAAATTTCTGCACAAAATGAGGCATTTCAGTTTTCATAGAAATCAACTAATATTCCTTTAATTGTACCAAAGATGGCATTTTTGGAAGCTTCCACTTCCTCTTAGGTGACCGCATACACCCTTCCTTGTGCTGGTGGCCTTTGTGGATTCCTTTGTAGATTTGGTCTAGCAGTACATTGTTGTACTTGTCGCACCGAGTTGACATTCAACTGTGACCTCTCTTGTGGACAATTTCTCTTAAAGTGCCTCATCTACCTGCAACCAAAACATTTCGATGGACTATTACAGAATCCTGGCCCATGTTGTCCATCAAACCTTTAGCAATTATTACCCTGGTAGGGTGCTCTTCCTAGAGTCGGGCCACTCTTTGCTTTTCCAAAATTCCCAAAATTACTCCTCTTCTTAGATTCCCAAGGCCGACCTTGTCTAGGATAGGGTCTTACCCCTTCGATCATCACTAAAGGTCATATGTCTCTTAGATTCTGATTGCCCTCACACTAGCTCCTGCATCACTAACTGTGACCTTATAATCCCTTATATTCAGATGCACTAGTTGTTTTCTAATATCGGTCCTTAATCCTTTTAGGAATCTCTTAGCCTTTTCTTCTTGATCTTCAACCAACCTAGGAGCATATCTAGACAATTCGGAAAATTTTACTTCATACTTATCCACCGTTAGCTCCCTTTATTCTAACTGAACAAATTCTGCAATTTTCCTACCCTTGGCACTATTAAAGAAATGCTTTCGATTGAAAGCTCTAACAAACTCATCCCAGTTTACGTCAGTACCTAGTGGAAAAATCGTGTCTCTTGAAGCTCTCCATCAAGACTTTGCATTTCCCTCTAGTTGCTACTCTGCCAGGGCCATCTTTTCAACGTCGCAACAGTTCAACAGCCGAAAAATCTGTTCCATTCCATCAATCCAATGTTCCGCCTCCTCAGGACTTCCCATTCTAATAAACTTAGGTGGTTTCAACTTTAGGAATTGTTCCACTAGTCCTTGAGGGCAATGTTCTGCTCCAGCTTGTTGCTGTGCTTGCCTTTCCATCAGATTTCCTATATTGGCCAATGCCTGTAGGATATCTTCCACACGGGGTTCAGTCCTTGACGTAGCGGCTTCAGCCCTCGATGGATGAGAATTCCCAGTTCGTAGCATATCTTCCTACAGTTTACTAAAGTCACATAAGTAACACAATAATGCTGCTGACACACAAAAATAACATCGCACTAGCCACCAGAGATCTACGAGTGAAATCAATCATCCATTATTCGAAGTTGGTCAACTACTTTTGGTTAGTATCCTATGATATGCATCATTCTATCCTCATTTCCATCTGAGGCTCCTCATCACTCCAAATAAACCATAGCTCTGATAACAAAACCGTTGTGGCACCCCTCAACGGCCCCGATCTGTTAGGGTTGCCACAAATCATGTTCTTTCTCTTTACCTTAAGGTCTATTACTCTGACACCATAAAAACTTGATAAATCCATAAATCCTGGGGGTTTATATCATTTAAATCGGTCCTAGTGCAGTTCATATAGCGGAAGCAAAATCCAACATCTCCCTATTCCAAATTCAAAAACAATGTCCACCAACTAAAACTTCTATAAGACAAAGTCGAACATTTATATTTACATAAGCTTGACAGACATCATAAGTCGCTACACCAAAATTTGCCATGGTTTTCTACACCCGTTTACATACTCGAAGGATAACCAACTACTGTTTTTTTTTTCTTTCCAAACAATCATATACATAAGTCTCTCAGTGAGTGTCGGGGGTCCAAAAATGTTTCATCTGTTAATCGTCACTCTCGGTCACACCCAACTCAGTCCGTCAGTTGGCGGCAACGGGAACATTTCCAGCATGATCCCACCACAGCGGACGTGCATAGACAGAAACTCTTGAATGACTAGGTCGGCGGGCGAACCAATGTCATGCATGACTAGAACCTGCACTCGAATGAAAACCAACCCTCATATCTCGGGGCGATGATGCTCCGTACACTCACACTCAACATCGGCCGGTATACCATAGAATGTGCTAGGGGTGACTAGAAGCAGAGGCATTTCTCCTAGTCTGAAATGTTAGTCCCCAAACGAGGCGAGTATAATCACTTAGCAATAAAAGATTCAATAAGCTATATCACGCAGTACCATCAATATCCAGATTCATGCAAGATAGACTTTTAGTTAAAGGATAAGCATGCATGAAAAACGTGAAATTCTTCAATGTAATGGTAAATGCAGTTTCAAAGGATCAAAATACATCAACCAAACCTTGTTCATTTATTCTAAATTTTTGATATGTTATTCCTAAAGATATGCCCTACAATTTTCATTAAGGGTCTGAACTCTAATTCTGGCTAGATAATTACAAAAAATTCATGGAATGACCGAAGGTCATGTTATTTTTCTGCAAAAACAATTTACTAACCCAAAGAGAACTACTTCTACTCATTGAATCACAGCATCCAACGTCCACAGCCAAGTGATTACAAGTCTATTGCACTACATTACAGCTACTTCACCTCAAAAATCCACTATAGTTAGACCCTTAAGTTCTTATGGACAGGCAGAGGGCGGCCTTCCTTGTCTGCCCTCACTTGCTTGGACCGCTCGATGCTCACTCTCTCTCTCTCTCTCTCTCTCTCTCTTGCTCGCCTGCTCTCTCTCTCTCTCTCTCTCTCTCTCTCTCTCTCTCTCTCTCTCTCTCTCTCTCTCTCTCTCTCTCTCTCTCTCTCTCTCTCTCTCTCTCTCTCTCTCTCTCTCTCGAATAATCCACCCCTTTTGCTCCTTGCTTAATTGATTAATTAATTTCTTGCATGCAAGTGATCCGGTGGCTTCAAGGGAGAGACAGGAGGAGAGTGGCGTATCAGTAGTGGCCCCACCCCCTTTCCAGTTTCTCCTCCCCTTAGTTGACAATTAAGGGGGGTTTCTTGGGCTTGTTGGGCCTGAAATTTGCGGCTGAAAGGTCCTAATTAAATGGCTCAAATTCTCCAAAGATAAGCCCCTAAATTTCTGCACAAAATGGTGCATTTTGGTTTTCATAGAAATCAACTAATGTTCCCTTAATCAATTTGTTTCATGTACAAGTACATAACCGAAGTCCTCACGGGGTGAAGGGATTCGACTGAGTGGCATGGTGATGAAATTCATTTCCTCCTTGCCAAATCACTTAAAGGAAAGACGTGCATGGTCCTCATGCTCCATCCAACTTGTCAAAATTTTATTCATAAATTTGAAATGAGTGTTCCTCATGCATGGATGAATTCCATCAATTGATCGAAGTCCAAAGATTTTCTATTGTTGCACAGTTGATGGGTCAAATAGATAAAAGAAAACATCGCCGTTGCATAATTGAGGGTCGTTGGAAATTTTCGGATGCCATACCAATGTCGTTCAATGGGATACCTTGCTGGCTGTCCATGTCTCATTGGTTCTCTAGAAGATTGAGGACTCGTTCTGTTTGTTGCTGAAGATTTTGGATTGCGCGACCTCGCCTTTCCTTGTGCGCTTGCTCCAAAGTCAACCCTCTTGGAACTTGATCATCCATAAGGACTTTGTAATAGAAGAACGAAAGGAATCACTCAAACGAGTTGAACCTTGAGCTCTGATGCAAATCTTTTGATGCGTGATGGTGTGAGTGATTCCAGAATGTAAATTTTTTCAGTGGGGATTTTTCTGGCTAAGTGTATGAAGTAGTGTATATGAGGAAGAAATGAAAAGGAATAAAAGAATATGAAACAATCTCCTTCCAAGGTGTAAAGGCCACGCCACCAATTGAGGATGAGGATCGAGATCCACAAAGTTCACCACCAAGGCCTAAAGCTTCCACTAGCCAAGGATAAAGGACTTCGGGACAGGAGAAGCTCATCACCAAGGTCTAAAGATTACACTAGCCAAGAATAAAGGGCTTCTTGGCTCACCACCAAAGAGTGATCTACGCTCCGAGCATAAAGCAACTAAAAGGAGTTAGCCACTCTCTGAAGATGTTCGCTTAAGCAGAGGAAATGTCACCATTTTCATTCATAAAATTCGTATATCCCATACATTGAATAGTTTTCCCCAATTTATAGGAGGATTTTAAACCTAGGAAATATAAAAAAAACAAACCTTAATGACCTAGATAATTATGAAATGTATTTATTAGTACAGGAACTTGCATTCTTGATCCTTTGGCCTTCCGTATTCTTGAACGGCATTCTCGAACTTTAAGCCTTCCAAAATTCGTGCTCCTCCCTTGACCTGAGAATAATCCTCTTGTTAATTCATTAATTGATCTATCGAAGCAAATAATGCCCAATTTCTTTCTTGCCTTCGACAAGTATTGATGGTTCTGAGTTGATCGATGGAGCTATGTTGGATGTTCCCGCATCATCCTCCCCAGGTTGTTTGAGATTTGTCCTCAAATCTAGAAAGTCTTCATCCTCCAAGTAAGGAGAAAGGTCTCCCACATTGAATGTTGCCGAAACTCCAAATTCTCCAGGAAGGTCAATCTTGTAAGGATTGTCATCAATTCGCTCAATAACTTTTAAGGGACTATTATCAGCTCTAGGCATGAGCTTGTTCTTTCGTCGAAATAGAAATCTCTCCTTCATCGAGTGAAGCCATACAAGATCGCTTGGTTGAAATTCAGTCTTCTTGCGATATTGATTAGCTTTCTTCTTGTAAGATTCATTGGCGTTTTTCATCTTGGATCGAATTTGCTGATGGAGATTCTTCATTGATTTGACTCTTTTCTTGCCATCAAAGCTTACTTGAGAGTTAGACGGAATTGGAATTAAATCAATTGGTGTGATAGGATTAATTCCATACACGACTTCACATGGCGATCGACCAGTAGTATAACTTGGTGATCGATTGTAAGCAAATTCAGCATGTGCAAGCTTTAAAGCCCAATCTTTCAAAAATTTACTCACCACGCCATGAAGAAGAGAGGTTAGAGTATGATTTGTTACCTCCATTTGGCCATCGGTTTGTGGATGACAGGCTGTGCTAAATAAGAGTCTTATACCAAGCATTCTCCATAGTGTCTTCCAGAAGTAGCTTAAGAACTTGGAATCACAATCTGACACAATAGTCTTTGGTAGTCTATGAATGCATATAATCTCTTTGAGATATAATTCAGCAATATGAGATGCATCATTGGTCTTGTGACATGGCATGAAATGAGCCATTTTAGAGAACCAATCGACGACCACCATGATAACATCTTTTCCTCTTTGAGTTCTTGGTAGTGCCACAACGAAATCCATGCTAACATCTTCCCAGGGCTACAATGGTACTGGAAGTGAAGTATACAAATCTTGATCCAAATGACTTTTTGATCTTTGATAAGTTGCACACCTTGATATGATAGCATGCATATATCTTTACTCATCTTTGGCCAACAAGAAATGCTCTTGAAGAACCTTAAGAGTTTTGTTATTACCAAAATGACCTGCCAACCATCCTCATCCACTAGTCTGCCAACACCTCACCACCTAGCCATCACCATCCACCGATCGCGACATCAACCTCCACGATGCCACTTAGGCAAAGAAAACTTCTCTTAAATACAGACAAATCCTGGAAAATGCTCTCTAGACCAACAACGACCCTTGGTCCTGATGAGGGCTTCCATTGATCGATCGTGACCATACAATGCATTCACACAAACAGAGAGAGAAAGTTAAGAGGGATGGGAGTCAAGTGCACAAAAATAGCCAAGGGATCGGAGAGAGATGACATAAGGAGGAGGGACTGCTGGGTACTCAAATCTTGTGCGTATAGGGTTCCATTTGTTACAGGATAAAAATAGCAGCCGGATAATTTTAGGATCTAGCGTAGTACATATGTAATATAATGTGAAAGTAACATGATGTCATTTTTTGCATGAAATGGTGCAATCAATAATTTTGTTTAGAAATTACCGTTAGGAACATTTCTGTTCCGAAAGGTATGATGCGCCAAAGAGGTTCTTCTTGGGACCTTACGTGGATGCAACATCAGAACATTAGAAATTACTTTTAAAGAATCACAACCCTTCAAAATTAACATCCATTCATTTTTTTGGGGCTTTAAAAAGACCAAAGGAAGGCTAAGACAAAACTAATGAAAAAGTTGTGTATTTGATGAGGCTTAACCTCATTGTCGCTAGGGGAGGTAGACCTCGCCTTGCCACTAGCGAGGGTTGAGCCTCACCCAGCCACTAGCGAGGATGACCTCGCCATCGTTTTGCAAGGTAGAGCCTTGACAAAGGGCGGGTGAGGCTCGCCCTTGCTAGTGGCCGGTGAGGCCAATTTTTTCCAGAGGCCAATGAGGTCGACCTTGTTGGCACTTACCTTTTGATGTGAGAGCATCCAACGTAGCTCCATCGACCAACTCAGAACCATCAATGCTTATCCAAGCCAATAAAGAAATTGGGCATTATGTGCTTCGATGGATCATTTTGAATAAATAACGCTAATTATTTATTAGTACTTGGTGGTATATCGATAACTATCAATGGGAGGCCATTTTAGATGCGTTGTATGACCAATTGATGAAGTTTCAAGAGAATTATTTTTTTTGTCAATGGAGGAGTACGAATTTTGGGAAGGCTAAAGGTTCATGAATGCGGTTTAAGAATATGGAAAGCCAAAAGTTCAAGAATACGGAAAGCTAACGGTTCGAGAATGCGGAAGGCCGGAGATTAAAGGCATTTAGTTCCCACTTTAATAAAGGCTTTTTTTAAGTTCCTAAGTGTTTTTATTTTTAGTAGCTCAAGAATTGAACGTTTAAGTTCCTAGGTCATTAAAGTTTGTTTTTAATATTTCCTAAGGCTAAAATCCTCCTATAAATAGGGGAAAACTATCAGATGTATGGGACATACGAATTTTATAAATGGAAATGGTGAGATTTCCTCTGCTTAAGTGAACTCCTTTGGAGAGTGGATAACTCCTTTTGGTTTCTTTATCCTTGGAGTGTAGATCACTCCTTGGTGGTGAGCCAAGAAGCCCTTTATCCTTGGCTGGTGGAAGCTTGAGGCCTTGGGGGTGAACTTCGTAGATCTCGGTCATCATCCTTAGTTGGTGGTGTGGCCTTTATGCCTTGGGAGGAGATCGTTCTATCTTTTCTTATTCCTTTTTGTTTCTTCACCGTATACACTACTCCATACACTTAACCACAAAAATCCCCTCAAAAAAATCTCCGTTCTTGAATCACTCACCCCATCATGCATCAAAATATTGGTATCAAAGCTCAAGGTTCAACTCATTTGAGTGATTCCTTTCTTTCTTTAGTTACAAATTCCTTATGAATGATCAAGTTCCAAGAGGCTTCACTTTGGAGCAAATGCACAATCAAAGGTGAGATCGTGCAATCCAAAATCTTCAATAACAATTGGAGCGAGGCCTCAATCCTCTCGATAATCCGGCAAGACAAGAACAACCAGCGAGGCATCCCAATGAATGGAATCGGTGTGCTGATTTTGAATCTCGTCAAAATTCTGATGGTGATTCCAAGTCCACTAGAGACAACCGAACAATTCTGCACTTTAGTGATTTTGAATCTCCAATTCGAAGACAATGATGAAGAGGGAGGCATAAGGAGGATGAAAGAGACATTAAAGTGGAGGTCCCTGAGTTTGACAGTAATCTGAATCCCCATGATTTTTTAGATTGGCTACACACAACCAAACCAATTTTTGACTTTAAGTCCTATTCGGATGAGAAGAAATGTAGGGTTGCTGTCCTAAAGCTAACCAAATATGTTTCTCTATGGTGGGAGAATCTAAGGCATCAACAAGCAAGGGAAGGAAAAGGCCGAATGAAGTCTTGGGAAAAACTCAAGAAATTGCTGAAGAAGGGATTCTTGCCCGACAACTATAGGCAAGCTCTCCAACTCAAACTGAATTCCCTAAGACAACAAGCAATGAGGGTTGAAGAATACATTCGTGAGTTTGAACAACTCAAAATGAGGAGTGAAGTTCCAGAAGTTCCTAAGCACCATCACTTGTTTTCTTGGCGGCATGAATCGAGAAATTGCTGATATGGTTGAACTTCAATCGTATTGGCCCTTTGAAGACATATGCAAGTTAGCCATAAAAGTTGAAAAACAATTGAAGAGCAAGAGGTTTTCCTCCAGAACCTCAACAAAGGCGACATTCTATTTTAGCGGTGCTTCCTTAGGCAAGGACGAGAGTACATCGACAAAAAACAAAGGCAAGGGACAAATTGCAGAGTCTTCCAAAGCAATCCAAAAGAAGTTTTAAGGCGATGCAAGACAATGCTTTAAGAGCCATGGTTTTGGGCATTTACAAACAAATTGTCCAAATTGGAGAGTTATGACCCTTCAAGAAATTGAGGAGATCAATTCGGCGCTTCAAGAGGCTGAGGGCAATCAAGGCCAAAATATTTCTGAATCTAATCGGGAAGAAGAAGTTGTGGAGAAAGCCGATGATGGTGACCTGTTGATCATCCGAAGAGCATTGCATGTTGAAGTTTCTCCTAATGAAGAGCAAAGGGAGAATATACTTCATACGCACTGCACTATTAACGGAAAGGTGTGTTCGATGATCATTGATGGCAGCAGCTGCACCAATGTTGCTTTGACAACTCTTGTCGACAAGCCGAAGCTTCCAACAACGAAACGTCCTCAACCATACAAGCTCCAATGGCTCAATCAAGGGAATGAACTCAGGGTAACCAAACGCATTCTTATATCATTTTCGATTGGGAAGAACTATCGAGATGAGGTTATATGTGATATGATTCCTATGGAGGCATGCCACTTATTATTGGGTAGACCGTGGCAATTTGATATAAATGCTACGCATGATGGTCGGAAAAACACAAACTCTTTTCATAAGGAACAAAAATGCATTACTCTTTTACCTTTGAGTCTTTCTTCAATACATAATAATCAACCTGGGGAGGGAAACACTTGTAAGGAAAATCTATTCTTGAGTGAGACACAGGTTGAGAGAGCCATTAGCAAACAAAAGAATGTATTTGCTTTCCTTGTGGTTGAGAAAACAAGTGAGATAGAGCGACTCATACATCCAAAAATGCATTGCTCGTTGAAAGAAATTGCAGATGTGTTCCCAGAGGATTTGCCACTTGGATTACCTCCCATAAGAGGTATTGAGTGTCAAATTGATTTGATCCCCGATGCTCCACTACCAAACAAGCCAGCTTATTGATGCAATCCAGAGGAAACAAAGGAGTTGCAAAGACAAGTCGATGAACTTATCATCAAAGGATACGTCCTAGAAAGCATGAGTCCCTATTCTGTTCCAGCTCTACTTGTACCAAAAAAGAATGGTACATATCGAATGTGTGTTGATAGTCGGGCCATCAACAACATCACCATAGATTTGCAGAGTGGTTATCATGAAATCAGAATGCACGAAGGTGATGAATGGAAGACGGCTTTCAAGACCAAGGGAGGCCTTTATGAGTGGTTAGTTATGCCATTCGGATTATGAATGAGGTTCTTCGGTCCTTTATTGGTCGATTTGACGTTGTTTATTTCAACGATGTTCTTGTTTATAGCAGGAATGAGGAGAAGCATATCTCTCATTTAAAACAGGTGTTCAATGTGGCACTCCGAACCACCTTAGGTCTCCACAGGCACCTAATGCTACACCTAATTACATTTCTTAGAAGAAGCGTCGTAGATCATAGACATTTTTTTTTTTAAACGGTCCCAGCGCGACTCATTAGTGGAAGCAAAATATAATATCACCATCTCTCCCTCCATCAACCATAATACAATTGCACACCACTAAACATCATAAGAAAATATAAAGCCATGCCACTTTTATTTACATATTTTCGTGATGGATTTTCGCGGGTCGATACAACAAAAGAAAGCCAAGATTTTCAGCGACACTTGGCTACATCCCAAAAAGATACTACGACCCCTAAAGTGATCACATGACGTCCTCCATCTAACAGCCGCGACTACTCCCAAAAAGAAACACCAGCTCTCTACCCTTCACGCAGCCATCACACCCATCCAGGTGCATCAGGCGGTGGCGGCGGCAACATCCCACGCATCACTCCGTCTCGAAGAACGTGGACAGATATAAACTCCTGAATGACAAGGCCCTTAGCCAGGCCCACGTCGTACATCACTAAGGCGCGCACTCGAATAAATGTCAGTCCAGGGATGAAGACGCAGTTGATCTCCAAACACTCTACCTGTACATCTGATGGGAGGCCATAGAGGGTGCCTCGCGTGATGGTAGGAAGCGGCATCTTTCTAATTTGAAATGTTGGTCCCTGAAGCGGTGAGTACAACAACTCAGCAGGTAAAGGACCAATAAACCACTCAATGCATGATGCCACACAATCATCACAATCATAGCATCACATGTCATTAAGGCATCCATGCACAACTTACCTTGGTATCATGCACATGTCATCATACCTCATGTACATACATCATCATCATATCACATGTGCCATCATCATTACCATGCATCCATGCATGTAACATCATCATCATATCACATGTACCATCATCATTACCATGCATCCATCCATGTAACATCATCATCATTTCACATGAACCATCATCATTGCCTCGTACCCCAACTAGCATCACGAGGACCCTCCGGCAACCGGCCATTTAAGGCCACCAAGCAACCGGCCATCCTATATGGGGCTTTTGATATTGGTCCTATTCCAAGCATTAATTCAATTTCAAACTCAATCTCTCACTCTGGCAGCAATCCAGGCAATTCCTCAGGGAATACATCTTGAAATTCGTTAACTACCCGAATTTCATCAATCTTAGGCTCTTCCTTATTATAATCTTTAACCATGGAGAGGTACCCTTGACATCCTTTGTCAAGTAATGCACGAGCTTCTATTGCTAAAATAAGCACTACAGGTAGGTGGGTCTGACCTCCCAGAAATTCACAATGAGACCAATCAGGTAAGGTAAATTGGATTACTTTCCTATAACAATCCATTTGGGCACGATACTTACAAAGCCAATCAATTCCTATGATAACATCAAAATCATACATGGTCATTACAACTAGGTCTATTTCCATATCCTTTCCCCCCATTGTTATCTTACAATTTCCACACACCAGCGTGGACAATAACATATCCTTTAGAGGCGTACAAACACAAAGAGGCATCTCAAGAGGCATAGTTTCTATCTTACTCAACTGTCTACATCCTTCAAACACAAATAAATGCGTAGCACCCGTATCAAACAATGCATATAACTTTTTATCATTTATAAGGATTGTACATGAGATAACATTTTTGGAAGCTTCCGCTTCGTCTTGGGTGATCGCATACACTCTTCCTTGTGCTGGTGCCTCTAGGGATTCCTTGGTAAGTTTGGCCTAAGAGCATTCCGCTATGGCTACTGCACTGAGCCCATACTCGCATGCGATCTTTCCTGAGGGCAATTTCTCCTAATATGGCCTATTCATCCACAACTATAACACTTTGGTTGCCTAATGCAAGGTCCTGGGCCATGTTGCCCATTACACATTCGGCACTCCGCATTCTGATAAGATGTCCTTCCCAGATTTAGGCTACCCCTGCCTCTTCCAAAGTTCCCAAAATTGCCCTTCTTCTTAGATTCACATGTCTGATCTTGACCTGTATTAGGTCTCTTACCCCGTCTCACATCACCAAAGGACAACGGTTTCTTGTTCTCCGAATGCTCCCTTACCAACTCCTACTCCACCTGTGCCCTCACATCACCTAAGGACAATGGTTTCTTGTTCTCCGAATGTTCCCTTATAATCTCTTATGTTCAGAGGCACTAGTTATTTCCTGATATCAGTCCTCAACCCTTTCATAAACCTCTTAGCTTTCTCTTCTTGATCCTCAACTAGCCTAGGAGCATACTAGACAGTTTAGAAAATTTTGCCTCATATTGGTCTACCGTCAGCTCCTTTTGTTTCAATTGAACAAATTCAGTAATTTTCCTAACCTTAGCACAGCCAGAAAAATGTTTTCTATTAAAAGCTCTCACAAACTCTTCCCTGATAACCTCATTACTTGGTTGGAAGATTGTGTCTCTCGATGCTCTCCACCAAAACTTTGCATTTCCCTCCAGCTGGTACTTTGCCAAAGTTATTTTCTCAGTAGCAGTGCAATCCAACAACCTGAAAATTTGCTCCATTCCATCAATCCAATGCTTCGCCTCCTCAGGACTTCCCATTCCACCGAACTTAGGTGGCTTCAACTTCAAAAACTGTTCCACTAGTCCTTGAGTACGGCGTTCTGCTCCAGGTTGTTGCTGCGCCTGCCTTTCCATCAAATTTCCAATAATAGCCAATGCCTGCAGGATGTCTTCTATTTGGGGTTCAGCCCCTGCAGCAGAGGCTTCAGCTCTCGATGGATGAGCACTTCTAGCTCGCACCATGACTTTCCTGCAATTTCCAAGCATTGCCTCAGGAATAATCTGAGACTCACTACCTCCATTCAAAGCAACTACTACTACTACATAAGTAACATATACTTGTTACTGGTACCTAAAGACAACTCAAAACTAACTACGAGGGATCTACAAGTGAATACTTATTACCCGTTATTCAATTATTCTGTTTCATATCCTATGATGTGCATTGTCATCATGTTCTTCAATTCCAACTGAGCCTCCTTATCACTCAACTTATAACCATTCGCTCTAATACCAAAAAGGGCAGCTGTGGAACCCCAAACCACCTTAGGTCGCCACAGGCACCTAATGCTACACCTTATTACTTTTCTTAGAAGAAGCGCTGTAGATCATAAACATTTTGTCTTTTTTTTTTTAAACGGTCTCAGCGCAACTCATTAGCGGAAGCAAAATATAATATTGCCATCTCTCCCTGAATGATAGGGCCCCCAGCCAGGCCCACGTTGTACATCACTAACGCGTGCACTCGAATAAATGTCAATCGAGGGACGAAGACGCAGCCAATCTCCGAACATTCTACCTCTACATCCGATGGGAGGCCATAGAAGGTGCCTCGCGTGACGGTATGAAGTGGCATCTTTCTAATATGAAATGTTGGTCCCCGAAGAGGTGAGTACAACCACTCAGCAGGTAAAAGACCAATAAACCACTCAATGCATCATGCCACACAATCATCACAATCATAGCATCGCATGACACTAAGCCCATGGACAACGTACCTTGGTATCATGCACATGTCATCATACCTCATGTACATATATCATCATCATATCACATGTGCCATCATCATTACCATGCATCCATGCATGTAACATCATCATCACATCACATGTACCATCATCATTGCCATACATCCATGCATGTAACATCATCATCATATCACATGCACCATCATCATTGCCATGCATCCATGCATGTAACATCATCAACATATCACATGTACCATCATCATTGCCATGCATCCATGCATTTAACATCATCATCATGTCATGCATATATCAACATGCATAATTCAATTTCAATTTCATTTTGGACCGCCACATTACTCTTTCCCAGGACCAATGTTCACATCCCGCATGTATCCAAAATACAATCGGACATTCGACTCCCCCACTCTCCGGGCATCTTGTACCCCAACTGGCATCACGAGGACCCTCCAGCATCCGGCCATTTAAGGCCACCGAGCAATTGGCCGTACCCTTCTAGCCAGGCATCTCGCACCCAAACTGGCATCGCAAGGCATCCCTCGGCATAATACCTGCCGAGCTTCCGGCTCCCCCACTCTTCGGGCATCTCGACACCTCTCGGTACTCTTGAGGCCCTCTAGTATCCGGCCATTCATGACCACTGGGCAACCGGCCGTACCCTTCTAGCCAAGCGTCCCGATACTCCCGGGGCATCGACGGCTCACACCTCCGACGGCCTTCTCATTTATCTCAATTCTCATCTTCAATTATAGTTCAATTCTAACATGGCATGTGATGTGATGGCAATCAAGATCACATTCATCCTTGAATTCGTACATGCATCTCTGATCATCATCATACATGCATCAAGACACAATCATCCATAACAATACAATTCATAGAGTCCATGTAATTTAAAATGATTCATATTTCATGCCTTGTCGAAATTTACAAAATTCCAGCGTGTACCATTTTAGAGAATATTTAAATTAAATATCCATATGATCCTCAAAAATCATGAAATCAAGACATGTGATAGACAAGTCAATAAGATAATAATTCGACGAAAAACACATGCCCAATAGAGTTCCACACAAAAGATATAATTCACACAAACACAACATGCAATTTCGGATAGAAACAGAATGTGCAGTTTTTGAAATAATTCGATTAAAATACCCGTACGACCTCCGAAAATTATGATATTTTACCAGGATATAGTTAAGACACTAAAGTAGATTTTTCATGTAGACATATAGGCCATATTCGTTCTAGATAATTTTCTATAGACGTACGAAGCTCCTGGTCCTCGCACCGAATCGTCCAATAAAGCTATCACCGAAATATCAAGTTCTCACCCACTTATTCTTCTTCGTTTGCTCTGAAATTTGGATATGTTTTACTTCAAGAGGTCCCCTACAACTTTCATTAAGAGATCTAAGCCAAATTTTCAAAGAATAGTCACCATATGGGTCCATGAAGTCTCAGGTGTCCAGTACCGTATTTCCAGATTTACCGTCTTCAAGAGTAAGTCGATTCACTAGGCTACACTTGCTCATTTTACTTAAAATTTGAGAATGTTAATATTTAGGATGTTCTCTACAAGTTTCATGAAGAAGTCGAAAAGAGATTCTTGGTAAAAATCGACATGCAACCCACAAATCTACCAAAAGGTCAGCAAAACAATTCCAGATCTAGTGTCTTCGTAGGATGAGGGTTTGACCCCTTAAATCTCCACCATTTTTGTCCCAAATTTTAGTATGTTGTAGTTTAAGATGTTGCCTAAAACTTTCATGAAGGAATCAAAGTCAAAATGCAACTTGACACATGCATGCAAGCCTTCACAAGATTCTGGGTCAGGCGGTATTCACGAAATCAGCAAGCATATTCAAGAACAAGTCACATTCTAGCTTCGGTTTTGCCTACCCTAACATCCGAAATCTACCACCAACAAATCACACATGCAAGAGAGGAAATCGATCCCAACTTGCCTCTAAAACCAAGCTGACAGCGGCACACAAACGGCACACCGGCGATGGACGGATGGCGTGTGGGCAGCGAAGGGCGAGCTCCTCCTCCTCCTCGGCCTCACTCTCTCTTGCAACTCACTCTCTCTCTCTTTCTCACTTGGACGGTGGCCCTCAATCGGCCACTCTCTCTCTTTCTCTCCCCTTTTATTTCCCCAAAACTCCATCATTGGCAATGATTATTTGCCTCTCCACAAGGCAATGCATGCAAGCCTCTTTTTGCCACTTGGCATGCCACATGCAAGATGGGCTTGGGCTCGGATTGGGCCGGCCACTCTTCTCCCCCCCCTCATGGTCGACGGTCACTCTCCCTTGGGCTTCAATGGGCCGGCCTTTTGGCCCACCAAGAGCTCAAGCCATTGGGCCCAAGGCCCAACCTAATTAAACCCACAATTTCACTTTCAATTATTCATCTTTAGTTATTTCTTTTATAGATTTCAAATTTTAAATTTCACATGGCCAAGAATAAATCATTCTTATTAATTTATCCTATAATACTAATTTAAAAACTCATGAACACAAGCCTATATCACTTATTCTTAAGAGGAGACTAATGGCTAAAGCATAAACCATAGGTAATTTTATTACCTAATTATGGGCTTTAATACACCTTAGAGCTTGTCTTGAATTTTTGGGATGCCACATTCAATGTCTTGAGGGATCAAAAACTGTATGCTAAAATGGAGAAATGTGAGTTCTTCTTTCCAAGCATTGTGTTTCTTGGTTATGTGGTTTCCAAAGATGGAATCTCTGTTGATCAAACCAAGGTGGAAGCCATGAAGACTTTGCCAATTCTGAAGTCCATTTCTGATGTAAGAAGTTTTCAAGGACATGTTTCTTTCTATCGACGTTTTGTCAAAAACTTTATTACCATCATGGCTCCTAAATTGAATGCATGAAGAATGGTGCTTTTGAATGGACAAAGGCTGCGCAAAATGCCTTTGACATAATCAAGCGGAAACTTTGTGAGTCCCCTATTATTGCACTTCCTGATTTTGATAAAGTATTTGAAGTTGAGTGTGATGCAAGCGAAGTTGTGGCGACCCAAAATAAAAGAATAAAATTGGGAAATTTAAATTGAATTATGCATGATATGGTAACATGTATGAATGAATGCATCATGATGAGTGCATGGATGTGCACCTATGGCATGATGGTATATGTGACATGATGATGGTGAGTGTATGGCATGATGGTACATGTATGACATGATGATGGTGAGTGTATGGATGTATGTACACCTATGGCATGATGGTACATGCATGACATGATGATGGTGAGTGCATGGATGTATGTGCATCTATGGCATGATGGTAAATGTATGACATGATGGTGAAGGTTATATGAGGATGTATGTACATGTGGTGTGGTGACATATGCATGGCTTCAAGGTAAGTTATGCATGGATGCATGATTGACACATGTTATGCCAGGTTTGTTATGACTGTTGTATTGAGTGGTTTATTGGATCTTTTACCTGTTGAGTGGTTGTACTCACCCCTTCGGGGACCAACTTTTCAGATTAGAAAGATGCCGCTCCCTACTGTCACGCGGGGCATCTTTTACACCCTTCCATCGAACGCGAAGGTTGAATGTGTGGAGATCGACTTTCCCACCATCCCTGGTCTGACGTTCATTCGGGTTCGTGCATTGTGATGTATGATGTGGGCCTGGCTAGGGGCTCGGTCATACAGGAGTTCATATCTATTCACGTTCGTCGAGACGGAGTGATGCGGGGGATGTTGCCGCCGCCACTGCCTGACGCACCAGGATGGGTGTGACGACCTGCGCGTGAGGAGTAGGAGCTGCTACTTTTTGGACTGTCGACACTAGTAGATGGAGGATTTTGCATGATCGACATAGTGGATCGAGTTGTCTCTTTTTGGGGTATGGCCAAGTGTGGTGAAAAGTCTTAGCCTAGGAACTAAGGTTCTTCTTTGGTATTTGTGGTGACCTTAGGTGTTTCAGGGTGCCACATAAAGCTTCCATCAGCAAAGGATAAAGGGCTTCTTGGCTCACCACCGAGAAGTGATTTACGCTCCAAGGATAAAGAAACCGAAAGGAGTAATCCACTCTCCAAAGATGTTCACTCAAGCAGAGGAAATCTCACCATTTTCATTCATAAAATTCGTATCTCCCATATATTGGATAGTTTCCCCTATTTATAGGTGGATTTTAGCCTTAGGAAATATTAAAAATGAACTTTAATGACCTAGGAACTTAAATATTTGATTCTTGAGCCACATAAAAATAAAAACACCCAGGAACTTAATAAAAAGCCTTTATTAACATGGGAACTAAATGCCTTTAATCTTCGGCCTTCTACATTCTCGAACCATTATTTTTCCGTGTTGTTGAACCTTTGAGTTTCCATATTGAACCGCATTCGTGAACCTTTAGCCTTCCCAAAATTCGAGCTCCTCCCTTGACCAGAAAGTAACCATCCTGAAACTTCATTAATTGGTCATACAAGGCATCTAAAATGGCCTCCCATTGATAGTTATTGATATACCACAAAGTACCGATAAGTAATTAACGTTATTCATTCAAAATGATCCATCGAAGCACATAATGCCCAACTTCTTTATTGGCTTGTATAAACATCGATGGTTTTGAGTTGGTCAATGGAGGAACGTTGGATGCTCCCGCATCATTGCCCTCCAAAATTTTTCGAGCTCCATCCTTTAATTTTACCAACCTCTACAAGAGACTCTCACCACGCTTTCACTTCATCGGGAAAGTTCTTTTTGATGCCCCAACAAAGCATCACTATACAGAGAGGTCTTAAGCTTCACATCGTCGGGTTCGACGTCGAAGAAAGTGGGCAGTATCTTCTTCTTCCACGCTCAGATCTAGACGTGTTGTCCACGATCCACACGACCTCACAGAGGCATCATTTGCTGAAAGCATACGTTGTGGAGAAGATTGGAATGTACAGCTTGGAGTTGTCAATCACTTGTAGAAGCACTCCACCGATCGTTTCGCACACGTGGAGCTCATCGTTGTCTCTGAAGACGTGGACCCCAACATCAACTAAGGTGTGGTAGAGGGTGTCGGTAAACCCGCAACGATTGTTAGGCCCTCAAAAGCTCAGGAACACATGGAAGCTGGCCCCTGGTGTGGTGGCGCCACTGCTCGTTCTGGCCGCCGAGGTGGGCATCGGAGATTCTTGGTCAGCAGCGACAAATTTCATCAGTATCCGCCTTCCTCTATTTGTTGTCACCTAACAAGAGGATGGTGGGTTCGCATGCTCATGCTCGGAGCTGAGACAAGCTTACCGGACAGAAGGTGAGGGTCTTCTTCTGTCACTCTCTTGTCTTTGCCATGGTCAGAGGATCCCACTTCAGTGAAGTGTGCTTTGCTTACGAGTTAACGACTAAAGAAAGTGGACCAAAATTCCTGAGTCTATAGGACTAAAATCGAAAATTATTTTTTATTCTCAAAACGATCGCTTGTGTATCTTAAAATTTTCCAAAAATAGAGGAATTACGGTATTCAACAAAATAAATTGACCTTTTTGATCCATTGATCAATTATTTTACTATCATTAACCCAGTCGTAATATTTTTTATTACCATTGGTATCGATATCAATTCAGGACTCGATATTGTCAAATTGAAGATAAATAATGAATGGAAAATACATTATCATCCATGAAAATATTTAGATTTATATTATTGACGATACCAAAAATATTTCTTATCAATTAATTATTTCAAGTGATATGAGTAATCGTTTTTTGAAAAAAAAATTCAAGTCACTTATTTCCGTGAAAGAATATCAGTAGATCTTTAAGCAAAGTTAAAAAAAGAAGCACATAAATATTTTTCCAACACTAATTAGGAACCTTTTCCATGCATTTGACTTGCATGAAAACGAAAAATCTGATGGTGGTGATGGTTTTTCAAAAGGAGTGATGAAAGAAAACATGCCTCGTAATAGGCTACTGATGTGTGGTTATATGGCAAATATGTGTTTAGAAAACTCCTATCGGGATTTGAAGTTAACAAAATTTTCTTTCTTCTCATTCTTGTTTTATTATGAAGAATACTAGACTTTTGTATTGTATCATGGAATTTTGACAAAGTCTATTTACTCTAGAAGTCTTTTCCACTCTAATGAGATCTAGATTCAAACCAAGTTTAGAACAAAGATATAATCAGACTCAAGATTATTGATCTCTTGACAAAGTTTCAATACGAACGAGATTTGTCCTTAATATATGACTTTTTGGTGAAGAATCTCACTTATCTTTTATAAATATATTGATGGAATCAATCACGAATTGATGAAATCAATTTTGAAGCTAAGTTCCTTTTTAGGAAGGATCTACTTATGGAAACTTAAATCTGATTGTATGGCTGATTAGAATCATCGAACTTTCATCTCAATCTTCAAATGGTTACAAAATTTCCTTAATCGATTCTGTGCAATGCATTGATCGGAAGAAATTCCTCTAGATAATGCCAACGGTTAGAAAGTCGTAGAAGAGTATTTAAGGAGGTCATTCAGTCCATTTTGGATAATGAGACATTTTCAATCACTTATTCTCCATCGGCAATGCTTACAAATGGTATTTAAGAAAGAAAAATACCAAAAAAGTGACTTGGTGAGAGAAGAAGAAATCGTTCACCGAGTGTTTGTACTCAAATCGTTGTATTTCTCTATTGATACCTTAATGAATTTCAGCCAGAAAATTGTCAACGTGGGAGAGTAGACGAAGGCTTGACTTAAGCCGAATCACTATAAATCTTGTGTTCAATTTTCTTTTCCCTTAACTCTGATTGATTTTTTCGTTACAATCTTTTTATGAACTTATGAAATTTGTAAACCTTCTCTAATTTAGTCTGAATTTACTTAAGAAGTCTAGTAGCACCTTTAGTCAGACTTTGGTTGAAATTTAACTCATCATGCATTTATTTGTTTAAATTTGTTTTACAAATATTCACCTCCTCTCTAGGTGGTAATACTAGCATTTTTAATTAGTATCAGAGCTGCAGTACTTGTCTTCTTGAGGTGTTTTTACTTCCGAGTTAAAGATCTTCTATGACTAGTATCTTGGTGCCAAGGCTTATTAAAGGACAAAGCAATACCAGGCCACCCTACTTTGATGGAAAAGATTACAATGTGTGGGAGAATAAAATGAAAGCGTTTCTAGGATCTAGAGACTCTCTGGAATGGATGTTGTGAAAAGAAGAATCAATCCAAAGGCAGCATCAATTTCAGACAAGGGAAAACAAGTCATAGATAAAAATGTTGAGGATTCCAACTAAGTAGAAATTACCAAGAAACAGCTTCTTGATACTAAAACTATTTATTTTTTATACCATTTCTTGTCTCCTACCGAATATAACAGAATTTCTTCATGTGAAATAGCTAAAGAAGTCTAAAATAAGCTTTACGTCACTTATAAAAGGTACATATTGTGTAAAAGAGTAAAAATAAACATCTTAGTTGGCCAATATGAGTCCTTTATAATGAAAATTGGAGAATCTGTTGGAGAAATTATAAATGGATTAGCATATCAAGGTCAACCAATTTCTACCCCAATGAAGGTCAACAAATTATCGAGAGGACTTTCAAGGGACTGGAACCATGTGAAAACATCAATTCGAGAGATGCAAATGATCATGCGTCTTTTTGTTGATGAGCTGATAAGCACTCTTCAATTATATGAAATAGAATAGATTAATGATGAAGAGAATCTAAAAGTTAAGAAGTCAATTGTGATAGATGTTCAGAATCTGTTATACGATAGAACTAACTTCTGAAATTACCTGTAAGTATGCAACAAACTTAAATAAAAAAGAGTTAAGGAAAGAAAATCTTGCACACTATATTTATAGTGGTTCGGTTTACATCAAGTTTACGTATACTCTCGCACGCTAACAGCTTTTTAGACGAATTCCACTATGTAATCAACAAGAGTTTACGTTCACAAAGTTACTCTTTTTAGTATTTCTCTCATAATCACAAACGTTTAAGCTCACTAAAGACAAGGGTGTGATTGAATTTCGCTCAGACTTTAGAATTATAAATTCTACGCTCCGTCTCTTATTTGCTCATCATTCCTTGATCTCCTTAGATACTCCTCCACTTCCAAACTAGCCATTGGACAGTATCTAACGGATTGTCTTCCAATTTACCCATTGGATAGATTTGTATCTAGCAGATTTAGTAACCGTTGAGTGACGGAAGTAGACTTCCAAATTGATTCTGATCGCTCATACAAACATAATCTTGGTTTCCATAAATAGAGCTCCTTCGTATAGAAAGTTCTCGCCTACAATATCAAATTGTCAATCAATTAGATTAAATCAATAAAATATATTTTGATGTAGAATCCAAACCGGATCACTAACCGTTATATGTTTGGGGCTTGTATTACATTTTGTCAAGTGATCTTGTTCTGAACATGCTTCATTCTGAATCTATTACGTTATGAACTTGTGTCTTGTTCAGGACCTTGTCACATTTTGGACTTGTGTCTCGTCTGTATGTAAAGTTTGAGAGTGCTTTCCATCTGAAATGGAGTTTGAGTGTCTTCCGTCTGAAATAGACTTTACAATCTAAACATAAGTCTGAACATATTCTACTTCTGAACATGCTTAGACTTAAGGTTTGGGCACAGTGTGAATAAGTTCAGCTTCAACATAGAGTATGTCTTCTGGTTGTTCCAAGAATAGACTTCATGTGATGTCCCTATAGTGTCACATACTAAGCGTAAGTAGAAATTACATAGATAATCATCTTACAGGACTTATTAATCTCAGATGTCGGACTACAGCGTCCCCTTTAAAGGTTAGCATGTATAACTTGTATATTTTGAGATCTAAACCTTATATAACAAGGTTATCCTATTATAGTCTTGTCAACTAACATTAGACAATCCAACTAGGATGATGCGGGAGCATCCAACGTAGCTCCATCCACCAACTCGGAACCATAGATGTTTATCCAAGCCAAGAGAGAAATTGGGCATTATGTGCTTCGATGGATCAGTTTCAATGAATAATGTCAATTACTTATCGGTACTTTGTGGTATATCAATAACTATCAATGGGAGACCATTCTAAATGTCTTGAATGACCAGTTGATGAAGTTTCAGAAGGATTATTTTCCGGTCAAGGGAGGAGCTCGAATTTGAAGGTTCAAGAATGCAGAATGCCGAAGATTAAAGGCATTTAATTCCCGTGTTAATGAAGGCTTTTATTATGTTATTATGTGTCTTTATTGTTATGCAGTCCAAGAGTCGAAGGTTTCGGTTTCTAGGCTATTAAGGTCTGGTTTAATATGTATTAAGGTTTCAATTTCTAGTAGGGGTGTGCAAAATACCCGGGAACCTCCCGGACCGCCCGGAACCGGACCGGAACCGCCCGGAACCGACGGTTCTTGAGGGAACCGGTCCGGTTCCCGGTTCCAATTTACGGGAACCGGTGGGTATTGGTCCGGTTCCCGGTTCCACGAGCGGATCCGCCCGCCCGCCCACCCGGACCGGACCGGAACATTTTTAATATTAAAATATTACTAAAATAAACCAACCCTAACCGAGACTTCTCTCCTCTGTCCAGTGTCTTCAACTTCTTCGGTTCTTCTGTTCTATGACCGTCTGTCTCTCTTCTCTGTCTCTCTTCTTCTTCGACTTCTTCAACTTCTTCAACTTCTTCGGTTCTTCGGTGATTGTCTCCGCCCAGCTGTGACCCGTGGGCCCCGACTGCTATTCGGTGTGTTCGCCCCCTCGCGCCGGCTGCTGCTGCTGTTCGCCCCCTCGCATCGGCTGCCACCCGCCACAGCCTCTGCTCCACCCAGCAGTGACCTGCGACTCCACAGCTCGCCTCCGCGCCGACCACGTGAGGGAGAAGTGGATCGACGTCGAGCATTGCTCGTCCATCCTCGACGCCAATCGCCGATCTCGAACACAAGACTTCTCGTTCCCAAACCTCGGCATTTCCGGTGAGTTTCCTTTTGGTTCAAAAAGTTCATTCCCGGCCGACTGAAGTCGATTCGTCTCTAACTGGCCTTTGCGCCTCTGTCTTCGAGCCGAGTAGGGGTTTTTATGACTGAAACTCTTCCCCACGAACCCTCTTAGCACTACCTATTTTGGTGATAGAATAGCCGAGCGAGATTTCTCTAATTCTTGAATTTTTCGTGTCCAATTGAGTCGATTTTTCGCGTCAAGATCGGTTCCATGGATCCACCCGGGAATCGGACCGGACCGGTGGTCCGGTTCCCGGGTGGATCCATGCAACAAACGGGTGGATCCCGGATCCAATTTTTCGGAACTGGTCCTTTGCGGGCGGTTCCCGGTTCTAGGTCGGGAACCGCCCGCCCGGACCATGCACACCCCTAATTTCTAGGCTATTAAGCTCTGTTTTTAATATGTATTAAGGTTTCGGTTCCTAGGCTATTAAG
Source organism: Eucalyptus leucophloia subsp. euroa (assembly GCA_017140325.1). Taxonomy (NCBI): domain Eukaryota; kingdom Viridiplantae; phylum Streptophyta; class Magnoliopsida; order Myrtales; family Myrtaceae; genus Eucalyptus; species Eucalyptus leucophloia. The sequence goes on along the minus strand of CM029474.1, from coordinate 30,382,424 downwards.
GTCCGTTTTTAATATGTATTAACACTAAAACCCTCCTATAAAGAGGGGAAAACTATCCAATGTAAGAGATACGAATTTCATGAATGAGAATTGTGAGATTTTCTCAATTTCTTGAAGAGTCATAACTCTCCGATTTGGACAATTTGCTTGTAAATGCCCAAAGCCATGGCACTTAAAGCATTTCGTTGAATCACCTTTAAACTTCTTTTGGACTTCCTTGGAAGGCTCTACATTTTTTCCCTTGCCTCTGTCTTTTGTCAACGAACTCTTGCCCTTGCTTGAGGAAGCACCCTTAAAATAGGATGTCGCCTTTGTTGAGGTTCTGGAGGAAAACCTCTTGCTCTTCAATTGTTTTTCCACTTTTATGGCTAACTTGCATACGTCTTCAAAGGACTAATACGGTTGAAGTTCAACCATATCAGCAATTTCTCGATTCATGCCGCCAAGAAAACGAGCGATGGTTTGCTCGGGAACTTCTGGAACTTCACTCCTCATTTTGAGTTGTTCAAACTCACGAATGTATTCTTCAACGCTCATCCCATGTTGTCTTAGGGAGTTTAGTTTGAGGAAGAGATCTTGCTTATAGTTGTCGGGCAAGAACCTCTTCTTCATCAACTTCTTGAGTTTTTCCCAAGACTTGATTCGGCCTTTTCCTTCCCTTGCTCGTTGATGCTTTAGATTCTCCCACCATAGAGAAGCATATTTGGTCAACCTTAGGATAGCAACCTTACATTTCTTCTCATCCGAATAGGATTTGAATTCAAAAATAAGGAATGAGCAATGCCCAATAAAGAAATAATAAGACGCTAACCTGGACAATCCACAGTTATCAAGAAGACAAGAGAAGCATAACCAAGCAGCTTAAGATACTAAGACCAGATTGTCATTGGTATGGTTAATTGAATACTAGGACTAAAATGTTAAATGCATATATATACCTTATGCTCTAAATCTGTGCCATGATGTAATGCAATAATAGCATATGAACTGACACGCCAAGTGGAATTTATATTATAGTGTGAATATCAAGTTCACCCTCGATCAGTTTACCCACCGAAACATCGCCGGCCCAATCAAGTCACTTCCGGAATCTCACATCCAGACTTACACAATATTGCTATCATGGGCATCTCACTTCGAGGGATCTCAGTAGCACAAAACCGAGGCATCCCAAGAACTTGCAGCATGGGGCATCTCACTTTGAGGCATCCCGATATCCCACAACCAAGGCATCCCCGATCACCTACAAGGGCATCTTACTCCAAGGCATCCCGGTGTCTCACTTAACCGAGGCATCCAAGAACACACAACATGAGCATCCCACTCCCCAAGGCATCACCAGCATCTCAGTACCGAAGGAAATCTCTGACTCATTTCAAGCACACATGCCACACATCACAACTTTGATTAATTTCATCATAGCACGCACAAGATCTCAATAGCACACAATTCACTCAAGCATAATCAATAATTAGAATACAATCACTCTCGTGCACCAAACATCCACACAAATCCTGATTATAAGTTAAAATCGTTTTGGCACGTCACATTCCATGCCTAACAGTTTTGCCCCATAATCAAGTGCAACACATCGCATTCATTGCATGCGCATGTTACTCTTGGTAACTGTACAATGATTTCACGTTAATCTTGCATGCTCATGTTTGAACTAACCGTTATCATGAGATCATTAGACTCCATATATGTCATGAAAGTCAAGTACAAAAGACACAACAACTATGCATAATCTCGGATCAAGGCAGTATATGAGCTAATATGGGCAGTTTCAAACATAGACACAAAAAGTATGTCTAGTCTTATTAGAATGTTACGAAATTTTAGTATGTTATAGAAGAGACATAGATTAACATTTTCCGTGAAGAAACCTAAGTCTATATCTCAATCTATTAAGAGCAGTAATTTGCTGTCTTCTTTCTTAAAATTCTACGCCAACTTTCAAATATAGTACCTACAGAAGAAAGATTATTCCACCACTCGAACCTTCTCCGTTTGTTCTCAAATTTTAACATGTTATTCTTAAAGATGCATTCTATAACTTTCATGAAGAATTTAAGGTCCAATTCTTTATAGAAGATTACAGAAAATTAGTAGAACTATCGAAGGTTTCAATGTCTTCTACAAAACGGCTTATTGTTTCAAACAGAATTGCTTTCACCAATACATTTTCATGTTGTGATATGTTCTGGTGATAAGTGTTTCTAATATCCAGTAAACTATTGAAATGTGATAAATGGAGACGCGATAAGTTATTATGTTGTGATATGTGATAAGTCATTGTGTATGTTATGACACATGTGACAAATTGTAATGATTTATCTTACCTTAATGCGAGTTCTGTATGCCATGAGTCCTAATTTGATTGATGTATTATTGGTTGCTAAAGTTGAATATAGTGTATGCTTATGTACTTGCTAGAATGGGTTATTCATTGATTCTACCCAATTAATAAAGGTTATTGGTTCAATTAAGAAGAACCAATCAAAGGTTACGAGATTTGAGTTGGGAAAACTCAAGCTCTTGTGTATCACCTAACACACTGTCGACCGCTAAATGATTATACAATTATCCTCAAAGAGACAAATTTGTTTGCTCATAGAACACGCTTTGCACTTTGGAATTGAACTTGAAAGTAATAATTCTTAAAGCTTCGAGGACGCGCAACAAAAATGTGGCATCCCAAAATTTCATGGCAATTTCTAGAGGCATTACAACCTATAGAAAGGCGGTGGAAGTACCCTTAAGTTGAATTGTAGCCATTTAATCCATAATTTGCAACAAGATTTATAGCCAAGCTTTTAATGGATAATTTTTTGATAGAAAAGAAAATTCTATCATTGGCCATGTGTGTTATAAATTGGAATTTATGGATTTATGAGTACAAGTTTTATGGCCATATTATTTTTGCAAGTTAGGTATTTATATAAGTGGAAAATATTAGTAGATTATTTAAGGGGAAGTGGGCCGAAATTCTTAGGCAAAGCCAGCCCAAAAACCCAGCCCACAATCACCCACCATTTGGCCATACAGGCCTGGCCCACGAAGCCCAAAGGAGGAGGAGGAGCTGCCGTCGACCAAGCTGGCCCAAGCCTAGCTGGTAAAGCCCATCTTGCATGGCAATTGCCAAATGGTGCTGGCATGCGAGATCCATGATTGTTAATCATGAGAGGGAAGAAATTAGAGAGGATGTGGGGGCTAGATAAAGTGAGGAAAGGGAGAGAAGGAGGGGGAGTCGTCCGAGAGAAAGAGGAGAGAAAGAGAGAAAGAGACCGTGCGTGCGAGAGGGAAGGAGGAGGTCCATTCACCGCCGTTCGTTCGCCGCTTTGCCCGCCTTTTGCCGTTGTTTTGTGCTTAAATTTGAGGCAAGTAGAGTCCTAAAACCTTCCCTTTGCTTTGCTGTGATGTGTGTGTAGAAGATGGTGAATTTCGGTTGTGGTGGATGTGATTAAAGGTCAAAGCATAGGGAAGAAATTCGTTGGCCTAGCATGCTGATTTCTGGAATAATCAGTCTGGCCCTTCACAAGTTTGTGAGCTGCATGCAACTTTTTAGTTGGAATCTCGCTTCAATCTCTTCATGAAACTTGCAGCGAACATCTTGAGGGATAACATACTAAAATTTGAGACAAAACGGACAAGGATTTGCTGGTGAAACGATTTTCCTTTGGAGAGATTAGATCTGGGATTTACTGTGCTGATCTTTAGTGATTTCATGGACTGTAAATTAGCTTTCTTTCGAAAATCTCACTTCAAGTTCTAAATGAAAGTTGTAGTGTACTTCTTGAGTTAAAACATATAAAAATTTAGAGGAAATGAACAAAAATAGGTCGGTGAAATCGTTGTCCTTTGAAGAAACTGGATCTGGGAAAATGCTACCTCCACCTAGTATGATCTTGCGATTTTTATAAAATCATACAGTTAAAATTTAATCGTGTGTCCTCAATGAAAGTTGTAGGTAATATTCTGAGGTATAACATATTGAAAATTTTGAAGAAACAGACAAATGTCGATCGGTGAAACGAGTTTCCTTTGGAAAAAGATAATCTGGAAAAACAACACCGAGAACAGGGGGAATTAATCATCTATATTTATTAATCTAGAACTTGTCTATAACATATCAAATTACTTCCGAAACTGTGCATGCTGAAGTGTTAAAATTTTGAAGAATGTGATGCATGGACCGTACTGTTTTGTGTGAGATTCTTTTGGTATGGTGTTTTTCATTAGGTCTCATCTATAATGTGTCAAGTTTTCAGAATTTATTTATGCCATTCACTAATTTTCCTAGAGTTTTTAACCAAAAGAGTGTATTATGTTTTATCTAAAAATTGATGTGTTTTCAAAAATAAATGAATTTTTCCATGTGATGCAATGCTTTGAGGGGTTGATTTTGCTGCATATGTGATGACATATGGCATGTTATATGGCATCAAAAGTTGGTTGAGACTCTTGATATTGATGCATCAAATGCCATGTTTAAATTGAGATAATAACAAGACCGTCGGAGGTGTGAGCTGACAATGCCTCGGGAGTTTCGAGATACCTGAAGTGTGTGTGCTGGATGTCCTCGAGAGTTTCAGGATGCCCGAAGGTGCGTGCTGGGGATACCTTGCGATGCTAGTTGGGGTACAAGATGCCCGGAGGTATGTGCCAGAGGTTCCTCATGAGGCCAGGTTGGATGCGAGCGATAAATTGAGGGATGCAAACATTGGTCCCTAGAAAGTTAAAAATTGAGATTGTATCATGCGCATGGATGTGTACATATGGCATGATAATATATGCACGACTGCTTGATGATAAGTGCATGGTGGTATATGCATGTTGCATGGTGATGTATGCATGGCTGCAAGGTAAGGTATGCTTGAATGCATGAATGATATGTGTTTTATTCATGACGCCTTGATTGTTCTGTTTAATGCACTGTGTAGTTAAGTGGATCTTTACTGCTGAGTGGTTATACCCATCCCTTTTGGGGATTAACATTTAAGATTACAAAGATGCCTCTTTTACCAATTGTGCATGGTACTATGGCATACCTACTGACGTCAATGTGGAACTAAATGCACTGAACTGAAACGTTCAACTCTTGAGCTATAAAAATAAAAAATGTTGGAAACTTAATAAAAAACCTTTATTACAGGAACTAAATGGTCTTTAATCTTTGGCATTCCACATTCTCGAACCGTTAGCTTTACGTGTTCTTGAACCGTTGGCCTTCCATATTCTTGAGCCGCTTTTGTGAACCTCTAGCCTTCCCAAAATTCGAGCCCCTCCCTTGACCAGAAAGTAATCCTTATAAAACTTTATCAATTGGTCATACAAGACATCTAAAATGACCTCCCATTGATAACTATCGATATACCACAAAGTACCGATAAGTAATTAACATTATTCATTCAAAATAATCCATTGGAGCACATAATGCCCAACTTCTTTATTGGCTTGAATAAGCATCGATGGTTCTGAGTTGGTCGATAGAGCTACGTTGGATGCTCCGGCATCATCCTCCCCCGGTTGTTTGAGATTTTTCCTCAAATCTAGAAGGTTTTCATCCTCTAAGTAAGGAGAAAGGTCTCCCACGTTGAATGTTGCCGAAACTGCAAACTCTTATGGAAGGTCAATTTTGCAAGCATTGTCACCAATTCGCTGAATAACTTTAAAGGGACCGTCAGCTCTAGGCATGAGCTTGTTCTTTCGACGAAATGGAAATCTCTCCTTCTTCAAGTGAAGCCACACAAGATCGCCCGGTTGAAATTGAGTCTTCTTGCGATGTGATTAGCTTTCTTCTTGTAAGGTTCGTTGGCCTTTTCAATCTTGGATCGAATTTGGTTGTGGAGCTTCTTCATTGATTCAGCTCTTTCTTGCCATCAAAGCTCACTTGAGAGTTAGACGGAATTGGAATCAAATCAATGGGTGTGCGAGGATTAATTCCATCCACAACTTCAAATGGCGATCGATCAGTAGTATAACTTGGTGATCGATTGTAAGAAAATTCAGCATGCGCAAGCTTTAAATCCCAATCTTTCAAAGATTTACTCACCATACGATGAACAAGAGTGGTTAGAGTACGATTTGTTACGTCTGTTTGGCCATCCGTTTGGGGGTGACAAGCTGTGCTGAATAAGAGCCTTGTACCAAGCATTCTCTATAGAGTCCTCCAAAAGTGGCTTAAGAACTTGGAATCACAATCCGACAAAATGGTCTTTGGTACTCCATGAATGCGGATAATCTCTTTGAAATATAATTCAGCAATATGAGATGCATCATTGGTCTTGTGGCATGGCACGAAATGAGCCGTTTTGGAGAACCGATCGACGACCACCATGATAGAATCTTTTCCTCTTTGAGTTCTTGGTAGAGCCACAATGAAATCCATGCTAACATCCTCCCAGGGCTGCAATGGTACCGGAAGTGGAGTATACAAACCTTGATGGAAATGGCTTTTTGATATTTGACAAGTTGCAAACCTTGAGATGATAGCATGCACATCTCCACTCACCTTTGGCCAATAGAAATGCCCTTGAAGAACCTCAAGAGTTTTCTTAATACCAAAATGACCAGCCAATCCTCCACCATGCGCTTCTCGAATCAGCAATTTGCGAAAAGAACTCTTCGGCACACATAATTGATTTCCTTTAAAAAGAAACCCATATTGCAAAGAATATATACCTTGAACTCCCTGCTTGCAATTGTTGATGATAGAGGAGAATTCCGCATCTTTAGAATAAAGTTCTTCCATTGATTGAAATCCGAGAATCCTAGAGTCCAAAACCGCAAGCATAGAATATCATCTCGATAAAGCATCTGCTGCAACATTAGTGCGTCTCGGTTTATATTATGAGACGAAAGAAAAGGATTGAAGAAATTCTAACCATTTTGCATCTCTCGAATTAAGCTTGCGTTGGCCACTAATAAACTTAAGTGCCTCATGATCAGAATGAAGGATAAATTGTTTCGGCCTCAAATAATGACTCCAATGATCAAGAGCTCGGATAATGGCATAGAACTCTTTGTCATAAGTGGAATAATTTCTCTTGGAATCAGACAACTCCTCACTAAAATATGCCAATGGTTTTTGTGCTTGCACCAAAACAGAACCAATACCAACTCCGCTTGTATCACACTCAACTTCAAATACTTTATCAAAATCAGGAAGTGCAAGAATAGGGGACTCACAAAGTTTCTGCTTGATTATGTCAAAGGCATTTTGAGCAGCCTTTGTCCATTCAAAAGCACCATTCTTCATGCATTCAGTTATAGGTACCATGATGGTACTAAATTTTTAACAAAATGTTGATAGAAAGAAACAAGTCCATGAAAACTTCTTAGCTTCCACCTTGGTTTGATCAACAGAGATTCCATCTTTGGAAACCACATAACCAAGAAACACAATGCTTGGAGAGAAGAACTCACATTTCTCCATTTTAGCATATAATTTTTGATCTCTCAAGACATTGAAGACTTCTTTTAAATGAGAGATATGCTCCTCCTCGTTCCTGCTATAAACAAGAATATCGTCGAAATGAACAACGACAAATCAACCAATAAAGGAACGAAGAACCTCATTCATAAGTCTCATGAAGGTACTTGGAGCATTAGATAATCCGAATGGCATAACCAACCACTCATAAAGGCCTCCCTTGGTCTTGAAAGCCGTCTTCCATTCATCTCCTTCTCGCATTCTGATTTGATGATGACCACTCCGCAAATCTATCTTTGAAAACATAGAAGAACCATACAATTCGTCAAGCATATCATCAAGTCTAGGTATAGGGTACCTATATTTAATGGTTATGCTGTTGATGGCCCGACTATCTACACACGTTCGATATGTACCATTCTTCTCAGGCACAAGTAGAGCCGGAACAGAGCAGGGACTCATTTTTTCTCGGACGTATCCTTTGAGGATAAGTTCATCGACTTGTCTTTGCAACTCCTTTGTTTCCCCTGCATTGCATCGATAAGCTGGCTTGTTTGGTAGCGGAGCATAAGCGATCAAATCAATTTGATGCTCAACAGCTCTTATGGGAGGTAATCCAAGTGGCAAATCCTCCGGAAACACATCTGCAAATTCTTTCAACAGACAATGCATTTTGGGATGTACGGGTCGCTCCATCTCACTCTTTTTCTCGACCACAAGCAAAGCAAATACATTGTTTTGTTTGCTGATGGCTCTCTCAACCCGTGTCTCACTCAAGAACAGATTTTCCTTACAAGTGTTTCCCTCCCTAGGTTGATTATTATGTATCGAATAAGGACTCAATGGTAAAAGAGTAATGCATTTTTGTCCCTTATGAAAAGAGCATGCGTTTTTCCGACCATCATGCATAGCATTTATATCAAATTGCCACGGTCTACCCAATAACAAGTGGCATGCCTCCATAGGAATCACATTACATACAACCTCATCTTGATAATTCTGCCCAATCGAAAATGCTATAAGAACGCGTTTGGTTACCTTGAGTTCATTCCCTTGATTGAGCCATTGGAGCTTGTATGGTTGAGGATGTTTCGTTGTTGGAAGCTTCAACTTGTCAACAAGAGTTGTTGACGCAACATTTGCGCAGCTCCCACCATCGATGATCACCGAACACACCTTTCCATTAATAGTGCAACGTGTGTGAAATATATTCTCCCTTTACTCTTTATTAGGAGAAACTTCAACATGCAATACTCTTCGGATGATCAACCGCTCCCCATCATCGGCTTTCTCCACAACTTCTTCTTCCCAATCAGATTCGGAAATATTTTGGTCTTCATTGTCATCAGCCTCTTGAAGCGCCGAATTGATCTCCTCAATATCTTGAAGAGTCATAACTCTCCGATTTGGACAATTTGCTTGTAAATGCCCAAAACCATGGCACTTAAAGCATTTCCTTGCATCACCTTCAAACTTCTTTTGGACTTCTTTGGAAGACTCTGCATTCTTTCCCTTACCTCTGTCTTTTATCAACGTACTCTCGCCCTTGCTTGAGGAAGCACCCTTCAAATAGGATGTCGCCTTTGTTGAGGTTCTAGAGGAAAACCTCTTGCTTTTCAATTGTTTTTCGATTTTTATGGCTAACTTGCATACGTCTTCAAAGGACCAATACGGTTGAAGTTCAATCATATCAGCAATTTCTCGATTCATGCCACCAAGAAAACGAGCGGTGGTTTGCTCGGGAACTTCTGGAACTTCACTCCTCATTTGGAGTTGTTCCAACTCACGAATGTATTCTTCAACAGTCATCCCATGTTGTCTTAGGGAGTTCAGTTTGAGGGAAAGATCTTGTTTATAGTTGTCGGGCAAGAACCTCTTCTTCATCAACTTCTTGAGCTTTTCCCAAGACTTGAGTCGGCCTTTTCCTTCCCTTACTCGTTGATGCTTTAGATTCTCCCACCATAGAGAAGCATATTTGGTCAACTTTAGGACAGCAACCTTACATTTCTTCTCATGCGAATAGGATTTGAAGTCAAAAATTCGTTCGGTTTTGTGTAGCCAATCTACAAAGTCGTCCAGATTAAGATTACGGTCAAACTCGGGGACCTTCACTTTAATGTCTCTTTCATCCTCTTTATGCCTCCCTCTCCGTCTTCGTCTTCGAATTGGAGATTCAGAATCACTAGAGTGCAGAATCGTTCAGTTGTCCCCAATGGACTCGGAATCGCCATTAGAATTTTGACGAGATTCAGAATCGTCACGCCGGTGCCGTTCATTAGGACGCCTTGCTGGTTGTCCTTGTGTCACCGGATCCTCTAGAAGATTTAGGACTCGCTCCATTTGTTGTTGAAGATTTTGGATTGCACGATCTTGCCTTTCGTTGTGCGCTTACTCCAGAGTCAAGCCTCTAGGAACTTGTTCATCCATAAGGAATTTGTAACAAAAGAAAGAAAGGACTCAAATGAGTTGAACCTTAAGCTCTGATAACAATATTTTGATGCGTGATGGGTTTAGTGATTCAACAACGGAGATTTTTCAAAGGGGATTCTTTTGTGGTTAAGTGTATGGAGTAGTGTATACGGCGAAGAAACGAAAAGGAAATAGAAAAGATAAAACGATCTCCTCCCAAGGTATAAAGGCCACGCCACCAATCGGAAGACGATCGAGATCTACGAAGCTCACCACCAAGGCCTAAAGCTTCCACCAGCCAAGGATAAAGGGCTTCTTGGCTCACCACCAAGGAGTGATCTACGCTCCAAGGATAAAGAAACCGAAAGGAGTTATCCACTCTCCAAAGGAATTCACTCAAGTTGAGGAAATCTCACCATTCTCATTCATGAAATTCGTATCTCTCATACATTGGATAGTTTCCCCTATTTATAAGAGGATTTTAGCCTTAGGAAATATTAAAAACAAACTTTAATGATTTAGGAACGGCAACGTTCGACTCTTGAGCTACATAAAAATAAAAACAGCTAGGAACGTAATAAAAAGCCTTTATCACAGGAACTAAATGCCCTGACCTGAAAGGTTCGACTCTTGAGCTATAAAAATAAAAATAGCTAGGAACTTAATAAAAAAGCTTTATTACGGGAACTAAATGGTCTTTAATCTTCGGCCTTTCCACATTCTCGAATCGTTAGCTTTCCGTGTTCTTGAACCTTTGGCTTTCCATATTCTTGAATCGCTTTCGTGAACCTCTAGCCTTCCCAAAATTCGACCTCCTCCCTTGACCAAAATGTAATCCTTATAAAACTTCATCAATTGGTCATACAAGACATCTAAAATGGCCTCCCATTGATACTTATCGATATACCACAAAGTACTGATAAGTAATTAACATTATTCATTCAAAATGATCCATCGAAGCCCATAATGCCCAACTTCTTAATTGGCTTGAATAAGCGTCGATGGTTCTGAGTTGGTAGTGTATAGGGGGAAGAAATGAAAAGGAATAAGAAAAGATAGAACGATCTCCTTCCAAGATATCGAGGCCACGCCACCAACCAAGAATGAGGATCGAGATCTACGAAGTTCACCACTAAGGCCTTGAGCTTCCACCAGCCAAGGATAAAGAATTTCGAGGTAAGAGAAGCTCACCACTAAGGCTTAAAGATTCCACCCGGGCCTAAAGATTCCACCAACCAAGGATAAAGGGCTTCTTGGTTCACCACCAAGGAGTGATCTACTCTCTAAGGATAAAGAGACCGAAGGGAGTTATGCACTCTCTGAAGGAGTTCACTCAAGCAGATAAAAAGAAAAAGGATTTTCATTGATCAAATTCGTATATCCCATACATTGGGTAGTTTCCCCCTATTTATAAGAGGATTTTAGAATCAGGAACATAAACCTTCAACTCTTGAGCTACATAAAAAGAAAGATACCTAAGAACTTAAGAAAAGCTTGTATTAACATGCAGACTAAATGTCTTTAATCTTTGGCCTTCTGCATTCTTAAACCTTTAGCTTTCCGTATTCTTGAACCGTGAAAATTGGCTTTCTATATTCTTGATCAGAAAGTAATCCTCCTGAAACTTTTCATCAATTAGTCATACAAGACATCTAAAATGGCCTCCCGTTAATAGTTATTGATATACCACGAAGTACCGATAATTAATTAACATTATTTATTGCCTTGAATAAGCACTAATGGTTGTAAGTTGGTCAATAAAGCTATGTTGGATACTCCCACATCACTTATCGTGCATAATTTTGTTAATAGAAGAAGCAATTGTAGGTTGGATTTGCTCACCAAGCAAGTAAGCAGTTTTAGCAAGAATTAAAGAAGGTCTAGTAGTAATGACTTTAACAGTATCAACAACCATAGGAATGTCTCACGGATTTCTAGAATGTTCAGAATATCAGCAGTAGCTCTAGTCACTTTTGGACCCATTGGAACATCATCAATACCATTAGTTTCTCCTTGAGAGATATTTGCAATGATTGGAATGCTATAGCATCATTTGTGGAATCCGTAAGGATATTTTCAATAAGAGATTCTTAGGGTTAGTAGGTGGATTCGCTTGATTGAGTTTCCCCTAAACTAATGCTCCACCATGAGAAGTTTCCACTTTAGCTATATCCTTTTCCCTAATAGCTCCTTGATTGTCAACATTGTGCTGGCCTTGATGCTTAGAAATGTCTTTGACTTTAGTAGTTGTCGATCTTTAGTGGGTTCACAAATTGTAGGAAGTTCTTGATCCTCAAGAATGTCCTGATCCTTTGTCATATCAATATCACCTTCACTAACTTTATCTGGTTGGTGCAGAGGAACATTTGCTGAACTGGCAGGCTCACAAATGGCAGCATCTTCCTATTCTTTGTCGACAGTGGTCTGTTCTACCTCATTAGCAGCCATTCTTGTCCCTATTTTCTCCTTAGCTTCATTACCTCCATCATCATATGATTCAGGCTTATAAGCATCTATAATGCCATTCAAATCACTAGTGTCAGCATCTAATTCCTCTTGTAATTCTTCATCAATAGCTCTTCTTCTCTTAGAGGGGTGGGAAAAAGGATTTTGTACATTCGCATCCATATCCACCTTCAGAAGTTTATCCTTCATATTCTTCCAACCTTCATCAGTTAGCTTGAAACTTATCTTTTTCATTCTCTATTTGCCTACTTTCATCAAAGGTAGTTGTACTCTGCTCAACTTCCTTAGAACTTCAGTCTCCAAATGATGAAAAAATTTCATGATGAAAGAGCCATAGGGCTATTGTCCCTTGTTCTTCAAAATAATTCTATACATATGCAATAATACAATAGGTGCTACATAAAATGAATGATCGTTCATGATTTCCCACATTAGGTTAGCTTTGTAACAGGAGACATCAATCTTGGAAGATCTCTCGGTCTCAAACAGTTCATGATAATTTCATGAAGAATAATGTGTCTCAAAGGAGACAATGACGAGAGACATGAGGCTTGTCATCTTTGGTAAAGTCAAGAATTCCAAAAAAGAAGACTGTAGGTAATATTAGGATTAACATAAACTCAATGGTGTCGCATACATCACAAAAGTTTATGAAACTTTGATTTCCAAACTCTCCCTCATGATCTATTTTGATGAAAGAATTAGAGTATCCTCTTTCATGTTGAATCTTTTGTGCAAACTTTGAAAAATAAGAAAATACTTCATGCTTGTGTGTAAGAAAGAAAGCCCACATGTACCTCGTATAATCAACAACTATTACCAAGCAGTACCTTTTACCTCCCTGACTTTGTGTTCTTATCGGCTTGAATATCTCTATATGGAAAAGCTACAAAGCTTGATTATTAATGGGTCTGAAAGAGATTCTTACCCATTTACTGAGGGTGCAAACTGCTCAAACTTCAGATCATTCCAAACTTTAGACCCGGCAATCCTTTTACAAGTCTCTTTCACGACAATTTCAAGATTTGCTTCGTGCCTATATGTCCAAACTTTTTGTGTTAGAGGTTGGGCCATGTACGTAATCAGCTATTATGTCCAACAGATAGATATTTTCGTGTCACCTTCTGGGAAAAAACTGCTTTAGATCTTTGCTTGGGCCTAAACACTTGTCTTCTTGAAAGCGAATCTTGTGAGATTATAGTTCAAACCTTTGACAAGAGATATGGCTCTTATAACCCGGTTACCAATCTTAATCATTACTTTCCAATAATCTTTCTCGTTGTTCCCTCCCAAAGAACGCTTCCACCATCAAAGCTCATGAGTTCAATGAACTTGCTTTGATCATCGATCATGTGTCTTGAGCAACCACTGTCGAGGTTCAACTTGTTTTTCTTCTTCTTTGGCACTTGCAAAAATCAAAACAGGTTCAAGTTATCTTTGGAACCCATATATATCTCGGTCCTTCATGGGAAGAAGGATTGGCCATGCTTACAAAATTTCTCTAAATCAGCTTCCAGCTTTTTGAATGGTCATTTTCAAAGTAATCATGGCCGCCGTTGATTGAACAATTAAGAATGTGTTGGAAAATCATTTTCTACTTCCTTTTTGTTTTTACATCCAAGTCTCCACTTGTCATAATATGGGATTTGACTGGGCAAAATATGATCTGAATTTTTTGAACAAATTGAAAACATTTTTGTTACATCAAAAATTTCCTTTTTCAGGAGATTATCTTCCAATACACTAAAATTTTCTTGTTGAAAAGAATCCTGTTATCTCAAGTTTGAATTTTCTTTCTTCAATTCTGAGAATTTTCTTAGTGTAGTCTCGCAATTTGTAAATAATTAGATACTTCAACTAGAATATCACAATTACTTACTTCAAATTCTTCGTCATAATCAAACTTTCATTACGTCTGATACAAATTGACCTTGCTATTGATAAAAATTGACACCATTGATAAAATTGTTGAACATGTCGGTAATGAATTCTTTAGATTTCATTATGAGGGCTTCATATTGCTGGAGAAGAATATTTATCTTTGTCTCCTTAACCCGATCAATTTCTTCGTATGCCACCTGCAACCTATGCCAAATTTTTTCATTGATTCACATAAGGAAATTTAGTTATGTTCAAATGGAGATAATGCGCAATATAACGAATGAACAGCTTTAGTATCTAGTGCTTCTCTTTAGGGGATATCCGCATCAGATAAGACTTAGGTTTTTGGTTTTTGGCCTTGTCCTCTGGACAAAGAAGATTAAGGTCTTATGCATTTCAGAACAACATCTCCCACTCCAAGGGGTCCTTGAATATAATGAATGCTTTCATCTTTTTTCTATCAAAGTATGAGCCCTTTTATCACTCTAACCTTCCTCAAACCGGGTGCAATGTTACTAACCATCAAAAGGAATTAGAGTGATTGGGCTCTGATACTAATTTTTATGGGCTCTATCATCTAGAGATGGTGAATAAGGAATTGTGTGGAAATAAAAAGATTTCAAGAAATATTGCAACAAAACACTACTAGTGATGGAATGTGGTGATTAGATCTTATTAGCGATAATTATAGAGAATAAGGATATAAAATTGCACACAAAAGATTATAGTGGCTCGGCTTTTGTAAGCCTACATCCACTCTCCCGCACTATAGCCTATTGCCTAGATCGCACTAAGAAGAACTAATAAGAGGTTACAAGATATGAGCTAGGAAAACTCAAGCTTCTGTATATCACTCCTCACACACTCTTGATTTGCAAATGATTATGCAATTATGCTCATAGAGATGAATGTAGTTCATTATAGAACACTCTTCAAACTTTGGCATTAAAAGCTTCGATTCTCCTTAAAGCAAGAGTCCTTTTAGCTTCAAGACCTTCTTTTATACTTCTCCATATCCAACCTGACCATTGGATATATCTCCTAGAGGATTACCCAACCAATCTACTCGTTGGCTTGGATCTCGCTTGGAAGATGTAATCATTTCAAGGATGCTGAGAATAAAACTTCACATAGATTATACCACCCATACAGCAGTTTGGGTTTCCATAAATTGAATACTTTAACTTGGAAAAAAATGAATCACCTCAAAAAGATCATTCCAGGAAGGTTGAATCTTGATAGTAATAACAAGACTTTCCTTTTGGAACATTTTATAAATAAAGCAGGAAATCTAACCAATGGCCACTAGTCATTGCATTAGGATATTATCTCATTCGTAACAGTTTGACAAACCACATAGGGAAGGAAATAAATAAGCAACAACTTTGGTTTTGATTGATATTGTCTTATCTTATCCCATTAAAATTTGCACAGGATAAATATTTATCATCAGAATCAAAGTTTTTACTTAAGTTTTTTCAATCTTCAAAATCACTTAGGGAATGTCTTCTCAACATATTGGACCTCTTGGTGAAGATAGAGGAAAATATCAATTCATGGTCTTGTACAAACCACCTCAAGCACACCTTTCCACAAACCCATCTACAAATGGGTTAAGAAGAGCTCTCTACCTCAAGCACACCTTTCCACAAACCCATCTACAAATGGGTTAAGAAGAGCTCTCTACCTCAAGCACACGCTCATGTTTCCTAGAGCCAAGACTACCTCCTATCCTTCCATCTATCTATATGCTCCCATCTTCATACTTTCCACCTTTGGAAAGATCTAATTCTAGTGCCCTAGTTCATCCTGGCCAATGCCTAAATTTACATTGATGATATCCTCCTTTATAGCCTGGAACAAATGGTAACTACTAGTCCTTAAACTACTTGTTGTAAGTCCATCAACTTGGAATAACAACGTCAAATTAGTCATTCTATACCATTTCATAAGATTTGGCAACAACGCAATTGCCAAATTTTATAATATATTTCAGTTTTTAGTTCAATCCATTTTCTAATTCAACAAAAATATATGGTCATTTTTATTACTGTTTTGCCATTTTGGTCTTTTGGACACTTATTTTGTTCGGTGTTTGAGATCTAATCTTTCTTTTAAAGATTTTTTCATTTATCTCATGAGAAAAACTAGGGATTGAATTCTAGAAAACTAAAATAATAGCAGAAAAAAATTCTTTTGTTCATTGCACAAATATGGACGTTGCCAACCTAACCATCTAACAGAAGAAGAGAAATAGTTAAACATTTGAAAAAAAAAGTCCATATCTAATTTTACTTTTGTTTCATTGTATAAGACCTTTTTCTTGAAGATGCAATAATTGAAATAAGTGCCGTTGTTTTGGAGGAATTGACATCCATTTATGCACGCAACAAATGTGAATGGAGCTCTTGATGCAACCTCTTTTTGGAGAAAACTGTCATATTATTTTGAAGTTGACAAAACATTTCCATCAGTTTAGTCTGAACACTCAAGACTCTATTGTTAAAGTCTGATGAACTTCAGACTCTGTCGTCAAAGTCTGAAGACTCAAGGTCAACCCACATTGGCAGTTTCTAGACTAACGAAGAGAAGACTTATACAAATGCGAATTTATCTTCAAGGATTCAGTTCATAAGGTTTATAGAAGTTCTTACGGCTAGAGATAGCACATCGAGATCAATTATTCTTATTGGAATCAGTTTGGATAATCAAGATTTGATGAAAAGTGAAGTATACTTGGAAGGTCCTGATTATATGGGCGATCAGGATTGGTGGGCAATCATCACATTCTTTAAATGAGTCGAGATTTCCTTGATTGATTCTGTATAACGAGTAGATTGGAAAGTGCCAATGGTTATAAAGGCATGAAGTAGTATATAAAGAAGACGCCCAAGTTAGCCGAAAGTGTGTGAAGGAACATTTTCAAAGTCTGAAACTCTTAGTTCTTTGCTATTTCAATTGCTGAGCTTAGGATGTACTCAACAGAGAGAAATCCAATTAGTTGGATGCCGGTGCGAGAGAGCGGACATAAGCTTGGTCTAAGCCAAACCACTATAAATTTTCAAAGTCTGAATTTTTTAGTTTGATTCATCGTTTAGTATAGTTGTTTATAGTCTTTTACATCTTTAGTCTATTATCCTCATAAGACAAGTTAATCAATGAAATCTTGGAAAACTTCTTTTAACACCTATTCAACTGCCTCTAGATATTCTTACTAGCCTTATCAACTGGCATCAGAGCTCGTGTACTCATTTTTATTTCTGAGTTAAAGATCTATGACTAGTATGTTGGCCCCAGGTTTGGTTGAAGTCAGAGTAAGACGAAACCTCCTCACTTTGATGAAAAGGAATGCGGCGTATGGAAAAATAAGATGAAGGCATTCTTAAGATAAAGAGATCCTCTAGCATGGGATGTGATAGA